>JAUPFR010000001.1:45868596-46468596 GCA_036925125.1 Oreortyx pictus | reverse complement strand
ACATGCATCTTGACTCTCAGAGGAAAGTGTGGGCACTGAATCTTCTCCTTAACTTTCATGAAGTGTGTTAGACTACCTGTATGATCATGTGGAGTAGCTAGAAGTCTGCATAATTTAATTTTTCTTGTGACATGCAGGAAAAGATAACACAGATAGGGTGGCATTTCACTTCGTATGAATGAAATTATTTACAGACAGACAACAGAAGTAGAAATTAGATATCAATTTTTAGATTGTGGAAGAAGAAATCATTTAGTTTTCAAATGGCCTGGCAAAAATGCAGTAAGGATGCAATGATCTGTAACTAAATTTTGAGTGCAAAAATCACATTTTCTAATTTGCATCCAGGTATTAACTGACAAGACAGAAAATGTAAAGCTGATACCTGAAATTAACAAATGCTCCCTAATAAGAAGCACGTTAAGTACTTCACAGAGCTGTTCAGAACAATTTATGAGAAAATATGCTGATGTTCCATTACACATGCTGTGAACAAGCAACATAAATCCACTCTTCAAAAAAATGCACTTTATATATAATTGATGCTGTCCGCTACATCTGAATTTAGAGAAGCAATTCCATTTGAAATTAAGAAACCAAAATGTAGGTGCATGTATGTAGGTGTCTATATTTGAGCTAAATATCTAAGCTCCCATCTTAAGCAGTGGAGATGAAAGGCTCCCTTTGGTTGCTTTCACATTAGCATTTATAATCATCTGTGATATCCTAGGATATCTGGGACATCTGTTGAGACTGTTTTAACACAAGATCCATGAGAGACCATTCCCCTCTGAACTGCAGCTGAAGCTCATATGACACATCCTAAGGTGCCACAGAGAGCAGAAAACCTCTGTGGTCAGGGATATGAATGAAGCCATTCGATCGAATCAGAGGAGCCAGTGAAGGATTAATTCTATTGAACTGACTAAATGGAGGTATCTACTTCAGGATGAGTGAGTAGATATTGTAAAAAAGGGAGTTCTTTTCCTAGGAGAACTCACTGTTTTGAATCCCAGCAGAAATAATTTGTGAATCTATGAAGCTTTGAGTCATACTGTTATTTAGACGTACTAGTGCTCAGTGTTTCCTATTGAGTGTCTCCATATGAGTCTGCTCCATTGACTCTCTCATCTTCAGATAGAACAGTATTGATTTTTTTCCTGAAGTGCCATTATGTTCTTAGAGTACAGGGCTCTGGAAAGAACACAGATAAATGAAGAGGTTTTGTTAATACAAAACTCTATGGCTATTTTAAAAAGAAAGTTGGACAAGCAGTTTTATGAAGATTTCCTCCTTATAAATAATACAGAGGTAGTCTGCTATGTCATGGAGCTCATTCATCCTTTTAGCTGAAGTAATTGCCAAAAAGGGACTTACATCTATAGGTTAAAATGGCACATCCATCAACTTAGATAAAAGTAGATTTAAGACTCACTAATGGGAGACTCAGCTATGGGGATAGCCTTTAAGGAAGAACAAAAATCTTGGCATGGTATCCAAATAACACTTATGGCAGCCAAACATATCTGTATAAAACCAGATGTTTTAAAATGTGGAAAATGGTCCAATATATGTTGTGTTTTGGGGAGCAATGAAGACAAAACTATGCTGATACAACAAACTGCGAATATTCTACATTTTGAGGAATTGCAGCACTTTTCTGTTGCTTTGCAAGTTTTCTTCCATTTCTTGTAAACAAGCAATCTCTGCAGAAGTCAGATACTAAATATTCTAATTATTGAGATGGAGCAGCTGTAGGATTTGCTCTTTAACTTCAAGCAGAAAAGAAAGGAAAAGTTACTGTCAGCCTTATGCAAAGTTTGTGAAGAATGTCAAGCATGTTTCTTTAGGCCAGGATTGAAAAGATCATAGATATTTGATAACTCCCTGAACATTGTCAGGAAGAAGGACAATAAGAGTTAAGCATATGTCTGCTATGACTATATTTTGAATATGAGCTGAGCCATGAGTAATGATACATAAGTTAACTAATTTTACCACTTTTACGTTCAAATAATAAAGATGCATCACTGCTGAATGACAGAGATTTCAGTAATGAGTATAAGATGTCTCAGACATTATCAGGAGAAACACAAGATCACTCAGAATTGTAGGGGATTGGAAAGGATCTCTGGAGATAATCCAGTCCAACCCCACTGCTAAAGCAGATTCCCTAGAGCAGGTTACACAGGAAAGTGTCCAGGTATGTCCTGATATTTCCAGAGAAGGAGACACAACAACTTCTGGGCACCCTGTTCCAGTCAGTGCTCTGTCAACGTCATAGTAAAGAAATTCTTCCTTGCATTTGTATGGTCAATATATTGCAACCTGAATATCACCAGACATTGCCCTTAGAGACTACTGAAGTTTGCATAGACCCAGGTAGCCAAGACTACTTTTAAAACATACAGACAGCCTAGACTGATATTTTTTTTCACTCTTCAAGGATGGTTTACAGAAGGTACTCTGTCATTGTAGCTGCAAGTGTTGGATGATGAGACTATGGAAATTGGTTGTGAGGATCTTCAGTTCTTGCATATTTCTGGGAAGGGAACCTCAGATCTGAGTCAGTGCATGTAGATTTCTCTTGCAGAGAGCCTTGGGGTTTGACTTTGTAAACCATTGCTACTTTCTGAAAAACATCTCCAAATATTGCAGTTGTCAGGTGTGTGACTTTCCCTGAGGCAAAAGAAAGACCTCTTGGGGCTGTTGTTCAGGGACATGACAGCCACACAAGGTGAGCAGCACATGAAGCTTAGAGATTTGTGGTCAGACTTTCTAAACAGTCAGTGCTGAATGTAAACTGCAGAGAAACATCAAGAAAACAGAGGATTCCAGCCTCAGGATGAACTGGAAGAACTTAGCATAATAATAGTACCTGGTTAATGTGATCTGCGCTGAAAGAATCAAGTACAGTCAGCTTACAAACAAGAAAAGTCAATGGCCTAGGTACAGAGAAGCTCCATTTTATGCAGTGACAGGTACTGGGGTATGGCTGAGCCTGTATGTCCTTGATCAGGAGTACAAAGACAGAGGAGGTACATGTGGCACCTCTATAATTCTGCTTCAGTATTGACATGCACCCATCAAGAGTGAAAGACAGAGGGTTTACCTCTTCTAAGGAAATGAAAGACAAGAAGTGAACTCCAGAAATAAGCTCTGACTGTCTGCTCTGATTAACTGTTAGGTCATTGGCTTTTTCTTGGACTGCTCCTACTTGTTTTCTGCTGAATGAACCAAACTCTAAGAATGTAGGTCTCAGCAGTATAGAAATGAATTTGCCTGTGACGCCCTGGCCTCAAGGTCAGGCACTGTTCCTTAGCCCCCTTTTATTTATCAGTATAACTGTAACCATGAAGACTATTTCTCAGAAAAATCGTTCTGAATAGATTGCACATATTGTAACACAATTATTATGTTGAAAAGCATATAATGTTTATCGCTAAATTTTGCCTTCCTATGCACAGAAATGTACAATCAATGTGTTGTACCAAACATCTTTTTCTCAAATAAATTTCAAAATATAACTGCAGATAGTATAATACAAAACGTATCTTACAACACAAAGACAAAGGTAGTGCAGTTTAACAGGAATTACTTTTGGAACAGAGAAGTTTGCAGAAATATTTAAAACAGGAGAGGGATGGATATTAGTTTAAGCATTCTCTGGGTCTTCTGCCTCAAAAGGGGATGAGATTAGTGAATTCCTTGGAAAAAATCCTACTGTTTGTTGTAATTTTTCTCATTCCTTTGAAGTGAGAAGCAATACAAAAGTGGCCCTAAGTGCTACTGAACAATGTGTAGAGCCTCTTTCCAGACATCAGCCAGGTTTTCAGTTAGAAAAAACTGCATGTCAGTGGTGAAGAATAATCTGTATGTGGGTGTTGCAGGCATGACATTAGTGCATCACCATTTTCCCATTGTGAAAATGCGCTGACTGACTTGTGGAAAAAAGGCTGTGATTCCCAGTCACCACATTTTCAGTGGATACAGTCAAATGCAAGGAACAAAACTGTTTGAAGAAAGAGAAAATAGCATGATTTCAACACCCTGCCTGAAGCTTTCTGAGCGGAGTCTCAGAATATTTGACAAGCATGGCTTTTCTCCTACATTAGATCTGCAATTGCATTCCGTGCACCCCATTGCATCTGGCAAGGTATCTGTCATTTTCAGTGAAGATCTAAGTGGTCAGTGTGTATAAGGGGGAAAAAATTAGACAATAGATGAATGGTGCAAAATTTGCTCATACATCTCTATAGATTTGACGTGACTGAAGATCACAGAACTGAACCCAAAGACTTTGCTCTCTCATACTTAAATAATAAAACACTGCCATATGTTAAGGCATGAGAAAAGAGGGATATAACTAAGGAAAACAGGGAAAATGCATTTCTGGAGAATAACGATCTACACAGAAAATACAATGCCCTTCAAGCAAAGACAGCTCAGTTATCAGTGAAAACACAATGAAAAAAATTTCACTGATATACTTTTGAAAAATTATTGGATAAGATTTCTTTTAGAAGAAAAGCTTTAGAGTGCAAATGGAATTTCAGTGATTTATTAACCTCTACAGCAAGTAAAATATTTCTGAGGGATACGACAGACAGCCCGCTCTATTGCAAATGAGTAGTGAGATGAGCTTGTGCCAAGGTGATGTCATTGGATTCTGGCAGGGAATGCAGCTTCCTGACTAGCAGAAAAACTGTGAGATCAGAGCAAGTGAAAAGGAAATACATCTGAGCTTTTGGTCAGCTTTCAGTAAAAATATTTTCTGTTTCTTTTCTGAGGTAAGGTCTGAGTTTTCTGAAGCTGGCCTTTGATTCCCCAAATGTCTGGCTGATAAACTCATTGATCACTGCAGCCAGAACAAAGTCTCGTTGTGCAGGATGTAGACTGCTTTTAAAATCGAAGTAACTTCAGGGAAATTGAAAGTAATAGCATCTTGAAGGAAATCTTTATAATCCTACAGCACTGGACCTCTAAAATCATCTAATTTTGGACTGTCAGGAAGAATGTTAACCTCAGGCTCCTGCCTTTTATCCCCACAATTTTCCCATCTACGGCAGATTCCTTACAAGCAATGGAAACTCACCGACTCAGGTAGCTGTCTCACCAGCACCTAACTGGCTGCTGGGAAATCCATGGGGTTGGAAATTCCTCATGCAGAGAGCCTGGCAAACTACTGACTTTCAGTGTTTTGAACTGCAGTGCACTGATGCATATTAAGGAAAAGACATTAATTGGTGACTGCTGGCTCAACATCCCTTGCTACTGAATTCAAAGGACCTTATTAACGAAGAGTTCAGAGGTAGCAGTGATCTGTGTACACAGACACACTAAAAATGGAAAGGAGGATGCTGGTATCATTAACTCTGTTTATCTTTATGTCAGAATCCAGACAAAACTCCATCAAACTGAGGTCTGCTAATCAGAGGCTGTCCAATGTAATGATATTTCCCTAGAGAGGCTATTAAAGGAGGTTAAATGGATCATTTTCTATTCACCTCAAACATATTGTGCTTCAGTCTGACCTAAACAGATCAAAATGTGTGTGGATGTTAATATGGGGAGTTGCAGATAAGACACAAGCAAAAGCTACCAAGTGTGCTCTGCAGAATATTACTCACAGTTACCACTAATTTTTAGCAGTGTCTGTTTTCCCCAAAGTTCTTGCAGCTATTAATTTGAAGTTTGCTAAATGTTACTTTTCTCCCTATGGCTCCATTTTAAAAAACTTCTGGCTTGTTAACTAGACAAAGGATTGAAAAGCAGCATGGTGAACTGTTGAATGAACAAATGTAATTTCTATTGTCTGGACAACCTCTCTTAAGGCCCGGGCTCCAGAAGTTCAGGACAAGTTTTTTCTCCTCCTTGTGATAGTGAGCAACAGAGAAGGCGTGACCCACACAGTACCTTTGCCGACACCTGCATGCTGTTTTCTTGCATGTTCATGATGGCTTCAGAAATCTTGACATCAATAGGATCCATGACTGATTCAATGTTGAATGGTCCCTCTAATCTCTCCGCTACCAGAAGCATAGCATCTGTTAAAACACAAAGCAGCCATTCCCTTAAAGAAGGGGTACCTTCATGTGCCTCAGACAGACTGAATGCTGGGCAGCAGTGAGGGGTTATGTGACAGTGGGGAACCTGCCTGCAGTGCAGCACCCCGGGCAGCAGAAATACCTCCCCCTTTCACCACTACCAAAGGAAGACGAATAGGGACTGTAAAAGTTAGATTAATATAAGCTGCTGTAGCATTATGGAGCTTGGGGTGCAATTATTTTACACAGCACTGCACAACTTGAAGCAGCTAGTGCTCTGGAGCACACTCGTGTACTCTTGTCCCAAGAAGAAACAGGAATATAGAAATGAATCCCTGGTGTATGTTCTTTGGGGTTGTGTGAGATGATGAAATCTTTGATATGATATATCAGGGTGTTATAATTAAAGCAGCTGTTCTTTCCGACCTTAATGATCTCATTTTCCCTCAGTACGTACAACAGATGAATATTGGATTTCTGCCATAGTATATAGGTATGAGCTACGTTCACCCTGCTACATTTCAAACTGAAGTTGAAAGGTTTATGCAGGAAGATATGTTCTTTGTTTGTTTTTGAATTTTAAGGGAATTGTTTACTTCATTTGCTTTTGAGACCCTCTCAAAAAAAAATTTAGCTCGTAGAGTTCACTAACAAGTAAAAACAAAGCAACTGAAAAGAAATTAATAACTATAAAAAAGTTTTCCATATCTCATGTCCGTTGACACACAGACACAGATTTATCACAGTTTCTGCCATCTGATATATTGCATTTGTACTGTACTTTTGAACAACATATTTCTTCCCTCTCATATGTAAGCAAGTAAGACTTCTAGAATCTATGTACATTTAAACAGAGCCCACAAGCAATATTAACACAATAAACAAAAGCCTTCTCATACTCTTTTCTTTATTCCTCAAACTTAGGCTTCAAAACGTACTAACCAGGCTTTCTCTTAAAACAGACCTCACTTGTTCTTTGCTGCAGTAAGTACCAGTTTTGCAAAGACATGCCAAGAGACACAAAGTGCCCCATCATTCTGTTGTCAGTGCTATCCCTGCTCTTGGCTGCCGAGTCCTGGGGCTCCTTTCCTGCCTGCAGGAAGGCTGTCTCCTTCCTTCCCACAGAAGTGTGCATCTGTGGATGTAGGGAAGAAGAGGTTGGTGTCTCACACTAGTAGCTGAGAAGCGAACAACCTGACTTGAGGGTTACAGTATGTTAAGAGTTTATATGCAGTTAGTGCATGTCTTAATAGCCCACTGAAATTTAAATTAACATTTTTTACGTAAGCATCTTTGTAATTTCAGGACTATTATGTCACTCTACTTTAAGGCTAGTAAGAGGGGAATGTCTCTTGTTTGGAGTGGGGTGTATTATACTTGTCACCAACTGTGAGAAATGGTGAGATGATAGCAATTCAGTTTCAAACAGAGATGTTATTTTGACAGTCTGTTATTTTAAAATGCTTTAGTTTAAACCCTTTTCAAAGGGATGCTCACTGAAAACAGCAATCTAACTCTGATAGAGGAACCAAAATAGTTTATGTACATACAACCATATCTACATTTATAGGCGCACACATATATATATATATATACCTGCACATTATTTATTTAATTTTTCTACAGATGAAAGTATGGTCTAGTGTAAAGGGCTTTGTTCCCCACAAATTTAGAATGTCTCGTATAAAACATTTATACCTTTGAAATTAACAAGTAATGAGATCAGCCTAAATCCTAGCTGCCAAAGCTACTGGTAAGCAGTGTTCTGGCAGAAGTCTCGGTGGCTGGATTCTGGAGGCTTGGGCTTCATTTGGGCTTCGGTTTAAGACTGGAGTTTATGCTTAAAAGAATTGTTATTTATTTATTCATTACAGGAGTAGCTCACAGCTTAATTTAGGGACAGGTATTTCTTTTACTCTGGCATGGTTTAATATGAAAACAAACAAGATGAACAAGTCTGGTGTTGAGCTCAAGTACGTGTTTGAGACAAGGGGCTGTGTTGAAATGTAGGTCAGTAAATCGATTACTGATGGTATGAGAAAAGAGCAGGAGACCCTTCATGAGAACAAGTGGTAGCATTAATTCACTTACTGTTTCTTCTGATGATAAGGATTGCTAGTTCTGAATTAAATCTTGAAAAGGAATTTCATCTATGTGACAGAAAATTGTATCATCCTTGACTGAACAAGAATCACATCTTCAATTGTCAGAACAACCTTACCTCAAGCAAAGTAACATTGACTTCAAAATGAATAGTACTAAATGATAGAAACTAAGGTCTATTCTTTGGTTAGACAATTGGTGTCTTTAGAAAAAAAAACCAAAACCATCCAGTTTCGGCTTCTGTTTTCTGAATCTTAACTAAATTCATAACCTTAGTTTTTGCTTTATAATAGCCGCTTCAGTCTTCATAATGGAAGTGGGTAGAGACTGAGGAATGTGGTTAATTCCTGGCTGTCAGAGATTTCTGTGAGCTTTTTGCTGTGTTGAACTTCCTTGTTAGAAATATTCTGGTCACACATCTGATGGTTGCTTTAAGAGCTTGGGTTCAAGTTCATGTTCCAATCATATGGGATATAGCCACAGGTGAAATGGGAAGGGAAGGGAAGGGAAGGGAAGGGAAGGGAAGGGAAGGAAAGGGAAGAGAAAAGAAAAGAAAAGAAAAGAAAAGAAAAGAAAAGAAAAGAAAAGAAAAGAAAAGAAAAGAAAAGAAAAGAAAAGAAAAGAAAAGAAAAGAAAAGAAAAGAAAAGAAAAGAAAAGAAAAGAAAAGAAAAGAAAAGAAAAGAAAAGAAAAGAAAAGAAAAGAAAAGAAGAGAAAAGAAGAGAAAAGAAGAGAAGAGAAAAAAGGAAAAGAAAAGAAAAAGAAAAAGAAAGAAAAAGGTTTGAAGGTCTAAGGGAAAATAGATTTGTCCTACATTATTTTTGAGGCTGATTCAAGTAGCTGTGCTACTTGAAGGACTTGAAGGCTCAATTTAGGGCTCATCTCAGACTGGAAACCCTGGATGATTGCAAAATTTAGGTAGGCTCTTGATCAAAGTGAAAAGAGATGTTTTTGTCTTCAATAAGATGTGTGGGGTTATAGATGATTTAATGGTGGCTGGACTGATAAGTTACTCCTGTCTTCTTCTGGGAGGAGTACCAGCTCAGCTGAGAAAAAGAAAATGAGTGACATTTCCGTGAACTGCAAAATGATTGTCTCAGTCTTTGAATTCTTCCTACTACCTTTTCTCTAACCATTGTTATCCCTAATATTAAGTCAAACCTATCTGGATGATATCTGACAGACCTAGTCTGAAGGAAGCTTTGAAGAGTGAGGAAATCATATTATTGAGAGTATTCGAGCCACCTGGAAACATAATCACTACTGCAGTAGCCTCTCTATACTGAATTTGTGAGCTAGCTCTCCAACTAAGATTCAGGCTGAATTTTCTTAACATTGATCTCTAGGAAAAAACAGTGTGTTTTCTTTAGATTGCTTCCTCACTTTGAAAGTATTCCCTCAACTGATTAGGTTTTATCTTATTTGCTAGCCATAACCCTAACTCTGTTCCTAGACCTTTTTATTCACTTGCACAATTCAGTATGAATACTTAAAATATACATGCACAATGTATTCTCAACAATTTAATTAAATATAACCTGTTAGATTGAATTAATGAAAATCAAATGAAATTTAATCATCTGAGAGCTATGAGAAGTCATTCAGAATGGTGTAATAATTCTTCACAGTTTGTAGTTCTTAAAATTTATAATCATATAACAATATATGTACAGCGTTCTGTCCCAAGTCCCTTTTTTTCTCCTAAAATTGTTGTATTGTTCTAGGAGAAGATGAAAAGCTTTCAAAATGAAGTTAGGAAAATATATAGGTCTCAGTTTGAGAATCTGAGTCGTCAGGAGCAGACCCTTGAACTCAAAGCATAATTTGGTTCAGGAGGACTGATAGGTTTCTGTTTAATGATTTGTCAGTCAGCTCAGATGTTAGCAAGAACTTAATTACTGTTTGTGTAATAAATGAAAAATGATAGATTGACTGCCTTTTTTTTTTTTTGAATAAACATAGACAGTGCTGTGTAATTACATAAATCCTCTGATTTTACCTTTGCATATTTCAAAATACATCTTCCTTCACCATGTACTACAGCACTTGACCAAAATCTGGCATCTATCTGCAGTCATTCAAGAATGTAGTTTAAGTCATTCTTGCTTCACAGGTTTGTTAGAAACTTGGAAACAACCCCCCCAACTAATTGCTTGCTGAAGGACATGGGCTTGCAAAACAGTCCTGAGAAGGTGCAGAGTGTATGGCACGTGACTCTCTGTAAAGTGCCGCAGCTTCTCAGGAGTGGGCATCTCCCCGATACAGTGAAAAAACCCGAGAACTGAAATCTTGGAGTGTGATGACTGGGTCTGATCTGGTCTGTCTCTGCTGTCTGTACACAGCAGCTCTAAATGCTTTTGCACTACCTTATCTATGCAAACAAGTAACACAGGTTTCTGATAATGAGTCTTAGAAGCACATTGCTTCATTCTAAGCAATATATGAGAATCAACAGAAATTCTTCTTACTTTTCAGATTTTTCTTAGTGTTTAAAATTTTTGTAGTTTATAGGTCCAATTTTAATGAAAAGAACAAGACACAGCTGATCACTATGCTAAGTCATTTATTGTTTAACTTATGTACGCAGAAGGCCACTATTGATGAGGTTTAGTAAACCTAAAAACTGAACATGTTTGGATGAAACAATAGATAAAAAATAAATGCACAAGAATCTGCCTCTGTTTCCTATGAACTGCATAACTGCATCAAGACAGTGTCTTTTTGACTTATTTTGATGCCAAAAATGCTTTCTCCCTGTTTATGTTACGTTTCCTTCTTGTCAAGTTTCTGGAAAACTCCAATCCCAAATTGAAACAGAAGGAGAAGAGTAGAACACACTGATTTAGGAGAAATCTGACAATTGAACCCCCCCCCCCAAAAAAAAAAGAAAAAACCACCAAAAAGCCAAAACAGCTTAAACAGGCTGAATTAGAAAGTTCCTTTAGAAGCTATCAGTGCCTTCTTTCTCTTGCTACCTTCCTATAATCAAGAATATGTGAGAACTGGAAATTTTCTTTTTGCTTCTTTTGCTTCTTGTTCCCTTTAAGGCTCAGGGAACTGATAAGTGAAGGACTTTTTTGATCTGAATTGTTTGGTTGTGACATCATATTTTTCCTTTCATGCCCACCTATGTTGTCCTACTTTTATATTATCAGAGAGATCTAATCAGTGGCTGAACTTTCCTTAGAGGAATTCCACAGAGGAACCTGTGGAAGTATTCTTTAAAAACATGTTTTCTTCAGAGAGACAGAGTGTTAAATTACTGAATTACATGTCCTCCATGAAATTGTAAGGTGCATTTTGTTTCAATGAAAAAAGGGAGAAAAACCTAATCTGAAATTTCAGGAGGTTTCTATTTTTTTTGGTATATTTTATCTGAAATTTAGGAAGGAATGGAAGTTGTTTTGCATACTGTTCTTTCTGAAAAAAAAAAAAAAAAAGAAGAGATTAATTTTAATTGGGGAGCTTCAAAGCATTTGTTCATGCACGAGCCAGTGGACTTCAAGGGACAAGCTGTAAACACATTGAACACCTGAATGTTGTTTACCATGACCTTAGGCATGGCAATGGCAGTTTTTCAAAAGGATATAACTGTAAATATGCTGGACTACTAAGCACCACTCATTCATTACTCTTACAACTTTCTGTCCAAGGGTGGAGAGAGGCAGGGGTTGGAGTTTATTTACTGCATCAGGTAGGTAAAACTGAATCAATTTTCCATTATGACACTAAATATAATTAATGTCCATAGAATCTTTGGAGGGTTGGATGGTAAATTAATAAAATAAAATAAATAAAAATTGAGAAGTGAATTGTAAGTACACATTGAATTCTTGGAAATATAATAACAACGGAAAGACATCTGTGTAATTCTCTGCCAAACCTATTACAGCTAGATTATGATTTACTAAAGAAATTTCAAGAAGAAGAAAGTAAAGCCCCACCTCACATTTAATGAGGTGCTAAGAGCACTTTTCTCAGAAAACCAGTGTGAAACACAGCAGTGATGCCAATACTGGTGTTTTTCTTAGGATCTGCCTTACCTTTTTTCACATTAATATTCATATGAGAACACTATACTATTCTAATCTGATGAGACTTAATTGACAAATTTCCCTTCTAACTATCATTAATCTCCACATATGTAACATTAAAATCTTCAGTCTTCCCCTGAAAATTCCTTCTTATTTTTTTTATTTTTAGGAGGTAGGAGTTACTCCTATTAAAACTCATGTTTCATCTATATAAAGGGGATCTCAGTGTTTTCCATTTGGATATTCACTTACCAACATAAAATTATTCACTAAGGTAGACCTGTATTTAATTACAAAGGGAAACTGTAAAAAATTATGATTAGCTGATCAGATCTGATTAATCATTATTAATGTTTACTTTCAGTTACAAGAAGCTGCAGATTTAATATTGTGTTTTTTGAAATTTCTGGCCAGCTATGTGGCCATTTTGATTTATGACAAGATCACTTATTTTTCTCACAAGAAAGAAAAAAGTATTGCCAGTGTTACAGATGTGCTTTTCCCTTACCCATTAATAGCAGAGAACTTCTTATCACTTCGACCAGGTTGTTCTCTAACACTCTCTTTTAACAGCTCAAATAATCACTTTCATACCATGTACAATATATGTATGAAAAAGATATTGGCAGGCAGTTGTCATCTCATTGTTGCTGATAGCAACAAAATGAATTTTGTAGGTTGTACTGTAGGTTTGCTAAGTTTTTTCAGCATTTTGCATAACACAGACATTTCCACCATGTATTGAAAAAAAATCCACACATATTAAAATCATTTTTCTTCTTTGTCTTTCTATAACTCCGAGCAGCTCTAAATAATTGAATATACTGTTGTTAGATGATGTCTTATTTTCTCACATGTGCAAAAAGAAAGGAGCAAAGACCAGGCAAAATGATAATCCTTGCCTGCTTTTATGATTCTACTACCCTATGGGAACTGAATGCAAGATGTTCTGAACCAGACTTAAAGCAAATGTTACTGCCAAATGTTTCTGAGAGTTCTGTCTGAATGTCTGACATAAATCAATGAATAAAATGCAGCACATTTATAAAATCTTTGTCTTATTGCTTCTTCCTTATGCCAAGAGATGTTTAAATAGTACCACCATCAGCCACAGAAAATGTAGTTAGTGGATAAAGTAGCTCTCATTTATACATTCCCACATGCTTCCTGCTACAGTCCATTCTTTTAATTGTATTAATATATACTCATCTGTGTAGTTCTTTTAAGATTAGTATCTTGGGATGTTTTAAAAACATGCATCTTTCTCACTGTCCTAATCATCTTAAACAGTACAACTTTTTTGTGTATTCCTCAGACACCTGTTGATATTTATCATACTCTCATTTAGTTTGTGCTATGTCATACTTTCTGTGCTTGCTTTTTCACTGTTTAATTTTTTTTTTTTTTGAATGAGTTCCTTCTATCTTTTGCTGTTTTCTTCATTTATCTCTAAAAAAACTTCTCTGGTATTACGTTGTCCAGACTGAACCAAACTTTTGAAATAGGATTTAATTTGTGTTGTTTTGAAGATACCCTTTATGACCCAAATCTCTAAATCAGAAAATTGCCTTGAACCTCTTGGTTCAGCTGATTTCCTCATCATCATCACAACTTACTTATAATTCAGATTTTCCATGTCAAATGTCTTCTCATATTTCACCCTTTAGAGAAGGGTGGAGGGTCACCTAGGTGATGGAAAACCTGATAAACAGAGAAAGGCCAAATGAACTGGATTTGCTCAGGCTAAAAAGCACAGGTTCAAAGGGGATCTTATCACAGTCTCAGGTGCTTAAATGTTAGATACTGTGAAAGCTGGGGAACCTTTTTCATGTGGATGTGGAGTGAAAACACAAGATGCAATGGGTACAGGTTTCTGTTCACCATGTGAACAATTAAACACTTGAGGACTGACTCAGAACCTTCCATGAGCCAGACTTATTTTTGGTGATTTTATGGCTAGGCTTCCATTCACTTCTGGTATCTAAAAGTTAATATTACAGCCTAAATTGCTGGTAGAAAGCTTAGAATGGCATAAATCTTGCTCCAAAAGCTTTTAAACAGGCTCCATGGGACTCTATGCTTAAGATTTTGCTGCTATAACCTACTCATAAATGATCTGTAATCTGAAAATGGGAGTAAATTGTTAGGTGAAAAAGTGCACTAGTTTTGCTATTCAGGATGGGAAAGATGTTGCAGAAAATCCAAGAAGAATCTCATGGTTCTATGTGACTGAGGAGTAAAATGATATCAAGTGATGTGATTTTAGAAGAAAAATAAATAAATTCTAACATATTTTAGGCAAGAATGGACTCTTAGACAACTATTATCACTCAAAAACAAGCTTTTTGATTGGCACTAGATCACTCTACTATAACCTGAACAACTGTCAAAAACAAACAAAAAAATCCCTAAAATGCTACTCCAAAATCAAACCACAGAGCCCAAACTAAATATTGGGAATAACTCAGGCAGGAGCGAAGAACCAAAGGAACAAGTTTATTTCCTAAAAATTTACTGAAATAACACTTTGGATACAGCATAACAGAAATTATAAATGCAAGCTTTCAAAAACCATCCACTTTGTAATCTTACATTCCACTGTCTTGATAAGATTATCAAACAGTGTGTGATGTAGATGGTGACTTAGTGTTGAGGTTTTGTTCCAGTACAGGGATAAGGAAGCAGAATATAAAACTAGAGAGTTTATTAATTTCTTTATTCCTCGATATTCTCAAGACTGTATCACAGATTTCTTGGAGTTCTCAAAACTAAACTTCTCAGTTCCTTTGGTAAACTCAGCCTTTTATTCTTCTCACTAAAAGATTTTTTTTGCTCCCGTTTTATGTAGGAAACCACAATAGTCATTAAGATCTGAAATAACATTTTGCAGGTACCAATGCCAGATTTTTGAATAGACATCCCATGAATAATATCTTTCCTGCAACTTTGTCACTAAGCTGACTTAATGCTTTTCCTTGCCATAAATAATCAACCTATGGCCAGCTCTGCTGGCAGGTATCCATCCCAATGGTACGGCTCTTAGGGAAGTGTCACACACACTTGCACAGACAAAATTGATTTTTGTGTTTCATTTTATTGATTAATATGAAAATGTGCTGCAGTTATCTCATTGCCTTTAAAAGCCTGCCACTATGCAGAGAATTTTTAGATGCCTAACATCACTGTCTTTCAATAAGACCCAATGTAACAAATAAAATGTTTTTTCCCTCTCCCCCCAGATAAATATTTTAATCTCAAAAGGTTGTGTTCATCAAGGTTGTCTCAAATCAATACAGTCAGTATGACTTATCCTTTATTGTTTCGACATTCCTCCTGAAAGAACAAGTTCTGTATGTTGCCTAGCTGCACTAAGTATATTTTTGGGATGCAACAGAACTAATCAATAGGATAGGGGCAATGTTGTAAAATGGTGCACTTGAGCTCCTTAACTCTTCTAAATTATCTCTGTTCTGTTCTTTTAAATGATTGGGAGATTAAGAGTAAAAATGTTTATCCAGTCCAGGGAAGGTCAAACTAATATAAAAATCTAATGTTCATTGCACAAGGCCACTTGACTGATATGTCGTAATCAGCATAAATATTAATAACAACACACAGGCAAACTTGGCCTAAAAATAAAGGTGGGTTTCCACTAAAAATTTCACAGCAGGAAAAAAAGTGTTTTAACTGAGGGTTAAAAATTTAAGAATGGAACATTCTTCACAGAAAGATTGCTGGCTGGCTGCACACTGGAAAGACTTGCAGGCCAGCAGCCAGGGAACCATCTAATTAATATTCCCTCAAGTAATTTTGATTTACTAAAATGATCATTTTCCAACTGGAAAAATTATCTGATCAACCTGTTTCATTCAAGAGATTTATGAATATCAGTTTGTTATATTTCCATAGAAGGCTGCTGACTGTCATAAAGTCAGACAGGGGAAACTAGGGAGGTATGGAGATGTTTTGGGATCAATTATACGTAACTTTGAATTTTAACCTGAACCTGCTATTTTAAACACTTAGGAAAACAGTCCTAAGATTCCTTGTGTGCTAAATAAAAAGATGCAGCCATCTCTGGAGACTTCTGGAGGGAGATTCCATCCACTTTCTTTTAGTTAAGGATTAAGGTGCAGGTGCTAACTTATTGCAAAGGCATTCACACTGGATTCCCTCTTCAGTATCCCCCCAATATGTGTCAGTTTTGTGTGTCTGCGATTGAGCCACTGCACAGCTCTGTCCCATCTTCCTCTCCCACCTGAGCTCCTCCTCTGACACTGACTGTTGCTCAAGAGCAGTGATCATGAAGCTCCCAAAATCAATTCACACTAACTTGACTTCTCTGCTTACCAATATACGTTGGTAAAATTCTGCTATAACCAGTGCAGCATCCCAGTGTTTTTGGGATACTAACTCTGATTTCACTGCAACTGTTCTAGATTCATGTGGGTATAAACATGAACAAAGACGCAGATCCACTATCACAAAAAGCAAGAACAAATAGTAGAGTCTACCCTATGCTGTTTTGCTATCAAAAATAATAAATTTCAAATTTCCTGAATGCAAAACTATATAAAATATATATTTAAATGATATACTTTTTAATTATGATACCAACATTATTATTAATACTTAAATCTGTCAGACAAATGTGACATGATCTGAGGCCTACTAAAGTCACAAAGGATCTTTTCAATAACTTCTTTTGGAGGCAGTTGTTCATTCTTATTTTTACAGGAAAGAACCGTTTTTATTTCCCCTTGGCTTAGTGTGGCAGCAAATGAACAACTGTTATTCCCCATTGCTGTATTAATGTCTGTGGACAGTGCTGGTACAGAAATAGTCAAGTTTTGGCATGACAGGACTGGGTAGTAATTAAGTTGATATTATTGTTACTATTTAACAAAATAAGCTATGTCAGTTTTGGCTCCACTCAAAGCATGGGGGAGAAAAAAACAATGCTTTTCAAATGAAATAGGACAGCATCTATGGGGGAATTGTTTTTCATGTTTTCAAAAGAGAACAAAAGTGAGGAAAATAAAAGCCAGCAAACAATGCTTTAAAAATTGATTCAGCAGTGTCTAATTGTCTGAAATGCTTTCTAAAGTTGTCATATATTTTTTCAAGGAGAAAGATGAGAAAAAAAATGACATCATATGATACTGATATGCTGTACTGGATACTGGATCCAGTCTGCTGGGGTGGGAAATCTTCACACAAGAGGCTATCACAGCCAAAAGTCAATTAACTAAAAAAAGGCCTCATAAGACCTGTCAACTGAGTCATCTTTCAGTTTCTGTAAGGAAACACAACAGTTAATAACATGTGGGTTGCTCCAAAAGTAATGCCTCCTATTTCTTTCTGTGAAAACTACAACAGATATAAAGAGCAGATGAACACTGTTTGATGGGGGAAAATCTCAGTTATAAATCTGTCAGCATCATTAGCTGCTCATTTTTGCCAGCGATGAACAAAAGCCTGCATGCTATGCTCATAAAAATCTGCACCAGTGGAGAACTACTGCTTCTGTTGCTGCTGCTGAAATGTACCACCCACTGCCAAACTGTGCTCACATCCACTGTTTGGTCTCCATAAATGTTCAGCAAGTGTCGATGAATGTCAATGGGTACCATTTTTGTTTCACATAGAGGAGTTCAACAGCACACTTTTTCTTTGTATATACTTCCATGTCAGACACCATTCAGTCAGACTGCCCCTCTGCTGTCGTCTGTCACACAGCAACAAAACGTAATGGGATATTGGCAGGGTAGTTCAGCCTCTGTTGCCATACCACCAACATCTGCTTCTGACATCATGTGCCAACATAATAAAATAGAAGGCATTATGTTTGGAGCAGCCCCCATAAACAACGGTGATTTACTTGGTAATATTATGTTTCTCCCCTGCCCAGAAAGGAGTGCCAAAAAGCTTTGAAAATACTCATAGCAGCCTAGCAACACCCTTCTTCCTAAAGCAGAGAGACACTGTTCATATTTTCTTTTAGGAAAGTAGGTTAGACTTGCTGCTTCAAGGATGATTTGCATGGGTAGAAGTGGAACCAGTCTATCCTTTAGAGGTGATCATCCAAACAGGGAGTAAAAATATTTATTTCTACTATTTCAAACATTCATATTTACAAAACAAAAAAATGAAAAACCAGACACTAAATTAAACTCACCCCTTGAATAATGTTTTTTATTTCATTATTTTTCTGCAAATGTGTGTGGAGGAGTTTTTATTCATGAACAAATTATTGTGACTGTATTTCAGATATGTTTATTCAGCTTTCTCACATATCCCAGACCACAATTTCTTGAATTGCTTGATAGTATACAAAAAGCAGAAGTTTCACAAAAGTATCAATCAATCAAATGTAAAATGATAATGTTTGAAATGGCAGATCTTTCCTTTGATAAGAAGGAATCTCACTAATTTAAAATGAGAGAGATGACAACAAGGAAAAATTAACATATTTTTGCATACCTCTTAGAGGCTGCTCTCAACAGAGCTTTTCCTTCCCTCTTTCCTACGTATAGTGTAGGTTATCTAATGAAGGAGTAGAATAGAATCACAGAATTGCTCAGGTTAGAAAAGATCTTCAAGATCATCGAGTCCAACCACAACCTAACCATACTACCCTAGCTCTAACAACCCACCATTAAATCACGTCCCTGAGCACCACATCCAAATGGACTTTAAACACATTCAGGGATGGTGACTCAACCATCTCCCTGGGGAGCCTATTCCAGTGCTTTATAACTCTTTCTGTAAAGCTTTTCCTGATACTGAATCTAAACCTCCCCTGGTGCAACTAGAGGCCATTCCCCCCCGTCCTGTCACCTGTCACCACTGAGAAGGGACCAACCCTACTCTCACTGCAATTACCTTTCAGGTATTTGAAGAGGTCAAATCCATTTACTATGAACTGAGTGGCCACTTACAAAAAGAACATGCCAAAGTTCGACAGTAATTTATATCTGTGGTTTCCTTTAACATGAATGTTTCAATAGAAGGGAAAAATCCACAGATATTTATAAAATTTGTTCTTCAAAATGTAGTGAACAATCATTGCCCTCATGGCATTACTACATGTTATGGATAGTGTCTGAAGGAGCAATGAGGGACACAGTGGTGTTTGTGAGTCACCTTGGACACTTTCTCCTATCTAGGATGCATGACACAGCCCAGAAATCTTCATGAGGGAGTGAAAAAGAGGACTTAGTCTTTATGTATAAAGAAGATAACTTCCAAGAGACAGCCTAGGAAAGAGAAAGCAGTGGCAGAAAACTTGACAAAAGTACCTGCCCAGCTCGGGGCGCAGTCACACAACTTGTTTAAGACAACTGAAAAGGAACCGCACATTTGTCCTCCCTATTGAGGACAAAATCTCACCCTCAGAGAGGTGTAGGGAGAGCTGCAAAGGTATAGATGGAGCTGGCTGGAAACCAAACCCCTTTGCCATGGGGATTCATTTTTAGCTGTATGTGATCTACTCTAGAACAATTGAAATGACAGTGTGAATGAGAAGGCTACCTTTCAAAGGTAGCTTGCTCCAAAGGCAGATTTTACTATCTTTTACCATCAAGTAGTCAGACTGATCCCAACATCTACTTCAGGATCTCAGGTGGCCTCCATCATCCTGGGATCTGCAGCAAGAGATGAAGGAATTGTACTACATGACTGGAGGGGCTAGTTGATAGGTGCACCCTGGAGCATATGTTTGAAAGGCTGTGGTCACTGTGACCATTTTGTAGCAGCTAGAACAGCTTCACAGTGGGATGTGCGCACTGAAGGCAAAAATGTTCCCAGATGGATGAGTAGGAACAGCGCATTGGAGAGAGGCCATTTTGCATAAGTAGAAATGGGGGACTGCCATGGTGCTGGAATCTGTAGCCAAAGTCAAAGCTAGCACAATGAAGCGAAGCATTGGCAAAAAAAGGTTTGCTGAATGGCATTAGGGCACTGTGAAAAGAAACCCAAGAATGAGATTGTGCCCAATTTATCTTTCTCATCTGGACTCCTTTCCTATATCTGCTGTTATTCTTAGACTATTGTTATTCTACAGTAACCATCCTGTTCTTAGAAAGTAGAGAGCTTAGAATGCATTTATAAAATAAATTTAAAAGGAAACATGAACAGTAAAGATATACCTCGATATGCCAAGAGATTTGAGCCTTTTTGTGAATGCTTGGTATACAAATTATTTCTTCCTAAAACAACAAAGTTCCAATACATTCATCTTATTTTAAATGGTCCAGTGTGTTTCATGGAGAAGAAAGAAGGTGTAACAATAAATGCAGATGAAGTTGGGAGTAACTAGTTACATGCCAGCTTGCATTCATTCCAGCTCCCTGACAGACTTTGTGTGGCTGAGAAAATGCTTAGTGGGTTGTGACAGCAGAATGATGTGATCAGAAAAACAATCTGCTGTACAGGGAAGGATAAGGGTAAACTCCATCCTTTACGCACTTAACAATGAAACAATTATTCATGGGTACAAAGGCCACCAAAGACACATTTGTTCTGGGTATTTTTTGGTTCCATTTAGATATGGATTTTTATTTTTATTATCATTTAAGATACAGCTGAGGCTTTCTGGTGTGTGGTTGCTCTATGTTTGAAAAAATGTTGTCTCTCAGATAAGTGCTGTCATTAGGTAGTTATTTATCCTTTTACCATTAGGGCATCCTCTTTGATCAGTAGTTTTATGGATTTACTTACAAAATAGATTACACTGTGTTGCTTTAGATGCATGTTCTTGATAATCAGATAAAATACCCTTATTCACATTCAGTTTTGTTCTTTAGCTCCTCAGTTTGTATCAGTCACTTCCTCACATTTTCCCTGAGCTTTTAGATGAGTCATTGGGAAACAAAGATTTTTCTGTGGTTTCTTTCTTTTCAAAAAAAGAAAAAAAAAAAAAAAAGGGCAGTATTAGGTATGGACATCTCCAATCCCATCTCATCCAGCACTTCTGGATGGCACAAGAAATAAGATAATGACAGTTATCTGAAATGTACTGCACCCTACCTGCTACTACCTGCTTCCTTCAATAAGAAGGCTATGTAAGCAGAATTAGGTGAAAAGAAAAGGTCTCTGAAGGCACTTGCACTTTTCCCTTTTGGATCATGAGCTGAAAAAATCTTCAAACATCACTGGAAACTTTACAATGAATTTAATTTATTTAGAAAATTGCCAGTAATTTTCTTCACATCTCAATTTCCCGCAGATACCACAATCTCACACACAAATTGGATTTAATCATTAGAAAAACATTTTATTTATCAGGTTTTTAATGAAGTTTGATGCAAGAGAAGGAATATATATTTATATTATTCCACATAGTGGAGAATTACAAGAGAACAAATATCCAAAGATACTGAATTTCTAGGTTAATGCATTTGTTTTCATATCAAATTGTCAGCAGAGACAGGTGTCTTCCAGTCCTTAGGCTTCCTATACCAGGACTCTCTGCAGTGCACGCAGATAAAAAATCTTTCTCTACTTCAGATAAGCCAGAAGAAAAGTACATACATGGGAGGGAGGGACACCCAGTGTGCCTCAGGACACCTTCATCTCCCAGAAAAAGTCTTTTCACATGGTTACTGTTTCCAGCAGAGTAGCCAGGATGTTTCTGGAAAATGAAGCAGGCTGCATACATCAGATTAGTAATGAGAACATGGAACAGGATGATGTTTTGGGGATAAGTGTATTGCATCTTTTAAGTAAGATATCTCTCTATCCAGGGATGATGAATTTTGCAGCACAGAACTACAGAACAGAGGAGTTCATGCAAGGAATGATCCATCTGTCTTCTTGTGACAGTTTTAGAAAACTAAATGCTTCTGTTTGAATGCTCTTCTTATTTCATGTTTCATGCTGTCCCTAATGCAGTATCAGTGGTGTATGTCATGAGATCCTTTCCCCAGCTACAATTATTCGTTTAAAAAAATGATCAAAGAATTTTAATTGTGAAGCCTGCTTTGATTAATCTCCTACACATTGCTAAAGTTTGCAGGGAAGGGTGACAAAACAATGCCTTCTTTATACTGACTTTGTTGAAACCAATTTTTATCTTTTAGATAATCAAGGGCCATTTGTGCTACTTATTTCTATAGAGAAGACTGAAGTTTAAATGTCTGGATGTAGATGCACTTTTATTTTGTGAGACTGTGCTTTCTGTACATGTGACTGTATGCATTCACAGATGTGTACCTTCACCAGCATGCATATAGATTTCACAATTGAAAGTACAAGGAGATTAATATTCAAGAAACATGGTTGAACACTGGCTTCAAACATCAGTATCTATTTGCTAATTGCTAGTACCTAGCAAATAAACTCAAAAGCTAAAGTGCATTTATGAATTCAAACACAAATTTCTAGCCCTGTAAAAATGTAGTCCCCAGAAGCCACTTGGTTGCTCCGTTTTGCTGTTCACAGTTTAGTTTAGATCCATTTGACAAGAGGAACCTACTGAAATTTATCCTTCTATCCTTTTGCAAAATTTATAGGAGTCTGGATGGCTCCAGGGATGAAGGACAAGACAAGACAGTTTTATCCACATGATATGTTATTGGCATATTCTGTGAATTTGAGGGGCTTGATTATTTACACTGCTTAAAATTGACCCGTGCATGAGTCCAGTACAGAAGGTGAACAGAGAGCTGGGTAAAAGATGTCATTTCCACCCTTGGAATACTCTAGCATTTTGTAATCTTTTTTTTTTTCTCTCAGACATTGTTATGATTTATGACTACTACCCACAGAAGGAGGAAAACGCTACGGAAAATAACCAGATGAATTATTTAATGGTTTCAGATTCATAATGTGTACAATAAAGCAATTAAGCTGAGGACTCCACATGATACAGGATGGGGCAGCATGGAACATCCTTGCCTCATGGTGGAGAAGCCATGATGTTTCATCAACACTTGTTTATAGATGGGAAATCCTGCACCATCAGGACTGGATGAACTTTCTGCTTCCCAGCACTTAGCTCTTAGAAACACATTTCCACATTTTTTTTTTTAAATCTATTCTTTTAAGTCCTTATGGATGTTAATTTGTTGTCAATCTGGCAGGGAAGTGAGAGGAAGTTTCTCATCTAACTTCTGTTCACAGAGGATTTCAGGATGCAGAGTTCTGCATTTTTTCCCCTCGGGTGGGTTTACAATGAAAAACCTACTGCATTGTATGTGGTGAGCTGAGCAATGATAGACCCTGCAGCTGAGCTCCAGTGTGTACCAGTGTGTGCAGAACCTTGGATGTGTGGGTGCGTATATTTCTCTGACCAAGACTGCAGGGGGAATGCAGCAATTGTTTTATGTTATAGTAAGATATCAGAAACCTAGATACAGAATATGACCTTGACTCAAAGCTAGTTACGAATCTGCTATATTGGATTAATTCCAGAAATGACTCCACAATTTTTTTAGAAAAGTTTGGGACAAAATGTAATGCATCAATTCTGCTTATGATAAGCAATTCAGGACCCTGAGAGAGCCCCTGCAGAATAGCTTCAAGCACTGATGGATTGCTTGTACATTATCCCTACTGATTACTGAGCACTGCACCCGGCCAAGCACTTTCACTCTGATTGAAGATATGAGGTGCAGACTTTGATCAAAATGAATTAAATGACCACTCCGCAACACTTTTCCAACTAGGCACATCATTAACTGCAGACAGAAGACAACGTGAGCAGGAGCTGAATTTGTGACCCATGTAAAATGGGAAGGAAGTCAGGAGATCAGTGTCACCAGCAGAAATGCAAACAGATCTATCAGTAATAAACAATGTCTTCTGTTTGCACTTTAAAGTGACTATTATTAATTTAATACTATTTTATTCAAATTTTATAATAGTGTAGGCACAGAGAAAGCATACTTTATTTCATAATCAAATAAGTAAAAGAGTCTAGAACCAGTACAAGTTGCTGCTGGA
This sequence comes from Oreortyx pictus, assembly GCA_036925125.1. Classification (NCBI taxonomy): domain Eukaryota; kingdom Metazoa; phylum Chordata; class Aves; order Galliformes; family Odontophoridae; genus Oreortyx; species Oreortyx pictus. Next base: position 46,444,467 of record JAUPFR010000001.1, on the reverse strand, counting down.
CATTTCTCCTTGATATGCTACCTAGGAGCTCAGATCCAAACGGCGAGGAGCATCAGCCACTTCTCAAAGTCAACCCACTCCCACTTTGCCCAAAAGAAAATTCATTCCTTCTGCCAGTGGGTGATGGCAAGTGTAATTTCAGACGTTTCTTCATGCTCTCCTCTCCTTCACTGTCCTACCCAACTGTGCTAGAGCTACAAGCATAACCTGGCCACTCTTATCTCTTCCTTCCCCGGAGGGGAAAAGGAAATGGCTTGGCACTTTGTAGAATCATACAATGGCCCTGGGTTGAAAAGGACCTTAAAGATCATCTAGTTTCAACCCCACTGCCATGGGCAGGGTCACCAACCACTAGACCCAGCAGCCACATCCAGCCTGGCCTTGAATGCCTTCAGGGATGGGGTGTGCACAACCTCTCTGGGCAATCTTTTGTGGTGTGTAACCACCCTCTTCTCCTGCTGACACTGTTTTCAGCCTTCCTCAGCCTCAGCAGTTCAAGCACATCTCTGCACGCTTCTAGGGGGCTCCTTACCAATGTGAGTCTGTGGCTCAGAGAAAAAAACAAACAGCAAGAGTTGGTAGCCACCATATTAATGGAAAACTATGATGAATTTGCCATCACTGACATCTGGTGAGATGATTGTCATGATTGAAGTGCGGCTATTGATGAGAGGTGTTACCCTCTACATCAAAGAAAGAATAGAGTGTAAAGAGCTGTCCGTGAAGACTGGCCATGAGAGAGTCAGAAGCCTGTGGGTTTAAGAGAAAGGCAACAAATGGAACCTTCTGCTTAGTGTCAACTGCAGGTGATCTGATCAAGCAGAGCCTGTTGAAGCTTTCTTTCTCTGGTTACAAGAGGCAACACATTTGCAGACTCTTGTATTGTCGGGGGACTTCAACCACACTGACACCTTCTGGAAAAGTAGCACAATGAGCTGTAAATGATCCAGAAGGCTTCTGGAATCAATCAAGGGTATCTTCCTGATCCAGGTAATTGACATCCCCAGCAGGGGGGATGCAATACATGACCTTTTGCTCACAAACGTGAATAAGCTGATTGGTGACATAAGGATTGGAGACTGCCAGGGTTATAGTAACGATGAGACTGTACACTCTTGAGAAATATATGGCAGGCAGAATAAAATCAGGAAGTTTAATTTTAGGAAAGCCAACATCCAGCTTTTCAGGGATTTAGTCAACAACCCTCCCCCCACCCCTCCCCCCGCCCCACCCCTGGAAATCCATCCTCAAGGACAAGGGAGTGGAGTGGATCTCGCAGATCTTTAAGGAATCTTTCCTTATGGTGCAAGAGCACTCCATTCCCAGGTAGAGGAAGTCAACACAGGAAGGCAAGAGCCCAGCATGCTTGAACCAGGACCTGCTGTTCAAACTAGAGAGCAAGAAGAAAATGCAGACAGTGGAAGCAGGGACAGGTGACCTAGGAGGAGTATAGGGATGCTTCTAGGCTGCATAGGGATGAGGTCAGGAAGGCCAATTTCCAGCTGGAAATGGCCTTGGCTAGGGGCACAAAGAAGGGTAAGAAAGCATTCTCTAGGTACATCAAATGGAAAGGGAAGGTCCCTACTGAGAAATATCGGTGAGCTAATAACAACAGGCAAGGAGAAGGCTGAGTTGCTCAGTGGCTTACTTTGTTTCAGTCTTCACTAGCAACTTCTCCATACACAGTCCTTGAGTGGATGGTTGAGAAGGTGGAAACTAGGGGAGCATTGCCCCTCCCACTGTAAATGAAGACCAGGTTTACAACTGCGTGAGGAACCTGAACATCTATGAGACTATGAATCCAATGAGATGCATCCTGATGTTCTGAGGAAAAAGTCTGATGTACTCACCAAGCCACTCTCAGTGATATTTAAAAAGTTGGGGCAGTCAGGTGAACTCCTTAGTGATTGAAAAAAAAGGCAATGCCACATCCATTTTTAAGATGGATGACCAAGAAACTACCAGCCTGTTATCACCTCACCTCAGTGCTGGGAAAGATCATGGAGCAGATCCTCCTGGAAACTACGCCAGGGCACATAGAAGAGAGGGAGGTGAAATGGGATAATCAACATAGCTTCATCAAGGGCAGGTCCTGACTGACAAACCTTGATGATTTTTATGATGATGTAACTGCATCAGAGGACAAGGTGAGAGCCACTGATGTCTATCTGGAATTCAGTAAGGCCTTTGACACGGTTCCCCTTAACATCCTTCTCTCCAAATTGGAAAGATATAAAATGGATTTATCTGAATGGGATGCCATTCAGAGAGACCTAGACAGGCTCAGTGGGTCTAGGAGAACGTCTTGAGGTTCAACAAAACTAAATGAAAGGTCTTGCCCCTGAATCGTGGCAACCCCCCACTATTAGTACGAGCTGAGGCATGTAGGGATGGAGTATAGCCCTGTCAAAAAGAACTTGAGGGTACTGCTGGATGGAAGCAGTTCATGAGCCAGCAAGTCAACCATATCCTGGGCTGTGTCAAAAGAGGCATGGCCAGCAGGCCAAGGGCGATGATCCTGCGCTCATCTACTCTGCGCTGGTGAAGCCTCATCTGGAGTATTGCATCAAGGTGTGGAGTTCTCAATACAGTAGAGACATAGACCTGTTGGAGCATGTTCAGAGGAGGGTCACCTCTCCTATGAGGACAAGCTAAGAGAGCTGACGCTATCCTTCAATACCTGAAGGAGGACCATAAGAAAGAAGGGGACAGACTCTTTAGCAGAGTCTGCTGTAACAGGACAAGTGGAAATGGTTCAATACTAAAGGAGGGGAGATTTAGATTAGATATAAAGAATTTTTTACAGTCTGGTGGTGAGGCACTGGAACAGGTTGCTCAGAGAAGTTATGGATGCCCCATTCTTGTGTGCATTAAGTTTAGGCTGGACCAGGGTTTGATCCAGCTGCTGGTGTCTCTGTTCATTGCAGGGGGTTGGACTAGATGACCTTTAATGGTTACTCCAACTCAAATAAATCGATGAACTCAAGTACCCAGCTTTGAAGCTGGACCGAATCAGTACATGCATTAAAAAGTCACTGACACCACAGGCAACATGGAACTGTTTTATTTTAGTGGGCTTCATTTAGCACTTATGCAATAGTCTGAATGTAAAATGAGTGCTATGTGTATTTGAGCTAAGGTAGCTAGAGAGAAGCACAGAAAGTGCTATGAGAATGGGTTGTTCTCAAGGCAGCAAAAGGCAGAAAGTCAGCTGCCCTCTTGATTTTTCCTGTTGAATCACATTTTTACTCATAGCCTAATCTGTTCTTCAAATTGTCAGGTGAGCCCCCAGTTTGAAAATAATATATGCCAACCTTCTTCAATCACATTATTTCCATCTTCAAATAAACTACAGGAATTTTTTCAGAAGAAACAGCTGCTTCTGTGGGAGAGCTGTGGCCTCTGGGTTTCTAATAATTTCAGGTTCAACTCTTACATTCTTTTTTTTTGCTTTTTCTGTTATCTGTTAATCAAACAGAGCCAGATAGTGAATGAAGAAAGTGTTGCAAGCTCATTTGTCCCATTCCACCTTACTTTTCTACTGTAAATTTAGCTGGCTCCTGGAGCACTTTGAAAGAGAAAAGCTTCTGGCTTTTTTTTTTCTTTTTTTTTTTCTTTGATGTTGTCCCCACCAAGAGGACAAGCATCATATGTGATTATTTTTAAAAGGCTAAAAATGGCCTTTCTTGGACATACTGTTACAATGATTGTGTCTGAAGAAGGATGTAAGGGAAAGAGGGCTTGTCTGTAAGGGCAATAAAATGCAAACGTTTTCTTCCAAAAAGCATATAATGCAAAATGGAGGACAAAATTTCAAAAGCTACATAAAATAACTCAGTGGCCCTTTGAAGAGTCTTTCTGCAAAATTCACTGCACACTGAAAGGGGGGAAGAGAGCATCCCTTTCTAAAAAATGATAGTCCAGGCTGTAAAGACTTTCTCTACGGTACCCAAGAATGTGCTTCTGTAGGGCATTAAGATCTGTTATTCATTTTAATTGCTGTAAAATCTCTATAGAGATTCTTCTATTGCTGTTTGAAGTTAGTTTTGTTTGATCAGACACTATGTGCAATTTTGATACTCCTTTCCTTAGGCAACCTAGTAAAAGGACCTGAAGAAGAAAAGGACGTGAAAAATGATAGAAAAAAACAGAGAATTTTGTTCTAGAATTAATAATTAAAAAAAAATTAAAGAGAATCTGAAACTATTTTTTGGTTTCTTTAAAGATTCAAAAGATTCAACCAAAACTCGAAAACGTAAACAAAGTGCTGTCCTAAGGTAGGTACCTAGCATGCACAGGAAGTTTTACTATCCAATGAAATTGTTCTACTATGGTGGATGCGCACATATTAGTGCTTTAATTTGTATCACAATTACATTTTTAAAGTGTATTCCTTGCCTGCCCTCACTCAATGTGTTTTGGTTCTTCCTGTGGTGCAGACTGTGAGTGCACAGACTGGATCCTGCTGAGTGAAAATTGCACTGGAAGGAATACTTCAAGACTGCATTCATCTTTCCCCAGCACTAATGGGCATTGGTGATCAGAGCCAGGAGAGCTGTGAAATGAAAATTCTGTGAGTCTCGGGTCCTCAGCATAAACTTTGTTTTCAGATCCTCTACTGGGAATCCATGCTTCCAGCTAATAGACATGTAATTTTCTATTAAGTCAACAGCAGAGGCCCTCAGAAAGATACCCTTGTCTGTACCAGCCAAGGCATCATAGTCAGATCAGCAACAGTTCTACTGATAGGATAAGTGTAAGCTGTGATGAAGTAGACTTCATCTGCCTTACTGAATGAATGCTAGCAGCCCCACTTTTGAACTCTTTTTAAAAATCAGTTAATTACTTTGAGCAGCCACAACATTTTCTATAAAAATATTAATGTGTTGATTTACCCTGTAACTTCTCTTTAATATGTACAGACCACTATTATTGCTGCAAATTTTCTCCCTTCTAAACCAACAACTCATGAACTAGAAAGTCCTTCAGCAAGTATTGATCATAAACTAAAACTCTTTGAAGGCTGCCTTTCCAGGACAAAATTTCAAACTCTGCTCATGATTAATCCAAAAAGTTTTAAATATATTGCATTTTTAAGTTGTCCTCAGATACTCTATTTCTGTAGTGTCCTATTTTTTTTCTCTCTCTCTCGGTCTCTTTTTTTTATGTATGCATATAAATATTTTATACAAAACAGATGGTGTGGTAAAGTTGTTATTCGGCAAAGAGGAAGAATATGAAACAGAATGGGTCATATTATTTCCCTAACTTGTGTTCATAAAATTATTCTATTAACATTAAAGTGAACACTCAAAATGGTAGGGTTTGCCTCTACATACTGAAGTGAGTTATACACGTAGCTCAAAACGTAATTATTGTCTTAGAGTGATAATTGCACTTAGCCAGGGAAGCCATGCAAGAAGAAAACAGTGTGCAAGCAAACGGTGCTTTTACATGATTAAAGAGAATAAATATCCATCAAAAGGAACATTATCTTTCTCTTCCTTAGTCTGTTCATCAGGAGCCAGTGACCTACAATTTGCTTATTGAAAGGTCTTTCAGATTGGTGTGTCTTCAGAGTGCAGATCTGTGTGGCTCCTACTTCTAACAGAGGTTGATGGGGAATTGCAGATCAACTGTTAAGCTTCTGGCATTTCAATAAAAAATGGTCTGAGTTAATAAATGATCAAACACCTGTTTCTCTTCTTTTTAAACACTGTTTCTCTTTGTTGGTTCTAATCTAAGGAGCTACCCCAAGGGTAGTTCAGTCTCTCTATTCCTTGTGCAATACCAAGTGGATATTCTTCTAAAGGCCTGGATAATTTTTAGAGTATGCTGCCATAGATGTGCTACTGAAAGTAGGGCACATAGCATGAAAGCATCAATGTACATTAAGCTGATATTTTTATTACATGGTTAAATCAAGTGTTACTTAAATTTGAATTTTCACTGAACTGACTCTGCAGAAGTCCATCAGAAACTCGAGCTGACTCAGGGAAAAAATGTGTTCCTGCTGATAAAATCCCATTGTATGAGTTTTAGAGCAGGGGAGAAAAAGAAAAGAAAGAGGAAAGAAAAAGATAAGAAGTGAAAGTAACGTTTTAAATAATTAGTTTTCCAAATCTGGAACTCTTGGAGGACTGGTATAAATTTAAGGAATAAAAACTGAGTACATCACAATTCAGTAATCAAAACACAGTAGTAAGTTCTTTGTTGTAATATCAAATAACTTGATATCAAAAACTCTGCCTTGTTATCACAAGTTTACCTAGAGTATCATAGAAAAGCTATTAACAAGGCCTGATTTAATCTAATTGTGCCCTATTTGAAAATTCCTGTTTTTTGCACCATATTCAAAACTAGAATTTGACTTTTTTTTCTTTTACTTTCCTCATTTTTCCTCACAGAAAAAAGAATGTGTGCCATGTAAGTTCACTGCAAAACATGGTCCTTTTAAACAAAAAGGCTTCTCATCATGTCTTCATTGCAGTACAGGGACAAATAGGAACAGTCTTTTCGAATTGAATACTTTGAGTACCTTATTATAACATTAGAAGTTGAAAAAATTCCTTTTTGATTCCATTAAACTTTCTTTTAAACAATATTTTAAAAATGTTGTGGGTTTTCATGCTTAAGTGGAAAAAAATATATGGGATGCTACTATTATAACTCCCCCTAAAGTTTGTGAGCTTATCTTACATGTATATTTTTTGAGCTATCTTTTGAACTCCGAAAGCTTATTTTGCCATTCTTATTTTATATATTTATTATTTTATTTTATGTTTATATTTATTTTTTTTTATTTTTTGATATATGTCAGGATCAAGTTGAACTTTAGAAAGAATATATGGTAGCTATTTCAGATTTTGATTCAGACATTCAGAATAAACAACAGTACTGAGACTAAACATATTGAAGGGCTGAGGCCATGGTTCAATCTGGCTGCAAGTAATCTTTTACGGTCTCAGAGAAAGCATTTTTCTAACTTAAGTTTTTAATTTTTAAACTGTTATGTTATTATATTGATATTTTATTTTGTAATTAGTAACACATAAGCATTTTAAACTTGCTTCTTAAATGTAAAAAAAAAAGTAGAAAAGTGGAAAAGTAGTACTTGTAATGTTTTGAAAATGCAACTCATTTCATGCTGATTATTTGAATGCATTGCACTAGTATTCTTCAGGCTTTTGCAAGCAAACAGTGCATAAAACTGGGGCAATTTGTCAGCAAAATATGGATTTTTGTGCCATCAATAAATGTGTTAAAATTTCTCGTAGACCAGCACTGCTGGAAAAAAGACTTACTGTTAAACTCAGTGTCAATTAGGGATTCACAGTGTTGACTTCTGTGAGTTCATAAACACAGACATATGAGGGCTGCTCCAAAAGTAGCGCTTTCTATTTTATTATGTTGGCTCATAAAATGAGAAGCAGATGTTGGTGGTATGGTAGTAGAGGTTGAACCTTCCTGCCAATATTCTGTTGTTGCTGTGTGACAGATGGCAGAAGAGGGGAGGCAAAATGGCATATGACATGGAAGTAAGCATGAAGCAAAGGGATGTAACTTAATTCCTTCCTCCATGTGGAAGAAATGGCACCCGTTGACATTCTTCTATATTTGCTGAATGTTTCTGGAGAACAACCAGTGAATGTGAACACAGTGGGGAGGTGGGTGGTGTGTTTCAGCAGTGGTGACAGTGACAGTGGGACACCTCCACTGGTGCAGGTTTTTAACAGTGTGGTATGTAGGCTCTTGTTCATTGTTGGCGAAGATGCACAGCTAGTAGTGTGACTGTGTTGTAAAAGAGTTTTTTGTAGCTGAGAATTTACTCTACAAATAGTATTATTGTGCTCTTTGTATCTGTTGTGGTTTCCATATAAATAATTAGAAGGCATTAGTTTCAGGGGAACCTACATATATTAGAGGGTGTGATGGGAATTGGTCACTTGTGTGCATGTACTTGTATAACTGCAGTGCTGGAAAGTTATTTTAGTTGAAATGCAAGGAAATAAAAGGGGAGAAATTATATTGGTTCCTTTTCCAATTTAAATTGAGGTTTAATACGAACATTGTCTCATAAAAGAAATTTTTGAAGGATGAATGGAGTAGAGAGTTCTGTATAAAAAGAGGCTAATTGGAAAAAAAAAGTGGTTCTATCTAACCAAAAGAATCTGCCTACACTAGAAATATTTTTCTGTTTTAATATTATGCTGTTTGAAGCTCTTCTGCATATGCTTATTTGAATTACTTGGCTCTGTACTTCCTCTCTGTGTACTCACTCATAAGCAAAAATAGTAATTTGTATAAGCATGCAATCATGGTTTTCTACTGAAACATTTGTATGCAAATGATTTTGACTCACTTTGAAAAACACTTGTTTTTCAAAAGAACATTTCAAAATGTTCTTTTCAATGAAGAGAAGCTAGCAGGGAATTCTGATTAGAACAAGCACTTTATGAAGAGGACAGGTCAACTTCATCTGAAAAAGTCGTGGTGATTAATAACAACAGCGCAGAGAATTTCCTATTAGATGTTGAAATGACAAGTAGTGCAATGGGAGAACACCAGGAACACTGGAAAAGAGACAATCTCTGCACTGGTATCAGAAACAAGCTATAAAAGTGGTGAAGCAAATGTCTGTTCTGTATGGCTGGAGTGGAAGAGAAGAAAATTATTGCAATAATTCTGGCAAGACAATGAAAGAAGACTAATAATATTGGATACTGAGAAAGTGAGCAGACTATCAGACTTAACAGATAGGCTGGTTGGGATTTGCAAAGTCTCAAGAACAAGGAAAAACTGATGAGAGATTTGTTGGGAGTTACTTTTGACAGGGAGAAATAGTAAAGAAATAGAAGAAAAATGAAGTCTTCAGGAGTGAGTATTCTAACCTAATGTACGTATACATTGCAGCAGTTACAGCCCCAGATCTACTACCAGTACAAAGTTTGCCTCTGCTGAATTGAATGGGTAAATTTCTGTTGATTTTAAAACAACCAATATTTCAATTCAGAATAATGTATGTGTGGAGTAAGACTACAAGATTTTCATCCATATATCACAGTTAACCACACGAGACTAGCTTTATTTATTTTTGATCCATAGGTCAGCAAGGCAACCTATTACAACTTGTAGAACATAAAAAAAAAAAAAAGTAGAATGATGAAATGTTCATTACCTTGTATTCTCTACTTGTTTTATATGAGGTTCAAAACTACTGGTTGAAAATATGAAATTCTTTTGTTTGCCTTGCAGTTTAATAATCACAAAACATTTAAAAATATTTTCACCACAAATGTTCAGTAACATAACAGTGAGTATTTCGTAAAGGCAAGATAAGTGGAAACCAAAGATAAATAATGTCAGAGTACAACTTTTAATTACCTAATGTCTTTTAAGATGTTCTTTGTTTCTCTTAATAGGAAGTTCATAATAAAAGCTAATCAAAAATTAAGATTAATAATGTATTGCATTAAATTAACTACAGTTTCACTCCAAGTAATTTTTCTACGATTAAAATGAAAAGATATTTTAGGAGAAAGAATAAATGCTCTACAGACTGATATATTAAAATAATAATACTTTAATATATTACTATGTAGATACAGACTTAAAAGCTTTTAGAAAATATTCTTTTTCATAGAAAAACTGAAGCAAATGATTTCTACTTTACAACATTTTAAACTTTTAAAAATTATTTTTTCCTGTCTCTTAAATTTTCAAGTAAATCATACACACAGACTGAGGGTCTCAGTCTGCCTAATTCAATAAATGCTGAAGCTGCCTGCCTATCTGATCACTTACTTTATACTTGGCAGACAGCTATTACAGTCAAATAAGGTTGTTGTTTATTATAGAAGAAGAGAAGAACACGACTTTCATTTCAGAAGTATCTAGATGAAAGTTAAATGTTCAATTGGTGTCATAGGTAGACTAAATTAAGCCTTTATGTAAGGAGAAGATATTTTTTCTTTCAAACAAAATGTATTTGTTCTAATGGTGGTGTGCCTGGCTACCACAGATATCTCCCCTTTCAGTTATTCCTTGCAGAGACCATGTTAAACAGCAGATGAAATATCAACATTCAAAGAAATGTTCTCCAATAGATGTGCAGTCCTTGGAAGTGCTCCAGGTTGAATGGAGCTTTGGACAACTGGATATAGTTGTATGTGTCCCTACCCATGATAGGTGGGTTTAGATGATCTTTAAAATCCCTTCTAATACAAACCTTTCTGTGATTCCATGATTCTGTGATTCTATGGTTCTTTACTCATTGTAACACATACTACTTTCTTATGGGAACAGTTAAGAATAATCTTAATCCATAAACTCCTCATCTAGTTTTCCTTCTGTGGAAATGTTTTAACTTTATACTAAAGTCTGTCATTTTGACCTTGGCAAAGCTTTAAAACCAACAAAATAAATTCAGTTGTGAAATGGAGAAAACCCTAGTGCTTTTTCCAATGGCTTTAAGTCACATGTATTTTCTTAGAGCATTTTACTTTTGCAACAACAACTGTAAATAAATAATGTTGCCAGTGTTAGAAAGCAAACCAAGTAATTTAGATACACAGCAAAAATGATGAACTCAAATAACAAAGAATGAGATCTCCAAAAGGAATAGACATATGGATTTCACAGTGTGAGATTTATAACTTTATTTAGCATCTTTCCTCACTTCAAAGCTCAGATCCTATCTAAAGTGATTAAATTTATACTTAGAATCACAGTATGGTCTCATATGTGTAGAAATGCATTGAGAAATAAGTAAACAAAACAAAACAGAACAACTCTTGTTTAACTTATATAGAAACATGAAAAAATAAAAGCTTTTTCATTCCTGGATGCTATGAAAATGAATGTTACGTAGTTTTGCTTAGAGGGAGATCTAGGGCATCCTCACATGTCTGATGTGGACCGACCCAAGCTCCCTCTGACAAGAGTTCCTAAATGAAGATGGATAGACTGGCTGCATGCAGTGTCATTTTAACACAAGCATGCAGCTCCTGGACAGGAGATCTTTCTGACTGGTCTTCACCTTCAGGTAAGACATGCTTATATATGACTTTATGTTGCATAGGTTTTGCTCAGCCATTTTGTTAAACATTATTCTTTCACTGAGGAGTATGTGTCTGCCACTTGGCTCTTTTTCAGAGACATTTAAAAAAAAACTACCTAATTCTTATGATTGAGAAATAAGGCTGGACTGAAAACAAGATGTTTCTTAGATTCTGCATCTTGCTTCTCTAATCTGGAGACTGCATACTAAGTATGCCATGAACATGGCTATCCATTTCATCACACGAAGTCCTGTAAGAAACATGAAACAGAAGTACATGAAGTTGTATATTGTTTACTTCCTTTGATAATTCTATTATATGCCTAGATGAAATGCTGATAAAGGTGGCTGTTTTACCTCACTTTTTCTCACTTTGTGTAATCCTCATTTTCCAGATTCATTTTGAGAATCGGTGTTTAAACCAAAGTTTAACTACTGTCTTGACCAGCACTAAATGTAATGATAGGATAGTTTGAGTAGGAAGGGACCTTAAAGATTATGTGGTTTCATATTTCTTGCCATAGCAGGGTCACCTCCTGCTTTGCCCAAAGTCCTGTCAGTTGGGCCTTGAACGTCTCCATGGATGGAGAATCCAAAGCTTCTCTGAGCAGCTGCCAGCGCCTCACCACCCTCACAGTGAAGAACTTCACTCTTTTCATCAGGAGTTTTATGATACACACTAACATTCACTAGTGTACAAGTGACACTTGCTAAGTCACATCTGACTGTGGCAGTCAGAATTTCACCCAGGTTTTCTAGAGATGAAGAGTTAAGGCACATTCCGCAGCTCCATTTATGACTTCCCCTATGTCTCCTTCTGCCATAATTTTGAAAAACTAGGTAACACTAAGTGGAACCATTAATGCTGAATTCCAGCCAGACTAAATCAATGTGTAATTAATATTTAATAGATTTATTTCACGTTAGGTAATGTCATATCATTCTTCACAACAATAGTCTTTGGGGTCTATTCTTCTGTACGTATACATGAGGATTTACATCACTGTTTTCCACTGTTATTAATGAGTGCAACCACATGTATGCAGATAATATAGAAGTAGAAAACAGGATGAGGTGTAATGGAAGATTTAGTAAGTTTGACACAAGTGAAAGCTGATGCAGAAATATGGTTTATAACTATATACAATGCATTTGCAATTGTGACACTGTTTTATGTAGCATTAAATAAATAAGTAGGTGGTTTAAGTTCTGTAGATGTTTAAGGTAGTTTTAGGAGCTGTAAATGCCTGCATCAGGTCAGACTAAAGTCTGATCTAGTTCGTTATTCTCTCGCAGTGGATAGTAGCAGGTACCTAAGAAAGCATGAAGGGGAAGTCAGGCACATGCAGAAACATGCCTTAACCGCCATAATGCCAGAGGGCATCTTTGTATTTGAAACATCTTATTGCTTTTCTTTCATGCGTTTGCTTAATCTCTTTCTAAACACATGTAAAATTCCTGGCAATCACGACACTGTCTAACAATGAGATCTGAATCTTAACCACATCATGTCTGGAAAAGCCCTTCTTTTTGAAGATTTGCAATTTGTTACCTGTTGATTTCACCAGATGTGTCTTACTACTTGCATTATGGCAGGCTGGAAGAAAATTTTCTATGAACTTTCTCCTTGTTTCTCAGAGTTTTATAGATCACTACAATATCTGCCTGGAAGTATCTCTCGAAGGTGAAGCAACTTGCTTCACAGAGTCACTCCTATTATGGAAGATATTTCTTTGCTCATCATCTTTGTCCTGTTTTGTATCACATTTAATTTTACATAAACTTTTTCAAGATGGAGAAGCCAAGCATTACAGAATATTTAATGTCAACCAGTATTACAGTTTGGATGTAGAGCTGAGTGATTACACATGGGCTTCTGAACAAGCATCTGCTTTCATGTACTATGTGTAGAAGCAGTGTAATTATTTTTTGTATTTTAATAACATTATAGACCTTAGGGCCAATTTATGTGAGTAGCTGCAGTTTGCATCCAAAGCTTTTGTTGCCTGTGTGACAAATTACAGGTTTGATGAAGCACATCACACCTTAAGTGTGCTTCCATATTTTATACTGTTGATGTTTTATTGAACTACATACTATCCAAAATATGTTCTCCCTTATGGCAGAGCTCTTAACACCAGCCATTTGTATTCTGAAGAGCCGTTCTGTTACCCAGGTTCATAAAAGGGAAATGACAGACTTATCCAGAAAATGCATGGCCGTTACTCAGATATTTTTGGAGGATCTCTAATGTGACATTGGAAAACAAGAATCTCATTTCTATTGGTTACCCTTGAATGTAAAGAGACATAAGAGTGATAAAAACACAACTGTTTTTGACTCTGTCTGATGTTTAAATCTAGCTTGAATGCTCTAAAGGATGCCATTGATTGTATGAACACGAAGACAGGCAAGGCACAATTAGAATAAATAACTTCTCATGGAATATGACAGCCTATTTTCTCCAATGGGGTGCAGTGAGACTGTTTTGGAAATGATATGCCACTTTGTGTCTCACTTTAGGCTTTTTATTTCTTTTTTTTTTTTCATAAGTCTTGTCGCATCTCACCTGCAACACTTAAGTTCTGACTGCACTAAAGAAGAATAGAACAAATTATCTGGTTCTAATTAAAATAATTCATGAAGGTTCTCTTCTTCTATGTAAACTTAAATGATCTGCATCCTACAGGAATGAAATTCACCAAGTGCATGCTATGCCACTTCCCTGACAGTGAAGATTTCTGTTCGAACTGATTTTGATTTACACAGGTTTCAATGCCTTGTATGCCCTCTCTCTCCTTGGGATTAGTACAGACATGAGAACAGTCAGGCTAGATGAAGAGATCCTTGATTTAAACTCCAGGGAGTGGTGCCAGTTTGCTGGACACATACCCAGTTCTTTTAGTTGATCTGAAAACACTGGAAAGTACAGGAAATGTTAGAGCATAGAAAAGGGTCAGATTTCTTGCATGAGGAGAAAGAACTGGGAGGATGTGTGCCACAGCCACAGTGACAGAGGTCCCAGACTTTGAACTGAAGAAAGAAAAAGAAGCAGGTAGCAGTAGTTTTTACTGACATTTCTATAACTGGTCTTAGACTAACAACAAGATGAAGGTGCTGATATGTGTTAAAAAATATCTGTGAACGTCCAGTCCAAAATTACTGTGAAATAAAAAATGTTGCTGAATTTTCGAAGAAAATTTGTGTGAACATTCATCTTACTAGTGTATTTATTATTCATTTAAATGATGCTTAATTCTGTCAGACATAATTATGATTAACTGGGACTCTGATTTACCACCCACATTCCTCAGATTCTGATGTTTTACATTACCATATTTGTTTACTTAAACTGAGCATTTATCTACCTATTTCTAACATATTTATCTACAGAAAGACAGAATACAAGCTCATGTTCCTGTAGCTTATATAATACCAGTAAAATTTAACTCCACGTAATATCTATTTCTTGCTCTTTTGTTAAAGAAACAGTCATTACTTCTATTTAAAATATTCCACCCTCAAGTAGAAACCATTAAGATGTGCAGTTGGGCCATGTTCATGAGTACTTGAATTGTAGGGCTTTAAGCTCATCTCCATCTATCAGATTACTATCCTGATACTGAAATATTTGCATCCAAGATGACTAACTTTTCATTCTGATGATACTTACTGGGATAATTTTACCAATACATTTCTTTGCTTGGATGCTCATATTTCTGAGTAATTTTTGAGTTTCTGCCACTTGGTGATTTATGTTCTTCCTACAATGGCAGTATAATTATGCTTCCACATTTTGCTGTAGAAACAAATGCTAAGCTTCATTACCAGTCCACAATAAGTAAGAGATATTATTATTTCATGAATTTCAAGGAGGTAGTGAGATGTATCTGAGTTTATTTAAGAGAAAGAAGGAACAATAAAATTCTTCAGATCTAGATATTTTCTGCAGCACATCCTTTCTTTACCATTAGAATGTCCAGGAAAGTTGAATGAGTTGGTTTAAGCAGCTCCCCCAGAATGCTGCAGTAGGAGATAATGTTATAACCCTGTCTCTGTATAGATCCTACATTAAATGAAGTCCTCATCGAGTCAGTGAGATACAACTGCCTCTCCTATGCCTGCAGATATCACACAGAATTTGTGTTTAGGTGCCTTGAAAAGCTCTGAATTGCACTTGGGCTAGTAGTGAAATATAAAAGGTCCAAGAATGGCTCAAACATTGGTCCAAAGCTATGCTCTGTCTGCTTGAAAAGGAAGGAGGTGTAAATCTGACAAATTGCTGGTTTAATTTTGAAATTTTACAGGACTTCACATAGATCAGAATAATACTTATCACCAAAATGCTGTCAAAGAAATTTCAAAAGATCCCTACTGGAAAGCCTAAACTCTTTTGAATTCAGCATTCAACAGTTTCACACGATGAATAGACAGTCTTACTAATGGGACTGCAGGATACCCTATAACCTTACTGTCAGTGAAGCTCAGAGGATTGTCTAAAGACTGGCACACTCACACCTGGTAAGATGTATGGACTCATGCTGGGTTGCAATTAGCACACACATTTTCATTTGTTCTTGTCACTTTAATCTCCTTTCTCAATTTTTTCCCTTGAATTAAGTATTAGGAGACTTTCTCAAAGATGAAAATTTTCTCAGTTTATTTCCCTAAAGATGAAAATAAGCCCCCAACAGTAATCTATGCTTAAATTCAGGAGAAATATGGCATTTCTAAAACACAAACAAGCTCTCTGTGGTATTCTGTATCATGGAAACCATATCAGTACAGCAGCAAAAGAAGGAAAAGTGTTCATATCATTCAAGAAGCATCTCCTTCCTCTTCCAACTGAGCCTGGATTGTTTTGAAGAGACATGAAAGCACCACATGTTCAGCATTACTAAGGTACTGTTTGTTTATCCCTTTTGCCATTTGAAGTGATCCCTGTGTTTCTTATAAAAGTACACTCCAGAGCGCCCTAGAAAATATCTGTCATCTTTCACTCTGATTTTCCTTGATATATATATTATCAGCAGATTTTTCATCAAGCATATTTCCTTGAGTGAGATTAAAAAAAATGCACACATACATTAGATGGTGGAGAATGATTATGTTTACTCAAGAGACAAAGCTGTTTTGTGATTCTGTCATATCTATTGGTTAGTATTTTGGGACTGTATCTGTATTTGAAAATTTCAGTCTGTACACTGTTATAACAAAAGTGTGACCAACATCACAGTTCTCACGGTTTCATTATCTGAAGGAACAAGCATGTGTGGGATGCTGGTGACACTGGAGAACATATCTGCCTTAGAATTCTGTTCATGAACCCCATCACTGTCATTACTATTTTTTAGATAAAATTACTTCAGGAGGACTTTTCTCTGTAAAGATCATCTTGAAATATGAATTGAATTTTTATCAGGAATTGTAGGGTCTTAATAGAGCTAACTTTGTGTCATCTCATCAGAAGTTTCCCAGAGTCCATACTCAGGTAGTTTAGAAAATTTCTGAAATAATTCAGAATCTCTTGAGTACATGAGAAAAATCAACCAACAATTAATCTCTCCTTGCTATACTGAAACCCTCCAACATGTATATAGCATTTTCTCCTGCAATGGGTCAATTAAACTGCAGGAGCCAGAACCAGGCTACGGGGATTTAAACTCACTGTCCACCGTTCTGAATTCTCATGTAGACATAACAGGATTGCTAAACACAGACAATAGTTTCATGCATTTTATAGTTTATCTTAGAATCAGAATCAGCACAGCATAAGGGTAGTGCAGCCTGGCTTCACAAAAAGCAAATAAACAAACAAAAAAAACCCCAAACCCAAAAAAACCCAAACAAAAAAAAAACAAACAACAACAAAAACAGAAAACAAAACAAAACACAAGCACCAAAAAACAAAACATAAGAAAAACAATTTTTTTCTATGAAAATTCAGATTTGTCATTGTTTAACAGCAATATTTTTATATCAAATGTAAAATATCTTGGAAGCAAGTAAGGTGATATCTCTTCAGTTAAAGTTACGTAGTTTACAAGTTATAAAGAATAGATGTAGGCAGAAAAAGTGATTACTATTAGCAAAGTTAATAATCACCAATGAAATATAGCAAGCCACGTTTGTCCAATGCACAATTTGGAAAGTTTTTCTTTATTCACCTTTGTTCACACACTAATTACAGCAACTACTTCAGTGAATCAAAATCAACACAAGATCAAAACATTTCTGACTTGTTTAGCCAACTGTTAGAAACTACCTTTCCTTGGTAGGAAACCAGCTTTTCTGAGCAGAATCTGACATGCACTATCTGCACAGCCACACACTCTCTCCATTAGTCTCAAGAAAAGAATGAATACGACAACTGTGCTGTTCCTCTTTCCACTTTCCAAAAGCGATACCTTATCACCTAAATTATATAATTGCCCAGGAGTTTCAAGAAGTTTAATTAAATGTATCACTTCCAATAAATTCCTTGGGCAAACAGACTACCATAGGGGCACATAAGGAATGTGAACATTAATTGCATTTGAGATTAGTCTCCCTGAATTGAATTATCGCACACAGATACCCTTTGTACTCGAGCCGTAAATATCAGCCATTTATACATCCAGCTATTGGCAGGTTTACTGTAACATAGTATTCCCAATAGATCAGAAGCCTGCACAGGAAAAGTTCCCGCTAACAGAAGTACTTGTTTGCAAATGACCAGTGAAACAGACAGAGCTTCTCTTTTGGGTACCCTTTGTAAATGAAGTATTCCTGTTCAATACCATTCCATTAACAAATTCTCCATTAGAGAATTGTAGATGAAAAGGCCTATAGTCACATAAACTATGAAAATTCTAATAAATAAATAAATAAGCAACAAAAACACTAAAGCAAGGGCATCTAATGAAAAATCCAATTTGCTGATAAATTAATTAAATTCCCTGCCGAGTCAACCCTGACAGAACATGTCCCACGTGGGAAAGACAGAAAGATGAATTTGCTAATTAATGTTAATACAGAGCTTGGAACAATTAGAAGAACAAGCTCACAGTAGAATATCCCTCTTTTCCTCATTGAGTACAAACATAGTAACTAAATCTTTACATTTGCAAAAAGCTATTGTGAGTTAAACAATTCTATTACATGCAACACAAGTAATAATACTGCAGTCTCCTCGTGGAGTGAAATGTAAGCCAAGTGAGGAGAAGCTTTTCTTTCTGGATTTGCATTTAAACATGCCCCAATATCTTGAGTATCATATGAAAGTCATAAGGGATTAGTACTACTGTGGCACTTTGAAAAGTGTAAAGGAGTGCTGTGCCTAAATACCTTTTCTAGGTTTACTCTAATATAGAGTTTTAACTATTTGTAATTAGCTGTTCTAAATTCATTTGTATGAATGTAGACCTAAATTAAAAATAGAAAAGTGGATAAACTTACCTGTATGCTATTATACACTAATGAGATGGGAAAGCTTCAGAAAGCTCAAATTAAAAGTGGATGAATTCCCTTTTCTAGGAGTTACTTTCATCACTGGTAAAGTTCACTTTTATGATGAGTAGCTGAAGACTGTATACACGATGGTAACTTACATTATTTCTTCTTTAATAGCTCTGTTTTAAAAATTAATTTTGATGACGTAAGCTTCTCAGCCTAAACAAGGAGATCTTTTAATACATTATAATTTTTATTGAGTTTATTGGTTTCTACATGAAAGTAAAAATAGTACATAAGATGTTTACCAGTTCCTGCTTTTTTTATAATTTCTATAAATTGCTTCTTTAAGATTGGCTATGATATATTTCCATTTTGCCACTGTGCTATCTCTTAATTACTGATCAATAGGACTCTAAATATAGATCTACTCAAATGGTAGACTATAAGGAGCCATAATGGACTACTGGGTAACTAATGTCTGTTTTAACAAGTCCATAACCATGTATTTGCTATAGAATATACTTAAGTATGGCTCCAAAGGAGCCATTACAACCTATTCACTCAAGGCATTTCTACTCATCTAATTATGTATTAATATTACTGTTGTTACTGTCACAACAGAGAGAAATATAAAAGCACAGCAAAAAGTTAGAAGTGTATTAAATGCATATTTATTTAACACTGAAAAATCGAATTATTTTTTTAAGTATTTTTTAGAAATAACATAAGATTGTTGAGTTGCTGAAAAGAAGATGCAGCACTATTAGAGCATTTTAAAACCCACTGAATTGAATTTCCAGTAAGTTAGACAACTGCTTTGTTTTTTTTCTTTTTTTCTGAACAGAGGTATCCTGAAAATTTCTCTTTTAATATTGAGCTGAGTGAGGAAACAAATATGGTTTCTTTTAGCATCTGTAGTGTTGCTATCCATATGACTTCCACCAAAGTCCTTACTGAGAAGGGAGATCCATTTATTTTGATTAATTTCAGCTTGACATTCAGTTTGGTAAGGAAATGTGAATCCAGAAACATTTCTTGTATTTTTTCATTTTAGTCTAGGCAAGTACAGAAAAAGAAAAGAGGTAGAAGGGGGCTGTAATGACATCTCCAAACATGGAAGCAAAAAATAAAATAAAGGAATAACACTACATCTGGTAACTATCTTTCCATCTCTCCAGAATATAGTAAAACCCTGAGCTATATTTCTCATGTTGCTACATTCAAGGGCTTGACTGTATTCTCATTAATAGAACAACAAAAGAATATTTAAGACTGCTAGCAGAAAAGACAGTAGGTGTCTAAAGTTACAGTCAAAGACAAGACAGAGATAGCATCATTTTGGAAAACAGTCAATTTCTAAATATTTATCTTTCACATTAAGATTCTCTAAGGACTCCTGCAACTCTGTGCATGAGTAGCAGACAAGCCATCCCTGGTTATCTTGCTTTTCTAATAAATATCAGACCAAATATTTTCCTAACTTTCTGGCAAAATGCTTCATCAAAAGCTTACTGTGCAAAATACAGAATAATCTTTAAGAATTAGAAGTCTTCCCTGCACTCTGACTGAACACTTTAGTAGAATGTTCAGTCTTCAGTTCCTCTAAATCAAGGTATTTTGCTAAAACATACAACAGTCCTTATACCCCAGAGAAGAGAATGGGAAATAATCTTCTTTTCTACAAAATTGCTTTTGGACGTTATTTACTATGGCTCTTGATCAAAGATTTCCTAAATGGAGACAGAATCACTCTGCAATTCTAGAAAATTGCGCAACATAGACTTGGAAATGTCTACAGGATACATATTTTCCCTGGAAATGTATTTCTAAGCATAACTCATATTCTTAGATGGAGACAATCTCACATAACTTCAGACAGATGTCTGTGGTTGTAGATATATAGAGCTTTGCTAATGAAGTAATCTAGGCAACTGGTGACATCATTTGATAGAAGCAGACACTTCAAAAACACTGTTCATTTGACCTATTTCAGCCATCTCTACCATGGTCTACGGTGATATGCTTACATTGTAACCCAGTTATTATGAAAGAAGCCTAAGGAGCTAGATATGTGGTAATCTATATTTAGTTTTTAGTTTGATTAATCCCTTCTCCTCAGTAAAAAAAAAAAAAAAAAAAAAAGATTTGGGAGTACAAAAGGCTGTAAATTTTATTCTCAAACAAACTGCATAAAGGAGAACATAATATCAAGAGATTTTCAAATCCTCTTAAGGAAGCATCTTACTATTGTATACATTACAAATTAGATTCCACAGTTTAAACAAAAACAAAAAAATGTCTCACTCTTCCTCGTACAGTAAATCCATGATTCATAGATTCATAGATTCATTAGGTTGGAAAGGACCTACAAGATCATCTAGTCCAACCATCCTCCCACCACCATCCCTACCCACCAAGCTACTAAATCAAACGCCTTAGCACCTCATCTAAATGCTTCTTGAACAGCGCTAGGGACGGTGCCTCAACCACCTCCCTAGGCAGGCCATTCCAGTGCCTGACCACTCTTTCAGAGAAAACATTTTTCCTCAAATCTAATCTAAATCTTCCCCGGCGCAACTTGTGTCCATTTCCTCTCGTCCTGTCATTAGTTATCTGGGAGAAGAGGCTGACCCCGTCCTCATCACAGCCTCCCTTCAGGATTCATTCTAAATAGCTTGATTTTTCCTCAAATTTGAGAGTTTTAGTGAACTAACAGCTTGAAGGAAACTGCTTAAAGGTCAAGTTGTATTTATTGGATTAGGATTGTCATCTGTTAGTCCTAATGAGGATGACTGTAGAATCATAGATCAATTGGATTTGATAGGGCACCTGGAGGTCATTAAAACCAGTTTTGAACATTCAACTCCAAATGCAGATCAAGTTGCTGAGAACTGTGCTCAACAGAGCTCTGAGGATCTTCAAGAACAAAGAATCCGCCACCTCTCAGGGCCACCAATTACAGTGCTTGACCACCCTCTTGGCTATTTTTCCTCTCTAAAAATGGAAAATGCTTGCATCTGCAAATGTTACAAAAAATGGTGGAAACAGAATAACATTTCTACTAGCAACAATATTCTGCAGTTTTTCATTTAATAAGGTGGCATTCAATATGGGAAAGGAGAGGAAATAATAAGAGGAAACCTTACATCTGAATATCTGTATGCTACCTAAAGGAAAATCAAACAATATAATTCCTTGGCACCATTTAGCAAAATACTTCAGTTCATATATATTCTGATTTTGTACTTTAAAAAACAAAAAAGCATAGAAAAACAAAAACAATAAGAGATTTCTTCCTTAAAGTAATGTGACGAGACTAGTGTATTTTGGGTTTTTTATTTTGACATTTACTAAAATAATATATTGAGCAGTGGATGTTGTGGGTAATCAATTACGCCTAATCAAGAATTTCTAGCTAGGGGTAGCTAACAGCTTGTTATAGACAGATATGCTGGATCTGCCCAGCTCAGTTTTAAACCAGTCTGAGCACTACAGTTACATTTGATCTTTTTTTTTTTTCGTATAATAAGATTACACTGAAAATGGAAGAGCAGGAAAATGTGAGGAATCATGCCTTAGTTGTTTGTCTGAAAAACCTTCAAAGAAACTATAGACATTGTAGGCATAAAATTACTTTCTTGATTAACTAATGAAAAAAAAAAATTCCCTGTTCTCTCTGTCTGCATTGTAATACTGTGTGCCCTTGAACTGCTTTCTATACTCACAAACCTTTATTTCTGGAAAAAGAAGAAGGGAACACATGAATGTCTATTTTATATATGTCCATATATGTTATGGACAATTCTAGATTATGCAAAAGAATCAGAACAGGATTGTAAATGTGCTGCAACAGCAGTGTTGGTATATATTATTCAGGAGCAGGAAACATTTTTGCAGTAACATCAAAACTATAGCCAAGCCATAGGGCATAGATACAGTCACATCTATTCTGTACAGCAGAATAGTTCATTGCAGCTCTTGCTTTCCACTATATATTCTGAAGAAGTGAAAATTAGGGCAGTTAGGCATGAGTTTTCTGGGACAGGTAGTATTGCCAAGAAACAAATCAAACTAAAAGGATTTGGCCTTCATTAAGACAACTGAACCTTGTAATTGCCCCTTTCAGAAGAATAAAATAAAAATACCAAATAGTGGTAGATGTCCGTCTGCATCATTTCCCCTTTCCATTTTGCTGATAAGAAGCAGTATGAACAGTTACAGCTTTAAGGTGATTAGATGCTATAGGCAGAACAGAACAGCCCTATGCTGGAGCCAATGATCCCCACTGAATAAGAATGTGCATTCTGTGAAGACTACTAAAGAATGTAAATAATTTTTATCCTGTGAGGATAGTATGTGAGACCAGGTCTCCATCACTCTGTAAAATGGAACAATTAAATGATCTTGGGATGACATTCATGTAGAAGTGCTGAGAGATGTATTTTTGAATATATCTCCTAAACTACAGGTAAAAACAAGCACAGAAAAACAAGATATGAAAAATAAACTTAAACAGAAGCTAATTTATAGAGAATACAATGGTGATTTAGAACCAAGGAAGAAAAAAAAACCTGTGTGCATCCTGTCTCCTATTTCCTCTACCCTCATACCATTTCTACTGTTTTCTGTTACACTTTCTGTTCAATTTAAGCTAGTATCAAGAATTCACAGAAGATTAAATTAAATAGCTTCCTTTAGAAAATAAATTACAAAGGGTGACCTATTAAAAACATTGTATTTGGAAATGAATTGTAAATGGAAAAATTAATATCTATCCTGAACTGAGAATAGCTCAGGTTTATATTTGAAGCAGTAGGAATTCAAGAGCCTAAAGGAATTTGGAAAAAAAATAGCAGTGATGGAACTCAGTAAGGGTTTAAGAAAACTCTTCAAGAAGTAAGTAAAAGTTCTTACAGACAAGATATTAAGGGCACAAATGCAGCTTTGTTTTATAAATCCTTTCTGAGTGCAAACTGAAGAGCTCTTTAAGACACTTGCACTTCTTCATGTATTCTCCTTCAAGCACTGACATTTTTCCTGATCAAGTAAAACTACACACTAGTAAGGATCACATCATAAAGTGTCAAGTTAGTAAAGCAACTCATCCAAACTAAATTTACAGTAATCCATTGTTGTATATTATTCTGTTCTTCCAGACCATTTGGATTTCGTTTACTTGGATTTTCACAAAATTTTGATGTTGATTCTCACAGCATTCTCTTGGAGAAAATGGCTGCTCATAGCTTGAATGGATGCATTGATTGCTGGGGAAAAACTAGGCGGATGGCCAGGCCCAAATGGTTATTGTTAATGAAGTTAAATATGATTGGCAGATTGTCACAAATGGTATTTCCCTGGGCTCAGTACTGAAGCCAGTTTTATTCCAATTATTATCTTGATCTTGATGAGGGATCAAGCGCACCCTCTCTAAGTCCACAGAGATACCAGGTTGGGTGGGAGTATTGGTCTACTCAAGGGTAGGAAGGAATCTGTATGGTCTGAATTGATGGTCCACATCTAACTGTTAGTCTTTTGGTACAGATAAATTCTAGGTGCTGTACTTGGATCAAAACAACAGCAATATAAGCTTGGAGAAGAATGGCAGGAAAGCTGTGCAACAGAAAAGGACTTGGGGGTGCTATTCCAACAGCCAGCAGTGTTTCCCAGAGGCAAAGAAGGCCAATAGCATTCTAGTTTGCATAATAAATATGGAGGCCATCAGGAGTAAAGAACTGACCCCTTGCATGTGGCACTGGTGAAACCACACTTTGAGTATTGTGTTCAGTTTTGGGCTTCTCGCTACAAGAAAGATATTGAGTTGGTGGAACACATTCAGAGAACAACAGAGCTGGTGAAGGGAACAGAAAACAAGACTTATCAGTAGAGACTGAGGGAAATGAGTTTGTATGGTGTGGAGAAAAGGAAGCTCTTCTGTCTCTACAACTGCTTGAAAAGAGGTTCCAGTAAGGAGAGTATCAGAATCTTTTCTTAGGTGACAAAGGAATCAGAAAATCATAGAATGGCTTGGGTTGGGTTGGGAAGAACACCAAAGATCATCAAATTTCAACCCCTCTGCCACAGGCAGGGTTGCCAGCTGCTAGATCAAGTACTAGATCAGATTGCCCAGGGCCCCATTCCACCTGGATTTAAATGCCTCCAGGAATGTTTAAAGGACATGGAAATGAAAGGGACATGTTAAGATATGAGGAAAGGGCTGCACATTGTGCCAGAGGAGGGCTGGAGATTGGAAACTGAAGGAGTTTCTTCATGGTAAAGGTGTTTAGTTTTAGAACAGGCTTCCCAGATAAGTGTTCCAGTTCCCATCCCTGGAAATATCTAAGACGTGTTGTACCTCTGAGGGACATTGTGTAGTGGTAGCTTTGTTGGTGTTTGGTGATGGTCGGATTTGGTGATTTTAAGTGTTTTTTCCAATGTAAAAATATTTATGTTTCTATGACTCTATAGTATGAATAATGGTATTGCCAGCGAGCAAAAAATGCGCCAAGATCTTTACACTTTGTTTCCAGAAGATGTTCTGAAAGTAATGACTCTTGTCAGTTTAGAAAGTGACTCTCTGTTGGTTGTCATATTCAAGCAGAACATTAATTAATCTTTTAATTATTATTTTTTTGAATTTTGATTAATCTATTAAAACAAATCTGATTTTAAATGTTTTTTGCAGAAAGGCTCCCAGCCACCAATATCACTGTGTAAACATGAAGATATATCATGCTGCTGTTTTGTACACAGAATCCAAAGATTTTGCTTCTATTGTTAGCATGTACAACATAGTTGTTTTGAGGTTTATTCCATAAGAGATGTGGATTTATTTTTTCTTTACTGCTTCAAAATAACTACATCTTTTATACATTTATACTGAATATGAAAGTTTACCTTAGGCTAGGCTTTCACTTGTTTCTTTCCCCTCGTGCACTGAAATGCTGAGCAGTGCTTCATTTACTGAAAAACAGATGCTTCTTTCTGCCTCTCCTGTAGCCAAGTGTATGATTCGGATGGGGTTTTGCATCTGTTATACCAGTTATGGGAATTGCAGAAACTCATTAGCACTCAAGCCCTATGTCAGCAGACTTCCTTCGGGAAAGAGAGGAAAATGAGTGCCCCACAAATAATCCACAGCAGGAGGTTTCATCCATTCAGAGACACCAAAACAGGTATTTCTAGTTCTGTAGCTCTTTTTTAGCTTTTTCTAAAACACTCGCTTTTTCATTATAAATACAGTTATGATATCTGCTGCCAGTGAAGGACTGTGATCAATGACTTTGCTAGGAATAGAAATAATGGAACAATAATTTGTAATTTATTTTTAAATCACCTATTATGATTTGAGTTTACTTTAACAGAAATAATCTATGTCCTACAGATACCTCTACAATAAACTTTGGACGCTGCTTTTTCAAAGTCATACTGTATGTAATGGTAAAACTACACTTCTCCTCCCGCTCGGCTTTTTATTGGCAGCCTGATAAGAGAAAGCTTTACTGTAACAATAATTCACCCAACAACCTTCCCTTCCCAATGCACACACACAGATAACAGTGGCTTGGTTTCAGAATGGCTACTGTGCAGGGATTTAATGTAATTGAGTGCTTGTTGCAAATTTATCATTTATTTTCAGGACACAAGTTTTTAAGTGAGATGGCAAATCCGGAAAAGGAATATATTTACTTAAGTTAGTTTTCTCCATAATTACTTTAGGGTACTAAGGTGTTGCCATTTTGATGCTTTAAAATAAAATAGCATATTTGTTCTATTTTATGCTGAATAAATAGACCAAGCCTCTATAAAATCTCAGATACATAGCAGCTGAGCTATTCCTCATAAAAGATCAGCAAACCTAAGCATTTTTTTTCTTACTTATAATTAGCAGCTTTGCTGTTCCAATCAATCCTTTTCTGCATCTTAACGTAACAGAAGTTGTCTTCTGTTCACTTATGAGATCTGCTGCCTGACTCACATCCAGTGTTTTTGTTTCTGTGCCATACTCCCATGGAAACAGGAATTATTCTGTGATTTATTGAGTGTTGATGCCCAAACACCACCTCTTAAAAAACAGTTGGCTAGTTATGCAACATCAAGTAAGGTTCACCAGTAGGTACTATGAAGTATATTTTTGTTACCTGTCCTAAGATGAAAGGCATTGCAAATCACTTAAGTAAACTACTGAGAATGACTAATAAGATCACTGAAGACTAAATGGTTATTTTCTTATAAATACAACATTGACATAACTAAGTGAACGTATAAAGCAGCCCTACTGAGTAGAGAAGGCTGTTCAATAATAAATCCGAGAACAATTTTCAGAACTTCTGTTGTAAAGTGAAGGGCAATATATGGCCAGATTATTTTTGGTTTGACAGTTGTGACAGGGAGTCTGCGTTGTTCCAATCCTTTCAGCAAGTTTCTTTCACTTATTCTAACAAGGGAAGCCACACAGAAAATGATCGGATAGAATTCATACCACAGCAATTGAGAACAGAGGCTTGCTTAATTTCCCAAACCATCTCGCTTCATGTATTATTCCTACAATTTATAGTAATGAATTTCTTAATGTTTCACTTGGATTCACTTCAGTAAAATGTCCTCTAACTTCTCCTTCCCTGCAGTTTCCTGCTCAGAAAGTACAGATTAATGAGAGTTTGCATGGATGAAATAAATTCTACCCCATCAACTCTCAATTATGTGCAGTGGTTTACAAGTTTTAGGGTAGCGGTTTTGCAGATGCAGGGACACTGCGCTAGTTCCCTGCAGAACTAGATCTGTTCTGCTAGTATAAAGTGCTGTGAGAAGGTAATTCCATAGTTGCCAGGGTCAAGCTGGCCCAGAGGCAGTTTAGATGCTTTACAGAGCCTAAACAAATAGCATTTGGTTTCCCTCCACTGTTCAAAGTCAACCAAATGTTTCTGCATAGAACTAGTTCAAATTTGGCACGACTGCCTTGGAGAGGATGTAAAGAGTTTAACTGGTACTGCATGATTGTTCATACAGCTTTCTTTCTCCATGTCTATGCTCTTTTTTCCATCAGCACTCCTGGTCCAAGGGATTGTTGGTAAGAGGTAGAATGAAACTAATAAACACAGCCAACATGGGTCTGGTGCTGTGCCCAAGATAATATACACTGCTAGAGCTGGAGTCTGGTTCTGCTAAATTCAACTGGGCTCTACTGGCTCACTGGCTCTGCTAGCAATGCTGGTCATCATCTGTCTTTATCTCATGCTTATTCAATTCTTTTGAATATCTATTATTCCCTTACCTGGACCAGCTGATTAGTGGTGGTCACTGGCACACAGTCTAGTTGGAGGCTGGCAACTAGTGGGTTACCCAGGGATCATTACTGGGTCTAGTCCAATTTAATATCTTTATTAATGATCTGGCTAATAGGTTGAAGTTTGCAGATGACCCAAAACTGAGAAGAGTGGCTGATATGCCAGAGGACTGTGCTGCTATCCAAAGAGACTTTGAGAGGTTGGAGAGGTAGTCTGAAAAGAACCTCATATTGAACAAAGGGAAGTTCAGAGTTCTTCACCTGGAGAACAGCTCTATGCACCTGGACATGTGAGGGACCATTCATCTGGGAGTCTTGAAGGACAGATACCATGGTGAACATGAGCTAGCAACATGCCTGTGATGCAAGGAAGGCTAACAATATCTTGGTCTGATTTTCATGAGATTCTAGGACTCCTGACTTAATATGGGAGAGATGGGAAATACTGATGAATGCCAGATGCTTGCCAAGCTATCAGGACATTGAGACAGCTTCTGTACATAACTAAGCACTGACACCATCTGACATAGTATGACCTGAGGCTAGGCTTTATTCTGTAGTTGCCGGGAACTCTGAAATGTTTCTGGAGCATATAAACCAAATTGAGCTAGTGAATTGTTTGTAAGAGTCTAGTAAACACAGACCAAAATGACCCAGACTTACTGCTATAGATGATGATGCTTCTGTGCCTGGGAATATTTGGCTAACTCAGGAATAAGCTGAGAATGGCTATGTTAAACCTCTGGCTGACAGGGAGGCCAGTCACTGTTGATCCGGAGACTCTACAAAGGCACCCTCCCGATTCCCAGCTTCATAGCAGTCAATCCACATTTCTCAATCCCAAATATGCTGCAGAGAAGGGCTGCTGAAGAGCCATTAAAACACCTCCAAATTATACTGTTCATTTTTGACAAAGAACTTAAAGTGGTTTTGAAGAGAAGCATATGACACAAGATCCTAACTTTATACAGTTTCTAAGGATGAAAGGGCTGCATCCAAGCAGTTCCAGACAGAGTAGAACATTACCTGGTGTTCTCTGACTACCAATGAGCATTACTGCCAGTTTAGGAGTACAGAAACCAAGGGCAAACTAAATTATTTACCAGACATACTTGAAAAGAATCTTAAAGATTACATCTTTTATCAAACTCCACATACATCTTTTATCAAACTCCACATTGACAGCTATGAGTATGGTAACTCTGAATTTGATATGGTCCTTAATTGGGCCAGGCGTCTGGCTTGCTTCCTGACAGCAGTTCTTGAGTTTTTGTTAGGAAACTTGTTCTTCTGCCTCATTTTTCTAATATTGCCCATTGTCTGTTGTCTGTTGGATTCTTTTGGGTATTGAGAGGGTGAGAAAGCATTAAGCATTGATGAACACTGCTTTATTACAAACTGGGCTTCTAAATGCACAGTCAGTGAATGACAGGTCCTGTGTAAGATGCTAGGAGACCTAAAAGACATACACGTGGGGAAAAGTTTACATGAAGTAAAAAATACCCTGAATTTAGTAGAAGCTAGAATATTTGTTGCATACATATCCAGGGGAATATGAAGCTAGAAGGGAATTTTATGTATCTCTGTTATGGAACTTTGATCTCCCTATAGATCTGTTGTGACGTAAATTGTGCTGCAAGGCATTATTTTTCACTGTATCAAATATTTCTGACCTTAGCCAATGTCTCCCTTTAACAGGCTACTCTTATGTTTTTATTTTATTTTATTTTATTTTATTTAGAGAAAAATTTCTGTTACCTTCAGTCAATAGTTTCAGAGGGGGCTTTTTCTTATATCCTAGCTTTTCTTTGAAGTGTAATTTAGATCCCCTTAAAGTGATACATCCTAGAGCAAAGAAAATAATTCTATAAGAATTATTCACTCATTGTGTTTTCAAGTTTCTGGAATTGTCTGTTTTAGAGAAAAGATGATACAAAGAAAACCTGAATTTAAAACCTGAAATTAAGAAATGTCTTTGTGACTGATTTTTTCAAAGAATCATAGCTTTGTTCCTCTAGCTGTCAAAACTGGAAAGAATGATTCCCTCCTATCATGTAATCTCCACGCTGATATTGAAAAAGTAGTACAATCAAAGGGAACATCTGTTCAAGATACTCTCACTGAAGAGAAGAATGGATTGATTCTTTTGTCTGAAGCTTCAGTGCGTCTTCGTGCTCTGCAAAGGGAGGTACCAGCGTTGCTGGAAGGATGCCCGGGTACAGATTCCAATATCTCTCATTCCTTCCAGCACACACTTTCCAAAGCTGTGAAGATATGTAGCACCTCAGAGCAGGGTGAAGAATTAATCCTGGGGAAAGCAGCTAGGCAAATCTAATTCAAAGTGATTTTTTCTTTCAAACAAATAATTCTTGTAAGTACTTAGCAGACAGAGGAGACTTTCAGGGATAAGATTATTGTATTCAGATTCAATCACAGTGATGATTTTATTGTCCTGTTTTTGAATATAGGAGGAATATGTTTTCTCTTGGTATTATGCTCTTTTCTAAGGAAGCAGCGGCAAGC
This sequence comes from Oreortyx pictus, assembly GCA_036925125.1. Taxonomy (NCBI): domain Eukaryota; kingdom Metazoa; phylum Chordata; class Aves; order Galliformes; family Odontophoridae; genus Oreortyx; species Oreortyx pictus. The sequence continues at coordinate 46,414,168 of JAUPFR010000001.1, read as the reverse complement.
TTTATCTGAGGCATATTAATGAAGTCCTTAGAAGCCTGACTTCATAGCAAATTCCCAACTCACTTTAATTCAACTCTCCAAAACAACCCTCAAAAACCATACAGCCTTTTTCAACTTTGCAAATAAGTAGTTTTATTTTTTTTTAAAAAGGTATAGAAAACATAAAAAACATAGGAAAAATAGCAAAATCATCTATGGAGTTAATTCAGTTTGGCTGAAAGGCTTTACTCGCAGAGCAGCCCAAATGATTTCTCCAAATGCTCTCTTAAAAGAATGTGGTCTCATTAGATCAGCTTATAAATGATGTCCTTCATCACTTCCCTTTGAAGAGATGAGGAGGAGTCTCAGAGGAATGAGGACACTATCCTAGGACTAGATTAAAAGTGTCACTCTGCAGTGAGGCCTAGATATATCCATCTTCCATAGAGGAGACTCCAAGTTGCTTCAGGCTATTGCTACTACTTTAACTAGATTGAACTGCACAGAATGCAGTTGTCTAGAACCACTGGAGACAAATTGCATGCTGTAGAAGATAAAAGAAACTGCTTTCCAATCTCTGCTTTGAGGTGGGAGTCAACAAGGACATGAGGCTGCCCTGATTATCTCAAGGAGCATTTTTAGATAAATTTAAATTTAGATAAATATTATAAACATTATAAATAAATAAATAATTACATTCTGTGTAATCCTCAACTGCTGGAAAGTGGACTGCACTCGTACACTGTCTGGGAAGGAAGTTTCTTTGGTCTTGTGCCTTTAAATGTCTGACCCGAAGTCCTTCTGAACACATTTCAGTTTAGCAGCAGACTATAGCAGCAGGGATCCCAGTGTATTGCTAACTGATGGATTTTTTTTTTTTTGATGGGTAGCTTTTTTTTCCACATTTTTTGGAGTTGTGCTACCTGAGTTAAATGGCTACTGAAGTCTGAGAGGAGGAATATGATGTAACAAAGTTAAACCCAAATCCCCTGCAAATATTGTGCTTTGGATTTATTATTTATCTGTCATACTTGAAGAGAGGAGGGAATAGAGGCAATTTTTGGAGTTTAATAGTAACTTCTTTAAAAAAAAAAAGACTGAAGGACTGAAATAGATGCACATCACTGAGATTTGGTATTTTTCATAATAGTCTGAGGAAGCTCCATAAAAACAACTAATTTTGTCCTCATTACTTGTACAAAGTTGTTCCAGAATCTCAGTGCTTTAATTTTGGAAAGCCTTTCTTTAACTCACAGCAAAAAAGAGATACTTCTGTCCTCAGCCTTTAATACAACGTAAATTTCTCTCTTTCTCCCTCTCTCTCTCTCTTTTTTATTTTTTTTTCCCCCTGCTGTGCTTGTTTCTGAGTTATTATTATGGGTCTGGCTTGGTCAAAGTGAACTTCATAGCGGCCTTTGTGGACAACTTACTCCTCTTAACGGTATGCGAGGTGGATTCTTTTGGATTCCCCTGTCACGTGGCAAGGATTTCTTAAATACCCTCCATTTTTACCTGAATTTTTCTAAGTTTAATTGGAAAACTTCTTAGGTTTAATTCAGTTTCTTTTCATCACTGAAGAGGAATTTATTTTTTTGAAGCATTCTATAAAAATAGGGAAAAAGAAGAATGCAAGGACAGAGGATCAGATTCAAAATAGAAACATAAAGTTAATTCCTTCTCCTTCCTCCAGATGAGGAAATTTCAGGTTGCTTGCTTCCTGTAATGGTTTGCTTTCATGTCCCGTATTGTAGCTTTTTAATTCATTATTTTTTTATCAAGGATGAACTCAATTTCTGTCAAGTCAAGATATTTTCTTATTTAGTTGCAAAAAAGAAAGTGCCATATACTTGGAAAAATTACAGAAAGACAGATTATGAGCTGTAAATAAGCTAGATCTACCAGTGCAAAATGATTATCCATTACTCATTTTCAGCCAGCTATCTCACAGGATCCATTCTGCTTCGTATATTGTAGCACATTTATCAACTAAATCCAGGCAGTTAGTCATTTGTTTTTCTTGTTTCATTATTATGTATAGCAAGCAATTGTTGTAGTAATTATGGTAATAAACTATTCAGACCTGATTTACTCTCCCACACTTTAGGAACCTCAATGAAGTGTGTTAAGTTGTGTTCCTTTTTAGTCTCCCCAGTACAGACATTCCCTTTTTATTTTGAGGAAAGAGAAATGTTGCTCTCAGGGAAATTCAGGTCTTCAGGTGCTTTGGTGAAAATCTTGAATGGGGCAGGCTGGGTTTCATTACCAGACAGAGGAGTTATTGATTCACTGTTTTGTACTTGGCTCTAGCAAGTCCAGCACTGTTTTCCTTTAATGCTTCTGCCTGAGTGTAGTTTGAAATTTTTAAAGTGTTTCATGGTCTTCTAGCTTGAAATTTTGGAAGGCACTGAACTTTCAAAGTTTCTCCTGATGTTAGTGAGAGTTACATATATACACATGGTACACAGTATATCTCTAAGTATTTAGCTTACTTAGCTGCATTTTTCTGTTGCTATTTTTTTAAGGAGGAGTTGGATCCAAAACCAGGACAGAAATCAATGATAATAAGAGGTCAGTTTCCTAATAATGCAATCACTACCTATGAAAGCACTCATAAATTTGTTATTTAACTGTCTGAATTATAGAAGAGGTATTTAGAACTCATCTTAGGTTTTTCATATAGTTCCTTGTCATATGCTAATGGAGTGTTGTAAGAAGTAATTATCAGAGATGAAGTCACTTACTACAACTGTTCCTGCTAGGAGTCCAAAACATGAACAGTTATGAACAATAATACTACCTTTTTTTTTTTTTTTTCCTATTTCTTTCAGTGTTGTACACTTAATATCCCACTCTGATTATTTTGGTCTTTATCTTCTGATTACTTCCACATCCAAGAGTATATTCTTTTCTGCTTTAAGAAATGTATTTTAATTATTCTTGCTGTTTGTTAAATGTACTATTAGCTTCATCTTCCACCTTCGGTTGTTCAGCTGTATTCATTTTGCACACTGCCTGGGATTTAACTGGAGTGTATATTTTCAGGTTTGTGCTTCTTTTTCCATCAACATTAGCCTTCTTTATTTCTGGTGTATTTTTAGCTAGATTACATGCATAGCCCTTGGGCATACATTAATTTATCTTTGAATGTTTTCCATTTCCCTCTGTGTCCTTTATCTCTATTGATTTATCCTACTTGATTTCATCCTGTGCTATTACATTCTTCTAAAACTCATTCTTTGAAATTTAACATCCTTTTCTTTTCCTTTTGTGGTTTTACCTGTGTCCTAATTACCACCCTAATTAGGTTATGAACACAATTGCAAAGAGCCCTACTCACATCTGCAATCCCGTTCTATTTACCACATGCAGACCTAGCCAAAGATTGATTTTTTTTTCTAAATTCTACCTTTTCCCTGATGGATTTATATTATAATGTTGCACCTTAGCCAGAGAACTACTAAATATCTTGATTTACCTCTGCTATATAATGAGAACTAATTCAGAACTTTAACAGTTTGCTTAAGACTACTCATCTCTTCTTTGCGCTTATAACTCCTATATACTGCTGTGTTATTTTCAGCAGGAGACTATCAGATTTTTTTTCCCTTTTTTTTGATTCATCCTAATTTATTTACAAAACACGATCTCCAGGCTTATCTTTTTTTTTTTTTTTTCCAAATGTATCTCCCTCTTTGTAAAAATTTTTTCTCTTAAATTGTTTTCAAAATTTTCCAAGTGACACCTGCATTAATTTTTTCTCCTCTTCTCCTCTGACTTTCTAATTTATCTCAGTTTTTTCTATCAATCCTTAGTAGACTTTTGCAGCACTCATCCGATCAATTCTGAGTTATCACACACTTTTTTAATTTACATGTTCTGAATAGACTTTAGCATGGTGACAATATCCTTGTTACTGCTCTGCATAGAACAAAATTAAAATTGTTCAGTAATATACTGGGTTATTGCGTGGCTTTAGGGTAACACATTTTCAAGCAGCAGTCACTTGTATAATAGTTGAGGATAGATCCACATTACTCTAATTTCTAATACATTCTAATACACATTACTCTAATAATCTAATAGCTTCTACAAGAGCTCATGCATGTTTATGTGCACATACTGACATAGTTTTGTCTTTGTTTCTGCCTCCTCCTCTGAGCATCGCTCACTCCCTTACAGTAGACCGTGTGCAAAAACATACACTCCTTTTTGCTGTTGAGTTCCTCACTGTTACTTCTGGCAAATGCACTTCAGTTCCTGAGATGCTGGTTATTGTATCCATAATGTATCAGAGGACCAGAAAACATTTAAAGAGACTCAAGATTTTGTGGTTTCATAGTACTATCATATTTACGACTGTGTGTTTAGAAACTTATTCTATTTCTTAGAAAATTATCCTATTGAATTTCTCTTCAAATTGCTTTCTAACCACCAAGTCCCACAGATCTTGAAATAAATCGTTAGACTGCCTTTGTCCTGTGGACATCAGATTTAATCTCAAAAGTAATGATGTAGTGATTTCAAAACTATCTAGCCTATTTGCCCCTGAAACTTCCTTGCAAACTCTACTTTTCCACATTATATAGATGTTAAGAAAATACTGAATGGAAATTTTGCAGCCTCTATATTCTAAAACCCAGTCCAGTATTGCACTGTAAAATAATATTTCTTCTTTTCAGTGACAGCTTTGTGTCCTGTTCAGTAACTGCTGCATTAACACTGGAGGACACCTGACAGCAACCTGTGCAGTGAATCCCTATGGGATGTGACTTGCTCCTGGAAGTCTCACTACCAAACGTGGGATACATCTTCTGTCCACACCAGAACCTATGTCATCTCACTACAGTCATGCTTTCTGTACCTCAATGCAGCTGTTTTTGCTTGATACTGCTTGTGAGTTACACCTTGCATGCATTGCTTGCACAACCTCAGGATCCATGTAATGTTTCTTCTGATATCCTTTTGTGTTTTTTTTTCTAGAAAGCTTTAGTTCTTTACCTCTTCAGATTTCTCTCCCTAAGAAGCTCCTCTCTACCGCCAAATTGACAGGTAGTTGAATGCTTTTTTGTGTGGCTTCATGTATATTAAGCTTTTCTTTCCTCACTGTCTTCCCTCATTTTCTCCCACACTGTTCTCTGATATAAATCCAAGTGTCCTTGGCCAGTACATCTTGACCTGTTTGCATACTTTTTGTTTTACTAAATCTTAAGACATACACTCTCTCAAATTTTACAACAGAAATTATCAGTGCAGAAATATGATTATTCCAGAAAACTAACAACCAAGGTTTGGACTATCCATTGGAAGTCTGTGATGTGTGCCTTGAGCAGCTTGGACTTTCTCTTAAGTATCTGAATTTAGGTGGGACAAATCAGCTTTAGGATATAGGCATTAAAGCTGCCATGTCTTAGAGAATATGCTTTTAATAACAGAGGTTCAATAAAGTACAATTATCCTTGTTGTGAAATGTTGAGAAACTGGTTTGCCTAGCCTCAGTATTTTGAGAGAAATATTGTTAAGTCTATCAATAAGATTAATTCTGGATCTCTTCATGATATTTTTTGTGTATATTTAAGGTCCTGAAAGGAAATTTCTTATGCTTTAGAAGTGGGAACAGTCAATCTAAAAAAATATTTTATTGCAGCCAGTATATCAAAGTGTGTGTGTAGAATTTTTTCAAACTGACTTTGGCAAATAACCTTTTATCTGCAGTTTAAATAAGTGATTTGAAAGAGCATTTCTAGACCCTGTCTGTGGTCCAGCACACCTTCTAATCTCATATCCCACTTTCTCAAACCATTAAGCTACAGAATAATGGACTACCATTTTGCGAATAAGAGTAGAGATATTTTTTTGTCATAAATCTGATTTTTAAGTGCACACTCTATTGTAACTTCTCCTGAAATTTCACATGCTACCTCACAAAGAATATCTTTTCTGCCCAGAGAGGTTTTGTAGTCTCCCTCTCAGGAGACGTTTGAGACCTGCCTGGACATCTACCTGGTCTAGGAAGCCTGCTTTGGCAGGGGGGTTGGAGTCAGTGATCTCTAGAGATCCCTTCCAACCCCTACAATTATGTGATTCTGTGATTTCTTGATCCTGACCTTAATTTTTTTTTTCTTCAAAATGTGTAATGTCATTGTTGGTTTTATGCAAGTCGATTGGGGATAACAATGATAGAGAAGACATTTTAAGAAATACTGAACCTTACTCCTGCTATGAAAATTTAATTCACTTGAGAGAATTTAGATAGTACAGGATATTCTAGCATTTCAGTATAGCCACAGTTAAAATTTTTATGTTGCTGCTCAACAAATGTTTTTAGTCTAGATTTGGTAACACTAAAATTAAGCACCAAATAGTAGGGCAATCACTCTACTGGTATAAGTGTGATATTAACTGAGATGTGAGAGAGATATCCCTTTAAAAAAATAAATCTTAATGATATTCATCTAAATTTATACAGTGCAGACATAATTTCCTTTCTTTTTATAAAGATTAATTTTAAGATTTTTCAGACCAGTTGCTTTTTAAAAAAGAGCCAATGTTTGTGTGCATATACTTCAGAACCACAACTGATACGAAAAATTGTAAAATTTCACCATTCTTAACTAGAAAATACTTGTAGTCTTCACAACTGATATTTAAAATTATAATGCTACCATGGGTATTGCCTATTTTTGTAGATACTTTAAATGAAAATTATATTTTAGTACATACTTTTTTAATGAGAGAATTAAAATTAAAAAAAACAACTTAGAATAAAAGAAGAAATCAGTATTTCACACTTCTACTTAAAATTTTTAATAAGTGCAAATGCATGAAGAAAGTTAGTCTGAGAAATATTTCAGGCAAAATATTGGTTTGGATACTACAGACCAAAGAAGTAAAAAGCTGAAAGAACTGTAGTTGTCCAGTTAGTATGAGTTTATGTAGATCAAATTAAAATATTTTCTTTATGAGTCATGAGATCAGTGGAGATGGTAAAAATGTTGAATTAAACTTACAGAAGGCATTTGATTTGATCATACATGGCACTTTAATTAATAAGTGAAAATTATTTAAAAGCTTTGCTAAGGATATTTTAAAGTGGTTAAAGATTGGTAACTGATAGGTCTCAAAATGTCACTGTAAATTGAAATTGTTGTTCGTCATCAAATCCTTTCAGTGAACTCCCTCAGGGACTGCTTCTTGGCACTCAGATCATGCATTTATTTGGGATTTGTAAGAAGACATAAAATGATTAATGTCACTGTACAATGACAGAGTGTAACAAAAAGAAAAAGAATCTAGCTCCCAGATGTAGCAACTTGAGACTTATCACAGAAGAAAGTATCAGAAGCAGGGGAGGATGCTCTGTGCCTTCCCATGGACTTGCACCTCAAATGCAAGGACCTCCTGGGTAACCCAGTAGAGCCTCCAGTCTGGGAGGAGCCTCCTCTTTCACTAAAAATTGACACAGAATGGGAATATTATATTTTCTCCTGACCTGCACAGCCAGGGTATATATCTAAAGTTGGAAGCAGGCAAAAGGCCATATATTCCTGGTTTAAAGGAAACCCATACACGTTTCACAGCTCACAACATCCCATACCTGGTCATGACTGGAGGTGGGGTAACATTAGTCTCAAAGCCAACAAAGTTGGCACCCAAAAGTCGGACCCACTCTCTAGTCCATGGGGTTGACACATGAAGAGTACTACATAGAAATTACTTACTTTCACGTGGGTTAGATGATTGAAATGTATAGTATAGACATTTTTGTTTTTCTTTTTTTTTTTGTCTACAGTTTAGTGAGAAGGAAAAATGAAAACATTCCAATAAAGCACAAGAAAATTTGAATTAGAGTGAAAAACCCAAGCTGTGTTTGTGGAAAAACATTTTGTTTTAGCTCAGTGATAGCACTTTGAGTTTTTATTTGGCTCCTGAACTGGAATCAGCTCCATACCCATCTGTGGTGTATACTCCTGAGTCCCAGCCTTATGGTAATCCCATCAGGCCATAATGCATCGCTAGCCACCTGCTTGTCTGCCTTATTTGTTAGAAACATGAGACTGTAAGCATCATAAACTGTCCATTTTGTCCGTGAATTTTGCTTGTGACAGAAATGTTGTTGTCACCATATTGCAGAAGAGAAAAAGACCCTGAGAGATTTTTTTTTCTGGAAAGAATCTACAGATCTTTGGAAGCACAGATATTTTATTTCCTTCTCTTACTTCTGCCAATTTAAGAACAGTAATTAGAATGAACACTGCATTAGTGCTGGCCTAAAATAGGAGTGGAATGAAATTTGCTCTATGGTAGGGAACAGCCTACTCAGTTTGGAGTGCAGATATTTTCTAAAGTGTGACTGAGAACATGTAAGGGTTCATGACTGAACGCTGCCTCAGTTCCTTGATTATCTGATATTTGCATTTTTGTGATTAACACAGAAATAAGCAGCATGACCCCAAATCAACAAGGTTCAATTTGTTTGAATATTAGTGTTTAGAGACTAATGTAAACAGGTGGTATTTTTTTTTCACAGCTATATGTGTAATTCATTCCAGTGCCTTAAAAAGTAATAATCCAACATCTTTAAAGAGAAAGCATTATAGAATGCCATTTTTTTCAGGTTCTTGTATTTGCCAATTTTACTTTAATTCTTATACAAACAGTAATGTTCAATATCTCGTAATGCTTTTGCTATTATTTTAAATTAAATCTATAAATTAGTGAAAACTAAAGACCAAAAAGAGGCCTGACATAAACTACAGTTGTAAGTATCCCTCACAGTTAGAAGGCAAAGAAATATTAATTAATGTACCTATTAGTATTATTATTTTCTTTCTGAACTTCTACTACTGTATTATTCATTTTTTTCAGTGTTTAGGAACTTCTCAAGGAACACCCTCATCAAGAAAACGCTTTGTCAAGGATGCTATAAGGAACACAGTTGATACTGGAAAAGCTGCAGTAAATGACTTCTAGAAACATCAGAGCATCTGTAAACACCTTGGTTCAGTCAGCTTAACTATTTAATAAAAGATGTGGTCAACCACTCCTCCTTGTCTACAGGACCAAGGACAAACAACCTATGGAAAGCTGACCTATGTGCCCTGCCCCTATGGCAGGATGCTCTACGGGGCTGAGATGCACTCAGGGCAAAGCTTACTTTCACACCACTGTGATTTTGGGTGCCTTTGCTGCTACTGTACATGCACTCTCTCATTGCATGCTGCCAGCTAATACAAGATGTACATCTGCCTCATGGAAAAGGCAACTTTCAGTTTTGAAAATAGAAAAAATGTTCCACAAATAAACCTGTTTAATTTGCACGTCAGTTCAAAAGCATGTATAAAATCAGTGAAATATAGGGGAAAATACATTATATAATTAACATGTTGCCCCATAACTTCTTCTCTTGTTACTAGAGCCCAATGAAGGACCTCAAGGTAGCTAGGAAAACAGCTGGTTACTTTTCCTTTCATCAGCTAGCTGATCTGATCTTTTACGTTTTTATTCTTCAGCAGAAAACAATTCTCAGAGGATATTTCTAATGTGCTTAGGACTAGCAGAGCACTGCTGCACTGAAAGCTTTATGATTACCAACACTGAGCAAGGTCAGGTTAAAGCTGGCTGAGTATGCCTGAAAATTATCCTTGCAGCAAAGCTGTATTATGTACAGGAAGTTCATCATTTTGTTCTCAGGATTAAAGAAAAGAAGGCTAACAATTTTCCCATAGAAAAGGAATACATGTGCTTTGCTAGACTGACAGATGCAAGTGAAATTCATCTATATAAAATGTTAACTCTGGTTTAAACTTGACATTTACTTCAAAACTTGTTGTGTGTATGTAGTATCTGCAGCTTACTTTTAAGATCTAATGTGTCACAGCATCCTTTGAAACACTTCTTACGCTACATGGATACATTCATGTCAGATATTAATAGACTATAAATAGCTTTCAAATATATTTTAGATCTGCTCTTTGGATGCCAGACACTTTTGATCTAAGAAATCCATGTTTCTTGTCTTTGAGAAGCGTTAAGTATGTACTGCATTAACATGACTTATGATTGAGGTCACTGTGTATCTTATGCTTCCTTATAAAAAATGAGCACGTGATAGATTTCTGTAAAGCATTTGCAAGATATATTAGCTTCCTTTAAATTTGTCTTCTTATATGAACATGAGTTAATAAAAATATCAGAATAGACTTTCTCCAAAGGAAAAAGAAAACATACAATATATGGTATATTAAAGTATATTGAGTTTAGGCATTTTGGATTTGGTAAGTACTTGATCAAGTGAAAAAGCTTGTTTCTGACTTTTATGAGCAGTACTACTGAATACTGCAGACAGTTTTAATATGAATAGAATTACCTCTACAATCACATATTCTCAAGATTAGGTCAATTTTCTGCCAATTGGAGACCAAAAAGAGACTGTTACACAAAGACATCTTTTTCTCAAATTTAAGCAGGTGCTTTTTTTCTTAAGTCCCAAAGCTGTAAGAAATACCGTTAAGGCTCAGCGCTTTAAAGCCTATTTAGATGCTAAATGAACACAGGTTCTTTTCACTCTGAAATCAGAGATTATTTGAGACTCATTTCCTGAGAGCTTATTTTCTATCTTCAGCAGCTGAATATACTTCAAAGTTACATTCACCTGTTATTGAGTGTGAATTCACATAGTTCAGGATCAGGATGCAGAGGATGATAACAAATGTGATACTTTAATAGATAATTCATAGTATCAACAGGCTGTGTCACATTTGCAGTCATTTCTCATACCCTGCTTGGATTCCACATGGATAGCTACCAATTACAAAAATAAATTTGCTTTCTTTTTTATCTAAGACCTTCTTTTTGTTGGTACATAATATATTTTCATCAGAAAGTATGAACGTATAAACGCTCTGAACTGTATAAATAAGTATTTGTATAATCATTCATAGCCAGGTCATATTACTGCAATAAATTATACTGTTTGGTGTAGTAGTGGGAAGAAAATGATGATCATAATAAAAAGTGAGGCAATCGTTATTACTGTTCTCACTGTTCTGGCTTTGTGACCATATTACTCTCATTTCAGCCATATTTTTGTCTAGGCAGATGTTCTAAAAATCATAATCCTGTCGATGATGCTTGCATTTTAGAACGAACTCCAGAGAAATACTGGACCCATGCATGAGTGATTAAAAATAGCAAACGACTGCTCTGTTTTCTCTTTTCAGTGCCAGAGAACTGCTAACAATCCAGCCAACCCAACCTGATTTGCAGGTCTCAAGTGCTTTAATGTTCAGAATGTTATTGTACTGACTATGGTGATACGTCCCAGTGCCATGGAAGGACTGAGGATAGTCCAAAGATGTCATGTTAACTGTGAGACCTTATACTCTTTCTTCTTATGGATCTTTGATTAGAGTATTTCAATATTTTTCCAATCTGTGTTAAAGACAGCCTTGTTTTTAGGCTTGTTTTTATTTATGACATGCTCATCCTTACTATCCTTACAAAACACCAAACTGCTAATTGAAACCTGTGTCGGTAATAGTGTTAGTAGTTAACATATCTGAGAAACACAGTTAAGCTTAGATTCATTCCACATCAACAGGTAGACTTCATCTAGCTAAAACTGGTCATCGAGTGAGAGAGACAGACTTCCAAGAACAGTGTCATGTGTCCTAAGCTCCTGCAGCTTCTCCTTATGGTTTACTTCAGTGAGAAGCAAAGGTAACCACACTTGCCTCAGGAGCCTTTAAGCGAGACACATTTGACCCTCATTATATATGACAAAAATACACCCTGAGACTCTAATAATTCAGCCACCTAAACTGGTGGAAACTTATTATACAATTATTCTCAACTTCTGTGAGATGCAATTCCTATTTCCTGGCTGGTCCTTACTGATTGCACCTTCTTTCCTTCCTCTCTTCACTCTTCTCACCTAACTTTAAAATTGCTTATTTTTAAAATTAGGTTCCATGTCACTTTACATGAAAAACATTTTTCTATTATTTTCCAGAATGTACATTGAATCTGTTCACTGTATTGTTTTATAATACCATGTTACTGAAAACTTGATAATCTATCCAGGTTCAGATATGGATTAGCATAAATTTTGTAAAATACAATCTCACATTAATGTTCTGGTTTTACAGAGTGCCTGATCCCCCAGCTGTGGGGAGAGGCAAGTATTTTCAGAGATACTGGCCCAAAATCTGCTCCAACCAAGCATATGGAGGAGAATGTAAATCCAGCCAATTTTGAGACAAATGTCAAAGCTAGAAGTGTGGATTATCCTACGATAATTTTCAGGGAATTGTACATATCTGAGTATCTGTATAAATTATTTCTGATATAATATTTGTAGATACTTGTCCTGTATAAGACCGAAGCATTGCTTTGCTGAAAATCTAAATAAAATCTATTTGTCTACAATGCAGGAATCCAAACGTCCTAAAACAAGGATACTCTCATTTTACTGAACTAGTTTTAGAATGGTGAAGCTGTGAGTTTGTATCTATGAAAAATCATTTCAGAAATTTGTTATGCAAATAATACTGCATCTAAAAAATAATTTCAAAGTATTTACCAAGTGCACAAAACCTCATACCCTCCCACTTCCTATGTGACTGGAATGTATATATGATGTTTATTGAGTCTGAGATTGTATCTTTATCCTCTCAATCTGCATATCAAATTACATGAGTAGATGTTATATCGTCTAAATGCAAATATGGTTGTTTTAACATCTCACATCATGCAAACAAGTAGGAAAACACAAAGGGAGAAAATGAAATAATAGCTGAACATCCAACGTTTATCTTAAGCTTTATGTTGTGAACTGATAGAGTCATGAGATAACTCCTGACTACTAGTGGTATCTATCCTCAGGCATAAGTCCATTGCTAATTATTTTTCTTATTATCAAAACTTGCAATTAAAATCTTTGTAATTAGGACAGTTCCACCATGCTTTTATAAAATAATTTGCATGCAGTTAATTTCTCATTATTTTATTTATTATCTCTTCTTTCTCTCCCTCCCACAAACAACAGTGAATTGGTCTCAGCGTGTGGTTGTAGAAAAGATTAACCGGTCCTTCACGTCAGAGGAGTTAGGAAACATCAGCCTGAAAACTACCCAGAACATCTTGAGTACCCCTCTACATGAACCTAACATTGGTGACAACATATCAAACTCACTCTTCAATGTGAACCCACAATTTCTTCAGGATATGACAGAAAGTAGATGTCACTAGGGAAAATGCAACTATTGTGTTTAGATATAAGTAAAGCTGGAAATAAATAGGAACATACAAAGATATTTCCAAGAAGTGAACAGGAATTACTCAGAGAAAAAAAAAATTCTACAGTTAGGAAGGCTGACATAGCATCCGTAATAAACTCCAAGAAAAAAAAAATGGGAACAGATTGAGAAGATCATTTTAAACTGTAAATTTGGATCCGCATCCAACTTTCTGATAGAACAGGGACACTTCTCCTTAAAGGTTTGGATGGAATGAAGAAGGAACATATACAGAGCTCATTTCTGAAACTTGGTTGGTGCTGAATTTTCACGACATGTGCTGGCTATTACTGTGGTGGCCCGACCCCCCAGCAGCTATCTCCACAAGCCTTCCTGCTGTGCTCCTAAGTCCACAAGGACACTGATGATTTTCTTGCATCCTGTCGTTGCCATCTGTTGAGTGCAGAGGTCCACTGCATTGTGGCTTCCCGTGCCATCTGCTTTGCACTCCTAACTTGCTTCACGTGACCTGTTGGGCGGGCTGAGAGCAGGATAGCATGCTGAACTGTACTGCACGAGTGTTCCTCTGCTTCCTTGTTTAATATGTTTTCCCATCTCAGTAATATGAACTGCCTCAGATGACTGCAGTCAGCTGGTGAATCCCAGCAACGATCACCAGGCAGTTTAGAATAATTGTTTTAGGGCAAGACATCACAACTGTAATTTACCATATACTGAATTGGTCATAGCTAATGAAATTAATCTATTTGAAAGTGGCAGATACCGTGCACTCCATGCAGTGTTATGAAATGACCTTATTTTAGACAAGATATACTGCACTTGCAATGGCTTTACAGAATGGAATATGTGTATTTTCCATGTGTCCACATTTCATTGGTTACTAAATTCCACTTAGATTTTCTCAAAATATTTTTAAAATTTCTTGGCTCATATTATCATATGAGATAGATTAAATAAAACCTTTCACATTCCACATATATGACAGCTGTACACCACTCCTTACAGCTCTTTTCTGACTCTCTTTCTCCCTATATAGAATGTATATATATATAATTATATCTCTATATATATTTATATACACACTCTCTATACGCAATACTTTCTACATATATAGTATATATCATATATATGATATATATATGCACACACATACACATATGCACAAGAGATGCTCCAAAAGTCATGCCTCCTATTTTATAACATCAGCCCACAACATCAGATATGGATATTGGCGGTATGGCAATAGAGGTTGAAATTTCCCATCAATGTTCCATTCCGTGTTGTTGCCATGTGACAGATGGCAGCAGAGGGGCAGTCTGTCAGATTGCCATCTGACATGGAAGTGCATACGAAGCAAAGGGGCGTCACTGAGTTCCTCCGTGTGGAAAAAATGGCAGCCATTGACATTCACTGACACTTACTGGTTACGGAGACCAACCAGTGGATGTAGTTCGTGGGTGGTGTGTTTCAGCAGTGGTGACAGCAACAGCAGGTCACCTCTGCTAGTAAAGATTTTAACGAGTGTGGCATGCAGGCTCTTGTCTGTCACTGGCAGAAACACATAGCTAACAGTGGCTATGTTGAAAAAGAGTGTTTTGTAGCTGTGAATTTGCTCTAACAAATAGTGTTATTGTGCTCTTTGTATCTGTTGTTGCTATGGATACAAATAGGAGGCCTTATTTTCAGAGCAACCTACATACTTCCAGTATATGGCTGATTCTACTAGAAGTTGCTCTTCACAATTTTTCAATGACGAAATTATCTCATTTGATGATATTAATTTCTCTTTCCCATATACTGTCTGTTTTATTGCATTTAGCAGCAATCTGCCTTCTCACATTTATCAAGAGCATTCTACCAGATTCATTACTGTCCAGTGCAGTGGTTTTGTCATCTGGGAATCTAAAATAAGCAGTCATTATCTATGCACAAGGTAACTCCATGTTCAGTGTGCAGCAAATCAAACAGAATCTGGTCGCTTTGAGTCCAGTGCAGACAGAATACAAATTCACATGAACACTAACCTTGTTTCAAACTTACAGACAGGAGATATCTGTGCACATACAAAGCTGACTGAATTGAAATGTGTACAGATGGTTTTACGGACACTTTGGATTCATATCATTTTCTTCATTAGAATATTGGCAGATATATAATCTTCCTATTATGGGAAAATGCAGAACATGCTGTCACGTAAACTTCCCTTGACTCCAACTGCAAAGGATACTAAGGAAGCTTTTTAAGGGCAAACTGATGCTGCAGTACTAAAAAAGAATGCTGGTTATAATAACTGTCTATATTGAACTGTGCATAACTGTTTTCTCTCTCTGGTAAGATTGGTTTGCTAAAAGTTGTATCTAGATCAAGAGCATGCTTTTAGACTTCTGTCCAGACAATGAAGAAGTAGAGGTTCAGGCTCTTCAGAGAGTGATTCATCTCACCAGTGTTCGGCACTAGTCTTTCTGCACTGACAATGAAAACACCCCAGTTGAGCACCTAAGACTAGATATCCATTTTTTATATGGCTGCAGAAGTCTAAGGAGTTGAATCACCCTCTGGGTAGTGCTAGCCTTTGTCCAAGTCTGAAGCAAAGGATGAAGAACTGGAGACTGTTTTTCAGAGTGGGACAGAGCTCCCCCTCTTGGGGTATCTATTATCTCATTCTCTGGTCTGGAACAGAAGTCAGCTGATTGCATGTCTATGTAGTTTCTGTCAAAAGACCTCTGTCTTTCATAAATGCTGTGCAGCTACAGTGCTTGTGCCTCTGTGCTTCTTCACAAAAATACTCTGAGTCCCTCCTTGTGAAGTGTCTGGAAAACATACCGTGACTGACCTGTGAAGTTAATCTGCTTTGCCTGTGATTCCTAAAAAATACCAGCTTGTATTCAATTTGAACAAAATTAGATGAAATAAAATTAGACAATTTCCTTGCGTGACTGTGTAATTAAGAAAATCCTGCTATAAAATGTAAACTAATAGTTGCTGACCATTTTGAAATAGCTTCCACTTTAGTTTTTACAGTCATTCTGCATTTTGATTGTAAGAATACATTTTTATCAGCTGGAAATTAAATAGACAACTTTGTACATATATTTCTGAAATATTCTAGAAAAGTCCTTCTTAAAAAGTTTAAATATTCTGTGTAAAATAAACAGAAGAGATCATAGAATCATAGAATCACAGGGGTTGGAAGGGACCCCTAGAGACTATCGAGTCCAACCCCCTGCCAAAGCAGGTTCCCTACACCAGGTCACACAGGTAGGTGTCCAGGTGGGTCTTGAATATCTCCAGAGAAGGAGATCCCACAATCCCCCTGGGCAGCCTGTGCCAGCGCTCCGTCACCCTCACTGTAAAGAAGTTCTTGTGCACATTTGAGCAGAACCTCCTGTGCTGCAGTTTCTGTCCGTTCCCCCTTGTCCTGTCTCCACACACTTCTGAAAAGAGTCTGGCCTCTCCACTTTGTCCTCCCACACCTCAGATATTTATAAACCTGGATCAGGTCCCCTCTCAGTCTTCTTTTCTCAAGGCTAAACAGACCCAGTTCACTTAGCCTTTCTTCATAGGAGAGATCTTCCAGGCCCTTCGCCATCTTTGTGTCCCTCTGTTGGATTCTTTCCAAGAGATCTTTTTTACACTGGGGACACAGTACTCCAGATGAGACCTCACCAGGGCAGAGTAGAGGGGGAGGATCACCTCCCTTGACCTGCTGGCCACACTCTTTTTAATGCATCCCTCTTGGCCACCAGGGCACACTGCTGGCTCATGGTCAACCTGTCATCCACCAGGACACCCAGGATGACCAGCTCCTCTCCAGCAGGTCATCCCCCAGCCTGTACTGGTGCATGCAATTATTTCTCCCTAGATGAGATGTAGGGAAGTTTTATTTTTCTTCCTCTAAGACATTTCTGTGACAGCAGAAATGCCTTTATTTTGATCAAAATTTCATTTCCCATTCCAGTTTTTTTTTTTTTTTTTGATTGAACATGTGAAAAGCCTGTTGAGAAAAAATAGATTTTCAGGCTTTTCATAGAATCCTTCAGACTTCAAATGAAAAAGCTTTCCTCAGTATATTAAAAAGCAACAACAAAACAAACAAACACCACCCTCAAAACATTTGGAGAAATTACACCATTTTCCCTGCTAACTCAAGAAGACTGACAGCTGGCAATCTCATAGGTATCATATGCCAGACTATAGTAGAGATTAGTTAAGTAGGGGGCTCAAAGATTCTACCTTTCAAAAGATTCATTTTCTTGTCATCAACTCGTGGTACTGCTGTTTCTGATCTGAGATCCCAGAGAGATGATCTGCTTTTCTCTTCTGGGGTCTCCATTAGGATACTGTAGCACACAAATCTACCATGCAGAACGTGACTGTGCTACTTCCTGGGTGTTGCATACAAACCAATGATCCCTGCAGTTTGCATTGGCAGTATAGAATGGTAAGAAATTTCAGTCTTTCTATTTAGTGTTGCTCTGTTTGAATCCAATTTGGTGGGATGCATGGCTCACTCAGATGTAAATAGATGAGCACATTTAAAACCAGATGCCAGACATCTGTGCCTGTGTGATCCACCTGTTTCTGCTGCAGAAACACAGATAAAGGGAAAATCACTACCAGACCTAGAAGCTATTGTGTTATAAATGTAGCTTCTGATCCAAAGTACTACACTGATTGCTTCTCTGGCTCCAGCAGATCTATGGGTACATTAAAAAACCTTATCACAATTCAGTCATGAGAAAGTAACACTGCAAGTGCCAGTGTTTTCCCTGTCGTTTTCACACTGTGTTTCCAGGAGTGAACCTACAAGTTCTGCTTTAGGCAAGGACCTAAATAGGTGTAGAGAGCAAAGATGCAGTGCTGCTTTCCCACTGCTTTAAGCTGGGAAAGGGCACCACGAGATTTTAAAATCTATTCGCAATTAATGAGCAAAAGGGAGGCAACTGGCTGAAGATGAACTCTTGCAAACCACAGTATATCAGCTTTCAATGACTTAGTGATTTCTTCACTTATGCAGCAGGAGAGGGAATTATACAGACATTAATGCAGGCTGTCTGAAGCTCATACAGCTGAGCAAAGGAGTCAGATTTCAAAAACTGATAGTTTCTGTCAGAAACTAGATTATCCTTCAATCACATAAGGAACTCATCTTTCTTTTTGTTTGTTTGCTTGTTTTATTTGTTTCGGTTTAGTTGAGAAGCACAGCTCAGGGATGTGGTTTGGACCAAATGAAGGATGAGATCTGAGCAGAGGTAAAGGTAAAGGAAAAAGCAACTTCTGTGATAAATCCCTCAGGAAACAAAATGATACTGAAGAGGTGGTAAATGGCTTATAGTAGTGGAGGTATTCTGTTATCGGATACAAATCAAGTGATTTCTCAGAGCCGAGGGAAGCAACTTCACTCTGGGGCAAATGCCTCACCATTGTACTCTAGAAGTGGTGCAGTGATATGCTGTGCCTCTCCCCAGAGCTGAACAAATGTCTCTTACTGCCAGGGCTGAGTGAGAAAATGCTCACAAATCAAGATGAACAGAGGTAAACAGGCTGAGAGATGAAATAGTTTCCAACTCCAGTTCCCCTCAATAAGAAGGAAGAGAGAAGGGACAGAAAGAAGAAATACCATCTTGACATCTCCTGAGGGAGTTGGCATCAGATCCCTTCATTGTGGAAGGAGAGGAGATGGAGGAATAGAAGAAACTGGAAAGCTGGTACAAGCCAGAAAGCTGAGCTGTTTCACAATACATAGAGTGAGGGAAAAACAATGAGAACTGTCATGCTGCCAGACCCATAGCCATCAGGAGGATGCATCTCTGTGGCATCACATATAATGAAATAGTAAATGAAGTCAGTGGCATCTACGTGTGCTGCTGTTAGTGAACAATACATAGGAAGTCAGTCCATTCGCAATTATGAGCATCTCAGAGTTGTAACTAATCCATAATATGTTCACTCCATTCAGCCCCAAGGCATAAGAGCTCTTTCCCCTTCTGTTTCTGAAGTATAAAACACAGGCAAGCCAAAGCAATCATTTAGTTTATTATACGGCAAAGGTACACAAGGCACTCAGGCCATCTCTAAGCACAGATCTTGACAGTATTTAGTTCATTTCTGAGAAAGAGAAGATTGGATGTAACTTATCAAAGCCCCCAGCACCAAAGAGCTTTGGGGAAAACAGGTGTATGAAGCCCTAGTTTTCTAAGCACCCATCTAAACAACCATAGACAACAGTAGGAAGAGCTTTTCCTTTGTCAAAGATAACAGTCTTGCCTTTCACAGCCCACTTAGCAGCTTTCGCTGCCTTTTGCTACCTCTCACCTGCAATACAGGCAGCCCTCACAGTCATGCTTAGTCCTCACTAGTCATCAGCCACTGGAAAAGCTTGATGCACAACATCAGTATCCAGGATGAGGGCAGTGGGCTACTGATCAAAATCAAAACTGTGAAATAGCACATAGGTGCTAACTATCAAGATACTTAGATGTATGTTAATTATGTAAAAATATGCACCTCATTTTTCTTTGTTAATTCATAGCATTGTTATTTTATAGTACGTATTTTACTTTAAAATGGGAATGCAAAGCTAAAGTGTATTCTGAGAGATAGAAATGTGTATGACAAGTTACACATGTATAATAGAGCCCTATAAGGCCTTAATCAATCTGGTGTAAACTCAGAACTTTGAGCAGAGGGCTGGATTAGACCATCTGAGGTCCTTTCCAATCTAATTGATCCCAGTGAAGTTGGACAGAAGGCAGCAGAATTGTTTGTAGTCTTCAATACATCATTAGTCCAGCAGGGATATTTCATAATTTCATCTTTCCTCATTTAGTAGGTATTGTCATTACCTTTCTTTGAGTCAACCTTCACAAGTCTGAGATAACATCTCAAATGAAAAACACAACTGTCTTGCCAAGCAGGTTTGTGTTCTTGACCCAGAGGGATAATAGTAACCTGGGTGAATAGTTTTGTAAGTAATTTCAGTTTTCATCCAGGAGAATAAGTTTACCTATAAACCCTTTTATTATATCTGCAAGTATGTCGGTCTGTTTATTGCAGCAAGGAAGGTGATGAGCTCCCCACAGACAAAGTTCTTAGGTGGAGGGAGGTGTTAGAGGCTTTTAGAACTTGGGCTTAGTTGTACCTCAAACAAGGCTGGGTACCTAACAAAGAACAAAATCGACTAGGGGTTTCTATCTATCAAAGAGAGAGGGAAGTGGTTTAGAGCAGAGGTGGAAATAAGGAAATCCTGACAAATGCAGAGTGCTGTAAGCATCACCAACATGTACGGTTACCATGAATCTGATCTGCATGTTGGTATATTTTAATGCAACACAAATAATTGTAAGTAGATTTTCTCTTGAGTCACTCAACTAAATTTAGAAACAAACTGTGAGTACATCATAAAATAACATTGAATTAGTATGTTCATTTCACGGGCAGTTAACCTTCATGTCTCTTTAATAATTGATTGCTTTAATACTCTGTTAATATTATTAGTTTCATTACTTTACGATCTTTTTTTCTTACCTATGGCCTTTTATTACATTAGCTCTATAAATTTTCATAGAATTGATTAGTTACAAGAAAGAAGTTGTTATGCTTTAACATCATTCTGCCTTTCACGGAAGGGAAACACTTCTAATTTTGCTATATATCTTTCTTCACAGGGATAATTGAAATACTGTGATTCCTAATTAAATTAGTGTAACTATCGTTGTAACTCTGGCAAAATGTTATGATTTATAGTTTTGGTCCAAAAAAAGAGTAAAACTATGCTATTTTTATAGTAATATAATCCATTTATAATGCTGTATCTTATTCTTTCCAGTAATGTGTCATAACCTCTAAGTATTTCAAATTATGTTGTTAATCATGCAGGGACAAAGGCAATTTGATGCTGTATAACATAAAATATTCCAGACAGGAAAAGAGCAAAGGGTCAGGTCAAGCATTTCAGATTATATGTTGCAACAGAAGCAAAATGTGAATGAAATGCTGAGAGTGCTCCATTGCAAGGGCTAGCCATTCTATGTAGTTTCATGAATGAAATGTGAATTTGTAAGTACTTTAAGATGTGAATGAAATATACTTGAAAATAGAAGCACACAGACAGCAGCAATCAAGTCTGTGTTTCAATGGTTTCTTTACTTGCTTGGTTTTGAGTCGTTTCCTTTCATCCCAGGGGCCTGACTGGCTGAATTAAAATATGTCAACGGCCTTGACTGATATAACATTGCTACTGTCTTGACATCACTCCCAAATTGTAAATGAGTTTGATCCAACACTCACTAAATTGAATGGAAAGTCAGAGCCCAGCACATCTGACTGATACTGGAGCATTTCCACTGTTTGTATCATTTAGTAGGACATAGCGTTTGGCATGACTCGAAGTCCTTAGGTAAGACTTGTATCTTTTAATCTGCATTGTTTGCTTTCCAAAATTCTGTCATTACTAGAAAGCTTTACTGAAAATCTTCAGAAACTTAGCATTGCTTGAAGCATAATAATGCAGCAGTCTTTAAGAGATATTTGCCCTACAGAGATGGAGCTAGAGTGATGCGGTAACAAATTAAATTTCTGAGCACACTCTGTTGACCACTTCAGCTTCAGTGTGCAATTTTAATACCATTTTATGTTTACAAACTAATCACTCAACTTGCTGCAACAAGAAGGTTCAGATCCAACTGGTGACTCATCTGCACATTATTAGCCTATTATTTTATTGGTTGTCATAGAATGGTTATCCCAGCTATATTAACTACATTTTGTCTCATTTATACAAAGTAAACCTTTGTTGCTGCTCCAAATCGTCTAAATAACGAAATAATTCATTCTATATGTCAGTAAAAGTATTTGCTCCAAGATAGTCAGATTCCATGTGTATACAGCATAGAGCCTAGTCTGTAAGATTTAATTTGAAGTAATTTCCATACCATTACCAATGAAACTGTCTTAAATGTAAATAGTAAGATATTTGGACAGAGGCCAACATACTGCACAGCAGTTATCAATATATGCCACTGTCAGGGAAAATTATTTCAAGTTCATGTTTGCATTAAAACCTGTTTCACTCAGAGCACTTAAGCAGCAAGTCAACTCAGCTCAGCAAACTGCTTTACATGAAGCTTTATTTTTCACTTAGATTCAAGATGTTATTAAACATTTCCAGATACTACTCATCTGGATCCTCCATTTCTTAAATGTAATGTTTCAGCTCCTGGAGATTACGGGTGCAGTTTAGCATGAATGGTTTCAGAAGTGGATGGGGGCAACTGGGATCAAAACTAAATTGATCTAATCTGTATTAGCTCTCCTTTTGTGACACTTCACTGACTTCTTGTACACAAAAATAGGATCAAAATCAGACCTAGAATAATACTTGCTAATATTTTAGGAAGAAGTGCAGAAACTATTAAACTCATTTACATAATAGGGATCTAGTCTTGGCTGTTTGGATTTTGTTTTATTATGAGCATATGGTAGAGTGATTTTTTTTTTTTATAAATCTCATAAGCATTCCAGTTTATCTATACTACACCATTTAGAATGAACACCTATACATAGACAATGGCATTTTCTAAAAGAACTAGCAAGAATGGAATTCTTTTCTGGAGAAACAGTATTTACTTGTGAAAACTCTGTTTACTTTAACGTGGTTAAATATTATTCACTCTTAGAAGCTACTCTGAGATTTTAAACCTAAACTTTCTCTGGGGACTCAGGAGGGCTGGCAAGTGCTGTCATTGTGATTTGATTGGCAAGAAATAAAAAATGAGAAAATGGAGGAGCAAGCTGGACTTCTCTGTGTCAGAACTACATCTGTTACAGTTGGGGAGACAAAGGGTGACTGTTTAGTCCATGAACAAAATCCCTTGCACAATCACTTGCTGCTTTGTTTTGAAGATGTAATTTTCCATCACTTTTTAAATTAGCTACAGTTCCCTAGGGGAAAGGGCTTAAGGTGTCTGCACAGTCGAGCCAGTTAATGCAGATGGTGAATGAGGCTTTTAGCGCAGCCAAGGAGTATTAAGACTGTACAGTTACATATGTGTGCTTACAGGTAATAAAACACCCCTGTAATTTTGGGGATAGATCACCATATCCAGAACTTTTAACTCAGTCTAGGTGCTGCAATGGACTCAAAGGAACTACAGACACAAACAAAACCTGTAACATTACTTTTTTTTAACATTTTCTTAGAAGAAACAACAACCATACCAGACCAAACAAAACCAAACCAAATATCTCAAATAAGAAAAAATAAATTTAACTCATCACTATTTAAAACCTTCTTTTCATTGCTTATGATTTCCAATACCTCAGCCTTTTAAAAATAGAACACAATACATTCCCTGTCCACAGAATGCCTCAACATGTTATGTAAGCTCATCTTTGTATTGGGATGTATGGCTTATTTTACTAATCTTATTTTCACACAGAAGTAGATGATACAATCCCTTTCGTAATGACATGGATGCATCTCCCTATTTGAGCTGGTGGGTTTAAAGACAATCTCTGTTTTTCACCTTATTGCAGGTATCTCAAATAATAGGTCAGTTAGGGTAGATTAACTAAGTCTCACTTTTCTCAGGCTCAAATGATGGATTATATGTACTAGCTCCAGCACATGCTGCTTAATATTGTGTAAAATGTGTAGTGACAGCCCAACCTCCCAGCACACGGCAAAGCGTTGTTATGTTCCTGAGTATCTGCAGTTGGGGAAGAACCAAAACAGAGTTTGAATTGCTTTGGTTTGGGATTCTACTCAATAATACTGCTGCTTTGGATATTCTGGGGCTATCATGATATGCTGAGATGCAAATAAAGTTGAGTGTACCTAAAAGGTACACACGAAAATCCTTTTTGGTGCATGTGTGATGGATTTTTTATGAAGCTAACAAGTTTCAGAGTTTTCTAGTAGGACACATAATTCTACCAAAAAAGTGTTTTTTTTTTTTTTTGACAAATATTAAGGTTCATGCACAAAAAAGAAAAAAAAGTGGGTTGATTTTGCAACAAAACCAACACTCTAAAGAAGACATTTAAGCTATTTAATGATGAAGTCAAAAAGGTCAAAGAATATTCTGTAATGACATTTTCAGTTCTCCCTAGTTACTTGTGACATATTGTACAAATCTTCTCTGCTGTACTATGAATATACACATATGCTCTGTAACATCTGGAATAAGATGTGACCCAGACAACTTTTGCTGAGAACATATCAGCCAGGGGATTACTAAGAGATCATGGTTTTATTTCTGAATAAGCAAATAATTTTTACTTTCCAAGGGAGAAGAACAGGAGCATTATTTAGTTTTTACTAATCATTAAGAGAAATCTTACATTATGGGAATAGTTGAGATAACTATCAAAGCTGATAGACAGTCTTGTTATTGGAACTATTCTTCGTACCAATTTATATACTGAAATTATTTTATGGTTCTGCATTTTCTAAGCCTATTTGCAGGCTACATAAAAAGCTCTGAGCATTTGACTGACTTCAGATATCTTTCTAACATGAACGATAGGGTCTTCCGTTCCCTTTGAGAGTTTTTGATAAAACACGTATAGATATGCATCAGATAGTTAAGGCAGGAGAGAATGTCTAACAAACCTCACATTATTCTCTACACTGGAGTATTTATTAATCTTCAGGGATATTACTGGTCACAGTAATGCTTTCCTGGTCACAACAAGTTTTCCTGATAATAAAAAATAGATTTTTCCATTATATCACTCTATAACAAGCACTGAAGAGCTGCTAAACTGTGGTAACTTAAATCTAGACCCTTGTTGTCCTGGCTGTTTTATTGCTCATGATAGGCAGTTACCTGATAGAGGTGCATTCATCTGGAAAGGCATTTCCTGGGCCACTGAATCCTTTCCTGTCATCTCATTCCCTCCCAGCCTCAATTAAGACAATGCTGTAATATAACATCTACTCCACTTACCTTTCAAACCACAGGCTCACAGCCCTTCCAAATACCCTATTATAAATCTAAGGCGTACAGGAGAGAGCAGAAGCCACAAACTCTAATGAGCCATAGGGGAACTCAAGGTCACCACCCATGTCTGGGAGGCCTTCGATAGGAGAGACTTAGTTAGCTGACAAAAGTGGTTGTGGGAGAGTGCATCCCCTAGAGAAGCCAAGAAAGGAGATGAGCTCTTAATGTCTGATATAATCCTCTTTCCTCAGTCTGTTAACTTTAGAATTGGAAGGAAAGTGAGGTGGATTCAGAACAGGCCAGCCTAAAAGGGAAGTGGGCAGTGGGCTGATAGTAGGCAGATGAGCTCCACCAGTTGGAAGCCAGTCAGAAAGGAACTGCACTTTAAAATTTATTGCTTGACAGATATCAAATTAATTAAATTGTAATGCCGTTGTGATCCAGTGAAACCTTGCCCCTTGAATTCTAGATACCTGTGCACCTGGGACAACAAATGCAGGAGAATCAGACAAGGTGTTTGTCTCAATAGGAAAAAAAGCAACATATAAATAAGAAAAATGTCAGAAATATATTTTAGCTGAAAAAAAAAAAAAAAGAGGAGTAGAAAGGGGGTATGAAATAAGCTTTACATAACAACTTCTCTAAGGAGAAGCACCAGGAGCCGTGAAAGTAGCTGCTCCAACTGGCTATTTAGCTCATGGATCTGCCCAAACAGTTTTTCAGATTTTGAAAGCAGACAGCTCTAGTTTGCGTCACTTTTTTAGTATATCCTTTACTGTTAATATATTCAGTTTCCTTTTTTTTTTTCTCTTTTACCTTTTTTTTTTTCTCTTTTAATTTCATTTACTCTATTATCAGTACCAGCTTAAAATTTTAAGAACTTTCTTTTACTTGGAACAAAGATGTTTATGGAGATGTGACTTTCAGCAATACCCAGTTCAGGCTTGCCTTCAGCTACTTTCTGCCACTTTATCTTTACCGTCTGCTCAGAGATTCTGGAACATAAACACACAAAGAAAAGCCTCTCTGAGGTGATGTCCTTCTGACTCTGTAATGAAATGTCACTAAAACAGTCTGCAATCAGCACTGGGGAAAAAGAGATCATCAATGCAGGAAAAAAGAGTCATGTTTCAAAGACTGACAGCAGATCTAAATCTGGATGCCGCAAAGCAAAGGCCAAGTCCCACTGAAGCTAACGACAAACCTTGTCTTAATTTCAGCTGGAGGAGAGAGGTGGAGGTATATCTGAGTGTTTAGTTTCTCTGGGGAAGAAGAGTGTAGAGGATTAGAAAGGTGGCCAACAAATGAAGTCTACTGTTTAGACCCTAGAATGTAATAGCAACAACTTTACAGAACATATTAAAGCAGGGCACCTGGGAGCTCCTTCCTATTCCATCACTTGTTTTAGTGGTCAAATCACTTTGGGTTTGATTTCGAAAGTGTTAGTTTTATTCAGGTGGCCAGCTGAGGATGTTGGAGTGTGTGGTAGCTATATACATTATGGATGTGTTCATATCTGCCTTAATCCATTTAATCCAAATAATAAGGATTTCATGTTACTTTAATATCAGGACCCTGATTTCAGAAAGTTTAAACGGTTTGAGAATGCAGATTTTTTTTTTCATCACACTGAGATTTTATTTATACAAATACTACTTGTTCATCAAAGAAGTAACATATCTCCCTGTGCTTTTGGAATTATCAGTAGAGCTTGAAAAGAGACTCATTTTATTAAAGCTATTGATCCTTTTCGGGGACAGCAGAATTTATGTGTAATAATTTCCAAAAGTAAGAATAAATTTAGGGAACCCTCTCCCCCCAAAAATAGCAATGCAAAAGATGAAGTTGAAGTTTTGAAATTCCAGATCACTCGAGATTTTGTAATTAGTGTACTTCCAATGAAAACAACAAAAATCTACTCTCATGCAAACCCATGAACATGCTGTAGGTCATGGAAAAGAATTATTTGAGACAGAGAAGGGAAATGACATGTAGAGTCAATGATACATTAAGTGACTATTTTACCTTAAAGACATCAAGATTTATAGTCTCTGAAATATCCCAATGCACATTCTGATTTTGATGGAGCACTATTAAACTTTATGGCAGGTGAAGACTTCCATCAGTACATGTGTTAATCTGGCCATTGGGATGTCTGAGGAATTTTTGCGTAGAGAACTACAAATGTGCTCAAACTCACAGAGAACAACTATGCAGCATGACACTGGGTGTTACAGATTTCTGGTTATCTGATATCACCTAATAAAGCTAAAACATAGATTTTAAAAAACTCTTTGGTGGAATACTATCCTTCTTAATCACAGGTTCTAAGGGGAGAGTATCCAGCTTGATCTTGAAGTGAATTTTTATGATGCCATAAGTAGAGAAGACATGCGTGCTCCATGGGTGGACAGTGATGTCATTATACCTTTCACTAGCAAAGACAGAATAATTCAATTTTAGTTTCTATGGAGTAATTAAACTCACAGAAGAAAGCAGCCCGTCTTGACTGCAGAAGAACTGAAGTCTTTCTTCTGAATATGGTGTGCCTTTAAGTGCATGTCTAATCTACATGCATAGTATAGCATTGTATAATATAGCATAACCTGTTCAGTTATCATGAACTTATCAATGGCTGCCCAGTTCCTGAGGGG
Source organism: Oreortyx pictus (assembly GCA_036925125.1). NCBI lineage: Eukaryota > Metazoa > Chordata > Aves > Galliformes > Odontophoridae > Oreortyx > Oreortyx pictus. Next base: position 46,386,334 of record JAUPFR010000001.1, on the reverse strand, counting down.
TAATTCAGCAGCCCATTGTAAACTCATCTTAAACATGCTAGTGGAAAAGTTTCTTACCACATCATTTCATCTTATACTCTTTGTCAGATCAATACTTAAGAAAAGTTTTGAATATTTAGAGCGACTTCATATATTTTGTCATGAATATCTTTTTTCTATTTTTGCCAAAAGCTCAAGTGCCATTTTCAGTTTATCAGCATATGAATCAAACACAGAAAAAAATACGTAAAAATCCAACACTTATCAATACAAAGGGAAGTGGTATTTTTCAGTAAGTGAAAACAATTCTAGGATCTCAGTTCTATAATTAGAGAAAATTGCATATTCCTACTTTCTAATGATCAGAATCTTCCCTGAATAATTAAAAACTTAGCAGACACTAAAGAGCTAGAATGAAACTGGGACTGGTAATCACAACAAATCACTGAGTCACAGAATCATAGAATGGCTTGGGTTGGAAGGGGCCTTTAAGATCACCTAGTTCCAACTCCCTGCAGGGGAGGGTCCTACAAGACCTACTAGGTCTCCTACTAGAACTGTCTGGCCTTGAAATATCTTAAATACCCTAAAATACTTAATTTAGTGGAAATATCTCCAGCCTTGAATTAATCTTTACTTAATTTGCTATTCTGAGATGCAGTTTAAGTACACTCTTTAAAAAAGAATGTCTTAGGTGGAATTCAGATACATATGCATGTTTAAAGCTTAGATACATTAATGTGAATTAATGGCTGCCTTTAAACTCCCACTGCCTTCAGTAGAGAGCTCTAATAGGATTGAGCTATTTGTCCCTCTAGATCTGTAAATGCTGGATATCAGGTGTGAGCTAAACAACTTGGCTAATCTTTCATGATCAATACAAAGAAATAAACGCACCTTGTATGGGATTCACCTGACTTATCTAGGACCTCTATCTCAAAAAGAATTTAACTGCCCTCTGAAGCTAACTGTTTATCTCCATTGACAGGAAAGACAAATGACTACTTGGAACAGTATGATCTACCTTGTAGACCAATAGGTCATAAAGAATGATCCCTTTCTGTTGTAACAATGCATCAACGCTAAAGATCTCTAGCACTGCTTGCAGAGCTCCATTCTGTTCTTTGGGACTGGTCCCAAAACATCTATGAATGCAGCCTGCTGTGAAGTAGCTGATTCAGGTGCCTATTACAGCTCAGTGATTCAGTGTTTTGTATTGGATCCCCACAGAAAGGTCTTTGTCCCAGCTGACTCTCAGATGTAATTTTACCTCATTTTTGAACAGTACACATAGTACACATTGCGCGGTTTACTCTGCTGGGTACCATCTACCCATTGCAATGTTTCTGTAAGTGCATGGCTTATTTTGTCTGCTGCAGCCAGCAACTGAGTGATCACAGCAGCTTCTCATGGAACCTGATCACACAGATCCTTTGGCCTGCTGATAAGCATAATGATATGAACATCTTCCACAAAGCAAAGCTGGGATCTTGGTCTGTGCTTGTGAAAAAGATCCAGACAGCTGCAGCCTCGTTCATTTTACATAGATGATTTTTTCTCTTTGTCAACAGCAGTCTTTCTGCAAGTAATGTCAGTCATGCAGAAACGCTCATTGACTAGCTACTTCTGTGCAGTTACCTGAGGAAACAGAATGAGATAATACCAGACTTTGCCAAAGCCCAGGTGGTGAGGGGAACACACTTTCAGAACTGTCAGATTATCTGTGCCTTGCTTTTCTCTGCCCATTTCAGACATGAAAATAAAGCCTCATGCTGTAAAGGTGTAAACAGGGCTACAATGATTTACTTTTCTTAAAAAGAAGAAAATAACATCAGTGCTAATCCTAGAATAGGATTAACAGCTTGGAATTTGGCATTGTATTGAAGTGCAAATATAGTTTATTAAACTTGTCAGTAAAAGCTATTTTGGGGTTCTCTAAAGTGAAAGAGTCACCATTTTAATGTAGATTGAAATTACTACTCACTGCCATAGAAAGAAACTCTTTCCTTTAATATTTGAATTTTTAAAGCCTTACTATAAATTGCTAGAGGTGAATTGTACACTAACACTATAAAAATAAAATGGAAAACCTCTAAAGTGCTGCAATCCAGAAAATATATGCACTGTTATCACAGATCATAAATGCAACTACAGATAATTTTAAACATATGGTAAGCTTCTCCTTAAGTACTTATATTTTAGGGAGTATAACTGTGCTCTAAATCTTATTGTAGTTACAGAATAATTTTCCTTCAAACATTTGTGTATGTAAATCCAGTGCTGCTCATAATGATGTTTATTGAAGCTGGATTGGTTTACAATTTGCAACTCATTAATTCAGCATGTAATTCCAAATAAAAAGGGAGTTTCTTTTGTAGCTATTTAACTCAACAGTAATATGATACTGTAAAGTATTAGCTATCAACAGTTGTTTCATGAGTAGCAGAACTAATGAGGTGTACTATGTCTATCAGTTACTTCCCGGCTTTTTCCTATACACCATTATGTCTTGCTGCTGTATTTCACACCCTCAGCTGTAGTCTCACTTCTTTTCCCACCACTATCCACCTGCTGAATTTGGCTGAAATTGGTTAAAATTGTTTTTCCATCCAAACATTGCTGAGAACTGACCCTGAGACAACTCTGCGGTAAGGAGCCTCAAGGGAGTAAGGCATCACTAAATTATGTGAACATTTTCACCTTTCTACAGTTCTAATTAGATAATGCAAAGAATACACAGAAAGTCATAAGTGCTTCAAGACAAAAAAAAAACAAACAACAAAAAACATCAAAGAACAACACAGCATATGCATACTTTTAAAACAGTATTTCAAACAAACGTGCTTTGTGTTTCATTCCAAAAATATAAAAAGAACAAGCTCAAAATTCAACCTATAGAAAATGGTCAAAATGGGTGCAGTCACAGAGTTAGCTGTAACTTCACAAACAGGAATTAGGTTTTAGGGAAAGATTTTGTCTGGGGATTTTTTAAAATGTTTTCAATTATTATTACTTTATTGCAGAGTGCGCAGCTTCTTTGCAACTTGAATGAACAGCTTCCCCTGGATCACATTTCTCACAAACACTTATCTAATGAGTGAGTGAGCAGCAGATGCGATATCCTGACTTTTTTCATTTCTTTGAGATCTGACTAAAATGTGCACAGCCACAGAAGCTCATGAGAGCCATCCAATTCACTATGTGATAAAACTGTTTTTCTCCTGCTATCTCTTCTCTCACCCAGGTATTAATGCATGGGCTATCATAGTAGTTCCTCATTTTAATGCTTTTTTTTTTTTTTTAAGGTAGATTTTCATAGAACACCTCATTATTATTTTCAAGATTGTTTGGTTTGGTTTTCACATGGCACTGTGAATATGCTCTACCAGTTTGAACTTGTTTGAGCATCAGGCATCTGATACTTCAACACTTGTAAAAACATAGGTTGATTTGCAGACTGAATAAGGGAAACTGAAAACACATCTGAGTGGAACCAGCAGTTTCAGTTTGGGGATAATGAGTAGTGGTAAGAATAAAAGAAACAGATAGTTATATTCTAATAAAAAACCTAATGTGGTTCTTTTTTTGTGATTTTTAATTATAGTACAATGGCAATAGTTTGAAACTCAATGGACTTCAGCACTACACTGTGTAAGGAAAGTAGAAAAAAAATTGACAGCCTAGGCTCTTTGACTGCTGTGCTCTGAATAGTCTTGGTAAAGAAAATATTGGTGTAGGCAGGAGGAAATAAGTCATATAGCGTGCCAGCAGCATGTAGTATTTTAAAAGGGAGAAATGTTATTTATTTAAACATTCCTGTGAGAGTAGAGCATATACAAGTGAGTTTCAGATGCAAAGAGGCTGTGAAGTGGTACAAAAAGAAATAGGTAGGAGTCCACTGAGTAGACTCTGAGGGAGAACAGAAGAGATGCTGAGGTAAACACACAGTGCAGGAGGCTGATAAAAACCACCTCTTAGCAGAAAATCTTAAATAACTAAGCTCACATTTATATATTTTGGGAGCCAGTTTTTTTTTTTTTTTTGTGTCTGATACATGAAATAGATCCCATTTTACTATTATTATTATTTTTTGCCATTGGTGCTGGGTGCAGTTAAAAAGCTCTGAGATCATATTTTCCTGGTGAGGATTTACCGTGTAACCAGAACAGACACATGAAATGCAAACAAAAAAGTACTCCCAGGTGCCTTAATATGTTCCCCTGTGTACTGTGCTCAGTCTGCTCTTAGTCTCATCTTTGCTCCATTGAGTCTCCACTGGAGAATCAGCTATTACTCAGCCAAGAAAAACCAGTACAAGATATGTGAGCTGGATACTGTACATGTGATGAGGGGTTGCAACACTGCATTTCCCCTGCATTATTGTTAGTCATCCATTCTCCTTGCACCATCAAATTCTTAATCTCTTCTGACACTGTTGGAAAACCTCCCAATTGTCTTGCCAGCACTTGTGATGGTTATTATCACAAATATTGAACTAAACTGACACAGCTACATTTAGCAAATGAACTCAGTATCTAAGAAATAACCATGAATTTTGGTTCCTTTTAATCTGAATATTGTTTATTGACCATTTAGTCCATAGCAAATGGTCAGTAATTTACAATGACATGGATAATTTCGCTCTTTTACTTCAACAGAAAATGTGAAGCTACCAAAGAAAGATTACTAGGTTTTGAATAAAGGTTCTGATGAAACTTATCCACCAGATTTCTTAGGTCAATGGCATTTTTTTTCCCCCATAAAGCTTGAGTAAAAGAATTTGACAGGTCCACTTTAATCTCTGTGTCCTACCTGGCTATTTTGAATTCTGCCCTCTCTCTCTGTCTCAAATTCTTATATTCCTCATTACATTGTCCATGGTTTAAAAAAATGAAATTTTATTGTTGTGTAAAATTAGAAGTATTTTAGGACATTTCTGAACATTTTGCTGCATATAAGAAACTGTCCACCTAAATCTATCACTGGAAATAGAAGAATGGATCATAAAATTCCAAGTAGTCATGACTGTGTATTACGAAATATGAATCTCTTCAACTTTGCTGATATATTTGGTATTAAACCAGATAAAAGTATAAATATAGATTCAAGGGGGGGAGGGGGGAGCGGTGCCTGTTCTAGGTTAGGCAGTTGACTAGGAACTATGACATTGTATGGCAGTACTTAATGTCATGGTGTGAAACAATTAAAAGTCAATGCAGGATTTATATGTGCTGTTTTGCAAGCAAAGTAAGCATAAGCTTACTTTTGTAAGCAAAGTAAGCAAAAGCTGGTGCTTTTGTTATTTCAGATGTCCTTTCATAAACTGCAACGCACGAATATCAGAAACCAACCCAAAAAATATGAGGAAAGTGCAGTAGCTGAAATGGTAAGAAAAAAAATTATGGGTCACAGAAAATACAGGAAAAGAAATGCATGATTAACATGTGGAATAAAATGTAGATGCTCACTAACAAAGATTTTTGAAAGTTCTGGAGTGAAGGTCATTATTTACTGTCAGATATTCAATCCAGTTTCAGCGAAAATCACACAATGGTAACAAAACCTTAAGTCACAGCTGCCTGACAAGAGAATCATTATTATCTTGGTACTCTTAATTAAAGGAAAGAATGATAAGGATGCTAAATTTGAATGTTCTAAGTCTGACTGACCTTCAAGAATGGAAATCTGACATCACTTTGAAAAAGAGTAATAAGCAAATTAGAAAAGAGTGCATCATGTTTGAGTAGGATATATATAAATTGGTTCTTTCACAACCGTTTTAAGGATAGATAAAAAAATCCAGTATAATTTGAACTAATATATTAAGTCCAAGTTAACATATCTTAAAGTATATGTTTAACATTTAAACAAGACTGGATTTAAATAAATCAAAATATCAAACCTACGTGAGATGTAACTATGATTATCTCACAAGTCATTTTTTTGATAAATTTCTAGATCATAACGATTTTTTTTTTCTAAATTGCTTTTGTTTGGAATTCAAGGAAAAAACAGATTTCAGAACAGCTGTGGAAATTCTGGATATGTCAATCTGACTCAATTTCTCTTCAACTTTTATAAAGGTACCTCTTCAGACTTGGAAGGAATGGAGATAGCTTGTGGCGGGGTCCATCTATAGTTTTCAACATAAAAAGTAACTTTCTGAAATCCAGAGATGAGCTAGGATTTTCAAATGTAGTTGGTCCCAAATTAAATTTAAAAAAAATTATGGAGTGAATTGTGGCATGTCTGTAGAACCCTACTGAGTTTAGGAAGACAGTAATCTTCTACAGTCAGCTTAGAAACATAGCTATCTTTAGCGGTCACTCACATTTAAAAAAAAACCTCCTAGCTCACAATTGAGGAGACTTAACAGAAGCTGAATTCTTTATAAATAGACCTGGATCTTTGAGATTTTGTCCCATTTCTGTCGAATAACACAGGATTGCTTGAGATTTTGTCCCATTTCTGTCGAATAACACAGGATTGCTAAAACAACATGGGTTTGCAGTGCATTTGTTAATCAAAAGTGCAGAACTGCAAGGTAAGGTAAAATGTTTGAAGATTGATTATCTACATTTTTTCTCTTCCTAAGGAAGCCTCTGATTAACTGCTGTATTTATTAGTCAGCATAATTTGTTTAAATTCAAATGCCAGATCAGTGCAATGGTGAGTAAAAATGCAGTAAGTGAAGCATCCTTTCTGAACATAGCAGTAGTTAAGCTTCTCCAACTGGATACACAAGCTGAAGCTGATATGAAAAAATAACCCTGCAAAAACAAGAGGCAATTGAGCACACAGAATCACACTCTGCTGAGGCAAGAGGAGGCAGCTCTTGTTAAAAAAAGATGGGGAACAATGATTCACTTTCTAGGTGATTTCTCTGTTATTTATACAAAAAAAAGATTATTATATTCTTTCAGATTACTATATCCTTTTCATTCTTTTTATTACATTCTTTCCCCTGATGCTGGGTAATGTAGGGGAGAAACCATTGCTTGTTAATTGTGTGTTATTTCTGAACAAAACAGCCTTGCTTTGATTAGTAATCACTAATCAGAAGAAAATAGCTTTCTTGTTTTCATTAATGAAATTCAAAATTCTAAGGCCAAACTGAAATACAATTTATTATTATAATATTAATCTACTTTGACACACTTTATAAAAAGTTGTATCTCTTTACTTTCCTTTTACAAAAATACGCTGTTTTATATAAGAATATCTTCTGTAAAAGTGACACCATTTTAGATTTAAAGCAAAAATCACTATATAGATCTTAAGCAAATGTATAAAGAAACTGAAGTGCTAGAAACCTGACTGTTTTTTGACACCTTCCCTCCAAACCTAACAAACAAACAAAGCAAAAGAAAACAAGAAAAAGCTCTTAAATCTGTTAAGAATTAAGTCTAGTATTCCATCAACATTTTTGTCATATCGTTGCTATTTATTTCATATTTGCCTTCTGGCAAAATAGTCAATGCCTTATTGTTTACATATTTATGGCTGTGTCTTTCTGTGATTAATGAATCCAACTGTTGTATATGGGAGTACCCAAGCTCAGCTGAATGGGAAAAAATCCACTGAATCAATAGTACTAGGATTTCACTAATGATTCAAAGGAAAAATGATGCTTAGAGTACCTTATGACACTACCAAATACTTATGAATGCTGCCTTTTTTTTTTTTTTTGTGATTCTGCCCTGGGGCACGAAGAGCAGTGAGGCCACATTTCATTTGCAACAAGAAGCAAGTAATGGAGAAGGGAGCTGCAGGAGAGTTGAACGAAGAAAACTAATCTTGTTGGCAAAAGACTGAGAGTACCCAACAGCAAAGATCAAATGGTGGCCTGGAAAGTAAGGGTGAGTTTACAAAGCGTGTGGATTAGTAGCTTCTCTTTTCTACATCTGCTCATTCTATAAAAAGTTTGTCACAGGTGACTTTGTAAATAAATAGCAATCAGTGTTCAGAAGTACAATTGGATCCTTTGGTCTTATGAAATATCTTTGTAAACACTTGCATGGAACTGGAAAAGAAGGTCATATTCCTGCATCCAGGCATATCTAGAACAGATTTACACTATTGCTAGGATAACTTCCCTCTGACAAATAAAATCTTGCCAGTGGTAGTGTTTCAGAAGATGAGATTATCACTGTTACATTAGATGAGGAATATTCTGATGAAATAAAGATTAAGTATTGCAGTGCGTTGCCTTTGATACAGAGATGCTCTTCTTATATGGGCATAAAATCTTATATAAGCACAAACGTTTGATCATGCCCTCACTTAGATTTCTATCAGGGAAAAGGTAAGGAATATTCAAAAAAATCTCTCAAGCACTTTCAACATTATAAAAAAAGCTAAGAAACAGGAAAGATGTTATTCAACAGATTTGAAAATTTATAAGCATTTTTGTTGTTGCTAGAAAATAGAAATTTAGAAATTAAAGAATTCTCCTGCCCCAGAATTCTTATTGGTGAATTATCTTTTTAGGATTTTTCTGGAGCTCGCTGTGCCATTTATCCCTCTAAGAAGCAATTTCTTAAAAATTTCACCATTCCTTGCTTGCTGTAGCAGAAATGTATTTGATTTTTACAACTTGAAGAATGTATCTCTGTGAAGAATGTCTACATGCATTTTCTTCTGGGGCAGAGATTTGGAGTAGAATGGGGAAAACAGAGTATCCTAGATTACTACTTCCTAGCATAAAGTATTCTTGTGAGATCCCCTGGTCCAACCCCTTACTCAGAGCAGGACAACTTAGGGCTGGATGCTCAGGACCATATCCAGTTAGCTTATGTGTTATCTCCAGCATGGAGACTCCAAAACCCCTCTGGCACCCTGTACCAGTGTTTGGCCATCCTGCTGGGAAATTATCTTCTTCCTGTTCTTAAATGACCTCCCTTCATCTAGTATGTACCTGTTGCCCCTCGCTATCTCAGTGGGCACTGCTGACAAGAGTCTGGCTCTATCTACTTTACTGACTCTTTTCAGGACTTTATTTTGTGTTTAACTTGGATCACTGACACATAATTTCAATTCTAAGACAGTAAACTCTTCTTCAGAGCCTTGAAGGCTCATCCTAACCAAAGTAACTCAAATTGTGATGATTAATGGATTAACCAAATTTAGATTGAATTTTATTAGGCATTTCTTGACGCTATACATCATTGGCTCTCCGTGATACATTCCTGCTCTCAGTAGATATGGTAATGTGCCCTTCTGTTCAGGCATCTTTGCTGCAGATGTTGTGAGACTGACAAGTGCTTCTCAGTATATTCCCTCAAGACTCTCTAAGTTTAAAATGAATCTCAAAGATAATTTTCAGTCCCCTACTTCATATATGCTAAGTTCAAGTTCACTGTATATAATTATATTGAGTGCCTTGTCATTACAGGGAACCAATGTAGCTGTTTTTTGTTGTTTTTTTTTTTTAACTCCACCTTCTTGCTCTCAACACCCAAATGATTTTACTTGTGATTTTATAGATGTGAAGTTTAGAAATGGCAGGGGAAAATACTGGAAACAGAGACACAAAACCTTGCAGAGAACTGAAGAACTTGTATCTTTGTATCTCAGAGAAATACATTTCAAATTTCTTTGCTTTGATGATTTGGGATTGTACCTATGTACAATTTATGAGATCTAGTCAGCTGTATAAAATTATTATTAAAAGACTGTGGGTTTTTTTATTGCAATGTATGGATGGGGAATTTTGTCATTTTCTGAAAATCTCTGTGCCAGTCACTAGATTAGGCACAATGAAGAGTCATTAACCTTAATGACCACTACGTCTGCACAGAAGCTGTGCTCAGGAGCCCACTGAATTTGTTCTCCTCCTTCTCTGTAAAAGGGAGCAAAAGGCAAGGATGCAAACTCTCCATTTGGGACTGTAAGATAGTGTGACAAACCAATGAGCTAAAAATGGCTTAAAGAAGAAATAAGAAGTGCTGTAAGGAGCATTCTGAAGAAAAGATGTTGCCCATTTTTCTATTAGCCATGGCCACGGAATGCCTCTGTCCTGGCAAGGCTCTGGGAGATCCTCTGAAGTAGCACAGGGAACACAGCACTCTGTTGAGCTTAGGCAATAAAATGCAGACAAGGTCACTCCAATCATTCTGGACCTTTTATCACTCAAGATGTCATGTGAAGAACAGGTCTGACACTAATCTGCATGTAGACAGCTATACAAAGCAAGTGGTAAAAATTGCATATGATGTGCTTTGCCTACATGTTAGACTTAGAAATGAGGCACTGCAAAATTGGTCTCTTCGTGCTCCCAGTGTGCAGTCATTTAGTTTCTTTCCTGCTTCAATTCAGAGTAGAATATCCCACGCAGTGTCACAGCCCTAGACAAAATACAAGACCAGGTCTGGAAAGCACCACCAAACTGACAGCACAGGTATGTTTGAGGAACTCCTTAGTGCTGGTTTCTGCTTCCTGCTTTCAAGAAGAATTTATTCTAGTGGGCAAAATTTCAAATAACAGATGCTAGAATAATTACCAATGGCTATCTTTCTTTAATCCTGTGGCTTTTCTTGTGTTATAAGGGAAGTTTAAACATTTGTACTTTATAGTATTTTAATTATTACTTTTCCTATGTGACCTCCATCTCTGGTAAAATAATTCATTTTAAAACGGTTATTAATTAAAAGAGTATGATTATCTAAGAAAATATGAGAGCCTTATACTAAATTTGTTTTTTTCCCAAGCTAGCATCAAGAATTCTTATGTAAATACTAAGCTCTGTGAATTAAAGTAGATGACATGCGTATAAAAAGAAAAAGAAAATTCAGCCAGACCAAGAGGATATGATTTAAGCTGATACGACATAAAAACAAAACAAAATGATAGTACAAATGGAAACTCCAAAACCGAGCAGTGGTTCAATACTACACTTGATGTCAAACTGCACAGTCAAATAGTTTTCCTACTGCCATCACTTTACATTTAGCAAAACATGCAGATAAAACAACAACCTTGCACTTAGGCCTAAATCCAAAAAAAGATACTGAGATGCTCATATGAATTTGAAGTTAGTGGAGGAAGAGTCTCAAATCTGATACCATTTTGGGGCTGGAAACACTATTCATAAAGAGAAGAATCTTTCTCAAGCAATTCAGACACCTAGCTAATGGTGTGCTAGCTACTGAGTAGTGCATTTCCAGCTGTCTTTCTCTATAAAACGTGTATAGCTTGTGACACCCTGGGAGCCAGACACCTGTAAATCAGATATAAAGATATTGCATTTAAATTCTTTCTGCTTCTTAACTTCCATGTACTCAAGTGAAAAGCACTGAGAATTCTTATTTATTTGTGTCTAGGTGCCATGATGTTACTCAGTGGTAGGTTCCCAAGCACCTGTGTGAATATAGTCCTCTACTACAAACTTCTGTGAATGGGCAGAAACATTATTGAAGTACTGCAGGAATACAGCAGTCTTGATGATGAAAATTAATTAGGAAAGAAATGATGTTGGAATTATATTTCTTTGACTGAATCATAGAATCATAGAATCATAGAACCCTTTCAGGTAGTACAGATAGCAGGATCTCTGGAAGAGAAAAACAAACGGAAGAAGAGGAAAAGAGGTGAAGCATAAACTGTTAAAGCTGGAGCATTGCTTGCATACCCACGAGACTGATATTTCTTTAATGTATTTAATTTATCCTGACAATAAAAACAAGAAAGGCTACATTAGTATTGTGTTATTTCCATACCAGTTATCTTCAGTCACTTCCGATCTGACAAATTTCTACATATACTGCACCTAATAAGCTTTTATTTCTTACCCCCTTGACGAAGCATAAAGTGTGCTCCTGTTATTTCACTGGAGGTGGGCTATATATACCATCCCACAGAGCCTGTTGCTAAGATAGAGCATGCGGTGAGGGTTCACCATGGCAACAGCTTCCAGCCCATGATGCATTAAAATCCTCAGCTCCTCATATGTTTAAGATCATTGCATCCCAAACAATGATTCTATAACACGAAGAAACAGAAATCCCTCACTCTCCTTGGTAGTGGTGCAATATCAGCAATAAGCTGTTGATCCCCAGACTGCATCCCAGAAGATGAGAAGAACAGCTGCTTTGGCTCAATAATGGCCACTGGCTTTATATCATTACGTTTTTAATGTGGGCAGTGTATTGTTCTCCACTCTGCCCCAAGAAACAAAGGAATCTATCAAGACTGTCAAGAAAGTTTAGTCCCGAGAAGCTTTTTTTTTTAACCTCACAAAGCATTATCAGGAGTTTTCTGCAAGGAATCTTCCCAAAGCTATGGGCTGTGTTCACAAAAATCTGGTTCAGTTAAGATTCAGTCAGTTTGTATGGTACTTGTTAAACTGCATGGAGTCTTGAGTATATCTCCCCAAACGATTCCTGAAGGAATGATAACCGATGTGTGAAGGCATTATGTCAAAAGACTCTATTATTAATGAGGTAAAACAGATGTAGTGTAACAATCAATATACACAGTTAAAGGGATCTGCACAGGCATATAATTGCTACAAATTCAATTATTTCAGCAAATGTAAATACAAGAGATATAACTATGCTAAACAGTTCAAAATTCTTTGATGAAGGCTAAAGCAAATTTGTGTGCTATAATATGCAGTCTTGTTGAATGCAATCTTGTGAACTGCAGCAATTTTGACCACAGTTTAAAGGTATCCAGTCTCTGAAATGTTCATTAAGCATTATCTCAAGAGGCAGTTCTGTTTGCTAGGATGATCTTTTCTAATTAGTGAATTACAGAACCACATAAAAAACCTTCAGCTGTCATCGCCTTCTGCTTACACAACATCTTCCTACTGCCTAAGAACAAAATTGCTTTGTAATTGTATCCTGCACTGCAAATAAGACAAAAATGTGCTCCAGGAAAGCTCAAGCTGTTTCTAACGTGGACAAAATAAAGATGAAGAATCGTACATCTTATGGGTCAAGTTTTCTTTTACATCTTTTAAATTTTTTTAATGAGAATAATTTTGTTTACAAATGACATTTTAATTGTAGCTAAGTATCAGAAGAATTTTCTCTTGTACACTTATCTGATGAGGGAGACATGGTAGTCTCTTTAAGTAGTTATTACAATACTGGCTTAGTTACCAGCTCCAAAAATCTGAGCAAGCTGGGGGCACTTACTAGTAATTATCCAGCCATCTTATTGCTTCTGCTCTTTTAAGAAAACGGTATAAAACTGTCAAGAAATAGTTGCCCCTGGAAGAATCTTATTACCATCTGATAGTCTTGAAAAAGACATTTAAACCTGTGTATACTTGAAATTTTTCCCTTTCAAGAGACATTGCAATTAAGTGTGATGTTTTATGATCATGAAGGGAAGCAGAATGTTTATGGGATAAGCTTAAGGGTAACAGTTACATACATGTAAATTGTCATTCTGACAGTCAGTGTGTAGCAAACAAGGGAGCTCAAAACTTTTGATACACAGAACATTTGAGTTTGGGCATCTGAATATTGTTAGCCTGAAAATAATTATCAGCTGTTTAGCTCGGTAGGTTGTCTTCATGCCAAAATCCAGCATGTCCTGTGGGCACACCCTGTCTGCTGTGAATGCAGCTACCCTTGATCAGGGGAAAGATAAGACAATCCATACTCCTTGGCAACCTCCTATTTAGCAGTGAAGCCATCATCTGAGAAAGTTCTGAGACTAATAGAGGTTATTTAAATGGCAGTAACGCAGACCCAGTCAAAACCACATGGAGAAAATGATCAAATTAACCCCTCCTGTTTTCATATACAAAGGTACTTTCATAAGAGGCCCTTTTGGTGAAGTGGCAGACCTATCACCTATAGCCAAGAGAGGTCTATTTGAAGTGGTTTATTCATGCAGATTTCCTTCTCTGGGCTTTCTTAGCCAAATAGAGCCTTATCCAATTTATGGGGGAAAAAAAAAAAAAAGGAAAATAAAAGAAGGGCCTTCATGTTTATATCGCTCTTTTCATAATTATTGTGATTTGATACAAAGAAAGAAAAAATTTGATCAAGAAAACTGCTACTTAATGAAGCAAGAAGCACAATAGCTAGTAAGGGATGTTTAAATGAAGATTCCTCCACAGAAAGACAGCCACATTCTGTTCTTTTTCTCAGACATTTTTCTGCAAATAACTGAGCAATATCTTTCTGGTACAGATCTAGTTTTCATTTCTTCAGATAACCTAAATTTTACTAGATATATTGTACACGATTGGAAAAAACATACTCTTGGGTCAAAAATGGAATTTTCTTGAGTGATACAAGAAGTTTTTCTAAAAGTAACAAAACAGAAGCAATAGCCTAGGTCTCTATCAATTTAACAACATATCACAGCCAATAAATTATATTTAAAAGGAATCCAGACTAAATAAAAAATGTAAATGGTAGTTTAGATCAGATACTTCAGTGGAATTCTGTTGAGATTAAGCTTTAAAGGATGATTATTTTTGTTTTTATAGTAACAAGAATTGCATATCTTATTTTATTACAGTAAGTCAAATATTAGGAGATGAAGAAATTACTTCCAACAGTTGGTGCCCTATGTCTGGAAAGAATCAGCATCCCATTAAGGTAATTACTGTTCTCATTTGGGATCTTGATAAGCTTTTAAATAGTCTGTCATTAAGATATATACAGCACATCTCTTTAATAACATCTCTTGATTTGATGAAACCCTTATTAATACCATCAGAGGTCCCATAAGAACACCTTCATTTTTTTATGAATGTTATATTCAAGATTACTCTGGTGTCATTGACTCTGCTTTTGGTATAACTAGACTTGAATATGGAGTTTTCTTCAATTTTTAAAACAGTTCAGTAACAGTGTGTATTTACCAAAGCGTTACACAACAGTTGCAATTATGAAAACATTGTATTTACTTCTTGATTTTATTTTAAGATGACTTAGTTTAAATCTTGACTCATCTAAAATTATGCAAATTTTATTGAAATGATATTAATTATTTTTAAAGTAAAACCACTCCACAACAAAATCTTTGAAATAACTTACTTTCAAAAGATGTTTCCATTTATTCCTGCTGTTATTCTGTTTTATTTAGAGTAATTACACTTCATTTGTATTTTGTAATGAGAAGTTTGTATACTAATAATTATTTATCAGAATGGAGTTTGTATTAAGAAACCAAGTATACATTTTTTGACATAGCAGAGAAGTAGGACCAGTCCACTGATTGAGCACTGTATCCCAGGTACAGCCCTTTTTAGCCCTATTTAAGAGTAATTCTTTCATTCAGAGGGAGAAAAAAGTAAAAGCTTGAATTGATAAAGATATGCCATTTCAGATGTTAAACAGAGTTGGATCCCTCTGACCCACTGTCACAGCAGCAATGCACAGAAGAGGCAGGCTGTCTGAACAGCTGCCAGATGGAATTGACAGAGGGAATTGATATCGCTACTGATGCAGGTACTGAATACATGTCTTGGTAGCTAAAAAGGCACAAAAATTTGCCTATCCCTCTAAGCAACATAAACTTGCTGCCTTCAGCATTTCTAGCACTTCAATTCACAATTGCAGCACTCAAATCCAAAAGAGATTTAAAACACCATGCATGCTATCTGCAAATCTGACCATCTATTTATGTACTTTAACAAGAATAAGACAGTTGTAAACACCTCTTTATATTATGAGTCAGACTGTCTTGTTATATAAACCTTAAGAAGCTATTTAAAACAGAGGGACTGTGTGAGAATCTATTATGACTCCATAATATTTGATGACAAAATTTATCTGGGAAAAGACCAGAGAACTAGTGGCCAATTTTTGAGGTGCACTGAAAAAATTTTCTTATTCTTTCCTTCCTTAACTTTTTTTCCCTACAGAGAGGTTTGTCACTAAGAAGAAAAATGTATACAAGTCCAATATTTTATCTATATACCTAAGATGAGACACTTTCCCAAGTGGAAAGCCTGAAGCTTTTATTTTCCTCAGTTTGTTCCCCCAGTGTGTAGACTAGAGTTGGGCAAGAAGTTGGGATAGAACACAGTTGGGACAGCTGATCCAAATCAGCTGAAGGAATACCTCATACAATATTACATCGAGATCAACAAAAAACTGTGAGATTGTGGCTTACAGGGTGGCTGTTTTTTGAACACTGGCTGTCTGCTGTTGTGCCCAGGGTAGTTGGTGCTTAATTGTCTTTGCATCACTTGCATTTTCTCCCTTCTTTCCTTCACTTATTCGCCTAATTTTAACTTAACCCCTAAATTGTTTTGCTTTCTGTGTCTCTTCCCCACAGAGGAAATGAGGAAGTGGCTCTGTAGGTGCCTAGCTGCTGGTTAGGACCAACCCACAACAGCAATTAATATTAAATTATGGACTCAATAAATGAAAATAATATTTTTTTAATTTAAGATTTCTAAAATCACAGGTCTTTTTTCACCATATCTGACCAATACATTTTAGGATTCTAAAAGTAAATTTGTAATACTTGAAACTCCTACAACTTCAGAAACTAAAGGACATTCAGGTCAGGTTGACAAACCATTCTGAATTTGAAACACTAGATCCATGAACTTACTTCTTTTTAATTACAATGAGTATTTCAACATTTAAAGAAAACTCTATTGGGAAACCTAACTCTATTCTTCACAGTGAGGGTAACTTCTTCACAGTGAGGGTGATGGAGCACTGGGACAAGCTGCCCAGAGGTGTTGTAGAGTCTGCTTCTCTGGAGATGTTCAAGACCTGCTTAGATGCCTACCTGTGCAACGTGGTCTAGGGAGCCTGCCTTGGCAGGGGGTTGGATCTCTCTCTAGAGGTACCTCCCAACCCCTACAATTCTGTGATTCTGTGAAAAGCTCATAGAGTGCTGACAGCGTAGCTATAGAAAGGGTTAATTTATGGGCAAAAAGTATTTGAACTAAAGAGAGTCGAACACTATGCTGAAGTTTGTTTATTATTTTTGGGAAATAAAATGGTTTCAAGGTGATGTCTTGTTTCATGGAACTTTATAAACATTACAGCACTGTATATGGTTTTTGGACTGAACTTTTAAACAAAGCTCTTCATGTTAGTCTGTGGCCCCTACCAAGCATTAGTAGATAGTCATGAAGCATCAGGTGTTACCAGAGCTTTGATTTTGGTTTCAACAGTTTGCCAATATAGACTTTTGTTGTTGACAGTACAAATGTTTTTTTTTTTTGTTTGTTTGTTTGTTTTTTTCCTTCAGCGAGAAAACATTTCTGACTGCTGGCATTTCAAAATAATGTGCACAGTCACTGCTACAATTTGGTCTGTGGAAAATACTGTATTGTTTGTGTTGGCATACTGGTCATTTTCTATGTTAAAAACTGTTTGCTTTCAGAAAACTTAGAAGAATTTTCTCCACCTCCCCCAAGAGTAAATCTTTGTTCTCCAGTTTGAAGTGAAATCGATGAAAGCCTCTTGACAAATTTACTTTAATCTGTGCAGCTATCTACACCATCTACATATGAGAATGTTGATTTTCTTTGTAGAGGCTCATATAATACTGTGTTTAGGATTTGTGATGAAAATAGTGGTGATACACAGTGATATTTTAGTTGTTGCTGAACAGTGCTCACACAGAGCCAGTGACTTTCCAGGTTCTTGCTGCTCTGTCAACAAGGAGACCAGAGGTGTACGAGTAGCTGAGAGGGGACACAGCCAGCACAGCTGACCCATACTGGCCAAGGGGATATCCCATAGCTTATAGTGTCATGCTCAGCAACAAAAACTGGGATAAGGAAGAATAAAGTGGGGAATGTTTGGAGTGATGGCACTAGTCTTCTCAAGAAATTACACGTGACGACCCCTGTTTTCCAAGAAGTGACTTAACATCTGCTTGCTGATGGGAAGAGATGGATGAAATTCTTGTATTTATCTTAACGTACAGCTTTTGCTTTACTTAGTAAACTTCATTTTGACTCATGATTTCTTGCACTTTTTGATTTTCCTCCCCATCCCACCCGGGTAGAGTGAGGGAATGGCTATGTACTGCTGAGCTGCCTGACAGGGTGAAACCATGACACCATTATGACCATTCTGGAAAGGACAGTGAATAGAGAACAAGCAGAAATACAAAGGAAGTATGCAGCACTGGCAGTATTTACAGTGAATTTTACTTCAGTTCCAAAGAAATGAAGACAAATGAGCTGGAAAGACTCTGTTGCAAGAAAAACAGAAGCCTGATCTAACAAATTATTTGCTTAGTTTTTAACACAACATCTACCTTTGAGACCTTGCTAGAAATATACTGACACATACTGCTGAGGTCTATGCTAGAGCCATGAAAGTGGCAGCATCTGAGGGATCCAGCCCATATGAAGTGACATCAGAGAGCTCCTTCTAGAGCACAATTCTAAATGGCTCTTTGTGAGCCATTCCATCCACATTTGTTTCCTGCTTTTCTGTGCTTCTCCTTTCTGATTAACACCTCTTCCTCCCACTTTTTTGTCAGTCATTTATTTTTAACACCAGAGAAAACATGTTGATATGAGTCAGCATTTGCTTAAGCCTCATTTAATTTTACTCTTTTTTGATTATTCTAAAGGTAGAGTCAAACATCTGCAGGAAATAAGGCATCTTAGTAGTTTTCATACAAGTATATGGAGAGGAAAAATGATAAAATCAACAATTGGACTCGTGATGTACTGACTTGCATTAACTTGCCTGAAAAAGGATTCTTCTATTTCCATAGCACTCACATTCTTGTGTGTTGATTCTAAAACCTCTCTGCAGATCTCCAAAGGCATGGATACTGTATGTTTACTTTATGCTTATGTGGAACTACATGACAAAATTTCATTGTTACATGTAAAAACTTTAAAGATACTCCAGTGCACACGTGATATGATCACTTCCAATGCCATGCCTATTATTTATTTTCCAAAAGGAAGACTGTTTAGAGTGCACCGTCAATAATGCTTGGGCTATTTCCCTTGGAAGTGGTTTAATATTGTTGTGAAATTATAATTCAGGCTTTTACAAGCTCTTCAGTACATGACTCAGGAACCTAGAAGCCTTTGATCAATCACTTCATCTCTAATATTGTGTTATGTATTTCATAGCTGAAGAAACAGATACAGAACTTTTCTGGGCAACATATCATGCATTTCTGTCCAATGTGATGAATGCGAATGTGTTCAAACCAGGATGGTCCATAAAGTCTTCCCATCTCTGACTCTGGGGAGCCTATGGGGAGCTGTGTGGATAGGACAAGTCTCTAGTGAAATAAGTACATCCTCTTAGCAAGTACTATAATATTTCAGGATCATCTTTCAGCCTTAAATAGCTACTGACTCTGAGACTTCCTGATATATGAGGTGATTTTTTTTTTTTTTACTAAATAGCCATCAATTATCATCAATGAATTGATCCTGATGCTTTTCAATAGCAATACTAGAGTCAAGTAATGAGACTTGAATTTGTTCATGTTCTTTATTGCCGTAGCAAAGCCCTGGAGAGATAAAACTAAGTACCCAGGAGCCAAGAACACAAAGTGGCAATGTTGGTTTACAAGATCTCTGGGCTGGGTTATGTGGCAATTGACTTTTTTCAGAAAAATGAGCATTTTTCAGGGAATATCTGGAGCTGGATGGAAAGACCTTGGTGAAACTTGATATCAAAATATGTATAATCCACAAAATCACGCACACTAACTCTTTTTAAAATGATAATCTGATATGCTGATACTTTGCAAAGGGAATATTCAGCTAAAGTGACTCAGGTAGAAACAAATACCTTCCTAGGACTATTAGTAACATTTTAATTTATTGCTACTACTTTCTATAATTTGGTGTCTTTTTATCTGGGATCTTAACCAATTTGAATGTTAGATGTCAACATTCATTCAGTATCAAGTCACACTTTTGGTTGGAGGTTATTATCCTGGACATAACTTTAGCAAATGCAAATTCCTGGCATTATGTGAATGCAAATTTGTGTTTGAATATAACTGGTTAAATCCTCTCGGAGCAGCTCTAATGTCTCAGAAAGGATGAGTTAAGGGAGCTACTCACAGATCATCATACACTGTAAGCACTCTTACATCTAGCACAATTGCTCAAAGAGTTTCTGGTGAATGACTTCCTGAGTTTTCTGTTGAGCCAGTACTGACTGCTAAAACAAATGATGAAAGATTGCTTAGGACTCCTCTTGTCATATCAATTCCAACAATCTCCTTTCTTGGACAACCACCCACCCTGACAGCTGAAAGACACACCCCTTTGGGAAAAAATGTATGAAGAAAAAAGCTGAGAAAATTTGGGTGGTGTGAATAACTTACTCTAACTACTGCTACCTACTTATTCTCACTTTGCATTCTGCTCTCTTTTATGCTTTTGATACAATTAGTAACTTTTTTTTTTAATAAGAACAAAAGTGTACACAAATTCTTTTGTTCAATTACAACAGTACTCCATTGTGTACTAGTTGAAGAGAGTATGGATTATCAACCTGCCACTAACATATTTTCAGTGTTGCAGACAATGACCTCCTCATCTCTCTTACTAGGTTTCCTTTAGTTGGAAATGGAAATACACGATGTTTTTATTGTCATGCAGTCCTTACATTGTGTGAAGCAGTGTAACAAGAGATGATGTGCCAAGCACTTACGATGATTTCTGTCATGTATTTTAAAAAATGTGTTAATCCATGCTAAACTGGTTCAGTGCTTTGAAAACAATTATGTTTTTTACAGCCCACTTTCCATCCCATCTAGAATTGCAAATGTGATCCATTACATACATGCTTTTATTTTATTGCACCTGTAGGCAAATTTAAAGCAAGTCAAAAGGTATAATTAAATTTGATTAAAGTAGCTTGGTGGTATATTTGTGCCATCCAGTTCAGTATTTATAATTTTTTATGCAGTTTTAGTGAAGTGTGTAGAGGGGATAAAAATAGCTCATAAGGTGCTGTGCACTCTGTTCTGGAGATTTACTTCGTTCAATTTAACAGTCATGTTTACAGTTTCATAGGAAAACTGAAGAGACACAAATACCTCTGGTGGGTGATTCCCCAAGACTTGAAGTACTGATCAGAGATGCCCATCTGTCTCCATTGATTGTACTGATTATTTAGGAAAACTATGACCTAAAATAGGCTTGTCAGCTTTGTTCCCATTTTGGGCATCCATTGTGAGGTTTTGGCTCCTCCATTGACTCGATGCTATGACTGTACACAGTCACTTCCAGCTGCTTTCAGTGATCCCACCACAGAATACAAATGGACCAAAAAGCCAGTGTGGTACCATCTTAGCGAATGTGTAGGTAAGAAAGGGCAAAAACTGCACACTGTGTATGTGTGTGTGTGTATGTGTGTGGGGAGCAGGGGTGGGGGGAAGTGCGAGGGTTTTAGAAAAGCTCTGCTAACACTGAGGTTAGAGGAGAAGGTGAAGGGTAATCTCCAGGCACTGAAGCAGAAGTTTCCTGTGTCCCATGTAGGACACACTCTGGAGCAGACTTTCAGCTGATGGACTGCTGCTTGTGGAGAGCCCACACCTGAGGAGGGAAAAGAATGAGGGGGAAGGAATGGCAAAGATAAATTGCAGTGTACTCACCAAACCTTCCCATCTATTCCCACTGTGCCTGTCAGGGTGAAATGAAAGAGTCTGGAGTGGGACTGAGCATGGGAAAGGGAAATAAATATTTCTTAACATTTGCTATTGTTTCTTTCTATTCAAATCTGCTTTAACTGAAACTAAATTAAAATCATTTTCTGCAAGTTGAGTCTGTTCTGCAAACAATTGTAATTTGTAAGCAATCTCCTTTTTCTTCTCATCCTATTTTTTCCTGTCCAGCAGATGAAGAATAGCAAGTGAGAAGTTTGAGCAGGGCATCTGAATAGACAAAGAAAACCCACCATAGTACCTGAACTTACAAGTAGTGATATAAGGTTGGAAGTGTGAAGAAGGAGGCATGCCAGTATTCAATTTATGAGAAGTACTTTATTGCTTTGAAACAAAACAAAACAAAAACAAACAAACAAACAAACAAATAAATAAATAAATAAAAAATAAAAAATCTAAACCCAGTACTAAGGTGTGCACTGAATTACATTACTCGTCCTGAATCAGCTACAGCTAGGGATAAGGGCTGTCCTTTACTTCCAGTAAGACACCTGAACTTTCCTTTAAGTGCCTTCTAATGAAGTTCCTCTGAACAACAGATATACTACAGACCAAAGCTGTGCTACAGGTTTTCACAGAATAATAAAGAATTGTCAGTTCACTGGTGTTTGAATTTTATTGAGAAATGTGCTTCTAATTAGCTGTATACAAACATTAGTTTCAGCACACTAGCAGAAAACCCCTCTAACGAAGTTGTGCTGTGGCATAATCTGTCTAGAATATATAATGGCCTTGATATTTCACAGTCTAAATAACTAAAAACTAGCCACTAGTATGTGAAGTTCAGTATACTGACCATGGACTTAAATTCACAAAACTCTGGAATTTTAAAACCAGGCTTTAGCTCTGGTCTGGGTCATTGCTGCCCTCCAGATTTTTAAATATGCAGTCACTGTTTTCCTTTTGCTAATGATATATGCTCTTCTACTAATATTTGTACAAGATAAAAGGCATAGTGTCTTTGAACTGCAGTCTGTTAATGGATGCACAATTAATCTAGTCATGTTTCCTCTCCCTAACTTTTCCTGATAACCTTGATGGAACACGTCTCTGCAATGTTTCTGACTGTCTGCCTTGTGAAGTATGTACTGAATAACAAGTGACAGGCCTTTGCTACCTAATATATGCTTTATGGTATAAACACGTGGGCATTGAAACAAATCGATTTAAATGCCCTAGAAACAGTTATTTCCTTCACGTATTTACATTTAATTAAATATACATCCCCTTATAAGAACTGTTATCATCATGATCACCCTGCTGATGGCAAGAAATCCCTCAGTGGGAGAACTGTACTCTCACTAATCAGTTTCTCTTGGGAAAATTCCAGGAGAGATTAATAGAAAATGATTATTGAATCTTGTTAAGTTTTAATAATTTCAAATATTTCATCACTCTGTATTGCAATGGTCCTGAAACATTATAGTTCTTCTCACCAATGAGGAAAAGAGTAAACAACCATGTTATTAAGTGCCTCTTGCAAACAATGCCACATCTGAGCTGAGTGCTTTTAACACATTAGCTACTGGTACATGAGCTAAAATATCTTGAATTTTCCAACAAATTTTAAACAGTGTACTGATAAACCAGGCTGTGAAGTGATGCAGGGTTGCATGTGCTTTGCCACACCACTGGTTCAATTTCTGGGAGTGGGAGAGTGTCCTTTCTGAAGTACCTTTGTTGGCAGGGATGGAGAACCAAAGATCGTTGCTTAGTATTTCCACAAATGTAACTTTAGGTCAGCACTTTTAATGCTTGGTCTTCCTGATACAAGTTCTGTTAAGGCAATGGAAATGAGACTAACATTTGAAATATCTTATTTTAGAATAACTAATTTACCTGCAGTGACATGTGGGAAGAAAAGGCTTTGTAAGAAAACCAAAAACAGATAAAAGATTTCTTAAGACAGTGTAGCTTAAACTTCCATGGTAATCAAGGGCCAGTCTGACCTGAGCTGTGTTCTCAGCCAGATTTCCAGCTGGCTTCACTCTGTTACACAAAAGTTAACAAATTCTGTGCTGGTAAAGTTTGTATCGCTAAGTTACATTGACATTTGTCATATTAAAAGGTGTGCTAAAGAACAGTCTGTGCTTCATGATATACGCAACTAAATGTATCAACATAAGGTTAGAATCTATAATAGTGTGGAGTGCTATTAAGGTTTTATTGTCAATATACCACTTGTAAGTTATGCAGGTCATCCTGAACAAGTGGCAAAACAATTTTTACAGCAACATGAACTATTATGTATTTCAGTCATGCCACAAAGTACATCACATCAACAGCATCGAAGAAAAAAATTAGCAAGCTTTTAAAATAAAATGTTGTTATTGAAACTGTTTTATGTGACCCTCCACCTGCAAAGTGAGTTGCCTTGGTTGCCTATAAATCCCAAGGATTTAGTGAACTCTTTGCCTCGGTTACACTATGCACGTATTTAGTGCACATATTTAGTGAAACCATAATACTGTTTCCTTCTTTTTATGTTCAGTACCTTATCTCCATTACACAGTTTACCTTTAATGTATATATAATTATTTATCCATAACCTTAATGAAGGCAAACTCCATTCTGATTCCTCATAAGTCAAAATTATTTCTTCTGTCCACTGTTGTTTGTAGTTAGGCTTTAAATTTCACTTACTGCCTTGAGTTAACATATATGTGAAGGAGGTGCAAGGTCATCTATACAGGATATTAACATTTATACTGAAAAGGAATTGATTCTACCCATCTCGTGCTATGCTTACAGTCCTGTGTTACTAATAAGTCCTGCTTACACACTGCAGTTATATCAAACCTATGAAAATGTCAGGGATCACTTATTCAACCAGAGCTTTCATGGTTAATCAGGAATTTTAACATTGATTATACTACATCTGCTTTTAAATAAAATGAAAGAAATTGGACTGTTTAAGACTCATGATCAATCCCTTTGGGACAGAAAAGGAATTAATACATTTAATTATCCTGCTATGGATTTTTTGCAATTTTTTATTTAGGATATATTGTATCATTGCAAAAGATGACTATAATATATGAACTCCGTGCGAATCCTGTGAGAGAGGGACAACTTTTATTCTGTACTGACACAGGATGATGAATATTTTCTTTCATCACCTGCTCAAGACTTTGATACCATTTCTGCCCTTTGGGGTGCATACAAAAAATACACTGTCAACCGTAGATGGTGAATAGCAAGACTGATTAAGAAATAGGAACCACTTCAAGGTTTCTAATTTTAACCACCCACATCCACTCCTCATTTGTTAAGCTACCACTGTTGAAGTAATTCCTTTCTGTCTGGCCTAATGGAAGTGTACAGAAGCAGATCCAAGACCAGGATCAAGGACAAATTTGCTTTAGTTATTCATTATTTGCTACATGTGTGTCTTCAGAACTGCATTTATGATAACTGGGATAGTTCTTGCAAAAGAGCTCACATATCCCCCTCGGCAAGTACATGGCTGATCCCAGAATACTAAACAGAGTCCATCTATTTGCTTTAGCAGTAATGCAATATGATATGGACAGAAAAGATACTGGGCAGAAAATTTGGTCCACTGTTTTTCTTAGAATGACAGACACATCACCTTACAAAGAAGATAATATCTCCAACACACTTTGCACATCACAAATGGGCTACCTTAAAGCCCTGGATTTCCAACAAGCCAGCTGCATTGTAGGTGCGGATGTATTTCATATAGCCACAGCAGCCCTGGGATGTTTAAGTACGCTGATTCAACCCATTTAACTACCCCTGGATCTGCAGACCCTACTCCTCTAGAGAGCTTTCTGTTCTGAGCCATTGACTGTGGCTTCCAGCCTCACTTTTCAGTTTTTTTAACTCACATTGAATCAAAATAAAGGAAATCATCCCTCACCATTTTTTTTTTTTCTGTTATGGAAATATCTCACTAATAGTATGTATAAAATTTCCAAAACAAGGAAAAAAAAAAGGAATTTTCTTTTGGTAATTATTTCTCAATTATTAATTACTTTGAAATATCATGTAAGACAAAAAATACCTTCTTAAATGTGAAACTTCAACCTTATTAGTTTACAACAAGTAAACTAACGTATGGTAGCTTCTAGCAATACTATTTATCTATTTATCTATTTATCTATTTATCAGAGGTAAACCTTCTAATCATTAAGATGGTGTGATCAATCTTCAGTAGAATTCCCATGGAGAGAAATAAACCCATAGGAACACTGCTTACTCACTTTTATGAGCTTGATCAATTCTGAAATATGTAAGAAATCTCTTTTTCTCCCTCTATTGGTCACCTATATTCAAATTACCTTACCACTTTAGAAACTCTAGTTGTTGATTGTTCACATGCCACTGGAGTGCTTTAATTATCTTGTAAATGATGATATTCCAATTCATTTTTCAACAATTATGTTTCACAAGGAGATAATTTCAATGGTAAAAATAATTCATAAATCCATCACAGGGCACAAACTTTTCCCCTGTGTGTATACTGTCTAAATTGTTTAGAAATACTATTCTCCTACTAAATTGCCTTTTCACAATATCAGTTGGTTGTCATTCTACTCATTCTGTGTATCTTCCCACAGTATTCTCCTGGAGAAGCTGGTAGCCTATGGCTTGGACATGTACACTCTTTCCTGGGTAAGGAGCTGGCTGGAGGGTTGAGCCCAGAGAGTGGTGGTGAATGGAGTTAGATCCAGCTGGTGACCAGATACAAGTGGTGTTCCCCAGGGGTTGGTACTCAGGCCTGTTCTCTTCAATATCTTTATTGATGACCTGGATGAGAGCACTGAGTGCACCCTAAGTAAGTTTGCAGATGATACCAAGTTGATGTCAATCTGCCTGGGAATAGCCCCACAGAGGGATCTGGACAGGGTGGATTGCTGAGCTGAAGCCAATGGGATGAAGTACAACAAGACCAAGCACTTTGGCCACAACATCCCCAGGTAATGCTACAGGCTTGGGGGAGAGTGGCTGGAAGACTGCATAGAGGAAACAGACCTGGGGATGTTGGCAGATGTTTGGCTGAACATGAGCCAGCAGTGTGCCAAGTTGGCCAAAAAGGCCAATGGCATCTTTATATGAGAAAGTGTTGCCAGCAGGAGCAGGGAAGAAATCCTCCCTCTGTACTCAGCGCTGGTGATACTTCACCTTGAGTATTATGTTCAGTTTTGGGCCCCTGACTACAAGACATTGAGGCCCTGGAGCATGTCCAGAGAAGGGCAATGAAGCTGATCAGGGGTCTGGAGCACAGGCCTTATGAGGAGCAGCTGAGAGAACTGGGATTGTTCAACCTTGGTGATTCTATGATTCTATTATTTTGATTCTTGCTCTGGTTTTCTGTATGTAGATGGAATTCATATATCTTAGGCCCATATATATGCAGATTCTCTACAAGCCTTGATCTCGCATGAATTTTGAAATTTTTGAATGTATTTCCTTAGGTTTGTTTTAGCTATGTCTATATTGTTGGACTGTCAATGCTACCCATCTCTGAGGAAAATGAATGTGACTTTGTTATTGTTTGTGATGGGATGAAACCTGAACTCACATGATTTTTCCCTCCTCACTTTCATTTCCATGGGAAGGAAGCCCAGGCTGGCAAATGGTTTATTCTCTAACTTGTCCCCAAAGCTGTTCAGGGCCTGGTTGTTAGACATCATTAATGCATTCAGCCTCTCCTCACCACTGATACACAGACTCAGCCTTTTAGCTCACCTCCTTTCTGCTTTTCTCATGTGCCACACAAGAGTTTCGCTTATCTTGAGGTGCACAAAGAAAAGAAAGATTGTCACTCTCAGAAAACAATGGTCACATCTGTGAATGTGTTTTAGGGTAGTATGGTTAGGTTGTGGTTGGACTTGAAGATCTTGAAGGTCTTTTCCAACCTGAGAAATTCTATGATTCTACGATTCAAGCTCAAGGCAAGGTTGCTTTCTGAAAGCTTGCCCTATTTTGCCTAGTTAACTCTCTCAGGGCCATAGTGCAGCCCAAGGTAATAGAGATATACAAAGGGAAAAAGTCCACTCTGTGTCACCGAGAGGCAAGTAAAGCTTGTTTGATAGTCTTTCCACATGAGAAGAAAGTAAATGACTTTTTGTTCTGTCTCAGTAAATTCTGGCTGGGAGAAACAGTAGAAGTAATCTGCCTTGCTTATAGGAGACGGAAACAAGTAGATTAATTACAAATAAAATAGTGAATTCCTTTATCCTAGATGAATTGTGACAATCAGAATCACAGCAACTTTTTTTTAAGATTTATACGGCATGGTGTTGGGTTATCCAACAGTAAACTGAAAGTCTTGCTTCCAATTTCTGTTATTTTTGTCCTATTAGAAAACCGGACTTTATTCCACTCACATCAGACTGTTATTCAGAGCATATCCTCATTTATACCTGCTAGCATCTATGACAGCATTCTGCTTTTCTCCATCTCATCAACTACATACCCTTCTGAACTTCATCAGAATGTTTTCCCCCCTCTTATTACCTAGACAAGTTATTCCTTATAATTACATACAACATACACACCATATACAAATGAATGCCATGTCTTGTCTCCTCAAACTAACTCTGCAACGCCTTCCTACAATTTTTAGCACTACATCTCTGTATTAAGATTTTCTTTCTATGATGCTGAATTGAAAGTGATACAAAGTAATATTTCTTACTTCTTGAATTTTTACAGAAAATTAAATATGAGAATAATCTTTTAATTAAAAGTGTATTTAATAAGTTTTACAGCATGGGCTTTCTGCTTTGGTTGAACAGGAACCTGAAATAATTTACTAATCCTCTGCTGCAAGAACTTGTGTCTTACTTTTTTTGTTGATTTGAAATCCTTACATTAGGATATTTTTGTCTTGCAAGAACATAGAATTCAAAAGCAACACAGCAATCCTTTTCATTTATTTCCCATCAAAGAAATACATTAATAAGAAACATGGTCAAAGTCAAAAGAGACTGAAGAAAATGACATTTCTTCAAAGGTTCAGAAACGGAATTCAAGCTCTACTTTTTTTTTTTTTTTTTTTTTTTCTTTTCAGGATACCTTTGGCCTGTTGAACTCTAGAAATCTGGAGAATTTTCAAAAATTTTCCACAATAAGTACACATTAATCTCGGTTTAACAATAAATTTGGAGATCTGAAAGGAGATTGATTTATACATTTGTTCTATTTGGAATGAATAAAATAATTTCTACCTTAGCATTGGGCTTGTCTTCCTGGTACGTACATTCGTATGAATTATATTTTCTTCAATTACAAAGCTATTTTGTAGGTTAATATTTCTTAATAGAATGAAGTTATTTTAAGGCAAATAGTCTAAAGGTGAAGAATTTTTAAGTGAATAAATAGATGTGAAAGACAATGCAAGCATTTCAATTCATAGAATCTGAGAATTATAGAATCAAAGGTACATCTGGATTATAAAAAGCTTCCAGCCATCAATATGATCTACTAAGTCTCATCATTAAACTATGTCCTTTCGTGTAATGTCCATAAACCCATTAAATACCTCTAGGAATGGGGACTCCACCACATCCTCGGACATCCCTTTCCTTTCTTGACTCCTCTCCATAACAAAAGTCTTCCTAATGTTCAGTGTAAACCTCCCCTTGTGCAACCCGAGAGCACTGGAATTAACCTGGAATAATCAGGACTACTTTGAGTCCCTTCCTGTGCTAGGAAGGTTAGGATATGCTGATCTTTGGGGTCCCTTCCAATCCAAGCCATTCTATGATTCTATGATTCATTCTGTGTATTTTAGAGCTTTATTTATACTTCTATTACTAAGATGGGTATCTTTAAAAATAGGCATCTTTTCTACTGTTGTCACTTGCTAAGCTTCACCAATTTTAAAAACATGGGTCATAAATAGAAATGAAGAATTCTGGACATACTACAAAATAGAAGACCAAAGGTTACAGCATTTCATCCACTTGCAAATTCTTTTTTCATTTTATAAGCCCCCAATTATACCTGCATTCTTTCCTACTGACAAAATGATATAGTCTTCCCATAGTGTACAGAACTCTTCAGCTTTGATGTTCATGTAAGCAAGGTTTTTTTATAAGCCATATTCTGCCAAGTTAATATACCAAATCTTTAAAGGTGGAATACAAGAGCTTTTTATTACATGTCAGTGTACCTTTCCTCATACAGTGAAGAGTAACTGCAATCCACTTCCATCAAAGACTCACTATAAAAAAAGTATTTATAGTAGTGAGGTTGTTTTTGAGTCAGTTTATTTTCTACAATGGCTTCATCCAAGCTCTGTACTTCTCAGTAGCATTTAACTCATAGACAGAAATCTTAATTTTCTCCCTGCAAAGCATAAGTGACAGTTTCTTATGGAACAATCCCCAAAGCTTGAATTACTGTAAATAGCTATTCAGACCTCGTTATTTGCTCGTGACTTGCTTATAATAGCTTAGTGTAGTGATTATGTGATTAAATGCTGAGACTTACTACAAAGCAATGGAACATACAATTGCCATGTGGTTTAGTTTGACTGCAGAATTTAGCCAGTGCTTGTAATGGATGCTATTAATCAGAGACAAATGGGAATGTAAAATTGCAATAGGCAGGTAACAGGCAACTGATAATCAGACCATCAATTTTCAGGCATTAGATCAAAGAAAGATTATTATTATTATCCTATTAATTATCTTAGGTTTTGGGCTGCTCTGGGTTGACATGTAAGTGAGATCTAAACATTGCCATTCTTACCACAAGTAGACCATTGAAACTTTGTTTAAACTCTAGGTCATAAATGTTAAACACACCAGTTTTGTTTTTTGTTGCCCTCTTTTTTTTAAGTTCTAGAAAAAAATATATATAAAAGAAGTATTTGTTACTTATGTACATTAACAATATTACATATTTTAAATGCAGCCCAAGAGAATTCCTCTTCAATAGTGTGTTCCAGGCAAGCCAAAAGATTTGATACCTATCTTCTAGCCCATCAGGTCCAGTGTGTGAATCCAGGCTGTGTTCCTTCTCCATCTGGGAGGAAATTGTTGCGCAGAACTCTCTTCCATAATTTCTGGTTTTCACAGAAGGAATTTTATAGTTTGTGTTGGAGGGGAACTTAAAGATCACCTAGTTCCAACTCCTCTGACATGGGCAGGGACAACTAGATCAGGTTGCTTAAAGCCCCATCCAACCCGGCATTGAACACTTCCAGGGAGGGGGAATACACAGCTTTTCTGGGTGACTTGTTGCAGTGCCTCTCCACATTCTTTGTGAATAATTGATTTGTTATATGTAATCTAAATCTATCCTCTTTTAGTTTAAAACCATTACCCCTTTTCCTCTCAGTATATTCCCTGTTAGACTCTCACCATCTTCTTCAGTGGCCCCTTTATGTACTGTAAAGCTGCTATAAGGTCTCCCAGAAGTCCACTCTGCTCTGCCCCAAACAGCCCCAAATTTCTCAGCTTTCATTCATAGGAGAGGTACTCTAGCCCTTTGATCATTCTTGTGGCTTTCCTCTAGATCTTCTCTAAAAAGTCTACTTCCTTCTAATGTTGGGGGCTCCATAGCTCCACAGCTGAGCGCTGTACTCCAGATAGGGCCTCAGGAATGCAGAGCAGAAAGAGGTAATCACCTCCTTTGACCTGGCATGGACAAATAGGGTACAGTTGGCTTTCTGGGCTGCAATATCACGTTCCTAGCTCATGCTTATTCATTCACCAGTTCTCTGAAGTCTTTTTCCATAGGACTCCTCTTAATCCACTTATTACTCTGATTATATTCATGTTTGGGATTTCCACGATTCAGATGAAGGACCTTGTACTTGGTATTGCTCAACAGCATTCTGTTTACTTGGGCCTTCCTGAGACAGTCAAGAGGCATTCCTTCCCACTAGTGTGCTGATTGTACCATTAAGCTTCATGTCATCTACAAGCTTGCTGAGGTGAACTCAATCCCACTGTCCACATTGCTAACAAAGATGTTAAGTAGCGTTGGTCCCAATATTGACCCCTGAGGGAGGGATGGAGGCATAGAGATGTACAGTGCTCTATGACCAGGAGGGCAAGGTGTTAGTGCCTGCTGCACACCTATTTAGAGTGTGGTCCTAGCTTTAAAGATGCCTACCTTTAATTTTTTTTTTTTTAATAAAAATCCCTGATAGAATGCAGTACCCATCCTCCTGTTTATGTACCATTACAATTTGTGTGCTCCATATGGTGAAGGCACAGACTTACGCAGAAATATTACATGGAGTACATTAACTTGCTTTCTTTAATTCCATTTTGTAATGCCTCCAAAAATATCTGACAAACCCCAGTTTTTCTCTTAATCAAACACTGAAATTTTAAGTTTGACTCTTACTAGGCTAGAACATCACTGTTTTTATGTTGATTTGGTTTCTGACCCTGTTAAATGTAAATATTTATCTAAATTATGAGAGCTGGATTTCGATCAAATTTGTCCCTAGATAAATCAATTATTCACTTCATACTTTGATATTAACCCATTAATTTCCCAATTTCCCTTGAAATAAATAGTTTTACCTGTTTCAAAATGCTGATTTTTTTTTTCCAAAGGCATGTAGATTTAACTGTATTTCTTTCTTTAGTAAGCTCCTAGTATATACCAGATGGGTAGTAAGAGATCTGCCTATCTCTCTATAATTCCAACGTCTCTAAGTCTTTTTATAAAACACAAATTCATACATTATAAGGGCTTCCAAAACAAAAATATATGCACTTTAGGCAAAATATTTACAATTTGTTTATCCACATAACAACCATTTCACCAATCCTAAAATATTATTTTTCAATATTGAACTTCTTTTTATGGTTGATCCACTCTTTTTCAAAGCTGTTCAGTTTATACAACCAGTAAATTACTTCTCCATAATTGCTGTAATTACAGCCCTCCTCAAGCTTGTCTCAGAACTGTGCTAGTGTTGAAGATTCTGGTAACAGAAAACCTCATGTTTATTTAGGAGATAACACAGAACGCTGTTAACTAAAATATCTATTTGAGACGCTGTCTGCAGTTTCCGTAACATGATATCACTGAGGTTTAAAAGGCTGTAGCAATGTATCAACCACACAAAGAGCTTTTAAAGATTACACATAGCTCAATGAGACCTTGATGTGTTCAAAGTTACTACTAAAAATCAGGGTGAAATCGTGGCTTTATTATGTGAAGGGATAATATGCTAATAAAGTATGCAGTCCTACTGAGTGACCTAGGAAATTCCCATTTCCTGCTCGACCATCTCTGAAGAGATGATTGTTATAAAGTTTTAGGATTGTACTTTAACAAGAAGTATATTTTAATGTCCATATTTAAGTTTCATCAAAAGTGGTATTTCATTTGCATAGACTCTTCTAACCGTGTTCTAGTCCTTGCTAGCATCTATACAAAAAGCAATCCAGTGATTTAAAACACAGCTATGAGGAAATAACACTTCATTATCTGAAATTCACATAATCTGGAAGATGGAGCACATTCCTTCTTTAATAATAACTTTTTTTTTATTTTGTATTTGATCATAGTTTTCATCTTCGACTCCTTTAGAGGAGAAGGCTGGAGCCTTCTTAAATAGTTGTGCCACCTTTCTCATCTTTTCTACACATCTCCACACAGTAGCCCACTATTCAAAATCACAGTAGATAATATTTTCCCACCATTTTAATTGTGTTTTTACTCACCTATTTCTTCACAATTTCCTGTTCATAAAAATATTTAACTCTGTATATCATTTTGGTCCATTCAAAGGGCAAGAAGTATTCATTAAAGAAACATCCATTAGTATCATACTGTGAGATTACCTTAATTAGATAAGTTGGAAATTAAAATAAAGGAGAATCACAATTTCTTCATACTAGTGTACAAAACAGAAGAAATTACATGAATTAAAAAATAGAAAATTATACTTAAATTTCCTCTTTTGGAAGGAGAATCCTGAGAACCAGGTAATATCTAAAAACATTAAATCTAGAATGATAAGCTCATGTATTTGCTAAGTGTATAAAATAGTGGACAGCTTGTTTTCTTTAAGGGGGTACATGATTTTTTATCAATGTATTGCATATAACTCTAATGAGGAACTGGAAGCAGGCTCTTCAGTGGGAGTTACAGTTAGGAACTGGTCTTTGAAAGGACAAAGGGAGAGCTTATTTTGCAATGTCTATAGCATGCATTGTGTGATGATCCAATTAAAAGAGAAGTCAAGACAGGTAAGTAATCATTCAGAAAACTAACCCAGTTAAATAAAAGGGAGAAGGTCGGGTGAAGGGATTATTTCATTCTTGGGCAATGGTCTTGTTTGCAACAACCTCCTATCAGCATCAGAGCGCAACAGGAAGAAGTCAGTGAAAATATGCAGTCAGGTCACAGTAATAGAGAAGGAGTAAGTGAGGAGATCTTTTTTCATAGTAGCAGTGACCTCAGCCGTCTCATGTAAAGTTACGATTACAATTTGCATTTCTACTTGAGTTGAACACACTTTGAGCTGATGCTGCTCACGAAACTGGCTGAGAAATTCAAACACTTTCTTCATGCATAGTTATTTTTATACTAGGTAATTAAGATGATTCAAGATTGGAGAGGTGATCAGGAGAAGGAAAATAGGAGCAATAGCTGGAAATGGGTTCACTGCTTTTGGCAGCATCTATATCTTAGGCTGTCTCGGCCAGCTCAGGATACTCCTTCACTTTCGGGATTTTACTGCTAAATTTACCTAAAGATCTACTGATGGAGACTAAACCCTCATGCCATCTCTAATCCTGAATTATTTTCTTCTGCTACAAGGTGGCATATGAATTAATTTAGGTAGTTAAGGCAGGAGATAGCCTGTCCCAGCATTGTGGTTGGATTAGCTTCCTGGTGGCTCTGGTCTTAAACATCTCTCCACAGGCTTCACTATGGCTGTTTATGGTGGTAATCTCTCTGCAACATCAAGCTCAGTTAGGAAATCCCAGCCTCACTGGTGTTTCTACTGACACTGCTAGTCTAGGGGGCTCTTTTTCTCTCCCTCCCCATGTTCTTCTGCAAGATCTCACAGCTCATTCCCTCTGTGCTGCCTGTCCTTGCTCTGTCTGCAGGATCACAAGAGAAGCGAACAGATGAAGAGACAGCGGTATAAACACACACAGCTGGCTGCCATCACTGCCTTACCCATCTTATCAGGACAGGTGCCAAATCTGAAATCATGGCCAGACAGAGATTCCCAAATCTAGCTTGCTCAGATACTGCCTTCACAGGGCTAGAAATGCTTTCTGTCACACCTTCCCACTCTGTGCCAGACCATATGCTTAGGAGAAAACATGGCATTGGCCCCAAATCCTCCTCACATACCAGACAGTAGTAACAGTAGTGACAGATCCTTGATCCTTCAGATGGGAAGACTTACAGGAGGAGGCTTTCAGGCTCTCCTTTTCTCATCTGGGGTAGAGGAGACCAGCTATTAGTTTTGGGGTATAATGTTAACTCCTGAATGTCAAAAGTGACTGGGTACCTCACTACCATGACACATTGAGGGGCATCTGGCTAGGGCTTTTTCTATAGCGAAGAAAAAGTTTAAAAGGTTTTTGTTTTTATAAGATAACTCATAAAGGAAACTAGAACATAGAACACAGATGTGGGTGTTGTTTCATTGTGTATATAGATACCCTAGCTCACAACTCATTCCCTCCCTTGTGGTGTGTGAATACAAGATTACAGAAAGTACAACACTGAAAGCAAATAGATATAAAATAATTATCATTATTAAAAAAAAAAAAAAGAAGAAGAAAAAGAAAGAAAGGAAGGAAGAAAGAAAGAAAAAGTGGTTTCAGAGAGATCAGCCCTTTGGCCCTGCTAACTCTCTAGTACAGAGAGAGGAACACAGAGTAGTGCAAGAATGTGTGTCTGGTATCACTATTTTCTGTAGTAGCATCAGCTTAGGTCAACTTAGATCAGCTAATAATGTAGACAAACCTTCAGGCAATATTCAGAATTCTGCATAAAAGCATAAAAAATGCCCTGATACTCCAAAGTCTAGGTGCAGTCTGCGTTGGTCAGCAGCTGCTCAAAGCCCATGAGATCTGTATTGTTTGCTTCCAATGTTCTTATGGATCATTGCTACATATATTACATACACAGTGAGTCTCTGCAGAGAAACAAATAATTTCAGCTGTCTAAAGCTAGAGCTCCCTAAAGGCACAATTCGCTACATTTATGTGAAATTGCAGATAGTCATGATAACTTCTCTGAATGTATGTTGAAATCTAAAAATTAAAGCCTTAAAAACTGGGAATTGAATAAACCATTTTCAGATTGAAAGTCAGTAATGGAGAGGTAGAATCTGAATCATTCTGGGAATTTTGCAATGTCTTAGTAGATGTTTATGAGTATATAAGCCCTAAATTCTGATAATTAATCCCTTTTTCAGGTTTATACCTGCAGGAATTGTACATATTGGAAATCAAACAGATTAAGACTTGCCATCCCTTCTTGCTTGTGTATTTCTTTACTTTAAAAAGGCAGTTAACTCATTCATCGTCTCCAGCCACATTGAAGTGCGGTACCTTTTCTGGGAACATCCAATCTAGCTTTACAAGTACCACCAGAAGTGGCTAGGGCTCTCACAAGAATTACAAGACTCAGCTGGGAACTCAGAGAAATCTATGCACAGAGAAGTTTAGGCTCAATTCTCTGCTGCTATTTTTACATTGTAATTAGTATGTAAAGCAGATACTAGTAACTAGACTACATTAAGCTCGGGTCGAATGCCAACTGCAGTAAAAAGGTGTTGCAGTGTCTTACCCTGCGTTTTACTTCTCATTTAGCAATATTTTTTTGTGTGACCTGAATCACCAACCCATACAGACTCTCCAGCCCTCCTCCACCATGCTGTTGTGGGAATAAACATCCACAGATAAAAAACAGCTTTCACTAGGCACACAGTCCTTCATAATGAGATTTAAGCTTAATTGTTCAAATAGAGGGAAGGGGTAGGTCATCACAATGCTTGCAGCTGCCCAAAATGATGGCAATTCACTGCACTAGTTAGGAAATGGTCTGTCTTAATTTAGAACAAATACCTGTAAGATATGCCCAGAAATCTCACCAAGGCCTGTGAATTGAAAAGGAATCTAGTAAGACTCAAATATGGATTTGTAGGGATTAATCAAAGTGCTTGCATCTGGGTAACTGATCATCCATATCAACTCAATGAATGCTGTGAAAATTCGCTAGTTTACGTATCAGGAAAAGCAGGTGGAAAACTTGTTTTTATGTATTACAATCAAGTAAAGAAAAAACGGTGATTCTCAAAGGCCTGTTTCTAACCTCTACATTTTTTTCTAACTCACCAAATATGCATTTACATATGCATTTACAGAGTGTTGAATAATAACTAGTTTCAAATAGCAATACAAAAGATGTTTTGATTGGGATTGTGCCCACTCATATTCTTGGCACTTCTCTAAAACCTGTGAAGCCATTTTCTCAATTTCTCCCCAAAGAAATGAAGTGCAGCTGCCATCTTCAAACAACAGCTTATTTCCTCTGCTTAAATACAGCTTTTTAGTGTAAGAACATTTTAATGTTTTAAATTCTGTTTATTAACATGTTTCCTAATATTTTTCTTGGAACTCACTTCACATCTCCTTTTAGTCAACAAATAAGAATGATAATCTTTGTGTGCATATAACTTGGAGTAGCACAACTCTATGCCTTTTCTCATACTGTTAACATACAATACTGACTTTTCAAATTTTGTCTCTCATGAAGTCACTAACAATAATATTAACTTGGTGGCCTTGTTTTATATCCTTCAGCTAAATTATAGTAAAATAAGGTTCAAACAAAAGGTATTTGCTCTCTTATCTGTATTTGTTTAAATTAAGAATCTGATGGATAACCAAGACTTTTTACAGATTAATAGCTATGGAATTCAGGCTGAAATGAAAGAAATTTAATAGATACTCAGTTTCCATTGAAGATAGTGGCATTTTTAAAATAACTCATTTGCCTTTAATCCTACCTCTTCTTCAAGGAATTCTATAGCAATATAATAGATATTTGTTCAGTAGAATTTCAGTAAAAAGCAATGAAAAGGAGAGTGAAAATTCAGTAACTACTAGTTCAATCCAATTTTTAGTTTTTATTTTAAACAGTATATTTCTCTAAATTTTGAAATGTAGTTAGGATTAGGGGAAAAGCTAATTATTTTTTCATGTTCACATTAGGGAACTTCAGTACTTGGAATAATACTTCTGTGCCTGAAGATCTTGCAGCTTACCCTGAGCTAGTGATTTTTACTTTATTTTTTTGAGAAAATCTATCCTTTTCACCTCAAAAAAGCCTCTGCTGAAAATCACCAAAACAGAGATCTCTGTATCTTTTATCTCTTTTACAGCATAACAGAACACGTGTAGGATGTATTAAGAGGCAAACTTTCCACAAAGAAGACTGTATATCATAGACTAGCATATATAATATTAATTATTATAACAAGATTATTATTGTTTTTTATATACCCAAATCTCTCAAATTCTGTGTAGGTTTGTAGACTAGTGCTCAAAATTTGATCCAAAATTGACTTCTGACAGACAAATTTTGCAACCAAGTTTATAATGAAGAAAAAAGAGTTTATTCTTCATAACATGCTTATTATTTTTATTGATAAAAGAATCATCATAAGATCATAGAATGGCCTGGGTTGAAAAAGACATCAAAGATTTTCTAGTTTCAACCCCCCTGATATGGGCAGGGTTGCAAACCACTAGACCATGATACCCAGAGACATATCCAGCTTTGACTTGAATGCC
The DNA here is from genome assembly GCA_036925125.1 of Oreortyx pictus. Classification (NCBI taxonomy): domain Eukaryota; kingdom Metazoa; phylum Chordata; class Aves; order Galliformes; family Odontophoridae; genus Oreortyx; species Oreortyx pictus. Next base: position 46,347,977 of record JAUPFR010000001.1, on the reverse strand, counting down.
TCCAGGAACAGAGCATCCACAACTTCTTTGGGCAACCTGTTCCAATGTGTCACCACCCTGTGAGTGAAAAACTTCCTCCTAACATCTAACCTAAATCTCCCTGCCTTAGTTTGAAACCATTGCCCCTTGTTCTATCACTATCAACCCGTGTAAACGATACAGTCCCTTCAAGTACTGGAAGGCCACAATGGTGTCTCCCTGGAGCCTTCTCCAAGATAAACAAACTGAATTCCTCAACCTTTCCTCAGAAGTCCAGGTAGATGACATCCGTCACCCTTCCTCTGTCTACCAGTGCCACCACTCCATCATAGAAGGCCACCAGATTGGGCAGGCAAGTTCTCCCCTTGGTGAAGCCATGCTGGCCATCTTGGATCACCTCTTCATCTCGTATGTGTCTTAATATGCTAATCAGGTGGATCTGCTCCACGACCTTCCCAGGCACAAAGGTGAGGCTAACTAGCCTGTAGTTACTCAAGTCATCCTTTCTTCCTTTCTTAAAAATTACAGTAGTGTTTTCCTTTTTTCAGCCACAGAGGATCTCACCCAACAGCCGCAATTTTTCAGACATGATGGAGGGTGGCTAGGCAACCACATCACCCATCTCTCTCAGAACCATGGGATGCATATCATCCAGTTACTTGGTCTGTCTCCTCCTCCCTATGTACCTGTAGAATCTCTTCTAGGACATTCCTATTGAACTGTTTTTATCCTCTACTTATGCTTTTCAGGAATGGAATCACAACTTAATTTTCACAGGTCAAGATCCCATAGGTATAAGGACTATCAGCACAAGAACCAGTGTGGGCTTGAGAAGGCACAGATGGGAGAACATCATCTGTTCATCTTGTATTTGCCTTAACATGGTAACCAGGACGATTTTCCCAGCTACAGAGGTGAGCCCCACTGGACTGTAGTTCCCCAGGTTATCTTTTCTCCCTTATTTAAAAAATGGGAGTCATGTTTCTCTTTTTCCAGTGACCAGGGTTTGCACCCAACAGCCATGAACAATAAATGCAGTATTTATTATGAATCTGGGATTATGATTGGGTTTAGTATTGACAGGTTTCAAATACATGTGAGTTAGACTTCAAATATTATTCAGTCCTATACCTACACCCTACACCCTACGTAGTGGATTTTAAGCAGCAACTCTACTGTTGTAAATGGGAGAGAAAACTCCCCAGATTTTAGCAGAGATGCTTTATTCTTCCTAAACTGAATGTGGATAGGGATTTGAAGGTGGTGTCACAGAAAGAAAGAATAAGCATTTGCTTTCCTCCTCAGTTGATAACAAATTAAGAAAACAAATTTTTTTGGGAATTACTTTTTGAATGTATCTTTCATTACATTCAAAATCAGTGGAATTAGATCTTTATGTGTTGTTTACTGCCAGAATTCCATTACTGGATGATTTGTAACAGCTAAAATTCTGCCATGCTATCTCTTGTAATTTCAACCTGAGTAAGCATTTATTATGCTTTTATTAAATTTTCATAGAAGAATTTCATCACTACTGAAATGCCAAATATGCTTCTTAAAATCTACTGGCATATTATTACCATAGTTTTTCATTCTATTTTTTATTTTTAATATTAATTTAAATATGCAATTGTCAAAATATACATCCGTCAGATTACTCAATTTTATATGTATTTTTCTTGCTTCAGCATTCGAGCAACTTAAGCATAATATGCACTTATATCAATAAAAGGATGAAAGAGACTTAAAAATATGCTATTAATATATGGAGAAGACAGTCAAACTAAATATTATGGAGGTACTCATAACTCTAATAATTTAAATGTGATTTATCTGAGCGCAGTCAACATACTGAAATGAGAATGTCAGTCACTAATATCTGGAATAGAGGATTTCCGTATTACGAAAATGTGCTTTTAGCCATCAGCAAAACTGGGAGCAGACATCTCTCATGCCTCCCACAGAAAGGCTTTTGTGACATAAAATGTATCATAATAAAGTAGAAAGGAAACAAACCTATTTCATTTGAAGCTAAATAAAAAGTGCATTATGAAAAGGAGAATCTGGTTTAAAGGACATTTCCAGCACTGCAGATATCAGCAGTTTCAAGTAACAAAATATTCATAGATTCATTTTAAGTTTCTTAGGAGAAACACATAACCCCTTTTTTCAAGTCAATGAATGAAATCACAGCTCTCACAAACTATACCTACGAGCACGAGAACTGTCACTCTCATTTTCCAATAGTGATATATTGTGTTTAACAGTTTTCTTTAATCAATGTAAAATAAGGATGCTGAAATATAACATGTACGATTCTACATGTTCTATTAGAACAGTGATATCAACTGGAAGATTTTTTGTATCATTTCATCTGTGAAAATCAAGTTATCTAGTGCTGAGTGCTCCTTGTTTTATGGGCACATGCCCAAGAGAACTTTTTGTCAATTTTGGCACTATTCCTTTAACTCTCTATGGTACATCATTCAGTTTAGTGATTTTTTTTGCTCTCATCCTACAGTTAAGCTAAGTGCAAGGTACTGATATAACCTACCCACTGAGAATGAATACTGACCTTCATCTCATTTTACAATGTTACACTGAGCTGTAAAGCTTGGCTGAAAAATTTGATTGTCTTTTGGGGTCAGTAATAAATATCCAGTGGAACTGAGATTTCATTCTTTATTTTTCAGGCTGCTACTTTTTCCCTACATAGTTATTTTATTTTAAGAGTTAACAAGACAAGACAGATAGAAAGGCTCTTTACTGATGCTGCAAACTGAAATGTGATATTACGAAGGTGAGTTACTACTGACATGGAAAGTTCAGTATATGCTTCTGGAGGCTAAATGAAAAATGCATGTCATGGGAATTTAAGCTCCCATAGGTTAACTTGCAATACAAATGACATTAAGGGGTGTTGAATGCTATATTACAGGGCAAATGACACTGAGAAACAGAGAAATAAGAATTGTAAGAGCTGAGTTTTTCATATTATGGTCATATTGCCATCCAAATGCATCAGAATGCATTCAGATTTCGCCATTGCAAAAAAATGCTCATAGAATTTCAGCCATATTAGCTCTCTAATATAACTCTGGGGCAAACCAGCTCCCCTGTCTACAGAAATGGTAAGACTTCTTGTCAGTAAAGCAGAAAGAGGAAAAATCTGTGCTTTTGTGACCAATAACTACATCAGGATAAAAACTTTACAAGAAGAAACGGAGGATAGACTGCAAGAAGGGAATTCGTGGGATCCTTACCAGAAAGAAGGAATGATTTCCTGAATATTGCTTCAGTAAAATTCTGATTTGTCTTACGGTTTTGAGATTTTGCTCCAGTAAATCTGGCACTGATACAGGACACTTTGTAGAGATCTTTATAGTATTCTCTTGCCTAGTCATGAGAAATTTATAGCTCAGTTAAGAACCCTCCACTCTTTCTAAAGTTTAAAGAATGGTGACTGAGGGTTGAAATGAAAGAAATGAACATTTAGTTTATTGGGGAGCATATGTACTTTGTATAATATCCACATAAAATTAAATATTTGAGTGACTTTTGCTGTATTGCTAATAAGGTTTTGAGCTTTTGACAATGTGCAATCATTTATTTATGGCTCAAAAAAGACCTGCATAAGCAATTAAAGTTAAAAATTTTAATAATTTAGACTACTAGATATTACAAGAATCAAAAATCAAAAATACAGTTTGTCTACAGATTTGCATTCTTTCTGGATTGAGTAGTCATTGTTTCAGAAATATCATGCTGAAACTTACTCAACATCAAGGACTAAAATAACATTAAAAAATGGTATTAAGAAAATCCCAAATGTCTCATGAATGGTGCATGGAAGACTACCCATAACATGAGATTTCTCTGTTCTGTCTTTTTTTAATATACTTCATATACAGGAGATGGATTTTTATATATGGAAACATTCAGGCAGATTGCTAACACTACTTTGTTTCCGATTTTCAGAAAGATGTTCATTATCCTGTTAAGGATAAGGCTGTAGAAAGATATTAGACATTATCATAAACAGATTACCCTTTATCACGTAAAGGCTAAGGCCCAAAATTACAATACAGTGTAAGTCAATGACAATTTAGCTTTGACATAAAAGTGGTAACGGATTTACCCACATCCTCTATTGCTGATATCATAGAATAACCTCAGTAAAGCATTTTCAATATTTACTTGTTTTTTGGTAGTAGGAAGGTAGGGAATTTTCTTGCAATAATTTTCTCGTAATAATATCTTCAGTATTTTGGGGGTAAAGTCAAATCATTGCTTAGTCTTCCCTTGAAAATAGTAGTATTTGCAGAACGTAAAATTCAGTTAATATGTTATTTATCAGTACAGCCTCATCCAAATACTGATGAAAACAAATGTATGCTTATGAAGATAACATACTCAGGCTACACAGGGTAATATGCTTTAACTGCTTTAACAAAAGCAGCAATGTTCAAATTAAGTATTTGTCTCCTTTCACCTGTAACTTCTGAAATAAATTTAGTTATATTGTTCAAAGTAATGTCCTCTTGCTTCAGGAGTTAACTAAATGCTTCTTTTATTGAACTTTTACATATTTTTTAAAATACAATTCTGTTTTGGAAAAAATACCCCAATTGTATCTTTTAATAATTATCAGTAAACTAGATAAAGTGTTCCACTCCCCAGTGTAACTATTTAAACATTCCTTCTTTACTTGCCAAAGAGGAATGAAAACTACTTGCCCAAAAGACAGGCTATGTGAAAGGAAGGAGTGAGTTATGCAGAGAGGTTGTTTGTCCAAATATGTTTTCATATGAGATGGCTATCAGCTGCAGTTTAGATACGGTGCTGTAATTTGGCCAACTGCAGCTAAAAACTACAGTTTCTTCATTCTGTATTTTAATTCATTTCTAAATTATACTTGAATATGCTACCTTCAAGCAGTTTAAATTCAGAACTATGACTCCAGATTTTGTCCTGCAAGTCCTCTAAGCAGAGAACTATAAAGACTATTTAAAACATCTCTTCACCGTAATTTTAAAACAGATACCCTCTGTAAATATTCTGCTTCTGCAGAAAGGGGGAAAAAAGTTCCAAAGTTCCACATTCATCAATTGTTTTTATATTCCCTGAAAAACAAAACAAAACAAAACAACCCACATTGATTTCTGGCAACTGAAACTTAAGAGCATGTTCAAGAGCTGGAATTTTAGATAATGCACTCTATTCACTCCCTTATTTCAAATGCCCCATTGAGAGACTGAGTTTCTCAAAATCCTATAACCAGGAGGGAAAACAAACAGGTATGAGGCACATTTCTCAGCTGGTCCCTGGCCTATGAAATGAGAAAATCAGCACAACAGTGTCTGAGGGATGTCCCTATAGGTAAACAGAGATGTAGCCCTCAATGACCATATTTAATTGTGACTCCCCTGAAGAAGAAAATACTGTTAATATACACAGTAATAGACAGACCAGTGCTGTTTACTGTGATCCTGGAAGGAAGAATTCCCCTAAGACAGTACAGATATGGACTTGGAGAAGTACAAAATAATGATGTTTGTATCACAGAATATTCAGCTAATTAAGACTGAAAATACTCTCTTTGTAAAGATATCTCACGTAACATCACTATGTTCATTTGGAGCCTTTCGAAGGGTAGGAGCAAAACAGCTTTCCCAGCACTTCTGACTGTAAACATGGGAATTTACTGTTCCACGCAACCTCCAAATGGAGCGCGACTACCCAATCAGCTCCCTTTGATGGGAAAGAGTTGAAGATAAGGAATGAAAATTGAACTAATATTTCTTCATTTGTGTCCGACTTTTGTGTATTTGTAAAATCTTTTAAACTATTTTTTTGTTAGTTCTGATCTGCACTACTATTTCAGGGTGATATTTCTGCTCTAGAACATAAATGCTGCAGTGAACATAGGGCTCCTTTGTTCCTGGTGTAAATGCAGAGTATGTGGCTTTGATTCCACTTCAAGCTTGAGAAGCTTTTCTCACTAATGCAGATATGACATGGTTCAGGTATACTGCATGTGGGTGGCAAAGTCAGAATGCTGGAATTGACAGATTTGATCCTGTATTTGTAACAGTCATTGGCCTGATGATGGGTGATGTCTTTCTCACACAGTAATATATTTCTATCCTTTAATATAAGGTGGCATAATCATTCAGTATAGTTCATTTCTGTAAGTTCAGTTAAAGCTAGGAAGCAAAATGAGTCTGCTGGTGCCCTTAAACTAATCATCTGCATCTTCAGATATCCACAGCATCTTGTCAGCAGTCTGTTTTTGAGAGTTACTCTGAGTGATGCCATTAGCATCTCTCCAGGAGATGTCCTCCTAGTAAAGAGCTATCAATGGTGCCAACAAGCAGCAAGATCAAGACAGATGAGCCCCAGCTTTCCCAAAGCTGTAACTGGAGCACAGTCTCTTAGTCACACTGGAGGGAACCTTGTTCTTTAGTGAAACATCCTAAAGCAAATGTACATGGTACTGGATGCTGTGAGCTGCTTGCAGGACCCTGTATTGTCTCAGTGGGGAGGTTCAGAGGTTTAGCAAGGTAACTGGAGTTTAAGAAGCAGGCAAGTGCTGATGCCATTTGCATGGTGCTGGCAGACCCACAACTTCAGAGGGCTGCTCTCAGACTGAATTCATTACCATATGAGGAATTCCATGCCCAGATTGTGTATCCCTTATACTCCTGAGTGAAGAGCTACAACAGAAAAAGCAAATAGATTCCTGCTCCTACGCATTGTTATTTTGCTCAGTGGATAATAATACTCCCTTTATTTCAGGGATATTCCTATGTAACCCGCCTAAGCAGTACTTAGCCACAGGCACTGACTCCAGAAAAATGGGGAAAATATGGAATCATGGAGACTAGTGTTTGTCAGAGGATTTTAAAATAATAATGCTGTAATCTTTTAATTAGATATTATCAAATTGGGCTCACTGTTTAGCTGTAAATTTTTATCCTGAACTGTCATAATTGTTTAATGATGTTAAGACTTTTAACAACACTGCTAATTCTTTTTGGTAGGGCTGCTTATGCACAGTGAAGACTATAGGGCTTGAAGGAAACATTTTTTTTTCCCATCTGATCAGAACTTTTTAAGCAACTTCATTTTCAGTTGTAACACACAACAGTATTCTACCATTTTTCCCTTGTTTTTTTGGGAAAGAGAAGCTGAAGTGGGAAAAAAACCCTGAAACTACAGATTCCATTTTTTTTTTTCATTTATAATTGGGATTGAGCTCCAGAACCTCAGCAGCCATCCACCAAACCTTGCCTATTCAACTAAGGGAGTAGTGATCGGTGTATAAAAATAGCTGTTGTAGTATACATGGACAGGAGAGTTGAAGAAAACATTACAGGCACTGCAGTTTCTCTAAGAAATGGGAAGAAAAGGCCATTAAAGTTGAGTTAATATCATTTTCCTTATTCTGATGGGTGGAAAAGATGATTTCACAAGAGTTTTCACATTGCATTTTATTCAGGAAGGAAGCAGGAAAGGAGGATTTCATCTTGAACATTTCAATGTTTGCTAAGTTGACAGTGGCTGAAAATAAGGCTTGATAGGTTTTGATCTATAGGCTGCTTTAATTATGAATGCTATTAGTTTGCATACAAAATGTTAATGCTCATTTTTAAGTATTCACGCTATGTCCACAGAACAAAAATGAAAGAATTTGTATGAGAAATTTGAAGTACTGACACTGTAGGGCTGCAAGAATCTTCTGCAAGTCATTCATGGAGGGAAGGAATTAAGTTTTTTTCTCGCTGTGTCCTTGAGAGAAGCTAACATATAATAAGTAACAGCATACTTTCATACAGTGATTACAGAGGAGGCTGTCAGAGAAAAGAAATCTAAGTGCCAGGTAGCTGGGGTTGCTAACATCTTTTTTTTAGTTCTTACTTACTATGATCAAGCAGGAGCAAGAATTTTTCCTACTGATTTTTTTTCATGAACCGAAGTGACTCTCAAAGAGCTCAATAGCAAACCAGTAACAGGAAACAGATCTGGGTGGTCTTTTGAAGCTTTAATAGGAAAATATTTATCTTTGTGCTTGCACATGAAAGGGAGAAAACACAGAGTCCTGAGGGCTTTTGTAAGCAGTAAATAAAACTGATTGCATATTTTCATCACTCTCAATCTTTCATTAGGAGTAAGTAGTTAAGGTTTTGATGGAGAGTTTTACTTAAAACGATTGAATTGCTATAACCAAGATTGCATGGTATGCTCAGCCTCAAGAGTTCTCCTAAGGTAAGTATCTGAGTCATACCAATGGGAAGAAAACAGAGGGATTCCTAAAGCACAACAATGAATATTTATTAGAAGTGCAGAGCTGCAGCACTGATGGTGAGTGAAATATCTTCAAGACTTGCAGCTTTTGCTGAAACCGTGAAAATATGATTTTCTCCTGTGTCTGAAGTAACCAGCAAGACACTGGCAGTAAGAGGTGGCTCTGGCTCTCGAAGCTGGATGCTGGCTTTGCTGGCCTTGGAAGACAGAAATTGGGCACATCAGAGCCTTCTCTGCCTTGCTACACTACAAAGCTTTTAAAATATCAGATACACCATTAACAAGGCCACTTGCTCTCCAACTGTGATGGTGACCAAGCGCAGGTGCCCCTTGGCTGCTATTCACGGACAAAGATATGGTCCTGAGCTGTGCTCTGGAAAGACAGAAACCACAGCACCTCTGTGTTACAGCACAGCTCTAAAGGGTTTACACCAACGTCCTTCCTTCCAAACTCAGAAGCAAAGTCAAGCATGCCTGATTTACTGTCGAATGGTTCTATAAAAAAAATATTTTACTTGTAATTTCTGCTGCTATAAATAGCCACGCTGTGACAAACCTCCACGGACTGCAGCAAAGCAAACATGATCTACTTAGGCATTACACTAGAGTACACTGCCACTAAATGCAGCAACAGAGCATTTATAATTTATTTTAGATGTCCACAACAGAAGCCCAAATACAGTCATTGCTCTGATTAAAGCAGTTACCTGGATATTTACCCTTCTGCTGCGTTGAATTTCATAGGAGGTATTATACTTGGCTCACAGTCTTGCTCGGCAGCTAGGTTTAGAATCATCTACGTTTTTGTCCCAGGACAGGACTAAGTGAAATCCTCTTTCAGCAGAAACCAAATGGTTTTTGGCCACTCTTCCATTCTGAGTCATCATTGACTCAGTTGATGCAGATTCCTACATACGTAGAAATCGCCTTTCTGTGGGTATTGCTTCTATAACTGAATGAGGGCTCCAAGAGAAAGTGTGGTGCCCACTAAGGGGAGCTAGTTCTTCAGGTACTTGAGACACAGAGAAGCTGAAGGCAATCAGCTGATCAACTGTAGAGGAGGACAGAAATAGGGACTGAAAAATGGGGCTGCTGGTGAAGAGGAGTAACAGTCTTGCTGAAATTTAGCTTAGTTCCCTAAGATACATAGGTTAAAATCTTTGTAGGATCATAAACTCACCAAGGTTGGAAAAGACCTATTTTGTAAGTGGGAACAGTTTCCTCTTCATCTCTTTTGTGTTTCTGTCATGGAATGAACACTGGGATCCCTGATCCTTGTCATTGTTAATTGCTATAGCTCCATGGAGAGAAGCATAGTTTTGATGGTATCCACTGGGTTATGAGACCTAGAGAAAATTCTTTCTCCTATTCCATGGAATCAGTCAGCTCCTCCCCTGAAGCCATCTCGTTCCTGAGAAGTGCATTTCCTCTACTCATCCTTTTTATCTTTCCTTGGCTAACTTTGCCTGAGAGTGGTGTAAAGGATATTATGAGGGAGGGGTAGCTCATAGGCAAAATGTTAGAAGCAAGCTTTGTCAAAGTGTGTATTTTTGAAGTATATGTGGTTGATTTACCTCTTGAATATTTTATATAGATACCTGGAAGTAGCAATCAATCATTACAGTTTAATAGTTATTAATGACTGTATCTTCCTTTCTTAGGCAAAATTCTGATTTTCATAGGAATTTTGCTTGAACGGGATGTGCTACATTTGGCTTTTATCGTACAATAACGAAAACAATAAAATAAAAAAGCCTGTTGTGAATAGTTATACAAAAATTACTCAGACCTTAAGGTGACACAAATAGAAAAAGTAAAATAAACTGTGTGTCATGCTGTTGCAGCTGTTTCACCTCTTACCAATTTTCACAGTCTATAAAATCTTGGAAAGCACCAGATGTTTAGGGGAAGCTGTCCTACTCTGCCTAGCTTTGGAAGTGAATGTAAGATTTATTAGTGCTATATCAATGTGATTTCAGTACTGGATTCTGCATTTATATACTATGTGGAACTTATAGCACATCCTTTTGAGAGAGAACCTATTTACATACCTCTGCTCCTCCTCACTTGTAGATTTTGGTGTTGCTGGACAATTAAAGTAACTACAAAACAATACCAGAACATGCTTTCCAGGAGATACAATTTGCTTTGTTACTGACAAACACCTATCGGAGCTTTCTCCTAGTCCTAACTTTAGCCAAAACAACCTCACAATCCACAGATTATAAGCTATGCAAACCTATTTTGTTGTGTAAGAGTATGCACTACTATTTAGGATTCCTGCCTATGCAGAGACTGTTGGTTCACAAAATTATTAATTTTTTTCCTAGTGCATGGTTCATAATGTTGGAACAGGAATAAAAACTGCTCATGCATACTTTCCAATCTCTTATAGCTCAGTGGTGCTGTAAAATGCTGCTGTTCGTTTTAATTCAGTGAGAAGAAGTTTTGTTGTGTTTAGTACTAGGGAATTGCATGTATTATTAGAAAGCCTCTGACAGCTGTCAGAGACAGAGACAACTTGCTGGATTTCAATCTTTTGTAAAGGAAGGACTGAGGACTCTCATCCCCAGCAAAGCTGTCAGGGTTCTCACAAAATGGGATAAAACAGAGTATCTTTTCCAAACACAGGGAGATCTCTCTCTCTCCTCTAATCCATCTCCCATCAATTTGTACAGGGAAAGTTGTATAGGTAGAAGAAAGAGAAATATGTCTTGATGTATCAGTGCTTTATACTGTCTTGTCATCGCTGACATGAAGGGATAATTGCATAGCAGTCTGCGTTGCCTTGAGGAAGCACTTGATGTTTTACATGGTATTTAATAAATTAGCACGATATTTTAACAAAATGTACCAGCTTTCATGCAGTTTTGCTTTTCTGAGAGCAGGAACAATGAAAATGTGAAATACATTGATGAAGACAAGGGCTTTTCATCAAAGACTGAAAGTCTGAAGCTGGAAGCATTTCCACACTTCTGAGCACAAAACTTACTCTGCCCAAATCTCTCAGTGGATTCAAAGCACCAGGAAATGAAATCTCTTAAGGCCTGAAAACTTACCTTCCAGCTTTTAATTTGAACAGGCGCTTAATAAAAACTTTGTCATTTATTTTAGTTAAAATGTTTTTTTTCTAAAAGCCTACAGTATTTTCTGTGATCATAATTACTGACAATTCAGGTCTTGCATACTTGTTAACTTCAAAGGGAAAGTAGATTTCACCAAGTCTTTAACAGGTGGGCATTTATTTCCCATCCACTCTTATTTAACTTTCAGGTGATGAACTGACTCTTCCTTTCATACCAGTAATACCACCGGTTTCCCCCATACAGTGCATCTTACTGGGGTAGCTTCCTTTAACCAGTACAAGGGACTGAGAAGGCATGCCTATTCGTATCACTTTCATTATTGCTATTTGCATTTCTGCTTATGCTATTTTTTATAGCACACTTGATATCGTTTGTCATTTTGCTTACTCTGATTCATTTTTCATCCTGTTTTCTTCTCCCTATCCATCTTGTACCACTGCTGTGCTGAGTAAGGTGAAAATGCACTGTGAGTCAGAGTCATGCTTTCAAAGTCACATTGGTCAGTGGGGTTTGAAATTAGGCAAATGAGATTGCTGATATTTTGTCTTACAAAAGAAGAAAATAATATTTTCTTTATGTAGAATGAGGAGAATTTATCCCATATTTTCCAGCTGATTTGCTTTACCCAAATTCAGTTTAGCCTGGGATGCTTACAAAAGTTTGATATATAAGTAGCTGCTTCTGTTCTTTCTATTTTAACATTATCGTATAGCCTTGACTAATTTCTCAACCTATCTTTGTATTATTTATTACCAAAAGCAACTTGAAGGTCTTATTTCTTGTCTAAGGTTAATCTTCCGAGAGTTCTTCTGCTCCAGGATGTCTGAATGACTGTTAAGGAGATTTCTTCCTTTGCACTTTATTTTACCGGAGTGAAGAGTTATGTGAATAAAGCTGTAATAGCAGTTATCTTTAAATATGTTTTTTATACTTTGTTCTTAAATTTTGATCGTATGTTTAATACTTCTTATTCATCATGTTGAAAGAGAGGCTTTAGCTCATTTTAACTGGTAACAGGGAATTAATAATTTCTCATGTATGTAACTTTTTAAGTTATGTATACTATATTCTACCAAAATTAAAAAAAGTGCTCTTGTAATGTATGTTGAATAGATTTTATACAATACTACTATCTTCTCAACTTGCAAGATCCTAGCTTTCAGTTGAAGTACAAACTTTTTTCAGCCACGTTAAGCTTTTTATCATTTCCTAATAAAACTATCTAATATTTCACATACCATATAATAATTTAGATCGGAACTTATAACACCACACGATTTCATTTGAAATAGGAAATATGAAATGTGACTTGCTCTGGGGTGGAAATGTCATTTCCTACTGCAATCCAGAAAGTTCAACTAGAAAATGAGATGCATCTGCAATTGTTTCATTGCAAGTATAGACCAACAAAATCTTCTAATCTTACAGAACTCTGCAGATGTTTGCTATAACCAGTATTTCCTTCCACTAATATTTAAACTCTTCTTACCTATGAACAGATTCCACTCAGTATCCAAATCAGCCTGATTTGCTAGGCAGCCCTTCATTACATTGAGGCAATAGTTGTTGCAAGGTTTCACAGTGGGAAGTCCTCTGCAGTAAGGGCAGTACAACATCTTCATTAACGCCCGGATGCACCCTGGGGTGGGACTGACCTGCAGAGTTTGAAGGGGGGAAAGAAAAAGAAAAAGGAGGACATCAATCTCCTGTTCTGTGAGTGCTGGGGTTGCTGAGATTATGCCTCTCAAGCAAAAAGCGCAGAAGGGGCAATCTGTGAGATCTCAAACTTTAATAACATCCTCCTATGATGCTTAACAATTCCTACTCATTATCTTCATTCAGTACAGCCAGCAGTGACTTTCAGGAATGCAAAAATCAACACTCCCCTCTTGATTGGCAGAGCTTTCTGCCCCAGCCCTCCCCCATGAAATTTATTGGAACTAAAGGAAAAAAAAAGCCAGGAAATAAGTGTGACAGAAACTGACTGATCCTAAACAGAAGGATCCCAAGGTGATGCTACACTCTTCTCATTCAAGCTAGAATTGCCAGCCACACTGAATGAGATTCTTCTATTTATTAAAATGCAGTAAATCCAAGATCTTTTCTATTAAATTATTCAGAAATTCTCCATGAAAAAGGGATATAATCCTGTCCTCAGAAAAAAAAAAAAAAAACCAACCAAAAAACGCCCTTCTTTTTTCTCAGACAGCTTCATAAAGAGATCAGACCTTTTTGTTTTCTCAAGATTTTGTCTTTCAATATTTTGGGCAACAATGAAGCATTTTATTGACAACAGCCTAATGCATTTCAAGTTAAGCATCAGTATAGCACAACATGGCTGCACTTGTTGAACTTAGAACTGCCATCAGAGTCAATGGAAAGACACCCTGTGAGTTTAGGGTTTTCAGTCAAAATTGTTAATGTGTGTACGGCTGACAGAAAGTAGTAGTGTGCAGCTACAAGCTTACACTGATATCTAATACAGTTTTCACTAGAAGCGTATGGTTTTCCTGGCGAGGGTGCATTCAGGTTAGAAAGCTTTCTTTCTTAAGGATCCTCTGTTATCTCTAATGATAGGATCTTTCGTCTCATCTTTTTTAGCCATCAAAATGACAGGCTTCTATTCAGTAATATCTTCCAGATCCAACGGAGAGAAATAAATCTTCTTGGGTAGTATTTTATCCCATTTATTGCAGGGTAGGATAAATCTTCTGGAGGACATCCACTGAATGCTCTATTCTGAGATTTAAACTGACCAAATTGAGCCCATTTGATAACCACTTATTCTTCATTGGTTAAGCATTATTTCCCTTACCCTCTCACTTGTTTCAGACCAGACTTTTAAAATTTCACATGCTATTATAAAATACATTTCAGGACAGAAACCCTATATTGCACTAAAAGTGTGCAATATTAGATACTACTTGCAAAATGTCTTGTCACAGTGCAGGGGAGCATATGTTTCCTGTGTCAGAGTGACAGTCTAGCGCAATGACAGAAGGGCTACAGGTTCTTCAGTGATTTGAGAATTTCTGAACAGGAAAGTGCAAAGCAATGTCTTTCCTTTCACTCATTTTGTTAGCTTATGAATAGATGCAACAGATTAATGTGAATGTGAACTGTTTTTCTATAGTCATGGAAATTTGTGCTAAAAGAGAGTGTGAAAGCATGAATCTGACTTTGCACTATAGCAGTGTGTGCTAAGCTGACTGATACAGTTTTCTACTGTCAGGGTCATACTAAAATTGTAATTCTTTCCTCCACTTTTTTTTTTTTTTTTCTTTTCCCCTGGGATTTCTTTTCCTTTTTCTGGTGTGTAATATTTTCATTACACTGAGCTTTTTTTGAAACAACTCTGTTAAAAGTTAGAGCAGAAGCTTCTGACTAGGCTCAGAGGTGATTTTTGGTGATTTTTGCCTTGCTTTCCTAGAGAAATGCACTTACACAACAATCTGATGGGGTGTGTAATGGTATATTTAGCTATTTTTTCTGATAGTTTTAGAATGTGTTGACCAATTTTAATCAAATTTGACTTCAGGTCTTGGTACAGTAAGATCCTACAAGCTTTTTGAAAACAGCTTGGAGAAGAAAAGGAGATATGCTTTGTTAATGCCTTTATTTAGAAAGAGGATGAATGATGAGGTCAATTCCTTCAAGAAATCAAAGAGTACACATGGAGAATGATTCTGTAAATTTCCCAGGGGTTAAAAAAGCACTAAAAGTAGAACTTCAACATTAATAATCACAAGAAAAATCCAAAGAAAATCCAAATACTAAATATAAATCCAAGTAAGGATTATATTCATTATTTCCACTGCTCAGAATAATATTTTACAGTTACATGTATAGTTTTTTTATCCATATACCCCAAACCTACAGTGGGCCCACTTTTCCAAAAAGATTAGCAAACAAAGAGGGATGTGAATAAAATACAGAGCATTCAAAATTACTTTTAAATTGCTGTTTAAAGCGGTATTTCTGCCAGTCACCACCAATAGTTTTTTCAGCAAAGTTATTTTCATGATTAAAATTTTGCTTCTTCCCCTGCCCAGAATTCTAGTCAATGAAAAGCTGTTGAAACCTGACTGACTTCCTAGATTTGACTGAAATGCACATTTTCTCCCATCTGTGCCTTCTCAAGCCCACATTGGTTCTTGTTCTGACAGCCTTCAGACCTATGGGATCTTGACCTGTGAAAATTGAGTGTGGTTCCATTCATGAAAAGCATAACTAGAGGATAAAAACAGTTCATCAAGAATGTTCTAGAAGAGGTTCTAATGGTGCATAGGCAGGAGACAGACCAAGGGGCCAGATGATATGCATCCCAGGGTTCTGAGAGAGATGGCTGATGTGGTTGCCTAGCCACTCTCCATCATGTCTGAAAAACTGTGGCTGTCAGGTGAAATTGCTGGTGAATGGAAAAAGGGAAACATTACTCTCATTTTTAAGAAAGGGAGAAAGGATGACTTGGGGAACTACAGGCTGGTGAGCCTCACCTTTGTGCCTGGGAAGATCGTGGAGCAGAGCCACCTGATTAGCATTTTAAGACACATACGAGATGAAGAGGTGATCCAAGATGGCCAGCATGGCTTCACCGAGGGCAGACGTTGCCTGCCCAATCTGGTGGCCTTCTATGGTGGAGTGATGGCATTGGTAGACAGAGGAAGGGTGACGGATGTAATATACCTGGACTTCTGCAGAGCCTTTGACTTGGTCCCTCACCACATCCTTCTCTCTAACTTGAAGAGTTATGGATTTGTAAGATGGACTGTTTGAGGGATTAAGAACTGGTTGGTTGGTTGCAGACGAAGTATTATGATCAACAGCTCTATGTCTGGGTGGAGTCTGGTCATGAGTGGCATCCTCCAAAAGTCAGCCTTGGCACCAGTGCTTTTCAACATCTTTATTAGTGACGTAGAAGATGGAATTGAGTGCACCCTCAGCAAGTTTGCGTATGACACTAAGCAGAGCAGTGCAGCCAATACATTGGAGGGAAGGGAAGGGAAGCCATCCAAAGGGAACTGGACAGGCTGCAGAAGTTGGGTCTATTTGAACCTAATGAAGTTCAACCAGGTCAAGTGCAAGGTGTTTCACTTGGACCAGGGCAATCCCAGATATTCAGACAGTATGGGGGAAGAACTCCTGAAGAGTAGACCTGCGGAGAAGGACTTGGGGGTCCTGGTGGACGAGAAACTGGACATGAGTCAGCAGTGCACGCCTACCGCCTGGAGGGCCAACTATATCCTGGGCTGCATTAAAAAAGGGGTGGCCAGCAGGGAGAGGGAGGTGATTGTCCCCCTTTACTTAGCTCTTGTGAGGCCCCATCTGGAGTACTGCATCCAGGCCTGGGGCCCCCAGCACAAGAAAGATGCAGAGCTCTTCAAATGGTTTCTGAGGGCCACTATGCGGATCAGAGGGCTGGAGCACCACTCCAATGAGGAAAGGTTGAGGGAACCGGTCTTGTTTAGGTTGGAGAAGGCTCCAGGGAGACCTCATTGTGGCCTTCCAGTTCTTGAAAGGAGTATATCAACAGGAGGAGGAACAACTGTTTACACGAGTTGATAGGGATAGGACAAAGGGGAATGGTTTTAAAACTAAGGCAGGGAGATGACCTTTGAGGCCCTTCTCAACACAGGCCATTCTATGGTTCTATGAAAGAAACCAGCTTAGATTTTGAGAACACATGAAATCTGTATATTATTATAGAAATTTTCTTTTCAACTAATCAGATTGGCTTGACACATCTTGCTGTTGGCAAATTAAATGAAATGTATTTTCAAAGCCCATTTCTCATTCCTATCTTTCCATCTTGAAAAACAAACAACAACAACATAAAAACCAACCAAAATACAACAACTCCCAAACTAAAAACAAACCAAAGAAACCCCTCTGAAATCTCTCACATCCTAAAATACTTTTCTGCAGATCAGTCAAAAGGCAGACATGCATTTCATTCAGAGGTATTCAACATCTGCATTTGCTGAGGAAAGCTGTTCATCAGCTTTAAATAATATTTGTTATTATAGGCTTTTACTTATTTATTTAGTCTTTTAAAATGCATTGAAATTACTTGTATACTAAGCAGAGAAATTTGCGTAGACTTCAAAGTTCAGAAATAATGGTCCTAATGTAAGTCATGTTTTATGAATCAATCAGAACATATTAAATGTCATTACTGGAGAAACCGTCATAGAGGAGTCCTTAATTCTATCATGTTGTCTCCCTGACTGACTAGGACATCTTCATTTTAGTATATGCATACACAGATTGCAGCATGTTGGAAAAGTACCCTTCAGAACGTTGACTGAGCCTAGTAGCCGCAGGACATGTCACACCAGAGCACTTTATAACACATTCTGACAGCTTTGTCTTTATCTTAATGAAAGTTTATGCATACATGCAAAAACAAAACAAAACCAAAAACCCAAAAAGCAAGATTCTTTAGGGCTTCATTACTGAACATAAGTTTACTCCTTTTAGAAATTCTGGAAGTAATATCATCTCACCTAGAAGATAGAATTTGCAATATAAATTTGCAAATATAAATAATTGTGGAAATAACATTTTTTGGGGGAAAAACATGAAATTTAATTGTCTCATAACACATTTTCAAATATGACATTGTATTATGTACCTGATCGGTATTTATAATCAAGTCTTGGCTTTACTGTGTACACAAAGTGAATATTTTTTTTCTGATATAAAAAACTTCAGAAAAAATAGGTTAAAGAACCTTGAAAGGGTCAGAAATACTGATACACCATTTCTCCACTTGTATTTACTGGAGATTTCTTACTGAAGTAACTGATATATGTTGTCTGGTGCTAAAGTAGAGACATTCCTCCCAAGTAATATCGGATGTATTCGCAGTATAAAGCCATACTTAGGCCCAGATCTCGTCGTTTCTTGATGTATAATAAAATCTGTCAAGTATGAGCAAAATTCATTGAAGCTGAGTACCACAACATTCCAACATTTCCTGTGGAATTGATCTCATTATGAAGCACACGAAGCCATTCCTTAACATGAAAACATGAGGTGTAACTGTCAGCTGGCCCAGAAAGTAGATTTTAAGTGCTCCTACACTAAACGATCTTCCTGTCTAGAGGGAAGATGATTGCATTTTATTTCAAACTATATGAATGTGTTAACAACCGACCTGCTGGACAAAAGCTGGAAAGTTTTATTTTCTTTCCCATTCAGTGTTCAGAGAGAGCTAACATGCTTTGATTTAAAGAAGGGAGTTTTTACAAGGCAGTGAGGTATATATTCCATGTAAGTGGATAGTTGGACAGAATTTTAAAGTGCATTGTTTAGATCATTCATCTCCCCACTCAAGTAACCCAATGTCATGTGCCCTGCGCAGGCATGGTGCACTGCCTGAGAAACTGAGGAATCCTTTTGTTGTTTTTTATCTATGTAGTCTGTCTCCAACTTAACAGTATTAATGGACAAAATGTGCTGTTTCCAAGTATAATTTTGTTCCTAGCCTAATTACTTTAAGAGCTTCAGCTAGGACTATGGGGATAATAATGCAATACTTATGCATGTTCCCAGGTCAGAGACTGATCTTGCATGCATTAGCATGTCTCAAACAACTCTTGGGGAAATGCAAACTCCACCGAGACACGTAGTCTTCCCATATTCATCCACCAAATGTTAATATATCTGTGGGCAACTTGATAGCCTAATTTTAACATTTCATCTCCCAAAAACATGACAGTCTAATTCTAGTGTTTCCTACCCAAAATTATATACAAATTCAAATGAGAAATAAGGAGAGATTCATGCTGGTTCATTTCAGAAGAGAAGGAAAACCAAAACTTCTAATTAATACAATAATTGCTCTTTATTGTATTCAATACACTAGAACTAAGGAAACTTTTCTAGTAACAAAAAAACTTGTTTCTGATCTCATGAAATAAGTCAAAAAGTAACTGTAACTTCAATTAAACATTTAGATTGATGTAACTGGGGTCAGACTGAGGTGTACAGTGAAGTATACTTTATAGGCTACACTGGATTGCCAGAAACCATTAGATCAGCTATCCTAAGAGGCACAGTTTTTTTTTTCTTTCCTTTGATGTTTAATTAAATTCAGTACAAAGATTAAAACATCAGTCCAGTCAGTCACTGCTTTACATCATATAACTTTGACACTATTGTCTCAGCAAGATACAATTAGTACCTATTGATTTTTGTTATTTACTTTTAAATGGGGGAAATGGATAGTTTAGAGACTAGTGTTTTGTTTTGTTTTGTTTTGTTTTGTTTTCCACTTTTCCTCTTTTCTCTCTTGAAACTAGTCTTGCTCACAGCTAGACCCAAGTGATTCATTTTCTTCTTGTTCATATTTTGGCTATTTTCACAAGCATTCTATTACTGCCGATTTCACTTAATATTCTAGATATCAAGCAAGTTATTTTCAGTTGAAAATATGACAGTATGTATCTAATTAGAACTGCACATAAATATTCATTACATATTTGAATGCATTATTTAAGTGCTCTTCATTGTTTCAGTCTGGTTCTTCAATTCTAAGATCTCAGCTCACTGCTCACACAGTATAAACTGATATATAAATGGAAATACTGCCTCAGCCATACAAAATTGGGAATTTATGTTGTAAAAGGTCACTTTGAAAATACTTGCTTACAGCAACCAAAAGTCTCATTTAGTATCGATCTCCTAAATAAAAGTTGCTGTCTTTTTATCAGTTCATAGTACCCCTGATGAGTGAAAGGCTGTTTTGAGGACTATGACTTTGTATTAGTATCTTTGACTTCATGTTTGAATTATACCAAAGTAAAAGCAAAACGCTGCCATCAGTTAAACAGCTGCAAGATTCCTACAATTCTTGGATGCTATATCTCAAGAACACAATAAGACATAAAACATGTTAATTTTAATTTTAATAATTTCATATCCAATAAACTTTTTTTCTAGACGATATATCATTCAGAGTTCAACATGTTCATAAATAATTAAAAAAAATAATAGTCGAATTCTATAAAAGTTTAATAATGTAAAAAAGAAATTACATATATACCATCAGATATAAATTGTGCAATATTAAGCACTTACCATTACAACTTAGAGGAACCAATCTTTTTTTTTGTTCCCTGAAAGAATAATAACATTTAGAAATTCTTCTTTGAAATGACTCTTTTTAATTATTTATAATGGAAACAATTTTGAAATCATGAGAAACTATATTTCTTCCAACACTTATTAAAATATGGGCTATTTTTCATACTTATTCATTCATTTCAGTATATCTATAATTGTGCAACTGTATGTGTATTGCTCTTGAAGGCAGAGTGATATAACTCCTCCATTTTAGAGATGAAAAAATTCAACATAATAGGTAATACATCTTCATCAATGACCTTGATGAGGGGATAGAGTCCACCCTGAGCAAGATTGCTGATGATACAAAGCTGGCAGGAATGGCTGACTTGCCGGGTGGCTGTGCTGCCATTCAGCAAGGCCTGGACAGGCTTGGGAATTGGTCAGAAATGAACCTGATAAGGTTTAACAAGAGCAAATGTAGAGTATTGCACCTAGGGAGGAATAACTGCATGCACCGGTATAGACTGGGGGATGAGCTGCTGGAGAGAACCTCTGAGGAGAGGGGGCTGGGTGTTCTGGTGGATGACAGGCTGGCCATGAGCCAGCAGTGCGGCCTGCTGGCCAAGAAGGCCAATGGGATCCTGGGGTGCATTGAAAAGAACGTGGCCAGCAGGTTGAGGGAGGTGATTCTCCCCCTCTACTCTGCCCTAGTGAGACCTCACCTGGAGTAGTGTATCCAGTTCTGAACTCCCTTGTACGAAAAAGACAGGGATCTTCTCGAAAGAGTCCAGTGGGGGGCAACAAAGACAATAAAGGGTGTGGAACAATGAGGGATGAAGGAAGGCTGAGAGACCTGGGTGTGCTCAACCTTGATAAAAGAAGACTCCGATGGGATCAGATCCACACCCACAAATATCTAAGGAGTAGGAGGCAAAGGAATGAGTCTGGACTCATCTCGGCAGTGTGTGGTGATAGGATGAGGGAAATGGTCACAAACTGATTGGTAGGAAGTTTCGCACAAATGTTCATGGAAACTTCTTCACAGTGAGGGTAATGGAGCACTGGAACAGTCAGACTGCCCAGAGAGGCGGTGGAGTCTCCTTCTCTGGAGATGTTCAAGACCCATCTGGATGCCTACCTGTGCAACCTGGTCTGGGGAGCTGCTTTGACAGCAAGACTGGCCTAGATGATCTCTAGAGGTACCTTCCAACCCCTACAATTCTGTGATTCTGTTATTAATTTTAACTGGAATTGGATAAAAACAGAAAAGTTCTGCACCAAAAAATTTCAAAGTTGCTTATAAGTATCTCTCTCATCAGTGTTTTGCCTAATTTATCAATACGTGTAGTTCTGAAAATGCAGAAAAATTGTCGGCCTCATCAGGAGATTGCATTTATAATAGTGAAACAACACCGGAGACATGAATTGTGGAATTTCATGATTTCTCTACGGAAGTCAAGGATGAAAAATCACAAGGACAAAATGCTCAAATGCTTACTCAAGTGTGAGATTGAATATCTATATCCAGAGGAAAAGAATAGCTTTCCCTATTTTTAGGAAACTAAAAAAAAGAATGCTTATCAGTTTACATGAATATGGAAAGTCCAAATTTAGAAAAGTACTTGAAAAGTTATAGTCACGGGATATTTTGTATAATGTTAATTATTTTTTCTCTCTTGAGTCACTTCTCAGTGATGATTTAAAGCTTTTTTTTTTTTTTTTTTTTTTACTATTTAAGTTTTTACAATCTGAAATGCTTGAACACTCATGTCTAGATATTAAAATATTCTTCATAAATCCTGTTTTACAGGACAGGAGAATAATCAATTGCAAATGAACTAGATGTAAAAAAAAGTTGTTTGCTTACAAGGATCATTAAACCAGGAGACTGAAAACAGTGCAAGTTGAGAAAATACTTCAGGATACAAAGATTTACATCCCATGAGATATTTCTGAGCTGAAAAACCTGCCCTCCAAATTTTCTGGAAAAATATTTTTCTTTCTCATCTGCTGCGTGAAAGAGCCCACACAAAATAGAATTTGAGGTATGGGATCTATTTTTCCAGCATTGCAAGGGCAAAGATAAGGTGACAAATCTTTGCAATAATTTCTTCCTTCCACTCCCAGAAGATGAAAAGTTTCTTGTTATACAGAAATAAGGATACAATCTCACAGCTGTTAGGCTTTTCAAATTCTACCATCTCTTCTGGAACATGAACTTTAAGAAATTCTCATAATGAAAAGTAGTTCCTCCACTTTCCTACTGTATCTCACTTGAAAGAGAGAGAATGATTATTTCTTCTGTGCTTGTGTAGAATTGTATATGGCTTCAGATGGATAAAAGGCCTTAGCTAAATAGGAAAGTAAGCACTTAATTTTCCAGTAACTCAAACTGGTAGAGGTCAGAAACAGAAACTACTCTAAATATTTTAGGAGAATGTTCAAACACAGATAATTAGCAGAAGTTTGAACACACGCAATTATTTAAACAGAAAATTTTCAATAAAGTCAACAAAAACCCTCCTGGTGTTTGAGCCAATAGAAATCAAATCAAGAGTGCAATTTGTGATTTATTCTTAATTTAAGTGTAATGCTGCAACTGGGCTCTGTGTCTAGAGAACAAGAGGAGGAGGATATTAGCTGTAATTTGGTAGCCAAAATGAAGCATTCAAGCATTGAAAGATCGCTAAGAAATATACCACCCTTGGCAATTTCTGTTCCCCTTCTGTGGCCTAGATCTGTGCATGGCTGTGTTAGACTAGATGTTTATCATCTTCTCTATTGCAATTTTTATGTATATGGCATAAAAAATTGTTTATGGGGTCTTGCAGTGCAAGACAGCAGGGGGAGCAGTGAAAGTGGCCTCAGTGACCAATAATAAAATATATAATATTATCAGATTCCTCTCCGAAGCCCCACAGTACTGGGGAAAGAACCGAAGCAAAATAAATTTAGACATGGCTGCAAGCAATAGGATCAGAAATTCCCCAGAAACTTCTGTAATTTGGGAAGCAAAAGGAAAATATGTGAATTTTAAAATATTGTTACTAATATCTTCTTGATCAGACACCAAAATCTAAATTAAAATCTGACTTATGTTCCCAGGTTCATTTATAATTTATTTCAATCAAAAAACAATCATTTAAAATAGGTGTGTTTTGCTATCTCTTGTGGGGCTATAAAAAGATTAACGGTATGTAAACGTTTTTATGCATATGTTTGAAGTTAAGGAATATGAATCCATCTCTTTTTTCCAACAAAGAAAGCAGGAAGATGTTGGTTGTCAATGATGTGCAGCTGCCTTGCTGAACAGTCAGGAGAAGAATGAAGTTGAAAGATGCATTAAGAAAGGATGGTGAGGAAAAAAGGCTAGATAAGACTCTGCATAATCAAGTAGAAATGGATTTGTTCTCGCTGAGAGGAAAAGAGAAGTAACAGAGATGTAGGTAAAGTATTGCCCAGGTACAAATTAGAAATTGGAGGGGTGGTCCTTAATAACCTGGAAAAATAACCCCAGATAATCAGGAGTGAAAATTCTGTGAAAGAGATGAGGTGGAAAAAGAAAATAGCTGCAGCAGCAAGAGATAACGATCAAATCAAGCTGTTAGACATGTTGTGCAGCAGTATCTGGATAAGAAAATGATGTGAATGATGTGCCAAGTCAGTCCTACTTATAACACCCAAGAAACCTGACGCACAGAATAAATATCTGAGACTAAAGTCACGCTGACTACCTATGATTCAGAATCCAAAACAGAAAAACATCTGAGAAGAAAATCTGTTCTCTCAAATTGAGAGGGAGCAGCAAAACTGTTCTGATCCCTCACAGGTACTCTCAAGAACTCACAAAGAAGTCTTTTTCAATGTTCACTGGTCCGTGAGTTATTTTACTGACTTAAAAAGGGTATGAAGAGTGGTACAGGAAGCTATGGGATGTCTTATTTGTTCAGTGTCAGCAAGAGCACACTAGCCAAGATGAGAAAGAAAAAAACAAAGACATAATATTGGCAGTCTTGGCCAGTGATAAGTTACGCAATGATTTGAGTTGACAAGTGACAACAGGTTGACCCAATATGTTCCACCTCCTTCCTGATCCTGATACATGGAGTTCTGATGCAAAAGTCAAAAAAAAAAAAAATCCAAAACTTCGAAGTTTATGGCCAGGCAATTAGGATCTGATTTTGTTGACAATGGGCATCTGCTGGACACAGCAAGTAAAACATGTATATACTCCTTTCAGATACCTTCCTACATGACAGATTAATTTTCTAGGCTGCATATAGCACAGAATAAAGAGTACGAAGTAGATGAACCATGACTAAGAGTGAGTTATTTTACTAGAGAGAAAAATAACATTATAGAGATAACAAAGTAGGCAATTACAAGGTTGATGCCTCTGCTTAAAAAGCTTCATCATATTTGTACATTGAGCATTTTTTCAAATTAATTTGAAGGATAAAAAGGCATATATGGCTCTGTAAATAATAATAATAAAAAAACAACAAAACGAAACAAAGAAATCTGTATAGACATGAAACATGATTGCTCTTATTTTTTGTTTCTAGGTACCTCTGCATGAAATTTGAAATGCCAAATAGCAGAGATCTCTGTGTCCTTAAATGAAACATTAAGTCCATTCTTGGGCAGTAAACTGGTCACACCTTGCCAGAAACAAGATGGGTGCAAAAATTACAGGCAACACTTCAGGAATGGATGCTAAGCCTACTTTGGAGACTGGCTTTTGCTGTAGACCCTCAACCCCGTTAGAGAGCAAGATGTTGGCTGTCTGGGGCTCAACAGAATATAATTCTTATACTTCTGATTCATTTCATGATATGGACGAAGCACAAGATGAAGCCTAATAGACATGATGGTAAAATAAATTCCTCACGGATCATACAGAAGTACAAATCTTAAACTATTTTCTGACCTCTAAAATGAAGGTTATCAGATCTTATAAATATCCCAGGAACGATCTAGACAAATACATTGCTATGTACTAATAGTCAAGAATTAGCTCCTCATTATGAAACACAGTATCTTGGTAATATATTCAGAGTACCACGGAAGTAGAGAAATGTTTTATATATAGCTCACCATCTATTTATAGGCACAATAAATGCCCACTGCATTATGCGGGTCCAAATCATGTGAGATCATCTTATAGCTTCATGTTAACATTTCCTCTTTTATGGTCTTTCAAATCCTCTTGTTAAATTTTCAAAAAGCTACTTGTAAATATAAATACCCTATATAAAATATTTAACAGATGCTCAAGTGCACCCTGGGATGATGTCTATGGTCTGCAATGACCTGTTTATGGGATGTATACCCACATTTCTGCTGAGTATTGCACTTGCTGCTTTTGGAACTGCATAGTAAAAAGTGGATTTGTATTTTCCTCCATAATGGACATACATTTTATTTTATACTTTTATTTTATTTTACCATTTAATTTATTTATTTTTAATATATCTCTTGTTCCCTATAGGTAAACTGATTTAACAGCAGAGTGCTCCTCTTAAGTGTCCACGTGTCCTACTTCCATGCAACTGTAAAAGGAATGTAGGAAGGAGATTAAATTGAGAAAATTTAGGAAAATTAGTGTCTCTGCAATAAGAATGTACCTTCTTTTCAGTGTTCTGTCTCTGCAGTGTGCACTAAATAATAACAACGTATCAGCATTGGATGAATACATAATACAAAGCTAAATACATAAATTGTCTAAGAATATTTTGTTGGATGCTGTTAAAACAAAGAAGTCCTGAGCAAAAGATCAGTCTTTCTTCCTTGTAAACATGTAAAGATTAAAATAATGTACATCTATAGTAAAATTTCATGCATTTTCTTTACCCTGACAATGAATAGAGAAATCAATCATCCTAGCAAAATGTTTCTATTAAAAATTACAGCTCAGGCACTACAATTTTTGGAAAACATTTTAATAGAAAGAAAAGATATTGTAACTTTGATTTGAAATAAGCAAGTATCAAGTAAAGGAAAATTCTGTGAGTTTAAACTGGTTATTTATTCACTCTTGCAGATGGCAAATCAAAACCTATACTACAAAAACATATCTGACAGTCGGATTTACTTTTTCCTTTCATGTAGAGACAGGGTAAATGTGAAATTTACTATTAAAACTTGATTTAATCTACCATGAAATTCAGGTGATGTACAAAACAGAAGTAGCGTCTACAAGCATATGAAAGCATTTCTTTTAATGTTTCTTTCTTCATAAATCCCCAGCAGGTAAAGTGTTCTTTACATATTTTATCTCTATACAAAAAAAAAAAAAAAAAAAAAAAAAAAAAAAAACAGGAAAATGGAAATGTGTTCACTAGGACCTAAAAAGCAGCAGATCTGTAAATGTGAAAATTAAGACATTTAATTGGGAAAAAATAAATTCTAATGTTATTTTCTTTGGCTCAGATATTTAGCCATAATCAGTTTTAAAATAATAATTTCAATTATCACCACAAACAACTTTAGTTGTCTTACATTTCTCACTATATCAGCTGCAGAGATCACTCATATATGTGTTAAGTTTTAGATTTGTCAGCATTCACTGGAAACACCAATTCTAAATGAGTCAGTGATCCTAAATCCTCAGTGAGCTGGAAGTGCTCTGTAGAAAAAAACTGAAGCCCCTGTTCCAGCACAATTTTTACAGCCATTGGCTAAGAACAAGAGCATTGTCTGTTCTTACTGCTTTAATATCTGATATCCCCTCACCTTGAAGATTTTACATGAAATGGATTTGGAGAACTGAGGAAGATGTAATAGCATCAGCCTGATACTGCAGTGCTTCTAGGTACTGTGGTCACGTTCTGACTATGTTCCAGGATGAGATGTCTGTGCATGGAAGCACCCTGTGTGTTCTGTTCTTTTTTGTAGTTGAAATCTGGATCCATTGTGCTTCCACAGATCTTCTTATGTGGGCAGTGTGTTCTGTTCTTTTTTGTAGTTGAAATCCGGATCCATTGTGCTTCCACAGATCTTCTTATGTGGGCAATCCATGGCTGTATTGCCACCACCACATAGCACTCAGTGGGGTGGTGTTATGTGCTGTGGAATGAACTGACCCTGAATAAACCTGCAGTCAGGTGAGGACAGCAATTCGTATGTTTCTTCCCTGTCATAACAAGTTCTCTTTTAAAAAGTGAAAGATTTCCTATAACCTTTTAAATAAGCCCTTGCTACATAACAAAACCACATTCATGTTGAACCTGAAAGAACATCACAAATATGAGTGTATGACGTCTGTAACTCGCACAGGACTGAATTTACAACCAGATAAACCAGAAGGCCCAGTAAAAGTAAGGCATAGCACAGTGTAATGGCTACATGGCAATAAACTTGTATTTAAGCTATTTCGTGGCCATTTGTCTTTATCTGATTAAGCCGCCTGATATATAAAACATATTGGAGCACAATTTATGTTCAGAAGTATAATCTACCTAGTGGTCTGGGTGCCAGAACCACAGGGATAAAGATGTTCAAACCATAAAGGCGCTCTCAATGCCAGGTATCCATTTATAAACCCGCTGAAAGATGTCTCATCATTACCATCTCCAATATGGATGAACTGTCAACTACACTACCACAACCTCTTTCCTAACCTTTTAGAATGAAGGCAAGTCTCAGTAATGTGCAAAACACAAAGGTATTTCACAAGTCAGGAGAGATTTCCTCATTAGTGCAGCAATATCATTGACCTTCAGTGAAAAAGGCAACAAGAATATCACTTCTGTAAAACTTTCACAGAGAGGATAGATTTTCTAGGGATGTGAGAAATGCCACAAGCCCAACATTGTCATCTATATCTAAAGGTGGATACTGGAACAGTTACTGAATATTACATCTTCAGCTCAGGAACTATAAACCAATGAAAAAATGTATAATTTCACCATATCTCTTCATGTAATAAAGAATCTATTGTTTCTGACAATACCTCTAGAAAAATACCATTTGTAAAGACCCGTGTCTTAAAAGGGTTCTGAAACATTTCTTCAAAAACTAGAGGAAAGACAATAACTTGTTTTCTTTCTTAAACTGCAACTGAATGAAAAGTGCTCTGTCAACTACCAAGGTTCAAATAAAGTTGGAATCTATGCAAGGTCTCCCGGACACCTCATCCACTGCCTGAATTTAAAGGATTGCTTCCAGAGCAATAGAAAGAGTAAATTTGTTTATACTTCCCTGACTGTCAGAATCCTTACATACAACACCTTAAACATAACAGCCAATTAAAGCCAAAAGCAACTGGATTCTGCAGCACAAGTATCTCTGCACCAGGAGGCAAAATGGCATCACCTGCCAATTCCTCATGTCAGTAAAAAGATATCTGGTAGATGGTCTCACGACAAATTACTGAGACCAGTTTAAATTGGGAACATCCAGTTTGCTCATTTCTCCCCAAAAGACAGCTTTCCATCTCACAGAGAAAGAATATAATTTAAAAATAGTCCTTTTCTCATCATCATTGTTAATTTTACATCTAATTTTATCACAATTACTCTGCTCTTCAGTCCACAATCCCACAGAAATTATACCATGAACATTTTACAAATAATCAAATAAATTGAGCAGAGATTTTTCAGAAGTCTTGTTTGATGGGCACTGTTCTACCTCTCTATACGACATAAATAAGTGAAATTAAAAAAAAAAAGATTAAAGAAGAAGAGATGTGAACTTCAACATTTTT
Organism: Oreortyx pictus; assembly: GCA_036925125.1. Taxonomy (NCBI): domain Eukaryota; kingdom Metazoa; phylum Chordata; class Aves; order Galliformes; family Odontophoridae; genus Oreortyx; species Oreortyx pictus. The sequence goes on along the minus strand of JAUPFR010000001.1, from coordinate 46,318,826 downwards.
TACAGCTTGTAAAACAGTACTTATGATCTAAAGTTTTACACACTAGCAAAGCTTTCAGAATAAATATTAAATGTAAGGAATCATTGCTGTTGGTTGAAAGGCTAAGCTTTCTTTCACACTTCATCGAGGAAGTGTAAAATTGCTAGATTGCAACTAGTCCTTAGGAAATCTGTCCCTTATTTCATTGATTTGTCTTTTGCTGAATCCCTCTATATCTTTGTTGACTTCTAACACCGTAAGACTTTTGCCCTGAGAATGTTCAGATACATCTGTGAAAGAAAAGCAATGAGACCTAAGAAACACAACTTACATTGTTCAGGAATATACTTGATATTACTGTAGTTAGTGTCTACTCACCAGTTACAAAACTAGTAAGCAAAAACAGTACAGACTACATTTTATTTGTTGATTTTAGGGTTGCCTGGTTTGTAAGCAGCAACTAGAGAAGGCAATTACATGAAGCTATTATGTTACTTTACCATCTGACACACTGACTTTTTATCTCTCTCTCAAGAAAAGAATTTAAATGAGAATAACATTTGAAGGAGAAAAGTATTAAAACCAAAAGTTTGTTCAACACCTTGGACTAAATAACATTTGTCTATCTCACTCTGAGTCTTGCAGAAGGCTGTGTTTGTTTCAAGCACAGATATATATTATCTTTGACAGTCTGTGAATTATACAGGATATGTTTTCTTTTAATTTAAAAATATTGTATATAAAAGAAAAAAAGAAGCAAAAGCTTTCAGAAACATGGTGGGATGCAGCTAGGCTCAGATTAAACTCTGAAGATTTAGCTTTTATTATACGAAAAAAGAAAAAGATTTATTTTTCTTTATTTGATCAGTGGTAGACTAAATCTCTCATTAACTTTTAATGAAACTTCAGTCTCACTGAGTTATGATTTTCCCTTCAATATAATTATAATTTATTTAAGACTCATATCCTGAGTGAGACTGTGCTGTAGTATATATTACACAAGCACATAATTAGATGCTTCCATGTTCTAAAATGACAAACATAATCCTGTATTTAAGATGTGTATTCTACCCATTGTCACCATTATTTTTCAGAGAATAGCACAATGATCATCTGTTGCATTTTCTTCATTTCTAGGTGTTCAACAACAAAAATAGACAACGTGGGGCTTTGTCCAGAAGACAAGACTGACATGTCATCTCAAATTAAAAAAAAAACGGTGACCCAAATTAATGATAATATGCTTTCAGTCACAAATTTGCCACATAGATCTGAATGAAAATCAAGAACATCAAGATAACAAAAGAGAATCAAAGTCATTTTGTGTATTCAATGAATCTTGGTGTCACTAAGAAGATGCTTTTATTTAAACTTTCTCAACAGATTTCCATAGCAAAGCCCTTGATGTTGTTTCTTAGGTCCCAATTAAGTAGTCAGTGAGTTCCAAATTGTTTGTGTTAATAAAAACATTACAGTTTAAGATCTTGGAGTTTCTGAGACTTCAGAAAACAAATACAAATTTTAACCAAACAAATACAGCAGGAAAATCTTTCAAACGCTGTTTTGTTTGAGTAAAATTTAGAGCACATTTGATCTTGAAATCTTCTGATGTTTTAAGATGTTTTCTGAAAGCAGAATTATTTGATTTCAAAGACAGTTTTGAATGGAAGAATGAAAATGTATTTGCTTCCTTCAGTTTTGGGGGGAAATGACAGCAAGTAGTTTTAAAGTACAATAAATGAAAATTTTATTGTAAATTTTCAACTCACATTTTGAACCATAAAGAAAAGTGAAGATGAACATCAAAACCAAGTGCAATCTACTCTGACAACCATTTATAGTGTAAGTACAAGTCTAATTAGATAATGCGTTCATTTCAGCAAGATCCCATAATAAGAATCAATAGTTAGACCACTGATTCTGCACTAATTTGCTCTTGCATTGTCACTAAATTTTGTAAGTCATATTTTTTGACATCCTGAATTAATCATAGCTATTATAAATAAAGAAATAGAAGCTTTTATTTTCTCCCTCCAAAAGCTGCAAAGACTGCTTTCTGAATATGATTTGTGCAACAGAACTCACATATATAATACATCGCCTTAAATTCTAAAATATGTAGCAAGTGTAACAATCCTTGCCCAAAAAAGACCTTCCACAACATAATGAAAACTGTCATATGATTAACTTAGCCAAGCTTTTGCTGAAAAGCAATCTCCTTCCTTTGCTTTATGACTTGCATGTTCCTTGGAAGTAAAAACTGCATCTTAGAATTTCAAAAATATGTCAGCAAAATCAACACATAAAGATACAAATAAAAGAAAAATGACTGGCATGCTTTGAAATTATTTTTAAGTTTTTGGGCCTGTTGTTGGAGCATATCTTTTTAAGTGCATGTTTATGAAGAATCTTCTGATTTTGTGTGTTAGTGATTGACACCTGCAATACATTTTCATTTTGCCTGGATTTTACTTGCTTGCCAAGACTTTGTACTCCTGCAAATAGAAAAAGCTTCTGGATCCTCACATCTCCCTATAGAGATTTGCTAAAACATGAATTGCTTCAGAAAATTGTGAGGATATTCTTTTAAAGCTTTAAAAAAATTGAATGCAATGCAAACATAAAGTAGCTCTCAGTCCAGACTGTTAGATTGGGATTTATGAAGAAACAGAATTTTCACTTCAGGGTTTGTTAAGAAATGAGAAGACACAATGAATCTTTACTGTTCAGGAAATAAGAAATGTGCTCTTTCAATTCCGTCTAAAGATTTCACATTATGTAATTTCTTTTCTGTGATACTTCATTAAGTCGCACAGAAAACTCATTATCCTACCTCTCTGAAAAAGTCAATACAATAACTGTATCTTTTTATTAAAAGAATCAGTTCCAGATTTTTTACTTTCATGGCGGCTTAGAAACATTGTTCTTTGGAGGTGAGTGTATCCTTACCATGGAGGTAAGAAGAGCTCAGTATGCTCCCATGGAGAACCCCCTTCGTCCTACTAAAGCCCACTTTGATCCTGGTGCCAGAGGTGGCCAGGTAGTTCTCAGCAAGATGCTGTATTGTTTTCTACCTTTGACAAGGAAATAGGATAGCTGTCTGTTTTTCTGAAAGGTCCCTTAGTTTTCAGAGTCAGCATCAATTTCTGAATTTCAGCTACTGCTCAGTAGACTGTAAAGATTACACCAGCCAAGCAGAGAGAAAGGAAGCTTGGTATCATTTTCTGTTTTATATTCCTGCATCTATGGGATGTGAAACTCGGAAGGACAAAATGTGTTGATGTAATCCACAGTGAGGAAGTCAGTTGCTAGGAGTGAAAGGAAATTTAGTATCTTGTATATCTGTGCTACCTCAATAATATTTTTCTCAACAGTTTTACCTTGCAATATAATTTGCTAAAATTTCAGGCAATTTAGAACATTATAGACACCGGAATAAATAAATAAACAAACAGAACTTACAAAGAGTCTGAAGAGCTTGGTGATACTGATAAAACCCCAATCTCTATAAAACTCTTGTGGAGTTTTATAATATACATACTTCCAATATACATTATTCATTTCATTTTCTAAATTAAAACTTCCAGAAGTAAGCAAATCTCTGCTGCCATGATCTACTGAATACTCCAGACGGTAGAGTCCTAAGGGAATATGAACAAATTTTGAAAGGCTATGTCTCATTCAAAATAATTTAAATTTTTAATACTACCTTCTTGTAAGTAGTGCTGTATTCCTTGTTAACCATTTGTTTTCTGTATTGAAAGACATTCAGGCATAGGAGAATTGAAAGGTACTGTTCATCAAAAATGTGAAGCAGAGCAAGCAACATCCCTCTTTCTAAATGTGGTTTTTCGAAAGTCACTGGCACACAGATGATCTGCAATTATTTCCTACTAAATCTTTATATATATGGTTTAAATCCTGGTTTGTAGGTCTGAAGAAAAATGAATCCTGTTATTTAACTGGCCAGTGAATTTTAATAACAGCATCATGGTGAATATTAAAACTTAATTTACAGGATTATTTAACAGCCGTATTAAAAACTCAGTTGTTGGGAGAGTCTGAGTAGATATGTCACGTACTCATTATTCTGAAACCTGGAGGGGCTGTTATGCACTCTGCATACTTAGCTGACATTAGCTTTGCATACTAGCCCAGAGAGGGCACCTAAATAAATCGAAGTCAAGTAATGCTGAGATGATACTGATAAAATAGAGTCTGCCATTTCATTATCATGACAGTCAGGCCATTCAGTAGCAGCAAAGAGAATCAAAATAGTCTTAAGAACAAAGGGTAGTTATTTCCAGTGGTTAGTAACATGTGAGTATTTTAAAATGAGCTTCATATCTTATTGTCCTTTTGTTTCTGCTGTCTCGTATAATATTGCAGGGAAGACAGAGACAGAAGATCTATTTGTACACAGAATGTGCTAATAGTTAAAGAAACAACAGTCCATGTTCCATATCGGCAAACCAAACACTTTTTTCCTGTAAGTTAATGAGACTAAGCTAATATCTGCTTGTCCTTCATCCCATAATACATTTACTACAAAATCACTATTCAAATTACAGTCACATCTTATTAGACAACAGATGGTCTTATCTAAATTGGTTGGTTAATGCAGGTTCACGATTTCTTATTAATAAAGTAACAAGAATGAATGAAGTCTTTCTAGAATTCTTGATGAAGCCAGCCATGTCTTGCAGTTAATGACTGCTGTTCAGTAAGAAAGAACAAACTTATGGAATGGCCATTTGTCAAAAATCTGTTACTGCAGTTCCTGATGGATCTTCATTATAAAGTTCTCTAAGTCCATTACTTCTACTACTGGGAGGTGTGATGTGTACACTAACTCCATGGAAAGTGAAAAGTAAAAGAGAAGATAACTGTTACAGAAAAATCTATGTAACCTATATAACATTAAACTTTAATTTTGTGGAAAAGAATTATTCTCCCAAATGAGAGTTCATATCAAATAATCTTTTCTATACATATAACTGTTCCGTTATAAACCCTCAGTTACTACTTTTATTCTTTTTTTTTTTTTTAAGAGAATAGTAGAAAATTGACCATAAGAATTGTTGGGTTTTTGCATTAAGAAATGTATTTTTTATCTTTGGTATATGCTTATTTTTTTTTTAAGTAAGCACTTACTAAGTATTTAGCACCTCAAATCCTAAATTAAAATTTGTTCCTTAATTATCCAAATTTTCAGACACAACACTAAACTGTTTACTAACGACAATGATGTTTGAGTCTGTACTTTTTCAGAAAAATATTAAGAAAGGGCTAAATTTCCAATGACTGAAATGATCTCCTTCCCACAGTTCCTTTCTATACATGACTTCAAGATCAGACTAAATGAAAAAAAATACACTGCTTCTTCACAAGTCCGGGTTCTCTTACAAGCTGTAGAGCCCCCCTGCAAGTATGCTTGTAGTTAAAATTCTTGGAAGCTGTTCACCGAGATGTGTATCTCAGAAGAAAATGCAGTAGATGTACAAGCTAACTCATGAAAATGCCAAATTCTAAAAGCTGCAAGCCTGAGTTGGAAAAACTGGGGTAAACTCTGCCAGACATTGAAATGTCCCAAGTGCACAGCTGTCTGTAAGTCGCTGTTTTCCGATTTGCTCTGCGTTTCTGAACTGAATTTGGTAACTGAACTCACACAAGATTAACAATATGGTTAGTATGAAATGAAAAGCAAGAGTAGTTCTTAATGTAAGTCAATAGTTTACTTGAGCTCAGGGAGATTGTGAGATTGAACCAGTTGTGTTTAGAGCAGTCCACACTGATTAAGGTCTCTGAGTCATCAGACAGCCTGCTTTGGCTGCATCAACAACTGGCTTGAATTTGAGCACAGACATTTAAAGCTGAGAAGTGCATCAGAAGTCCTCATTGGGACTGAAAGCAAAAAAAGATGTGACTGAAAGCACATATGCCTTCAACGTCCAGTAATACTTCTTGATTCAAAGATAATTAACCAAGAAGTTGAAAAAGCAATTGAGAAATAGTAACAAAAAATTAGGTAGAGAAAGTAGGTGAACATTTGGTCTACACAACTCTTTTATGGATTAGAAGTTTTAGATTCCTATGTGACAATATTTTCCAAGCCATTAAACTAACAGCTATAGTATGCACACCAAAAATCAAATCTCATAAGTTTCCCATGTGGAACAGAAATAGTACAAAAGAGGACACGGGTTTTGGAAGACAACCATAATGCTACAGGTAATATTTGCATGCTACAGTTTTAGCATGAAATCCCTGTATACATCAAAAATTAAAAACACCAAAAGGTGAAAAAGACTAGAAGCAACAAACAACTTCTACTTGATCCATGTAAGTGTTCTAGGAAGACAATGCCTTGCTTCAAAATTTAGGCTGCCACCTTCATTTGGAAATTCACCTAGACTGTGAAACAAGCCTATGGATAAAAGAGCTCTGAAGGTAGATAACTAGAGCAATAGAAGTTTCTCCTTAGTCAAATGAACATAGATCATCGGTACTGGACAAAGAAGACCAGTTTTTTTAAGGCTCAGAAGATACACTTTCTTATATTCATGCTATCCTCACCTAGCACAGTAACATCCTGCCACTCATTTTTCTTGGTGTGTGCTTATTGTAATTTTTCACTGATACCATGATTTATTTGCATTACATTTCAGGAGTTAAGGTGTTATATGGCAACAAAAGGTAATGGAGAATTGGTGGTAGGGTTCAACCTCTGCTGCTATACTACCAACATCCAGCTCTGATTCTGTGGACCAGTGTAGTAAAATCACATCCAGAAGTCTATGGGTCCTGATGAGATGGATTCCAGAGTCCTGAGGGAACTGTCTGATGTAGTCGCCAAGTCACTCAGTGATATTAGAAAAGCTGTGGCAATCAGGCGAAGTCCCTTGTGACTTAAAAAAAAAAGCAACTTTACACCCATTTTTAGAAGGGTAAAAAGGATGACCCTGGGAACTACTAACCTGTCAGTCTCAACTCTGCACCAGGAAAGATCATGGAGCTTCATGGAAGCTATGTTAAGTCACATGGAAGGCAGGGAGATGATACAGGAGAACCAGCATGATTTCACCAAGGGCAAATCCTGTTTCACCGGCTTAGTGGCCTTTTATGATAGTGTCACTACAACAATGGACAATACACACTGATGTGATCTATCTCAACTTCAGTAAGGCTTTTGACATGGTACTCCACAACATCTTTCTCTCCAAACTGGAGAGATATGGATTCAATGGTCGGACTGTTCAATGGACAAAGAACTGGCTGCAGGACTGAGTGCAGAGAGAGGTGGTCATGGCTCAATGTCAGTGATGAGTGGTGTCCCACAGGACTTAGTGCTAGGACCAACACTCTAGTATCTTCATCAGTGACACTGACAGATGGGTTGAGTCCAACCTCAGTAAGTTTGCTGATGACAGCAAGATGTGAAATGCGGTTGATACCAGAGAGATGGGATGTCAGCCAGAGGGACCAGGACAGGCTTGAGCATTAGGCCCAGGAGAACTTCATGAGGTTCAACAAATTCAAATGCAAGATCTTGCAACTGGGTTGCGGCAACCCTCACTACCAATACGAGCTGGGGGATGAAAGGGCTGAATCATAGAATCATAGAATCACTCAGGTTGGAAAAGACCTTAAAGATCATCAAGTCCAACCATGACTTAACCCTACTACCTTAACAACCCTCCGCTAAATCATGTCCCTGAGCACCACATCCAAATGGTTCTTAAACACATCCAGGGATGGTGACTCAACCAGTTCCCTGGGGAGCCTATTTCAAGTGCTTAACAACCTTTTCTGTAAAGAAGTGTTTCCTGATATCCATCCTAAACTTACACTTGCACATCTTAAGGCCATTTCCCCTCATCCTGTCACCAGTGAGAAGAGACCAACCCCACTCTTGCTGTAAGCACCTTTCAGATATAGGAAGAGAGCAATAAGGTCTTCCCTCAGCCTCCTTTTCCCCAGACTAAACATCCCCAGTTCCTTCAGTCTCTCCTCGTAGGACATAATCTCCAAGCCCTTCACAAGCCTTGTTGACCTTCTTTGGACCTGCTCTAGCACCTCAATGTCCTTTCTGTACTGAGGTGTCCAGAACTGAACTCAATAATCAAGGTGAGGCCTCACCAATGCCAAGTACAGGGGAAGGATTACTTCCCTAGTCCTGCTCATCACACAGTTCCTGATACAAGCCAGGGTGCCATTGGCCTTCTTGTCCACCCAGGCACACTGCTGGCTCATATTCATCCGACTGTCCATCAGTACACCGAGGTCCCTTTCCATCAGGCAGCTTTCCATCCACTCCTTCCCAAGACAGTAGGGTTGCCTGGGGTTACTGTGACAAAAATGCAGGACTTGACACTTGGCCCTATTGAAACTCATACAATTAACTTTGGCTAATCAATCTAATCTATCCAGGTCCCTCTGTAGTGCTCTTCTCCCCTCAGGCAGATCAACATTCCCTCCCAACTTAGTGTCATCTGCAAACTTACTGAGGGTACACTCAATCCCTTCATCAAAATCGTTAATAAAGATGTTAAATAGAAGTGACCTCAGTACCAAGTCCTGGAGGACACCGCTCAGGAAAGGCCACCAACTGGATCTAACTCCATTGACCACAACTCTTTGGGCCTGGTCATCCATCCTGTGTTTCACTCTGCAGAGCATATGCCCATCTACACCATGGACAGTCAGCTTCTCCATGAGAATGTTGTTGGGGACAGTGTCAAAGGCACTACTGAAGTTCAGGTAGATCACAATGACAGCCTTACCTTCATCTGCTAAGCAGGTCACATTGTCATAGAATGAAATCAGGTTTGTCAAACAGGATCTATCATTCATGAACTCATGCTGACTGGGCCTGATCCCATTGTTGACCTTTAACTGATCCAAGATGGCTCCTGATATTAACTCTTTCATAACCTTCCTGGACACCAAAGTGAGATAGGTCTGTAGCTACCAGGATCATCTTTCTGGCCCTTTTTGAAGATGGGTGTCACACTTGCCAGACTTCGACCTGCTGGGACACCCCCAGTTAGCCAGAACTGTCAAAGGATGATGGAGAGTGGCTTGGCAATCACATCTGCGAACTCCCTCAGCACTCTAGGGTATAATCCATCCAACCCCATGGACTTGTAAGCATCCAGCTTTTGGAGCAGGTCTAAAACAATCTCATCATGGATCATGCAGGGCCTATTCTGTTCCCCATTCCTACCTACCAGCACAGAGAGCAGTGTTCCCAGGGAGTATCAAGTCTTCTATTAAAGACTGAGGCAAAGAAGGCATTAAGCACCTCAGCCTCATCCTGATCCTTGGTCACCAAGTTGCCCTTGGCAACCAAGGGATGGAGATTCTCCCTACTCCTCTTGCTGTTGATGTATTCATAGAAATATTTACTGTTTTCCTTCACCTTAGTGACCAAGCCCAGTTCTAGCTGGGCTTTGGCTCCTCTAATTTTCTCCCTGCACTGCTTCACTACATACCTGTAATCATCATAAGTAGCTTGCCCCACTCTTCCAGAGACCATAAACTTTTTGTTCTTGAGTTCTAGCCAAAAGTGTCTGTTCAGCCAGTCTGGACTCCTTGTCCGTTGATTCTTTAACAGTGTCTGTGGTGACAGAACAAGGGGAAATGGTTTAAAGCTTAATGAGGATAGATTTAGGGTGATATAAGAAAAAAGTCTTTTACAGTGAGAGTGGTGAGGCACTGGAACAGATTGCCCAGAGGTTTGGCGGATGCCTTGTCCCTGGAGACTTCCAAAGCGAGGCTGGATCAGGACCTGGGCAACCTGATCTAGCTGTGGATGTCCCTGCTCACTTCAGGGGATTTGGACGAGATGGCCTTCAGAGTTGGTTCATACCAACTCTTAAGATTCTATGATTCTAGGCATCTATGAAAATAGGAGACATTATTTTTGGAGCACCTTTGTATTAGACAGTACCTATGAAATATTACAAAGAAGATAAAAAGGCGTATGTCTTAGGGAAATACACTTATGTCTCAAAGATGAAAAAAAGGACTTCCAAATTTTGAGCTTTATCTAAAGAATTCCACCATATGTACTCAGTTCTTCTCATTTAACAGGCCCAATCTCTCCCTGGTGTCTTAATTTTTACCCTGCAGTGTTGTTCAACTTAAATTTTATTTTCTTTATATTTGATCCGAATTTCTGAGCTTTTTTTGTCTTTTCATTTGTAAATGGCTAGTAGAATGTGAGCATTAAGAGAAGCAGACGATAAACTACAAACTATCCATGTTTTATGTGTAAAATTCATCCAGGAATGTGGTATGAGGTTTACAAAAAGCTATGAACTTGTAACAAAGCTAAATCTTTGGATTATTTCAAAAGAACCAAGCATCTAACATATCCTGATAATTCACATGGAACAAATTGTCTAATCAGGTCTTCTTTAATCCATATGATTAAACTTAAGAATCCAAATGAGGTTATCTTATTAAAAAATACATAATTAAATAGAGAAAATAATATTTACCAGTAAGTAATTGTTAACCACTGAAAAAGGAATCTAATGCTCCATCACATTTTGAAATAAGACTATCATTTAAAGAGGCAAGAAAATCACAAGAAAGAGCAATACATCGAAACTTCTCTAGACAACCAAGCAAACATTCTATAGAAGTATCACATTAAGTCAGAGAAAGAGGAGGGCCACTTCAGTCTGAACACTTATCTTCTGCTTTATACTATAAGTATACGATGGCTGGTGAAATAGGCAAATGAAACCTCAATAGAGTCAACTGACTTGAAAGCTTTTATGCTTTTAGTGTGCAATGAACTGTAATACAGTAGAGGCTACTTATAACACATGGAGACAAAATGTTTTTGAGAGTGATATAGCCACTTGTATTGTCAGGAAATGCATGAAAATCCCCTGAAAAAGGAAACAGATAAAGCAACAATAGAAGCAACTATACATGTAGGAGGTTTGTGGCCAGTGGCAATATTATGGGAAATAGATGAGAAGTAAAAAATAGCCTGCAGAGAAGTGAATCATAGAAAAGTCTATGAAACTCAGAGATTACTGGGTACAACCTTTCATGGTAAAAACAAGACTTAGACAAGACTGTCCACCTTGTTTAGGTGAACCTTAAAATTCTAAAGTGCTAGAGAATACACCATATCCTTGGGGAAATTATTCCAGTAATTAAATTTTCCTCACAGTAAAAAATTGTACACTTCTGCTCAATCAGAATCTCTCCAGTGCAACTTAATACCCATTTCCCCTCTTTTCCATGCAGCCGCTCGTAAAAAAGGAGTCTCCATCTTCTTTGTAGGCACCCTTTAAATACCAGAACATCGTGATGAGGTGTTCTCTGAGTTTTCTTTTCTTCAGGCTGAAGCACTGTTAAGCAGCTGTTACGGGTGAGTAGCATAGCTGTGGCATGTGCACAATTACACATTTACCTGTTTTTGTCTTGAATCTTGTTCATCTGTCTTTGTCCAAACAAAAGAACTATATTATTTTCTCTTGCTTATCCCCATGCCCAAATTGAAGAGTATCGCCTGTGAAAAGTTCTCTTCAAGTCCAGCAGCAGAGCAGAAACTTCTGAATGCTCATTTGACATCTTTTCCCTTACTGTGATTAGGTTTTTTATTCACATATGTAAGAAGGTTTTTGGGTAATGGATAGGGAATTTGCTCATTATAACTACAGGTAACAGTAGGAAATGGGACAGGGAGCAATTTAATATACACAGAACTTGCCTTGAACTATGAGCATTTTTAGAATAATTTTCAGACAACTCACCCAACCGTATAAAGATGCTTTCTGAGCATGAAGAAATTAACCCGAATGACAAAATTATTGCAAATAGCAGTCTTTCATATTTTGAATTGTTGTGCCACAATGTCTCCTACCAAGCAACTATTATCTGTATTTGCCTTGTCTTTTCACTTTTTGTCAAAACCACTTTATTAACTTCTAAAACAAACAAACAAAACAAAGCCAAATAATTATATTAATTTATTTTTTATGAACTGAAATTTTGTTTCATAATTCTGTATTTATTGGTATGAGGTAAGATAACTGACTTAACATATACTGTGACGTAATTAATAGTTGGAGAAAAAAAAAAACAGAATGATTGATAAAAGCTTTTTATCCCTTGAGATTTTTTTTTTTTTGTGTGTCCTTATGAGTCTGTTGGCTGAAAGGCAATGAACCTTCAAATAATCACTTCACAAAAGTGTCAAGTAGTAATCAAGATAATATTGAAACATACGAAAAAGCTTCTGCCATAAAGTTTTTATTCTGCTCTACTGCCTTGAAGTTCTATGGTATTACAGCCCTTCCTCTAAAACTAAAGAAATAAAATGAAATAATGTTTACTAAAACAATCAGATCATAATCTTCTTACAGGCAAGCCTGAGGTCCTCAGTTTGGGCAAGAAAATAAAGGCTGTTTCATATTCAGTCTCCAGTATGATATCAGACTGAAAATGGCTATGTTATAGCCCCAGTCTTGCAAAGTATTCTCTCCATGCAGAGCTCACTGCAGCGTAAAAACTTTCACTGCTGACTCCATTCTTTGGCTAAACAGAGCATTTAATTATCCGTGATATTAAAATGGTGCTATTTCTAAGTATGTAACTTTCTAAATACTAATAAAAACTTTATTAAAATAATACTGGTTTTTTTTTAGCAGTGAATGGATGGAATCATGAGGTACACTCCATTCCTAGGAAGGAGTTACATAGCACTGCAAAGAAAATATAACTGACATTAAGTAATTCTGAAGGGTTTTGCCTTTCTGTCCAGAAAGCAAGCTGAGCTCTCTTTCACAGCAGGAATGTAAGTCTGAATTGCACTGCATGAAATTACACTTGCCTAAGCTTATCAGAGGAAACACCTGAAAATGACTTACAACTCAATTTGTTGGAGAAAAAATAGCAAAGAACTCTGGGATGGTGAAATGAATCTTTCCTGCTTTGAACTTTTACAGTATCTGTAAAATAAAATAAAATAAAATAAAGGTTAAACTTTCATTTAAAGTAGAAAGCTACTGATAGACAGTTGTTTTCTATTATTGCTAAATTATAACTTCCTGAACATATATTTAGGACATTTCTTTGAAAATCTATATTTTTCCGTGAAAACTGCTAGCACTAAAGATAATAAAAACTTGTCACCTCTTTCATATTCTTGAGATTATAGACTTTTCAGTACAAATCTCCTCTATCCTTCTCTCTCCTTCAGGAAAGGAAATTATTTCCTCAACATGTTGAGAAAGCTAGTAAAAACCTCAGAATGAAGGTTTACTTAATGTGTGGAGCAAATTTACCTTTTTTCAATTGTATATATTTTTTCTATTAATTACATCCTTTAGAAAATTCTGAAACATCTCATCTTTCTGTCAAAAATTTAGCACTTCATGTTAGAATTTCTGCATAACTGGGCTAGTAAATTAGTGAATTCATCACTTGCTCTTTAAAAAATGTTTTATATATTCCCATTGTTTCTTAAATAATCTGTTTTTTATGTGGGAATTAGACTTCTTTGCTTCCTTTGGGTGTATAAGTATTTTGCTTTTCAACTTTTTAATTTCAACAAACTTACAGAAAAAGTTCATTCGTTTGTTTGTCAAAATACTCTTCTAATCTGTTCTCTCTTTGTCTCCAATCTATGAATTTGTTACAAGTGCTATGGCTTATGAGCTCAGAATACAACAGTGGGCTTTGACAACTTTTTGCTCATCTGTAACCATAGCCCACAATCAAAGTAAAGTCAGGCCTTTATGCTCCTCTATAGATATTTACAGCGTAGGATACTGAACAGTAGTACTAATGGTCCTACATGAGTTTTGTGCTTTCTTTGGCATGCTTATTTATATTATGTCCTTAAATATGGTAGTTTTCAGGTTTCCTAAGCTTTTTACCATTATTTATTTTTCTTCATAACAGACTTTCTTGGGAATGGCCATTTTGGGAGCTCAGAGTTACTGAAGTTTCTAGAATGATCTCCATTGGCAAATCTTTCTTTTATTGTTCTACAGTGAAAGAAGTGAAGCACATTTTACTTTTATTCCAAGTATGTCTGGGCATGTTCATAAATCAGATACCTGGAGACATTGTTTCTTGGCTGTCTGGGCTGCCCTTGCAGTAAGGGCAGTTGTGTGTATTCTGTCTGTAGACTAATGCTCTTTGCTGAACTTTACATGCTTATTATGCAGAAAAAAAATCCCAAAAGGCTTTGGATATTTCCACATCAATTCTGTCTGAATATGGTCCAATGGAACACATCACTTACATAATCAGTCCTTAAGCAAAAAGAGAGTGGCGAATCCAAACTGTTAAGTTTAAGGAAGTTGCTTCCCTTTGTCTCCTCTCAGCAAGGCTGGTGAGGATGGTAATATTGAATTTTGCCACTATGATACCCATACAAAGGCTGAGGAGCCAGCCCTAGCTTGCTAGGAAAGATTCAGCTCGTGTTCATGAGTGCCTGGATGAGCGTCAGCCACCAGGCTATACAAAGGGAAGCAGCTCTGTGATGTCCTAATGACCTGACATGTAAAATAATAACACTTTAACAATAATACCCTTCACATAAAGAGAATCAGTGTTTTCATAGCAATCTTCATCTCCATATTTTAAAATAATAGGACACATGCTATATTTAATGTAATTTGATTTAACCATCAAAGTCTTCTTCATGTTTGTTCAAATTGACATATCTGGAAAATCTTAAAATAAAAAAGAGAGGAAAAAATAATGGGCCTGTCTCCTCTGCACAATCAAATATACGTTTGCATGAAGAAAAATTTTTCTTCTCTAAAATGTAAAGATACAAACAATGACATTGTAGAGAACTGCTAAAAAAAAAAGTCTTCTTTACAAAAAGTATGAACTAAAATGAGCTTAAATAACAATCCTTAAGACTAGGGGAAAAATGAATCTTTGCTATTATCAAGTTGTACCATGTATTGTGCTGTTTGGCTTTCTTTTTGTGACACGAAAGCCAAAGCCAAGACCTTTCATCTGTGCATGCAGTGCTTTTGCAGGCTGGTACATCATCTTTCAGAACTATATGAGTGCTTCCTTGATACAAACATGACCTTGTGCTCTAAAGCTGGTATCTTCTGAAAGCAAAGCTTTCTTAAGGATCGCTACAATGTGCAAACCAAATCAGGTATAAAAAAGACATGTATTTCCTCACTCTAAACCAGCATGGGCTGTGCCACCTGAAAATGTGAGTTGCTATGCTTGTATTGCAGGGCCAAGGGAACTTACATATTATTCTTCAACAAAGCAAACGAGTCCAGGAAAAATAATAGCAAAGCAGCTATGCATAGCAATGTCACATACTTTGTAGCTTAACCTCGGCAGAACTGCTAATTAAAACACTCCAAAACAGTGGTTAGATGTTAATCCTAATTATCAGTGCAACTAAAAAGTAATTCTTGTGATGAAGCTTGGTGATATCAATGTTTTGTTCACTTCTTACTAGTGTCAGAAGCTTCCTGACAGCTCTGCAGCATGGGGAATATTACCTGCTGTTTTATGAAAACAATTTCTTATCCCATTTTTTACTATTTTAACCAGAGAAGCAGTGAAACTCACTACTATATACTGAAAGGAAGAAGTATGTTCACTTAGTAAAAAGGGCTTGTAGAATACCAATTTTTCTCATATTTTATTAAATTAAAAATGACTTTTAAAAGTTAGTTTCCTTATATTAGTGTAGAATGTACTTCTAGAGCATTAGCAGATTGTAAGAAATTTAAAGCAATGGTAAACTCCAGCCTCTTACAAGCAAATTCCTGCATGTGCCTAATAAGGGGCATCTTGAAAGGAAGAAAAATGGAATAGTTTGTGATTTATTTACTTCTATGTAGAAGCAACTATTTCTGTGGTTATTTTGACTTTGATTTAACTCATATTTCAGACCATTCCAAATCAGAATGAGTCAGATCAAATTTCTATTGATTAAATAAAATAGCTACTTAGTGTATTTCAGCTACAATTCTGCCATAGAAAGGAGTAAAATGAATGATTTTCTACATTTTATGATGGTTAAACGACAAAAAGGAAGAAGCTGAATTGGCTTCAGTTGGAAACAGTAATCCTAAGAGGGCCACCTGGCAATTACATTTAATATGCTAATGCTATTACAGTACGTGAAATTTCCCATAAAGGTCTTGTTAACAGTAATTAAATGTTAAGACATTCTGTCCTGTAAAGAAAAGAGATATAGTGAAATTATTATCACTAGGATCAGTGGAAGACTTTTTTTAATTAGTGTTTGAATAGCAAAAGATTGAATTCTCACTACCCAGGGACAAGAAGACTGATCAGATCTCTGTTAAATTATATGCAATCATACTTTATTGAGTTATACTTTTCAGAATTGCAAACATTTGTGTAAATCACTATGCCACTCTGCAGATGACAAGAATAATCTGCCTCAACCTCCTTCCACAGGGCATCTTATCCCTAGGAGCGGTGACCTGTACTATTAGATTTGGAGTTCTGTGCCCCAGTTTCCATTCCTGGCTATCATAGAATCATTAGGGCTGTAAAAGGCCTCTAAGATCCTCTGCTCCAACCATTCACCTACCAACAATATTGCACCATTAAGCACTCTCCTGAATGGAGGATCACGTGGGATTGAAACTGGAGAAGGTCTTAAGTGCCAACAAAATGATTCCTTCAGCAGCTGAGAAGGTAAGATGCTAGAGAGTGTGAGTTACTGCAGACGCTGTGTGTTGGTTTGTGTGAAATACGGGGCATTACTGTCCTCACTGATATGAAGTTGGCTTTTCAAACTGTAACAGTTCATGTGTTTTAGTCCTGGATGTCCCAGTCTTTTTGTCAAAATGGCAAACATGACATATGTGACATTCATGCAGATAGTTTTGCAGTTCATAACAAATATTTTGATAACCTCATAAAAATGCTTTCTCTTTTGCTGCAGTGAGGTAAGCTCTACACCAATAGCAATCACGGGAATTACACAGCATGGCTTCCAATAAAGAATAATTGGTTTCAGTCTGTAAAATTAATTTTAAATGCCACAGCCTCTTTAGAATCCTGATTCTGTTTTTAATACTTGCTCCTAGGTTTTCACAAAATGTCCATTGGCAACGAAATTTATTTGCTGAGATAAATGTATATCACCTAATTTAAGCTCATGGAGAAAAGTGAGGACCACTTATTACCTAAACAAAGTAGAAATGTAACTGTAAATTCATTAAAATTAATATTTAGCAAGATCTTAAATAAAATCTGATACAACTGGTATATTTGTTGGCATGTTGAAAATAATGAACCATATAACATGTCAGCAGTTGTTGTCACTTTACACCTTGGCACCAGTTTTACAACATTCTACCATTTTAAAGAAATATTGGACAAATATTTGAAGCAATATTTGAAATTTGCTAAAAATTAACATTGTTTTAATTCTTTATGGATAAATGAATATCCTAATGCTTGAGCATAGTAACTTGGATTTTCCTTCTATTTTATGTGGATGGCAGTAGGAAGCTTTGGATCACCATTAAAAATTGTCCTGCTGCTTGCT
Organism: Oreortyx pictus; assembly: GCA_036925125.1. Taxonomy (NCBI): domain Eukaryota; kingdom Metazoa; phylum Chordata; class Aves; order Galliformes; family Odontophoridae; genus Oreortyx; species Oreortyx pictus. The sequence continues at coordinate 46,301,296 of JAUPFR010000001.1, read as the reverse complement.
TGCACGAGCATCCTCAGACTCCAACACACTAATGGAACTGTTGTACTTTGGAGCTGAGAAAAATGGATGAACAAAGTTAAATTCTTTTGACTCAATGGCTAAACTTCGCTTGGAATGATTGCGGATGACTGCCATCAGAATACAGTTTCTTTATGTCACTTAGCAGTAATAATAATGATCCCACAAAATAGAAATACTGTTGAATGCTAGTGACCTACTTATCCTAAAACTATCCTGTATATTCTGCAAGCCTGTTTACAGAGAAAGCGTGAACAGTATTTCTGCAATGATGGGAGATAGGAGAAATGATATGAGAATGATAGAGGAAATCTATAATAGGAATAATAGGAGGAATCTACTTCTCTCCTTCTTATCTTTTAGTAGTTAAACCTGGACAAAACCCCATGATTACTCTGGCTGCTGGATGGCTTGAAACCAGAAATGAAAATGAGGTGAAATGCCTGCCAAGCTTTTACAACATATGTTGCTTCCAATCAGCACTCCTTTAACAATATCTATATTCAGTGTGCTCAGCTGTTTGCCAAGAAGACTCTAATGCCCTCCATCTGCAGTTAGGCCAGATATCAGACAGTGAATTAGCTACCTCATGTAGATAAGCTGGCACTTTGCTAAATCTTGAATGAGAGAAGGTGTGGTATGTCATATGCTAATGTTTTCAAAGTCAGTTCACAGAGCAGCTGATCATACTAATTCTCCTATAATGCATTTCAATCAATAATACTTCAAGTTGGTAGAGATTAAATCAGAAAGGATTAAGAAGCATTAGAAAGCACTTTCAGGGCACAGATAAGAATTCCAAAGCAAACTGTGAAAATTATTTTCTTTTAAAGCTGGTGTTAAAATATGACCATTTATAACAATTAATAACTATTAGAAATGAAAAGCCCAGACATAGTGATGTATCTCATAATATTAAGTGCCTCATTTTCCACTCTTACCATGTACTTTGCAATACAAATCCCTCCCACAGAAAACTGAAAGGTTTTAATTACCCTACATACCAGCATTTCTGCTATTATAGAACTTGGTTCTGAAACAATGTAGAAGTAGGAAATGGGATTTTGTACAAGTTCCAGATGGAGCTTTCCAAGTGTTTCTTCAAGAATCCAAAAGAAAATCCCCAGAATATTGATTTACCTGGACTGGATTAGAAAATCTTGCCTTGTGCTCTGTACCTTCCCATTTTTCTTGGGCCATGAGGCCCGCACACTCTTCTACTCATAGAAAATAAATATTTTCTAAGGGCAAGGTGCCTGAAAAAGGAAGGAGGACAAATTACAGTGCCAATTTTGAGACACCTTAAGATCTCCGTCTATGATTCACTTTTGTTCTATGCCACAGTAATTACTTTTCTTCTTTAATTTTTTTTTCATGTCAATTATCTCACGTCTCCTACTTTTCATTTTAAATATTTTGACTAAATAGATTTCTAACACACATCTGACCACCCTCCAAATTGGCTTGTGATAGTGAAACATCAACTACTATGAGTATTATGCAGACTCCATAAATAATGTTACTTCTGACCTCACTATATAATATAAAAATTCAAGTAACATTTTTTCTCTCGCTCTTTTTTTTTTCTTTCTTTTAAAAACCCTAAGGACTGGGAAATGCAAAAGGAAACTTCAGTCAGAATCATCAACATTTTGATGTGTGCCCTTAGAAAATCCAACTGTGTTTGAAAATGATTAAAAAAAATCCCTGAAACTACTGTAGCCAATAACAAAGTTTCTAGAGAAAGTCTCCGAGCATCTAAGAGATTTCTTAAATAGCTTTTGTTAAAAATAAATAAGTGGTTTTAAAATAAACCATGGGAAGCATGAAAAAAACCTCAAACTCAGTAACTGGAATAGTATAAATTGCTTGTGCTCAGAGAAAGATCTACCTTGCATATTTGCAGTAAAATGTAATTGTTGCAAACTAACTACATAGCAGAACATTCCTGACAATATTTGCTTTCTGATTAGCTAATGCCTTCTATTCATTTAAACTGTTCACTGAAGACTGTTTCATCTGTGTTGATTTAAAGTCTCTGCGTCTAATATTTCTTGAAGTCTGGGTCTAGAGAGAGCAAATAATGGACAGCGATCTCATCTAGACTGAGATATTCCATTTCAGAGATAAAGACTTAGAGTGGGTAGTGCCTATTGCTAACAATAAAAACAGCTGAAGTTTTCTATTCTAGAATTTCATTTTAGTTTTCAAGATATAATTGTGTAGAGAAATCATTTACAACATCAGAGGGTCTCTCCTTTACTATCATAGATTGTTCTGTTTTTAAACAATAACTTCAAGATTTATCCCACCTTTTCTCCTTAGTTTTAAAGCACATGAGATTATGGGGTTACTGACACACAAAAATGCTCTCAATTGTACTGAAAAAACTGATTTGAAAAAAAATCAAGAATAACATTTTCTTCGATGAATCAAATATCACAAACATATTTCTTCATATGACATTTCTGTTTCAGATCCTAGGAGAGCTTCCAGTTTTTTTTATGGAAACCTAGGCATGAGTCTGTGAAGTGGTCTGGACACCTGGGAGATGAGGTGTCCTGAGCACATCACTGTGGCACACCCCTGGGGAGGGCTCTGGCAGAGCTTCTCAGCCTCTGCTGCAGACTAAGCTTGGCCAGAGCAAGGCCTGGGCAGATGACCCAAAACTGTCAATATGCCCAGTTGTACTTCTGTCACCTAGAGTGATGCAGTCAGTGTCTGGGAACTGTCTGAGGGTCAACACTTCCACAAAGACATCTTGATAAAGCCAGTCTCTTTGGGGTGCAAAACATTTTAGTTCTTATGACAGGAGCTACACCATACCATCACCTTCTCTGGGTCAGAGAACAAATTGCTTGAGAACCTGTAGATCTACAATCTACTGTATGTCTGTTGACCATCTTAGAAGATATGTCATCAAAGTAATGGGAAATACAAGCAACTTAAGCATTTAGTTAAAAGTCAAAACCAAAACCAGACTGTATTTCTATCTTTTCTAAAAAGAAAAACAACTCTCAAGGCAGTTTTAAGTAGCCTTTTATCATTTGTGGATGTCTAAAATTTGGGAGAAGTTAGAAGAATATTTGTGTTGATCCTTGGGAAAACCTGTTCAGATTTGACTGATCTATGAGTGGGCCAATATTCCATTTTTTGTATCCTCAGCAGAGCTTGCTAAACTACTAGGGACAGAAGCTGTGAACAAGCTGTCGAAATGAAACATCATCAGTCTACTGAGACTCCTGCTACCATACATATATGGAATATATACAACACGTACACTTTTTCCAGCAAGACCCTGGGTGTTGTAAATTTTCTGCTGTACTGTAGGAAAGATTAACATGTAAAGTTCTTTTATTGCATACTGAAACCCTACGAAAATGCAACAGACATATTTATTCAGGAACAAATCAAATACTTCTACTCTGAGAAAAATAGCCGGATACAAGGCAATCTTCATAGACCTCAGAGTCTTTCTTGGTCTTCAGGGAAAAGGGAAAACTTAAATCTAGTATGTAGGTAATAAAATGCCCTTGTATTAACATTGGATAAGTAATTTGCTGACTTGCCAGTGTGTACTGGTGCTTGTGCAAAGCATGTTTTGGATCATAGATCTTTCATTCCAAACTAACAAACAATGTTCCTTACACATGTCATTACTGGAGACTGATGAAGCCATTACAGAAACATTTCTGAGGACTTTGAAACGCCCTGGATTTTTTTGTTACTCGAGTGAGTTTCAGACAAAAGTATAATCACACAGTTTTGATGGTATCAATTTTGAGCCAGATTCTGTTATCCTGGATTCATCTGGAATGCTGGCTTTTTTAGCAAGTAGTACAACTGATTTTAAAGGTATTGGCTGCCAAATAAGAAACTATTCAGACTAAATGCAATATCCAGATTCACCTTCCATAACAGCAAATGAAAAATACAATGACTGCTACATGCTTCATATAACTTGAAATACAATATAAGTTTTTATTTTAACATAAACACTCTTTTTTTCTTACTAGTGTTATAATTCATTATAACCATAAGCACTTCAGTAAACATGCATGAAATGACTTTCCAGAAAGCTATAAGAAGAAAACGAAAAAAAGACAACAACTTTCACTCCTAAGTAAAGGTACCCTCAAAAGATTAGTATTTAAAGATAATTTATAATTGTTTTTGCCTAGGGAAGTACTAAAATTTTACAGTTTACAAGGGAATTGCTATCAATGTTATCATTATTACCAAAAAATAACATCTTTGTATGCTGGCATCAGTGTGAACCAATTAGCACTATGGAAGTTAAAAAAAACAAATGTGGCAATAACCATCTGGGTAGACAAAATATTCTTTTTACCTGCGGGTCCTTGAACATGGCAATAAACATATGGCAGAGAGAGCTGGGCTTGTTCAGTGCATTTCTAATAAAAATCTAGGTGACATAAATGTGCTATGACGGGTGTCATAGAAGCTAGTGTAATGACCTTTCACATCTGGATGCCTCATTTCTAATTAGGAATGAATAAGACATAACAAGGTCAGGTGATACTGTCTAACAGAGTATATTACTTGGATATAGATGAGGCATTTTTATGAAAAACTTTCAGACCGTTGTTACCAATTTTCCCACCTAGCCCAGTATGACACCAGTCTGTGTCCCCTTGAAAGAGCTTCCAGACGAGAAAGCTTAGAATTTTTTATGCTTAACTATGTAGTATATTTTTTCCATTTCTTCCTTATCTTTGTATCAGTTTCAAATTAAAACACACGCACACACACACACACAAAAACAGCCTGCAAATTTGTTCTCTCAACTTCTTCATGCCTCTGTTGAAATGTCACTTGCAACACAAACTGCTTGCGCACTGTTCCAGTAGCCTTCTTGTGTTACACCAGTTACAGCAACAGAAGGCCAGATCCTTTCTCCTTACCCTGAGACTAACTGCGCAGTCAGTCCCACAGAAGCCATACATTCTAACCACCGTTTAGCCTTGCTTCCTGGCTGCTGTTATATGTTGTGTACTGTTTCTAGGGTTTCAGGAATGTATCACATTCTGCTTGGTGTTTGTCCTCAGGCGGGAACTGAGGTGGTACCGATAGAGTGCCGCATGAGCTGTTTCCTCTGATGTGATGTCACCTGCAGGTGTCTTGATTTTATGGATCTATTGCTCTGAGAGATTCACAGGCAGCTTTTAGACACTTTCTGCTGTGAAGTGTTAATAAAAAAGAAGTGATGAAGAAATGGAAATCTGGTGCTCTGAATAACCCAGCAGTTTGTCTTACGGGTCACTCAAACAAGGTCATTATTGACTGAAAATGATCAGTCTTGCTCCTCTGAGACACATGCAGAATAAAAGAGATTGTAATTCTGTCGTCTTTACGTAGGCCAGTTCCCTCATATGTTTTTAAATTGCTGCTTCTTTCTTTGTAATGTAAGAGAAAGGAAAAATAAATTATTTGATTTCAAGATTAACTACAGGCTGGCTTAATACAGAGCTGAAAAGTAAACAGATATTTTGATAGTAGACAAAATAATAGGATAGAAAATAGGAGCAGTAACAGCAAAATTCACAGCATGTTCCAGATAACGTGCAAAGGTTTGTGAAGTTTAGAGAAATCACTTTAGGGAGATATATTAGGAATTGACCACTTGATCTTTACTGGATCAAAAACTCATAACTGGTTATAACTAAAATATGCTTTCTCATGCTGAGCAGAATTTAGTAACTGGCTTTAAAGCAATTGAATTTTAATACTTCCTGGAAAGGTCTTTTTTTTACTAATTGTGTATTCTGAAGGCTTAGACCTTCTTCTTTGATTTGGCTGTCCCCTGGACTGTTGTTGGCATATTCTTGAAGTAAATAGTGAAGCATAGCACGAAGGTACTTAAGTTAGCAGATAATCAAACTCTGGGACCAGCAGTCGTGGTGGTGTAGCACTACCATCTCAGCTGAATAACCTAGGTATGCTTTATAGCTATAGCACATTCAAGAACATGTCTGCAGCAAACTTACATGCATTCTTCAGTTTTCTGAATAGTTTTGTGCACAGAAGTAAATTCAGTACAAAAGGCAGGTTCTTATAAACTATTCTTGCTTCTGGGGAGGACTACTAGTATGCAGTGAAGGTTCTGGAAAAAAATACAGACTCCTTCTTTCCTTAAAATTCCCATCTGTCCCGTTGCAATCCACCTGTTTCCATCTAATTCCTTCCACTTTTTTCACAAAGTAACAGCTGAATTTTAAAGTTTTACAAGATCAGGGATTATCATTCAGTATGATGACTGCAGGGTTCCAGCATACATTACAGGTTGTTAAAAAATAATAGAAAAAATAATAAGTACAGCAATAAGTAGCCTATACTGTCTTGACATGCATTATTCCAATCTCTCAATAAGTGCAAAACTGTATTTTGTATTTTTCCTATTAACACATCTCCATCTATATTTCTTCCTAATGTTCTGATTTGAGATGGAAGGTTACTAATCATACAGTGCTGCTGGTGTAGTTTTCCTGCAAATGAGTCTGTATGTCTCCGGAGATTTGCCTGCACTGACTACATAAATACAGATTAGTAAAGAACATGAAAAAGGCAGGTAAGTTCGCTGCCCCTGGCTTTGGCAAATATGTCCCTTTGGTACATCTATTAATGTAAACTTTATCTTAACAGAGCAACCTTGTTTTAGATATAACAGCAGAAGATGAAACTACTCAAGGTCAGGCTTGAGTATCAAGAATTGACCCTGGGCTATCTTGGAGCCCAAAGGTCATGGAGGAGTCAATCAAAGTTCTACTTCAATGTCACCAGTGTTCTGACCTATTTTGCTTTGTTCTGAGCAATCACGGTCACTTCAAGAATTAGACAACAATGGTAGATGTCTAATTTCACACAGTCAGCACCCTGTGGAGGAGAGGTCATGATCCATCTACTTTACTCCTCCCTTCTTCTAACTTTAACATGTGGGAAAAAAAAGCATCTTGAGCTATCTCAGAACATCATCTCTATTATAAAGATTTCTATTTTTATACAAATGAAATTCAACAGATAATATTTCACTTAATTATCTAGTTTATCTTCTGCCATATCATATCCCTTTGCAATTAAACAATCATGTTATTGAGTAAGATACAAGATAGAATGGAATAAGAAAAGTGTCATTCAAGAAGACCTAAATGTAGGTAGAGAAAGCAACTATTGTTTTCTAATGAAGAGAAAAAGAAAAAAAAAAGAAATAAATGAAAAAAAATAAAAAAAAGAAAAAGAAAAAAAGGAGAAAAAGAAAAAAAGGAAATAAAAAAGAGAGAAAAGCAAAAAGGAAAGAAAAACAGCAAAAGAAAAGGGGGTAAAAGAAAAATAAAGAGAATAAGAGAAGAAAAGGAAATTGATACATGATGTGTGATGAATTCCTGTAGATCTTTAAAGATTGCTGCTAAAATTATTTATTTTCCCAGAGGAAAAACAATGTAGACATTCTTCTGTGTTTCATGAGACCAAAACAACAGGTTCTGTGGGTCAAAGTAATTCATACAAGCCTTTCTCTCAACAAGGCAAAATAAAAATAGTTGAAATGTATGATTAAAGCTCTCAGAATAGCATGATCCATTGCTTTGACCACTGCATAAGCTATACTGGATACATAATGAAATGTATGCTATGGGTTTTGACTGTGCAAATGTATGAATGTATATATATATATATATGTGTATATATACTATTATATACTATTCTGAGCCAGAATGCACCTATCAGATATAATACGAGACTCTTTTTATATGATTTTTTATGCAAAGTACCATAAAACAACATTCAGGCAAACCACTGTTACATTATGTAACTGCAAGACCATTTGCAAATTACTAGCTCTGGGAAATTATTTGGAAAAATGTAATTTGAAAATACCCTACTAATTCCAAGCATCCATAGTAACATAATCTGCATTTAGAGAAATATTCGGCTCTTCTGCAATGAAGGAATGGTCTAGGCAGCTAAAAAGTCATGATTTGCACTGGGAGAGAAAGGGCAGAACGAATTAAACTCTATGTGATGCCAAACTTGGAAGAAAAAGAAGGGGCTCTGTATCAACCTGGAAGAAGATGACTTTCATACTACAAACCTTTATTTTCCGTGGAAGAATATAGAAACCTTTGCTCCAGAGCAAAGTTTTTTTATCAAACACTGTGACAATCTGCAGGCATGTTTAATTGTCTTTTCTTTGGGCATTTTACAGTATTAATGCAGCGGTACTTTCAACTAAGAGCAAACTGGTGGTTGGAATGAAGAAAATGCTTCTTTGCAAAAGATGAGGTTATAGTCCATGCACCCCCTCATTACAGTTCTTATTAAAATGCTGTTAATGGCTTGCATGTAATCTCTCTGTCTAAATGGACAAAGGTGATGAGGAAAATGAGAAGAAGAAAATGTTTGAAAGTTTCCAGTGATAAAATTTACAAAGCCATTCAGGAGGTTAACTCTTCTGGCTCAAAGTAATTTAGAAGTCTACAGCCTGTTCAATTTTGATAGATTAAGCTTCTTGCCACTGGAACACTTATGAAAATTTTATTAAAGGCCCAGATTTCATCAGCACAAGGCTGTCTCTAGATTCTCCAAAATGTCGGTGGTGAATGATGTCATGAACAGAACAAAACTCCTGTACTGGTCTTGCTCCTTCCTTTAGCATTCAAAAACACTCAAAGACAGGGCACAGTGCCACACACAGTGCCATCTGGGGCTGTGTTAAAGGTCTAAGTTGACTTGAATTCAGAATTTTAGCTCCAACTTTCTAGGCTCTTTTCCTTTTTCCTTCCCTTCCCTTCCCTTCCCTTCCCTTCCCTTCCCTTCCCTTCCCTTTCCTTTATTTTCTTTTTTTCTTTTTTTTTTTTTTTTTTTTTCTCCATGAAAGGTCATTTCCCTGAAGTGAAGGGGAAGTGACTGAATAAGTAGAGTTAAAAACATCATTTTAGATTCTGGGCAATTATTTCAGATTCTAATTTTTCCTGATTTAATCCATGCAATTCTTCTTCTTCCTGTACATGATAGTATGATACCCTGAGCAGCTGTCATCATAAAACAGCCATGATCACATTGACATCAGTTTTCCAGAAGATTTTATGTAGAAAATAGTACACTGTAATGACATTTAGAGATGCTAGACCATTGTAAATGATATATTTCATGTTACCTAGTGTGCTGTAGAAAGATAAGTCACTGATATGTTTAAACTCTTCATTAGCATTTTGCATATAAAAGACTACTACAGAGTTTATTACTACAGAGTAATTAGTTGTCAGTTGTGAGGACTAGCTTTCTATTTGTTTACAAAAAGTATGTAACCTATTTTATAAAATTACATCTCTTTTCACTCTTGGTGAGGATGGTCAAATTTTCTGCCTGCCCACATTTTCTTTACATTCTCTGTGAATGTCATCCAAATGCAGAACACTGGCATTACAATTCACATGACACTCTTCCGAGCATACTGTCTCCCTCATTCAGATTTGCCAGCATCGATTCCTGTTTGCTTTAAAATTTTGCATTTGCATTCAGTGTTCATTTCTGTAAAATGGTGCCAGTCAACGTACTCTGAAAATCAGGCTGTACATGAAGAATTTTGATTGGTTTATATAATTTCAGTCATTTAATCACATTATGCTGTGAATTTGCACATTCTCACAATGCATCTCTGGTTCAGCAGTACTCAACACAGTAACCAATCCTGGAAGATAATGAGTAGATCCCTGAGAAATCAAGAGATGAAATCTGAAAAGTTCAAAATCCAATTCTGAATGACCGTCAATTTATGAAGTAAGTGTTTTTGGCCTCTGTCTAATAACTATTTAATGTTCCACGTTAAACAAACTCCCACGCAACCTGTGATACTCCATCCGTTGGACAGAAGTCCCCTCCATCATTCGTTGCAACAAATAAACAAACAAACAAACCAAAACTCACCAAACAACAACAAAACCAGGTGAAAAGATGATAATTCAACTGAATATGCAGTGAATAAGTGAATATGTTAGAAGCATGCTATTCAGGCAATGGGAGGGAGATTTTGGTGTTCCTGTTTTCAGGAACATCCTTTTGGATTCCTTCTCTTCCATTTTTCTTTTGTCATCCCAACAAGATCTTTGTCAACATCAGTTTTATTCAACAGAGAGGAATATGTTTCATAAAAAAAATCCCATTCTGGATTCACAGGAGTATTTTGTTGAGTGAGCAAAATAACATCCCTCAAAAACCTCTTTATCACATTTCATCAGATGCAGTCAAACACTCTGGCATTTCACATATATGAGACTCCAGTGTTATGCAGTATTTGTACTCCTGTTCCCAATTTTATATTGTAAAATAGTACAAAATAGCACAATTCTCTATAGAAACTTAGTTTTGATAATATTTTGACCTCAGAATCCTAATTCCTGAACTTATGATTGTCTTTATTTTTTTAAATCTGTTGAGAATCAGGGCCCACTATACTACCTTTGGAAATAATTGTTAAAAATACTGGAAAGAATAACATGCAACACAAATAGCAAGGCATGGGAAAGGACAAAAAAATTATAATATGCCATCTAGAATGATCAAGTTGTCAAGGATGACACTGAATAAATTCCCTTGCTATTGCAGTTGAACTGGTACAATACCAGGGGACTGAACATGAGCCAGATTTGATTTGTCAACTTGTTGCTATTGTTTTGACAACATTTCAGCAAAATTGTCACATCTGTTGAAATTCTCTTAGAAAATGAGATGTAGCAAAGAACACCAAACAGCCTTATTTTCTCCTACTGAGTGTGCTGGGATTTTCCTTTGGTGAGTCATCAGCCAGCAGCAACAATGAAGTGTCACAACAATCACAAAGATACCATCTGTTTAAGGGAGATGATCCAAAAGCAAATGCATATCTTTCTAAGCAAAAAAATGGATCAGCGCATAAGAAAATACACACACATCCACATGTATACACATGTGTACACTGTGCGAATTTGTATACATCTTTAACATTCCTGTAACTCCTATAGTTTACATCCTTAGCAAGTACAAAATTTCTTCTGTCAATTCCTATCACCATCTAAAGCCACAGATGATACTACTTGAATTTTGTATCATGGAAGGTCATGACCTGGTGCTTGCAGAAAACAAACAAAAAACAAAACAAAACAAAAAACAACAACAACAAAAAAAGATTAGATTGCTGTCATTTCTTTCAAAGGGTTTTTAGCAAGTACAGGTATCATGCATAACTTTGCCTTCCCACAAGCTCTCCAGCAAACTAAAAAAAAATGTTTAAAAGAAAAGAATTCTTGCTTGCCAAAATTAAATGTCCAGAAACAATCAATTTTGATTGGTATAATTTGGGCGTGACAAGAAGGTACACATAACATATTTTCTAAAGTAAATATTACAATAAATTAATTGAAAAAAAGTCAACTATGTTTTCCAAAAAAAGGTGAAATAAAGCAGAAGGAACAAGTTGTATTCCAAGTAGTAAGAATAGTAACAACAAAATGAAAAATACTGAAGAGATAAAATGGGAGAACTTGTTGCTGGTATGGCTTCCCAGAATCAGGTAGGCATCTACTCTGCTTCACTGACATTTACACTGGAAGTCCATTCTTCAGCTTTCCTTTGGAAGGTAAAATGCAGACTTAGAAAATACACTGTAGAGTCAAAATGAGTTCATCCAACAGCAAAAATCCCAAGACGAGTGGTCTACTAGTTATATAATAATCATCATTATTTTATTAAACAGCTGTGCTTATATTTAGCAAAAAGATTATGTGTAACACCAGGGATCACTAAATTTTGCTTAAAATCAACTATATTTCTCTAATTATGTTCCCATACAAGCAGGAAATGAGTGCTACCCATTTCTGTTTAAATTTCCTAAAACCTCTGCCTTTTTAGTTATTCATTTTCTAGAATTCAAATGATTCTCTGATACTGAAGTGGAAAAATTAAACTAGCCTTCATTTGAGTGTAAAATGAAATATAAACATACATGACCACATGAGATTACAACAAAAAGCTCAACGTTATTGCGAGAAAAACAAATTCATTGCGAAGGAACCTTCCTACTATATGTCATTCTTTGTCGTTAGTATTGGAACTCAAACAACATCCCTTTAAGATATTTCTGGTGAATAGTGTTAGTTTTTCTTGTCTGTGCACTCTGCCAGATACAATAATATTATGATATTACATGATTGATTGATGTAAATATAATGGAGTATAATACCGCTATTTTTTTAACGCAGAGATTGATTACTAATGATTGACACTAAAACAATCTAAATTTTGAAAAGACAGCGTATGATTTTGCATGTCAATAAATGAAAAAGATAAAATAATCACTTTGAATAAGATACTGTGAGTACATACAGTAGAATCAAATGGCAAAATCCACATGTAAGCCTTTTCCAAAATAGTTATCAAAGCCTCACTTATTCTTAGTGAATTCTCTGCAAAGAGATCCTAATGGTGGCAGAGGTATAAAAGAGAAAGGTCTTCACTGGTGGGAAATTTATTTGGAATAGCTAACTCTAGTATAATGGATAGCAGATTTTTGTGGTCTTTCTCACTCTCGCTGTCTGTATCTGTCTCAAAAATGTGTTTACTCATCCCTCTGTTCTCAAAATTCAACCTCAGAAGTTGTAGGAAGAACAAAGAAATATCCAGAGATACGATGAAAGATAACAATTTGACTTTATCAATAGGCAACTACTTTCACAACTTACTTGAAAAATAGGCATATAAAAGACAAAATCCATGAATGGGCAGCATTAAAGCAAGCAAACTGGATAGGAAATATATTTAGAAAAATATATTTTAAAGTGTAGTTCAAATCATGTTTTCAAACATGCTTTCTCATTCAAGGCAGATGGGGCATAATGATGATGGAACTGAACATCCTGAATGTATTCAGCAGAGCTATCACATTAAGTGTATCCCTTCATTCGGGCTGAGGATGAGTGTGGAATAAAAACAAGGTGACAGAGCAAAATGAAGAAGAAGTGATATCACATAGGTATAACTTGTCTTAGACATGTCAGTAGTTGCTATTTTATTTCTCTGATATGAAGAATGGATGAAGTAAAACCAATTTTAGTTGTCAAGGGCTGCCACAAAATGGAAAGAAACAACAAGAACAAAAAAAAGATGTCGAGGATAGGTCTATCAATAACTGTAACTTATTTTACACGTATCCTGTAAAAAGCCATCCAGCTTCCAGCTTAACACAAATAAAATGCCATTCCAATTCTAGAAGTTACCATAGCTGCAGAAGGCATCTACTGCATCATCCAACTTCAGAAAGTGCCTCTTAACATTCAGACATGACATCTGTATAGTCATGAAATTTTAAATAATTTGTACTGAAACACACATCTTCAACTAGGACTGTATTCACACATTTTTAAGATGCTTCACAAAGCATCTGTTGAAGGCAATAGAAACTTTGACTGCTTGACATCTTTGGAAGACTGTTCATGTATTTTTATTTATTCAGTATCCACTTCAAACATAAATAATAATAAACATAAGCCCTGCAAAAAGTAGGAAGACTGTCCAGACAAGAATGTAAATAAACTGAACAAACCTTTACAGACTTTCTGAATTTATAGAAAATACATTTAAATGTAACACACAATAAGAAATATAGATATAAATACTGAATACATCCCTGAAATGAGCTATAAGAATGAGTGAGTTTTGACAGAAGAAAAATTAAGGAGTCTGTAACAGAAAAAAATGGGTAGGTAGGGAAACAAAGTAAAGAAAGCCCTTACTGTGTGGAAAATCTGCTGAAACACTTTGATTTCTGCAGAAATTCTACTGTCGTAAAATACTATCCTTTTATCTTCATTGTAAATCTTTTTTTAGAATCAGGTATAAACATGTTGCTACTGTATAATCCAAGATTCTGTTAAATATTTTTTTCCTCAATAATCAAATAACTTACAGCTTGCTGAATTGATTATTGTTTTAAATCTGCATGGATTTATCAGTAGATTATCAGTAAAAGACCCTGAAAGTTGCAGAAGCCAAAAAAGAATTGAAATAACAAGGAATGTGGAATTAAACATGCTGTTGAAGCTGAATCGCAGTAAAAGGAAGCCACGACTGATCTAATCTTCAGTCTCCTTGTACTATGCGATCAGACTGAATTTCTGAGCAAAATGTCAGCAGCTCCATTCAGTATCTGCCAAAGTGATTCTTCTAAATACTGAATGCTTGCCCACAATGGTTTTATCCAGTAGTGTTGATAGGACTGATAGACTGTCTGGCATTGTCCTTCTATAGCATGCTACATAAAACTGAGCAATGCTTTTAAGGGGTTTGTTCCTCTAGTTTAATGTTTTCTTCAAAAAATAAATATAATATTAATTAAAAACTGCTTTCAGCAGAGATACAGTAAGTGACAGCATATGTCCAAAGCAAGTCCATGTATAATAAAGGAGCTCAACTTAAAAGTAGCTGTGTTTTCTAAACAATTGTAATTCTTTTATGGAAAATAAGTGTCCTTTCAACAAATTAATTGAATGTGAGGGAATTATTTTAATTGCTAAGCTTTAATGCTGTCCTTGAAGATCACGGAGTGCCACTGGCTTAAAAATCTGACTACTAGAAGAGTGACAAGTTACACAATTAAAGAGAAGATTACACTTAATTACCAGTGCTGCTTGTTCTTTCTGACTAGGTTACAAAGAATAAATACTTCCCATGTTAAGTATAGAACTTAAACAAACAAAGCTCCATTTCTGTTAGAGTGAATGAACAGTGTATTTTTTTTTCTTTCTGTTACACGAGAACAGCTACCACTGTGGAGAGTCAGCAAAGAAGGGCTGTTGGGAGCATTTGCTAGTCTGACAATGTATTGAGCTGGTAGCTGCTTGATTTTTCATTAGCTCATGCAAATAAATTTAAAAAGCCATTTGAAACTGTAAGAATTCACCTAGAGGAAATATTTGAAAAGTACTTCAAAACAAAAAAAAAACAACAACTAAGACTTTGTTCAACTCCCTGTCAATTTTCTTGACGTAAAGTTGTGTGCAATAACTAGCAAGACTCTATCTAATTTGTAGGATTAAAGATGAATCTTTACAATGTGCTCAGGCATAATGGTCTTTTTTCTCCCCTTGCTTTATCATAAACTATCATTTCCATTATTGTTTTTACTTTCTTCATTAGACAAATGGAACAAATACAATGACTTACAAATGAAAATGAAAAACATTCTTTACATTTCTTTACAAAAGCAGAGAGAAATATGAAATAAATTCTCAGACCAATCTTTTTTCATCTGTCAAGTCTGTATGATATGTATTTCTACCCTCTTAATTCATGGTAAATACAGAATTAGTTTTTCCAAACTTTCCATTATAATATTTTAGTGTAGATAACCACTGCTTGCTAATCTAAATACCAACAGAGATATCCCTTTAGGTTTCAGCAACACTGACTTATCTTTTTTTCTTTTTTTCTTATTCTTCTTTGTTTTGTTAAAGCAGATTATAAAGAATAAAATGCTCTTTATAAACTCTTGTAAACTGAAAAATATACAAGCAGTTCAGCTGTAGGACCAAATCCATTGCAACTATCTCAACTGGTATTTATGACAATTTTGAATATTTGTAAATAGCTCTTCAGTTCTTTTTTGTACATTATTGTAGGGACCAAATCATTACTATGAATAAATGCTTAAAATCCAAACCACAGTTAGAAAATAAAACAGAATTTTTTTTAACTTGAAATGTAGACTTCTTTCCTTTTCCCAGTGTCTTATATGTCACCAGTATTTCTTTCCCTTTAGGGCTAGCTTTAAGAGATGTCAATCTTTTTTCTCCACCCGATATATTCTGATTATCTTCTCTTATTTTTTCAAGGGTTTGTAAAGCATTCCCTTGTACCTAAAAACAATCAATACAATGCAAACCAGGCACTTGCTGATCTCATGGATCATGGACTTATACAATAGCATTCAAATAGCTTTATTTTATATTTTACTTTATATTGCAAGCATATATATGTATATTTATGTGTATGCACGTGTTTCCTTAAATGGAAGGAATGACTTTCAGAGCAACCTATGTAATCTCTGGATAGATAGCTTCAAAACTGAGCTCTGGTTTCCATGCCCTTGAAGTGTCCTACTCAATTCAGGAACACAGGAATTATTCTAATCTCTGAAATACAACCTTATATCTTGTCATTTTCCAAGGCGCAACTATATAATTATCAAGAAACACAATTCGGGTAGGATTTATAAAACAAGATAACAGCTATTTTAACCTGAATTTTACTTACTTCTCTCTGTCCTCCCCCCTCTCTACTTTCCTAGATTCCATTGCTTTCTCTCCTAGAATTTGCTCATTTCCACTACAGTATTCTTAAAGGCAAATGTTTTAGGCACACTACATCAGTATTTCTTTTTGTTGAGATAGTTTCATAGAATAAGCAAGAATAAGTTAAGAGCAATTTAGTTGAAAAAATGATTGGAGAAAACACAATGGCTCTCCAGCTTGAAAAAAAACTTTGAAGGGATGCCTCAGAGTAGGAAAACTACTTAAGGGTGAAAATGAAAAAAGAGTGATTTCAGTGTCACTTTGCAAACCTGATATGTGTTGTTTCCGGGAGCAAAATTCAAAATGTTGACTTAGGCACCTGAGCCCCTCCAAATATGATGCAGGGGAGAAAGGGAGATTTCCACTGTTGTCTTATCTGTGTGATATTAAGATGTCTACAGAAAATCACAGAGAAGAATCCTCTCTGAATTTAAGCATCAATTCAGATTGTCAGTTTATGTGACTATAATAAAGGTACTGAAAGTTTTAATTTCTGTTGTTTTATTATTGCGTCAGTAGTTCTTCTTAACCTAATGACAATAACCTAGCCTATGAAGTAAGTCACCATGCTTCAAAGTTCTCCCGTATCAGAGGCATCACTCTAAAAATAGCTTAAAAGGGAATATCATTTATAAAACATCTTAAAATACCAAATGCTTATATTCTATGTAATTTAAATTGGACTAAGACCTTACCAAGGTATTTGGGAATATTTGGAGGGTTTATTCAAAACCCAGAGGAAGGCAAAGCAAACAAAGAATTACATTAGACTTGAGGGGAAAACAAAAGAGACAATGGATATCGGTAAGAATTTTTTCTTGTATTAGGAGAGGAATTTGACAGTGCCATAGAAAGATCCTCTGTAATTTAAGTATCTGAGTAACTAAGAGGAGCTGTGTCCTTTAGCAAATGCACAAGGGTGAATGTGCAGTGCATGGGGCACCAATGAACAACAAGAAAAACATGGAAAATTCCAGGTCAATGGAAGAGAAAAAGAAGGTAGATCCACACTGAAACTATTTGTGAGGAAAAAAAAAAGACCAGATTTTAAATTAAGGAGGACAGAAAACCATCTCTGTTTTGGTATTGATTCTGCATCACTTATATATTCTATGTAATGTGATCCTGCTTCACGTAGGCTTACAAGAGTGCAACTCTATCAGATTCCAAATCCCTTAACACAGCCAAAAGAGCAGTTATCTGGCTATTTCTATAGCTCCTTAAATTTTAATTCTAGTTAAGATATTGTGACACCTATTATCCTACATCCAAGTCCAATTTGGAAATGCCATTTCAAGTTTCATTAATAGATATGATTATTATTTTAGACTGAATATAAGGAAGACATTTTTTAGAATGTGGGTATTGAGGCATTGGAACTGGTTACCCAGAGAGGTGGTGAAAGCCCTGTCCCTGGAGACATTCAAGGTCAGGCTGGACGGGACCTTAGCAACTTGATCTAGCTGTGGATCTCCCCATTAACTACAGGGGGTTGAAATGGGTGGCATTTAATGGTCCTTGCAACACTAACGATTTTATGATTATTTTTAACGTACAGGTTTTACAATTGAAACCTCCCAGAGCTATTTAGGAATTTAGAATTCTTAGTCTGTGCTTTAATATTGTTTTCTTTAAAATGTTTTTTTTCCATAATAAATCCATTAGAAAAGCATCCTGATCATACTGAGTGCGGAACCCTTGAATTATACAGAGAGGAATATAGGAAAAAATAGCATGGGGACAGGAAATAAATACCCTGATAAGTTCAGCAACATTAATTTAAATGTCTTTCTAAACATATAATGCTGTAGTTTTGTCTGTTCTTTCTTTCTTCCCTTAGTTTCATGCTCATTTATTGAGCATACAATACAAGCAATGTTCTGAAGTGAGGCAGTTGAACAATCTTGTCATTTCAAATTAAATAAATGAGTAACCAAGCACTTTGTGTTGTTTCCATGGAAGGAAACCAAGGTATATGCTCCCATACAAGAAACTTTTTAGAACTGATTATTAGTATGCAGCTTCTTGGGATTTTTTTTTCCATCAAAACAGTTTTCCCATTAGAAAATAATGAATTATCAAAACTGAGGTCTCTTGCTTTAATTGATTTTGCATGGTATGGCTTGGATGGAGTTAATTTTCCCCCCAGCAGTTTGTACCATGCTACATTCTGGAGGTGAGGCTAAATCAGTGCTGATAACACAACATTCTAGCTATTGCTGAACAGTGCTTGCACACTGAGATTTGCCTTTTTCTCATTTTGCCCTTGCAGTAAGTAGGCTGGGGGTGGGCAACAATCAGGAAGGGGACGCAGCCAGTACAGGTGATCTGAGGGATATTCCATATGAAATAATTACTTGAGGAGTTTTATCTTGCAAACTAGATATTGCCCAGAGGCTAGCTCTTTCTTTGACTTATTAAATCATCTTTGTTGTGATCCAAAATTCTTCTGGCTTTTGCCCTTTGAGTTGTCTACCCCATCCTGCTGGGGAGGTGAGGGAGGTGAGGGAGTGATTGGCTATGTTGGGTGCTTAGCTACTTGCTAGGGTCAACCTGCCACACTGGTAAACTGGTTTTAGTAAGAATATTTTCAAATCAAAGATTAGGTTTTGTATCAAGAGACTTGGTTGGTTATCCAACCAAGTCTCTTTCTTTTTTTTTTATCTCTCCAGTTAATACATGCAGCAAGACAACTAGAGAAAGCTGCATCAGGCATATGGGGCAAGGTTTTGGTGGCAGGAGGCTGCAGGGGTGGCCTCTGTGAGCAGAGTCCAGCAGATGCTGCGTGTCAGAGCCGACCTGTGAGCAACACAGGATGTGCCTCTGGGAGAGCAGATTCAAGGAAGGGGAAAACTGCTGCACAACAGCAGCTGGAAAAGAAATGAGGATGAGTTAGGATGATGTATGCATAATATGAATCAAGAAGAAACTTTTCCATCCACGTGAGTGTGGTGGTCCCTAACCAGATGAGAAAAAAAACTGGGGAAACAGTTTTAATAATTTTCCTTGAATATCTCTCTTTTCCCTCAATTTTCCACTATTCAAAGTTAATTTAAGACATGCCCAGGTGAAATGCTATGGAACAACTACCCTGGCTAATGCTACCTTCAGGAGTTCTGAAATAGTGCACAGTCCTAAGCAGTCTCTGACAAATCAATTTTACTATGTAAAGGGAGTTTAAGTAAAGTGTAAGTTTTACCATATTTACCGCACAATTTTGGTTAAACAGGTAGGTAAAAATTTAACATACACATACAAGTTCAAAACCTTTTCAACTCTTGGAACCACACTTTAGGATGTTATCAAGTATTGAGAATTTGATCTATGAACATATAGTAAACAATTCAGTCTAAAACAAACAAGAAAAGAAATGATTAAAAAATCAACATAATGCATTAATAGAAATGTCCAGTCCTTCACACTGATGTCTTTAACAGAAGAGAATATCTCAGCTGGCATTTAATGAAAATGCAACATTGGACAATATTTTCAAAATGATCTAAACAAAATTTTGATTTACATAAACAGACAGGATTTGGGATGAGATTGAGTAGCAAGGGTTAATCATGTTCCATGGTAGTTTAAATCACACTACATTATCCTTTGCTTTTCTTGCTACTTTATCCTTCAATGAAAAAAATTTAAAAAAAAAGTTCAGTTTCTGATCATCCTATCTCTAAGCTGTTCTACTTTATTTTTCTCTTCCAAGATATTTTGTGTCATCTGAAGGGAAAGCAAATACCACAAATCTGACCAGATATTAGATAACATTAGCATTAATAAATTCAAATATTTTATCTGGATAAGGTGTATTTTCACAATAAAAATAAAATAGTTTTGTGATGAACGCAGATTTAAATCTAAAAAAAATGATCAAGAAATTCTCATTGCTAAGAAGTTAATGTAGTGCTTGAACTTATTCATTAAAACGCTATTTTCAAACAAATACCAACAAGTTTGAAAGAGAACTACAGATGTCTTAAGAAATAGTTTTGATATGCTTAAAATTAAGAAGTCGTCATGCAAGAAAATTTTGATGCTTTCCTTATTGCTATTTTTCTCATCACTTTTGGTGACTTACACTAAACTTTATGTCAGCTTAGCCAGATACACAGTAAAGCTGTAAACCTAATTTGTGAGTGTCAAATTACAATAAGATTGTAAACTGACTAACCACATTCCTGTCTATACTTAGTGGCAGCCCTCCTCTTTAGTGCAAACAGTATCATATTGGAGAATTTCTAGAAGGATGTCCAAGGATATGGTATGAACTGAGTAAAGCAATAGGTTTCTGAGCTTCTCATGAGTGAATACCGTGTGTACCATCATCAAGATGCAAGGCATATTTCTTTTTCATACAGCTGGACAGAAATACAAAACATCATCTGGTGTTTCATTTTTGTCCTTTCCCTGTACCTCCTGAGCCAGCAGCAGTTTCTGACTGGGTGGAAATCTTCAGGACCTTCTGTTGTCTTCTCTGAGGGAGATAAGGAAGGGAGAAGCCTCCATTTTTTCCCCACATCTCTTGATTTGTGGATATGAAAAAAGCAGAGCTAAGTTGTAATTACTGCTCTCTTTTGTCACGCAGTAAGGGAGATATGAGCTCGTTTATCTCATTTTAAAAGGTCTTACTGAGTACAACAATGGACATAAACGATGAATTGCCATCAGGAGGCTTTTGCCACTGCCAGTGCTGATCCATACATAGTAAAACTCTATGCACAGCTAGTGCCCAGGAACTGCTGTTCGAGTCAGCAGTGTTAATACAAACTTGGAATGTTTCTGAAGGCTAATGAAAACATAAAATGAAATAATGCAGCAGACTTCTGGTGACATCTCTGTCCTGTGCAATTTACCACAGGAAATAAATCACAGAGACAGGAAACATATGCAGCGGCAAAACATGGGACCTGTCACATCAGTTCAGTGTCAATCTGTTTCTGTCTAGTTAATGCAGACTTATATTCACCTCTCCTTACTGCCTACTCTTTCTCCCATCTTTCTGACCAAGAATTTTTATTGACTTTTCAGAGCACATAAATAGCTTTCTGTTTTGAATAACAAAATAGGTAGACATCGTGTTTACCCAGTAACATGGGAATATCTTATGGTTTCCTGAACATGTAAAGCATATGAATGCTTCAGGCTATAAACTTACTTTTAAAATTATACACGTAGCCTTTTAAGCATACTGTGTTGTCTGGAGCATGGAGATACTACTGAGTCCACGTTGGTGAACCATTCAAGTGAAAATTTGTTTCAGACTTCTATTGACTATGAGCACTCTGAGGCAGTGCTTTCTTCCTGATGGCTTTTTCATGATTTCCCTGCTGAATTTTGTTTTTAATACATTGGGATAAGTAAATAAACCATTTCATTTTTATTTTCCCTTCCGTAAAATGCTTCCCAAGTAACTTGATTAATGTTCAAAACCAATATTTGAGCAGTCACATAATGTAATTAAAATTTCATAAAATAGCTATAATCATTGTAGCTTGGTAATAAGCAACCTTATTTATCACGCAAATGATTTCTTAGTATTTTCAACAAGCACTTTATTTAGCTAACTAAATAATCTTTTTTCTGCAGGAGGTTTGTGTTTTAAGGCAGACAATTGAAGTCAGAGCCAGCATGCCTCGCCATACAGAGCCAATAATTCATCACAGGAGGTTTCAGCTATGTGTACACTGAAGTTTGCCTCATTTGTCCAGGAAAGCGTGCTTGACTGAGTTCCATTTTAAACCTGTCTGACCAAACTGTTTTTTTTCCTTCTTCCTTTAATTATATTGAACTGAAACTAAGTGCACAATGAGCCAGTTTAAAGGTATAATATTGGGAGACTATGAATTTCTGGAGTAATTTACAGCACTATATCGATATCTTCAACGACATATGGGTCTTTGCTTTCAATGACAATAACTGTGAAATCTGTTAGTTGCTAGAGAACCCTAAAGCTGAAGAGAAGATGTTTTTTTTTTTACTGCTTTTTACATAATCTCTGTCTCCAACTGTCCAGTGCTATTTGAAACTAAATGATTTAAAGTGCAGCCCTTCTTTGAAAGTGCTTTTGCAGAAAATAGTAGCATAAAATTCCCTATTTGTTATAACCCAATGATCTTTAGATCAAATTTGTTGAGCTTACTGATGGAAAGGTCATTTTTAGCCATATGCTTGTTCTACAAGCAGTCCTGGAGCCTGTAAACTGAACTATGCTGTTTCTTCCATACACAGTATCAGTCAAACACCTTCTCTCTCAGCAAATGCTTCCTTCAGAATGACTGCAGAAAACAAACCATTGTTTTCAAATCCTACATTCATTTACCTCCCTCCATGTAGCCTAGGGCCCACAGTGGGGCTGGAAAGTGCATCTGAGTACTCATTTGAAGCTATAACAGAAATGAATCTGTGTATTAAGTCACAATTAAATAGGTAGGCTGATAATATAAATAGTAGAAAAATATCCAGCTGTCTGATACTGAACAAATTAGTTCTGCAGGGATGATGGCATTAGAAATGGAAGAGAAAAATAAAACAACATTCATTTTATCCAGAAACATAAGAAGAAAATGCTTTTTGCTGAATGAAATTATCACTGTATACCATCAGGTTTGAGGGAGAAAGCAGATTATAAATATTATTCCACGGTTCAGAACTACCACCAGGAAACTTTGCCTCTGTAAAAATATGGGTCACAGCAGCTGATGATTTGTGACATTCTGTTGTAATCCAGGAGGAACCTCGAATATGACCAAAGGGTGTTACTAATATTCTGCATGACTAATTATCAAACCTTCCTCTGGGTTCAAACATCCCAGTGTTTGCACAGATGATGCTTTTGTTCATCCATCATTTAAAATGTCTCGTAGCTGGAAAGCTAACAACATTCATATCAGTCCATTCATAAAGCCCTCTGGTGAGAATGAAGTGACAGTTTGCATTTTTCTGGTCTTTTAACTTTGCTGCTGACCATGATTACAAACAACATGTAACCATGGCCACTGGGAAAGTGATTTGTCATATTTTTTAGATAGAAAAATTGTGGTGACATTCAGGAGAAAAATCTTTTAGTAAAGAAACTTTTAGTTCTGTTTAAAGGAAGAAAACACTGTGAAGCACGTCCAAAATTTACCTTGTTATGGAGCCAGGATGTTAAAGCAGGTATGCCACTGGCTAGATCTATTTTCACTTATATCATCTTGGAAAGCAATTAGGTAGAAAGAGGGTCCCGGAAATTATCTGGAATAACCTCTAGCTCTCAATACGGTCTCCTTCAAAAAAAGATGAGGCCAATGAGGAATCTGTCCATTATAAGGCAGAAGTTCTAGGACAATTTTTCTCCATCATCAAACCCAATAATCTTACTGGTTCTTTCTCTCTTTAGCAGAAATGCTGAGTCATGATGGGAAAGCAGGGCTAACCCATGGGAGCTCAGGTGCGTGAAATGTACCTGAGTAACTGGAAGGGGTCCAGGACCCACCTGTTTCTAGACTTCATTTCAGTGTTGGCAGTGAAAACAAAAACATCTCTTGCTGGAGATGCCCATCTGTGTCCTTCTAAAGGCAAGTAGCTCCATTTCTCTGGCTGCTGTATTTGAACTTGTTCTCATGTGCTATAGTCAAGGACTTTGCCATTCTGCTGTGATTGTGGTACTTTCCATCCCGTTATAGCATTACATACTCTGGCCTCTGTAATGTGCTGAAGTCTTCATCCAGTATTAAACAAGAAAATAAAATATCCTCTGGGTATTATGTTCCTGAAAAAAAGATTTAAGACCAATCCCTAAATCTCAGAAAGCATTTATAGGTCCAAATATTTATAACAGTCATGGTAGCTTGAAGTATGTTACCAACAGCAAATCTATACAGATAGGAAAAGTGTCCAAAATTTTAGTATTTATTTTCACAGTCTTTGCTTTGAAGAGATTCTTGGACATCAAGCTCAGAATGACAAAAAGTGTATTCCTCTTTAGAGAAAAAGGAGAAACTGAGTATCTTATCTTCTTTCATACAGCCTCTCTTCTACTCTCAATTTCTTTCCTTTTGTCAGAAGCATTCTGATTAGAATTTCTCTGCAGAAAGTCAATACTTACTTAATAAGAATGAAGTTGACTTTGAATTCGA
Organism: Oreortyx pictus; assembly: GCA_036925125.1. Taxonomy (NCBI): domain Eukaryota; kingdom Metazoa; phylum Chordata; class Aves; order Galliformes; family Odontophoridae; genus Oreortyx; species Oreortyx pictus. The sequence continues at coordinate 46,276,821 of JAUPFR010000001.1, read as the reverse complement.
AATGGAAATTGAACCTGTCAACCATTCTGTTTTGAAAACACTTGATTCCTCAAATATGAATCTGTTAAATGGTCCCCTGAAAACCTATTCTCCTGTCTTAATGAATAGGTGTGCACAAAAAAGTAAAGGGAAATAACTGACCTTGCACTCATTTGAAGTAGTGGAGAATTACACGCGAGCAAGTTCTGAGAAAGCCTGGCATGTTCAGTATTAGCTAATTATTATTAAGAGGCATCCCTGTTGGTGTTCTTTTCTGCTTCAAATTTAAATGACAGAAATTTGTATGTAGTATGCGTAGTGTGCGAAGTGCATGTATGCATGCATATATGCCATGCCTATGTGTGCCTTTATTTCATAAAATAAAATAGCCTGCTTGAAATGATAATAAAAAAGCCCACTCAGTGAAGGATGGATATAAGACACACAAGCTGTTACTATCTCAGGTTATCTGCTAATCTTTAAAATGCAGGTGCTGACTGCAAGGTTTGAATGCGTGATTTTGACTTGCTGCAGAAAATTGATTTTGGGTTTTAACTCTACCACCTGAAGGCCAAAAACATTCAGAAATGTGGAGTTAACTTCACTGACAAAAGTTACTTACAATTAAGGGGAACTGTGTCCCACTCCTTCCTGAGGTGTATGTAAAAATTTTAATAACAGGATACCATGAGTTGGAAATTACAGCCAAGTGGAGTGCTTCATTAAAAGAAAATAAGCAACATGGATCCTCTCTGTATTGACTACATGGTTGCTCAGTGTTGGATTAAGCCTTTTCTTTCAAAGCTTTTTTTTTTTTTCTATTATCCATTCTATGAGTGAAAGTATTATCTCTCCCTCAACATGACGAATTAATCTGTAGCATAGTACAAAAGAGTACATATGAAAAAATCCTAAGTGGAGCAAGGCTCTAAACCTAATGTGAAGTATCTAGTAGGAATAACCATTATTTTAGTCTCTGGAGCTCCAATAAATCTGTTTTTCCCACTGATTAGGGACACTGATGTAGTTAAGATAATGGTTTCATACACATTAATAACAAGTCTGAGCATTGCTGAATCACTAAGGCAGTACAAAATGTGTTTGGACCAGATATGAATCATCACCCCCATTTTTGTCTGATCAATCCAAAATACCTCCAATTTCACTGCCTTAGAAACCACCACCATCAACTCCAACTTACTGATGCTGGATTAATCCCTTGCATCCTGAGGACCAAATCTGACAGCTTCTAAAAGACGAATAATTTCACTGCTGGTTAGCAGTTGTCTTAAGGTGGCATACATTCATAATGGTAAACTCTGGGAAGCTGTACCCAGAGATGATAAACTCAGTCATGCTGCAGGCTACTGCAGATCAAAATAAATCTCTTTCTGTTGTGTACTTTAACTGATCAGGTAGAATGCAGGATGCTTTATACAATTCTTTCCTGATTACAGACCTGTGAACTGCCCCTGAACTGAAATCCATGATGATAAATTGTATATAATTATGTTACTCTGATTTTACTCTTCAGCCTGTCTAGGGATGCCCTCATGGAAGTATAGTCTAGGTCTCTCTTAGTTTTCTCTACTTGGAGCCTGGTTATTTTATTTCTTTCACTGTTAACAAGTTGAGGAAGAATGCGGCCAAATGGACCAATAACTCTGGAGATCTTCAATCGACGTCTGGATGTGATCCTAGGCAATCTGTTTTAAGTATCCCTGCTTGATCAGACAACCTCTAGAGGTCCCTGTCAATTGATCCAATATCATGATTCTTATGACACTTTGCTTTGCTACAGGGAAGGGCTGGGCTGTGTACTGTGGGTTGAGGCATATAAACCCCACTATTTGACACTTATGTGACTATGTCTAGGCTGCTGTATCTTTTTTTCAGGATTCCTTTCTATAGGAGAGGTATTGATGTTCTGGGGTGAACTCAGTGAACACCAAGACAATGGTGAAGGAACTTGAGAACACACTACGTGAAGAAAGGCTGAGTTTAGCAAACTGGTCTTCAATCTGGGGAAGAGACAGCTGTCAACAGCTATCTTTTCAGAAGTGTCATTTAAAGGCTGACTGCCACTGAGGAAAGATCTCTCGTGGGAGATTCTCCAAAGAGTTCTTTTCCTGTGAGCCTAGATCCTTGGAGACAGGTGAGCACTCATTTTTCCTTCCTTTTGTAACATCTTGTTTGTGCTGGTCCCTTTGCCTTTACAAACTCTCAATCTGATACTGGAGCTGGAATGATTTAACCTCTTCATTAATGTCCTGACTGATGCGAGGGTGCAATATCTGCCAGTCTGTAGGTAATGTAAAACTGAGAGAAGATGTTTATTAATTACATGTAAGAAATGGGTCAACAAGGATTTTATGAAGTTCAACAACAGGATGCATGAATTCCTGTTCATGAGGTGGAATAGTAATGTACCAATACACCAGGGCTGACAGCTAGGAAAAAATCTTTGTAAAGGGGGCCTAGTGGTTAGCAAACTGGACATAAGGCAGCAACGTGTTCTTGTGGCAAAGACAGCCAACTGCCTGCTGGGATACACTAAGAAGAGAGTTGCCATCAGGACAGGGGAGTTGATCCTTCACCTCTGTTCAGCACTGGTGAGATCACATCTGGAGTGTTGGTTCCAGTTTTGAGCTACCCAGTGCAGAAGAGTTGTGGATATACTGTAGTGACTCCAGCAAAGGACCTAAAGAATGATTAAGAGATTGGAGCATCTTTAGTACAAGATTGAGAGAGGGGTGACTTTTTGGCCTGGAGCAGAGAAGGCTAAGGGAGAATCTGATCAATGTGTATTAATACTTGATGGGAAGGTAGTAAAGGACGGAGCCAGTGGTGCCACATGAAATAAAAGGCATTTCCTTTTTTCCCTGTGAGGTTGATCAAATGTTCAAAAAGGCTGCCCTGAGAGACTGGGGGTATTCAAAATCTAACCAGAGTAAGCTGTTCTAGTTGTTCCAGTTTTGAACAGGGGTTTTGGACTAGCCCACCTCCAGTGTTGTCTTCTAACATTAAATGACCTGTAATTCTTTGAACAGCACTGGAGCTTTAGTTTTAGAACCGTAAAATTTCCTGGGAAGACAAATAAGAGTCTGATGGAAATTAAAAACAAACAAAAACAAAAAAAGGTGCACTTTTGGGAGCTACACTTTCCCTCTCAAGTTTGAGTACAAAATTAGTTAATTAGAAGGCATGGAATAAACTTCTTATTTTTTCTATCTGTATTAAGCATTTTCATTATTATTATCGCATTTGCTAAGCAAGAGTAATGCAACCTATATCTCCTCCACATTCCTCATATCTGTATAAATGTTCATCTCTTCCTCATCCACCGCTCCCAGATTGACTATTTTAATTCCGATAAAACTGCTTGCTTCTGCTCTGAATATGCAGTTGCCAATATATAAAAAGTAAGCAAACAAAAAAACTGGTAGATGACCACATACTCATCATTTGCAAATGACAAAATCACAAGTTTTGCTATGTCATTATTGTTGTCCTGCTAATGCAAATGTAGAAGTCTGTGTTCACTTGTGCTCAAGCAACAAACACACACCATAGTTTAAACAATTTGACAATGTTTAACCTGCACAAGAAAATGCCTCCTTACAAACCAATAAATCTGGCTATTATGATGGGAAAAAATGCTGAAGCAAATCTGGACTTTTATCTTTTTAGCAATTCAGATCATTAACATTGAATTATAGTTCATAACAATCCTAAAGGGTGAAATTAGGAAATATTGGTTCTTTGCCAAAAATATAAGGCACTATATGTTTATTTTTATCTCAGAAAGTCGATGTTCATTCACTTAGCAGCTTTCCCAGGTGCAATGAAAATTTAAATTGAAAGCTCAAGGCAGTTTTATTAAATGATTTCCACACTCTTATGGAAAAACATGCAGAACACAGATATATTCATACAAAATATGTATGGATAATGAACCCACGTAACCTCAGTGGAATAGAAATAGGCTGAAATGAGGAAAAATGGATAGTTTACTGTTGCAGGAAATTTCTGTCTAACAAACTCTGTGTGTCATTCTTGCCTTCAGTTAGTTTCTATTCTTGTTGAAAACAGACAAAGATCTGTCACTTGTAGTTCATATTCTCAGTGCAACTTCTAAGTGATGCTTATATATTTAATCCTTCATGTATCAAAGTATCTTCAAACATACATGAGAAAATACACATGATCAATTGTGGAAAGAAGTGTTTCTTCCTCTCTATGAATTCTACAGTTGCTGCATAAACAGAATTTTGCTGCACTGTTGCATAGTACATGCTGCAGAGAATAGAATAGGCAGGAAACAAGAGAAAACTGACCTTGCTGTGAATTGTTTCAGTATCCCTCCAAACCTTACTATGTGAGAAAAGGAATTACTTGCCAATGGCTTGTAATTGCAGTATTATCTAGCAGGAAGATGACTTATAATTCTTCCTAGGAAGATTCTCCTTCCTATATATGGCAAACAACAATCATCCTGGGACAGAAAATCCTCTTCAATACAAAGAGAACCAGTAAACCAGTCAATTTCATGAAACTAAATAGTGTGATGTTCTTACTGTTGATATCATATTCAACTTGTACTCAAATTCAGGAAGGAAAGTTTACATCAATCATAAGTCTTTTCCAGGTTGATAAGAGAATACACATAAGTAAAAATGAAGTACTCCTGTAATTCATGGGGGTGGTTAACTTGTAAAGATATGCATGGTAAGTTATACAAGTATAACATCTGTTTTGGGCTTTTTTTTTTTTTTCTTTTTCCAAAAATGGTTTACAGTGTATAATAAATTAGTGACTTGGAAGATGTGAATGATGGAGAAGGAAGAGATCTATAAAATGTGGGTTTTTTTGTTTGCAGTTAATGTGTGGATTGTAGTTTAAGACTGGGCAAATGCTGATAAAATAGGCAGTAGAAAGACATTGACAAAAGGTACATGTAAAAACAAAATGCTTATTCTTACATCAAAGATTCAAAACGCTCTACAGAGTACATGTATCTTACTCCTTAATGCATCAGACAACAGAATTTACAGGTAGAACATCACCAATGAGAGGAGTGAAAAATTTTTTTAACAAATCTCACATGCTTGTACTAAGCAGAATTTCTATTCACTTGGTCAAAGCTGATAGTATTATTTCTACACACAAGCTTTTCCTTCAGTCTTTAAAATTATGAAAAAAAATCTATGAGAGAAACTAAAATAAATCTGTCAAAACAAGGACAGGAAAGGGTAAGCAGATCTTTTTTTTTCCTCTTTAATTGATAGGTCTCTAACAATCACTTTCTGCTTCATTTATCTGTGGCTGAAATATAACAAAGCATTTCAAAGGGTTTTCAGTGACCTGTAAGAGTGGAATTGTGGAGTTTGATGGTCATAGCGTTTCAGGATGACCTATATACTGTCACTAAGCAAGGCAATGTCAGAAAGGGACAGTTGTCCTTATTCTTATGGAATATGTAATTCTTCCTTGAAATGGTTTTGCTTCCTATGAGTGATAACCTTGTTTGATCCCTGGGCAAAGTAACCGGTAGAAATGTTACATTATTGTACTTTAATGTATGACTTTGTAGAAAATTCAGAAAAACACTTTTTCATCAGGTAACAAGTCTGTGAATAATTTTCATGTATGTTTTCAATTTCTATGCGTGCAGTTAAGTATTTAACACTAATATTCCAAATGCCACATGGAAATATTACAGATAACTCTAACTTCTGAGATTCCCTCTGTATCTTAGCATAGATGCTTGTCGTTTTGGTCGCAGTAAGTGTCACACTTAGTGTGCCGGAAGACAATGACACATTTTTGTTTAAAAAGCTTTCCTTATAAAGAAGTAATGTTATAACTCTGTTAAGGATTCATAAAAAGAATCAATTTGGATTAAGACTTGGTGTTTCTTAACCTCATTTAGTTACTTTTTTTTTTTTCTGTATAGCTTTTGTTCTTTAAAATATGAACAACTTTACGACTCCCCAGCAAAGTCCTGAATTGAAAGGAATGTCCTTGAATAGTCAGTGCTGCTATCAGAGGTTAGTTGTTCTAGTAAGAACTGCAGAACAGAAATCTGGACAGCTCAATTTAAAACGCCTTTCTCATTGGAAAAGAAAGAGGCAGAGCCCATATGTTCAGTAGTATTAATTCTTTTTACTGCTTTTGCTGATCTGTGATTTAACATCTCCATGCATCTTTAAAAACCCCAGGCATTAGCCTCAGGCAGACTGAACACACAGAACATACCAAAGTCTGTATTTTGAGATTTCCTGTCTGCATTCAGGACATTTGAAGTAATTAAATCTGAAGCTCATATAAAGCGTGCATCCTGCCTCAAAAAATAAGATCTCTATTTTTATATTTGCTTCAAATAATCCACTCATTATCATTCACAATAGTTTAATGTGTCAGTGAAGGGACAAGTCATATTTCTGGAGTTTCACAGGCCACAGTGGTAGGAAAATGCAGAGAAGACTCTTAAATCTTTCATTTACCAAGGGGGCAAAACTGCTGTCCCTGCACTTCTCAATACTTCATCCACTCTCCCCACTCCCTCTTCAGAACAACAGGCTTAATAAAAATATTCCCTGTCCCTACAAAGTTGTTCACCTATGCTTGTGCTACAAGAGCAGAAAGGCAGTCTCTTCAGCTCTCTAGTTTATAAAACAAAAGAGAGCTAGAGATTGATCCTCCATCGGGCCAGGGAGTGTACTCAACTTCTGAACTGGGCAAGACTTCTCTCTGGAGGAGCATATTTTTGGGAGCAGCCTATAGCTGTGGAGATTAATGTCACAGAACTGAGTGGTGCAGGAAGGAAGCCTGTGCACTAGGAAAGTGCGTGTCAATGTGAACATAGCCTTAACGACACACACTGATGCCTTGTGTTATTACATTTTGTTATGGTTTTATGGTTTTTGGTATTGGTATTCCACATCACGACATAGTGTAGTGCACTGAGAGTTAAAGACTTAATGCTCCAGCTCTGATGACGTTGATATCTCTGGGTGTACCTGTCTCAGAAGAGAAGAACTACGTACCCCAGAGGACTTTGCGTTGCTTTGCATTTTTCCATTTTCCACTCAAGAGGGAAAGATAAAAACTGTGTCATGAAACTCAGTCTCTTTCCTTTTGGATTGACCCAACAGCAGGTGCTCACTAGCCATCTCACCTTCAGTATTTAGTGTAAGGCCTTTGGTTTATCAGTCACTCTCTCCTCTCATTTTATTTGATTTATTAGCTTCAATTCCAATTGTATTGCATTATATTGTGTTATTTTGCTTTCTGATATCTATTTAGTAAATTAGCTTTCCTCCTCAGATTGTTGCCGCTGTTTTCTTTTCAGGCCCATCTCTCTTTTCCTTTTTCCCTTTCCCCCTTCCCCTGGGCATGAGTCTGTGTGTCCTCCACCCCAGTCCTCACTGAACCAGGCCGAACCAACTCGTAAACCATTGACACATTTATTTCTGTTATCCTCATTTTTCCTCATTGAATTAGACATTACAAAATTCTGACTGAGGTATGGCTTTATATAAACAAAGCTGCAGCATGTAGAAAGAGATATTTAAAAAATGCTTAAATTACTTTAAGATTTTATTTGAAGCATGACAAAATAAGATAACTTTTTTCTAGATTTGGGGATTGTTTACGTATTCATAGCCCATTAGCTTTTTTCTGTCTGTATCTGTCAGTTACTGTTCATAGGAAGCTGGTAAGGATTAACTTGTATTCTGTTCTTTTTAAGGCCATCTGAATTCTACTGTTTGTCTACTTGACTGCAGTGAAGGGTGATTTTCTTATATGTACTAAAAGGTAAAAAAAAGAAGAAAGAAAGAAGGAATTATAATAAAAAGTTAATAGAGGAAGAAGATACAATCTGCAGGAATCTGGTTGTTTCAAATCAAGAAAAAAAAGTTGAATTTTGATTTAAACTGTGGGTTCATTCAAAGAAATGACCATACCATGGTCTGAGCCCCCATGTCCCACATGCTTGTGAGCCACAACTTCAGATTGTTTTGATATCTTTCAAATTTTGAGGAGCCAAAGAGATCTCTAATTTGTTGGAGTAACTTTTCCCTGTAAAGCAGCTTCAAATATGCAGTCCTTCCTTGTGGAGCACAAAATATAAGATTTTGGAATTTATATTTTCTCCTTCTATAAATGATTCAAAATTAGCCACTACTGTTAACCAAGAGAAAGGAAACACGCAATTTGTCAGACTCTATTGCTATAAAAATCCCTTGGTAAGCACAGTATAAACGTAATTGTACAGATTTTACTGATTTTTCACATCTGAGCAATTCAAATCTTGAGAAACATATTTCTTGTAGATATGGGCTATTGGTTTTATGCTTTCTTTTCTAAAGTTTTGATTTAATAAGCATGGATGCTGAGTTGTATTATTGGAGAATGGTAATTCAGAAATAACACTTTTCTTAACTTAAGGAGTTCTTGCTACACTACATAGCAGTGCACACAGAAATCTCCTATAAGTTTAAATTTATTAATAATATATGACAGTACAATTGAGCGATATGGAATGAAATTATGAATCTACTCTCAACCATACTGAGTGAATATTGCCCACTCAGAAGCTGTGAAGGGTGTGATAAAATTCTGACAGTCATCTAACCTTGTATGCTCTTCTTCAGATTCTGCATAGAGTCAATTTTTCCTGGCTGTAAAAGTTTTAATCAGATTATTAATAATTATAATATTGCTTCAATATTCTTTAGCGATCTGAAAGTGCATCATTGTTGTGTAAAAAACTGTAAAAATTAATTCCAGTACTTCCTGCAAAAAAATCTCACCCTGTTAACCGGTGTTTTGATTTATACTACATCAAATCTTGAAGTTGTCTAATATTTTTATTTATTTTAATTTTCATGGCTACTATGAATTCTATCTATATAACAGGACCCTTTTCTAAATACTGTGAAAATCTCTGAAAAGAAAGAAAAAAAAACAAAAACAGAATGAAAGGAAGCATACAAGCTTAGTATAATAGAATCACTGGGAGAAGCAGCTCTTCAGAAAGATTGAACCAAAAATTGAAAAGCAATGGGAAAGGCAACAAAAATAATGTATTGGCTGTACCAGTCATTTCAATATCACTGTTACTTTGAGAATATATCACATCAGCAGATTTGAAGGAGACTTATTACAGGATGCTTCTAATAGGAACCAGGGGGGTAGACTGATGGTGTAGGGTGGTTGTGAGTTTTTTGCAGGGCTTATAAAAGCATGAAAGAGGGAGATAAGCTGCAAAGCTAATAGCAAGCTTATCCTCTTTTAAATTTAATGAAAATGATACCCCGCAGAGGGTGTTTTTTACTTTTATTTTTTTTGAGCAAAAAGTTTAGAAGAACAATCTGCAGCATTCTGGAAACTCTAGCAAGAATGTTGGAAAGAAGCAAGATTGCATTCACGAAGGCTAAAAAAAAGGATAATATACGACTCTGTCAGTGTGGGTAAAAGAATATGAATGCATAAAAAGATGGCCTATATTTGATATGATGCACAACTCTTCTACAATACTTAGGTGTTACCTGGAAGAAATTCCAAATGGAGACTAATACTGTCAATTCATAATAGACCATGTGAGAATAAAATTGTCTTTTCTGTTCAAAATTATATAGAAGAAGGTAATGCAACAATTATTTGTCAGGTGAACTTCAGAATAGGCAATATGGAGACATCAGATAAATAGGGATTTAGCTTGAGTAGAAGATATTGTTAGTAAATTCCTTCCCAGAAGAAAATAATAGCTGATTAAATTTCTTTTAGTTCAGATAACACTCAGATGTGGCACAGTGATAGGGAAGAATGGACAAGTACAGATCCTAGAGTGAAGGGAAATAAGTAGTAAGAGAAAAAACAGCAGAGAATAAAGAAATGAGTAGAGGCCTGGAAGCAAAGAATGAAAAGAGCTTAAGAAGATAGAGTCATGGGAAGTGAGAGAAAGATAGAACAAAGTAAAAACAAAGTCCTTACAGTGCAATTCCACTCTGAAAATATCATACACGACAAATGTTTCATTAGATTGGGTTTAGAGGTTACATGAAAGATTTGGAAAATAGCTCTGAGTATCATTTCAAAGAATGTACTCTATGATCTGACTTCACTGACTTAAGTGAGGTTCAGCTCCTCTAAAATTAGATGTCTACATTCTAGCAAGTTACCTTAGGCTCTCTTTTTAGTTAATTTACCCACTCTAGGAGATGATGAGTCAAACTCTGGAAGGAGCTTCAATTGACTTGAAGGGGACATAGATACAGAGCAATTACGTTCACAAATTAAGACAAGAATCCTATTACAAAGATCTGTGAAAATCTGGCTTCAGGTCATTGTTCTCTTTTATGCTCTTCCATGAGTTGACTTTGACTACACTGTCAAGGGGTAGATGATCAAGTACTTTTAAATTTTTTTCAGTATTAGAAATACTACTTTGTTTCAACAGCTGAAGCATTGGACTTAGTAGCTACAGCTACAGCTTACAGCTACCTTTCCTAATGTTTATAATTTATTCTCCTCCCATGTAAGAAGCTAAGCTATATTAAAGACAATAGTGCAAAGGGGTTAAGTTTTGTTTTGTACATTAAAATACTTAAATTCTGAAAAATAATGATAATAAAGAAGGGAGAACTCAGAACATTGCGTTAAGCCAGTATTATTCACAAAAAATCGTTATATAACCAAACCAAACATAAAAACCCCACCATTGTCTGACAAGCTATTGCTACAACGTTCACCCAAGCCTGCTTTGGTTGTGCTTATCTGATCTGTTCTGTGAACCCAAAGTCCAGCAGTGGTGCTCTTGGTGCCTTGACCTATTCAGTATAAATCTTACTGTCAGGAGAACAAAAATTAAGTGACATTATGTGAACCAAGTGAGGGTGAAAAAGTATTTTCTTTCTGTACCTCCAATCTCTACAACACTGTACTGAACTGATTTTTTACTAATTTCAGTCTCACTGTATTCCTGTATGTAGTGTGTGTGTACACAGAACCCTTTCTGGCTAAATAGCAGTCATAGAATGGCTTAGGTTGGAAGAGATCTAAAGGATCATCCAGCCGTAACTTCTCCCACTGAGGGCAGGAACTCTATCCACTGGATCAAACTGTTCAGGACCCCATTAAACTTAGCTTTGAACACCTCAGGGGACAGAGAATTTAAGAGCAGATTCAGGTAGAAAGAGCACATCATATGACAAGATCAATCTTGTAAGAGAAAAGGTAACCACAGATATACAATCAATGTTTCCTGAAAACTAAGGAAATTTAGTTGGAAAAGAATTAAAAAGTGTTTATTGTATCTGTATTTATGTAGATATCTGTAGATGGTTTGTGGGCTGGTTCGGCCCAGTTCCGCGACAACTAAGGAGGGAGACCCACAGGCCCACACCCCGGACAAGGGGAAGGGGTGGAATGTCATGGTTTTATGATTTTTTGTTGTATTGTTGATATTCCACATCATAACATCATGTGGTGTATTGGGAGTTAGAGAGTTAATGCTACAGCTCTGTGGATCATCGATAGTTATGGATATGCCTGTTTCAGAAGAGAGGGAGAACTACATTCTCCAGAGGACTTTGCGATGCTTCGTACTTTTACGTGTTTTCCGCTCTAAGGGAAAAAAAGATAAAAACGGTCTGCGGTCACGGAACACTCTCTTTTTCCTTTGGGATTGACTCAGCTAGTTGGTCAGGTGTGACCAGGAGGTTTTCCTCTTTGGTTCGGGCCTCAGTTTGGACACTCTCTCTCTTCATAACAGTATATAAACCTCGGTAAGCATAAGCCAAGCCCCAAATAAGCTGTTCCACCTCAGATCTTCCTGAGCCGCAACACCCTTTACTCAGATACAGGCCTAGCTCCTCAGGATCCTGCAAGTGTTCAGGAGCGAAATCCCAGGGCATCGGCGGTCCCCATGCTTCTAATTTCTTTCCTAAAACTCTCCACTCTCCCTGCCATTCAACATTCTCTGTTTTTGGGAGAAGCTTCCTGCACATTATGTAAAGTGCTATTACAGGCAGGAGGACTAGTATCCCAATCATTAACACCATCCCTAAGCTGTAATCTTGAAAATTCATAGGAAACTGAGAGGGGAACCTGGACACCCATTCAAACATCATATGGTTTGTTAACATATTATCATTTGTTTCATTAGCCTGGCTGCCTTGGTATCTGGCAGGTGCCTCCATCACTGCTTTTACTTTATCATACAGGGACCAGACCCAGTGGAACAGAATGGCAAACTTAACCACGTTCCAGTACGTTTTGAGCATTAAAAGGGAAAAAGCGGTGAAGTACAATCCCTGTAAGGGCAGTTTTAACAGAAACAGAAGAGACATTCTTTTACTAAAACAACCTGGCAGTACCCAAAAGAAGTTTACAAATATCCCAGAACAACTGGCAGTACGTCCGGACTTCAAGGTCGTGTTTTACCGTACAGCACTTGCAGTATAGATAAGCTTGCTAACAAGAGACAGAGATTCACTCTAAAACTATGTCTCTGCCTGGCTAGGGCAGCTGGTCGAGCCCCATATTGGGTGCCAAAAATGTAGACGGTTTGTGGGCTGGTTCGGCCCGGTTCTGCGACAACTAAGGAGGGAGACCCACAGGCCCACACCCCGGACAAGGGGAAGGGGGAAAGGGAAAAGGGAGATGAGCCCCAAAAAAGAAACAAAACGGCGGCAACGATCTGAGGAGGAAAAGCTAATTTACTAAATAAGATATCAGGAAGCAAAATAACATAATATAATACAATACAATTGGAACTGAGCCCAATGAATCAAACAAAATGGGCAAGAGAGAGAGAGTGTCCGATAAACCGAAGGCCTTACGCTAGCGTTGAAGGCGATACGGCAGCGAGCACCCACTGCTGAGTCGATCCCAGAGGAAAAAGAGAGTGTCCCGTGACCGCAGACCGTTTTTATCTTTTTTCCCTTAGAGCGGAAAACACGTAAAAATACAAAGCATCGCAAAGTCCTCTGGGGAATGTAGTTCTCCCTCTCTTCTGAAACAGGCATATCCATAACTATCGATGATCCACAGAGCTGTAGCATTAACTCTCTAACTCCCAATACACCACATGATGTTATGATGTGGAATATCAACAATACAACAAAAAATCATAAAACCATGACAGTATCAAAAGTGATTACTGAATTAAACATTAAGTAGCAATAACATTTTATATAACTTAAATTAGTGTTAAGATTGTAGTATTTTATTCATACATGAGTGGTAGCTCCTATTGTGAACTGGTCTAATGGCCTAAGGTGAAGAGGCACTGACCAGCATTTACCTTATCACTACTTTCTGAAAACATTGTGAGCTTAACTCAGACAGCTGGCTGAAGACATTATGTCAGTGATGTCAAAGGTTCACATCTCTGGAGAAGAGATCTCTTTGTAGCTTCAGCTATGTTCTCCCACCAGAACACAGAACGCTTTTGGGAATAAAGGTTTTTATTTACTAGAGTGATAGGATGGAAGGAAGACAAAGTTGACACAAATAGTGAGTCAAAGGCCCTCATATTTCTACAGTTTACCTGTATGATTAGGAAGACAAAAAGATTTTAAGGGAAAGATTCATAAGCATACCTTTTACTTTTGTGATGGTAAAATTCCTAGTGACTCATAGACTCATACAGACAAGCACAGCACCAAAGTAAACTCTAAGAGATCTTTTGCATCTACCCTCTATCCTGAAAGGCCAATCAACTATAAGGGAAAAAATATTACCTAAAGATGTTGTTGTCGTATATATATATATATTTAGGAAATACTAGTCAATACATTCTTTTGAGTTTTAAATTAAAACAATTACAACAAAAAATAAAACAATGACAACAAAAATGAAGCAGTTGATTTCTACCAGTAAGACTTGCAAAGACTCATTATTTCGTTAACATTCCTTGGCCTGTTTTCAAATATTACTGTATGTCACATTTTCCATTACATACTCCTTCTTCTCAGATTTTATCCTGTGATGATCCACTCCCCTCTAGCTTCCTTTCTTCATTCACATCACAGAGAGAACAGTCCTCTTTTTTCCTGATTTGGTACGTTCAAGCTTGTAAAGTAGTTTAGGTTTCTGACTTTTTGTTATTCTTATGGGATATTTCTTCAATCAAAATGTTGTCTTCAATTACATATTTCACCTGTCAGGTTCTAGCTGCTCAGCAGATACTATCTTGCCCCATCACTAATGATGATTATACTGGAGGTCACTGTTGGCAGCTTGCTGTTATTTCACTGACACAACAAAAATTCACATAAAAGCTCTTCGTCTATGCATAGTACATAAATGTTTAATGTCACCAGTAATTTCATTGTCCCAAATTTGTAAAAGGGAAGAAGTAATAAATTTATTGACTACAAAGCTAATTTCTGATCACCAGGAGGGATTTCAGTTTGTTTATGCTCTAGTGGCAGTGCATTTTTGCAGAATGCAATATTTCACCCCTGTGATTCAGCAGGTGGTCTCATTTTCGTCCTAATGATAGAGTATCAGTTTCCATTCAATTTTTATCCTGAATCTTATCCATTTCAGGCTCTTGTCCTTATCTGACCTTGATAAACTGATTGCATTTGCAAAGCCTACAATTTGCTCTTTAGACTCTTTTTCAGATGAGTTATTGGTTGAGCAGTTGTATAGACTTGGTTAATCTTCCTGTGCCTTTGGGCAAGAAATCATCTCTGCTGAAAGCTTCTGTGATGAAACTTGGAAAATGTTCTGCTACTCTTGGGGAGAGAAAAGAAGCAAGTGTTGGGAGATCTTTCAGTGTCCTACTATTCATCTTTATTTTATGACATTGTTATATCTTCCAAGGAATTTAGAGTGTATTGTTCCCTTCAGAATAGTATCTCATAGGAATACATATAGTAGATTATTTACTAGATTTTTTCTGACCCCAAGGGAAGGAGACTGAAACTTGTTCTTCATAATACTTTTTCAAGACACATATGAAAAAAGTTCCCTCAGTTGCAACACTGGATAATCAACCAAATATTCAAGTATGCTAACAACTATCTTCCACATAATATTAAAATACTGCTTTAAATTCTCTTTGAATTTAGGTTTGCCTTGTTAAATCCACAGAAAAGTTTGAAACTGGGTTCTCACTGAATAGAACCGGAAATATTTTTATATGCAAAAACAACAATAGGGACAAAGATTCCAAACTGTGTCAGCTTGCCACCAAAATCATAACAGAAGTCAATGACAAATGGGTACAGGCAAATTCCAAAATACTGGGAAATCTTGTGGTGACCAGCCTGTAGCTCCACTCAGACATTGCACTGATTTGATCTCTTCTATGTTTTGGTAATGCTTTTTTAACCTGCAAAATGTATTGTCAGATGTGAAATAAATCAATCTTATTTCTTTCCTTTTTTTTTCATATTTATTTCACTCAGGAATTAAGAATCATTGATGAGGCACTGAATGGCTCTGTAAAATCCTCTGAGTGCTGTTTAAAAATTATGGACATATTTGTGCATGACCCAGGACACTGACAGGCTACATATATAGACCTATAAAGTACTGGTTGACCAGACAAATTAAGCTACTATGAATTCTCTGGACCTGTGGGAAAATTGACACAAATATTTTGTATTCACATTATGAAGTGAAAAAAATCACTGTTTAACAAGCAGTTCTTGTCAGTTTCCATCTTCAGAATTAATGTGGAAATAGGATTTGTAGGAGCAAAGAAGGCCCTACTAGACTACAATCCCTTCTTCAGCAGAAGGAAGCATATTCGTAAAATGCTTACTGTTCTTAGTTTAAAAAAATATTTTAGATATGAAGATCTGTGACAGGGAGTGTTGTTTGCAATCAGATAGGCAGAGGTGAGCAATGATTCAGGACATGGTTAGCCTCTTGCAAATTCTGAGAGAGAAGAGATAAAAAAGAATAAAAAAATAGAGAATACACAAATAGACGTCATGGAGTAAAACTGGCAGGCTGCAAGTCCTAGTCTGCTCCACTGGGTGAAAAATGTAATAAGAAGTTGGTAATTGAGAAGAATAAACAGTTCAAGCCATTCAAATAAAAAGATGCTCCAGGGAAGAAAATCTATCCCCGCTAGTATCACCAGTATCTTATATTATAACTAATTATTTTATTTGTATTTTTATTTTTATTCAATATGTGTTTGTATTATAATTAAAACTACTTTAGGAAAAAAGGTCTTTTACTGCAAGTGAAAAATGCAACCATGTTTTCATATGCATCTTTAGTATGTAACCGCCTGATGCCTCCTCTACATGGAATTTCTCTTAATTTCAGACACAAAAGTGATTACCATCACCAATACCATTTCTAGGCACCTACATATCACAGAATCACAGAAATGTAAGGGTTGGGAGGGACCTCTGCAAATTGAGTTCAATACCTCTGCTAAAGAAGGTGGGTTACACAGGGAAGTGTCCTGATGGATCTTGAATATCTCTGAAGAAGGAGACTCCACAACCTCTTTGGGTAGCCCCTGTCAGTGCTCTGACAGTCTCATAGTTAATAAATAAATAAATAAATAAATAAAAATAATAAATAAATTAATAAATGTCTTATGTTTGTATGGAATTTTCTGTGTTCCAGTTTCTGCTCTTTACTCCTTCTGTTAATGAACACTACTGAAAAGAGCTTGGCCTCTTCCACTTCAGACATTTGTAAGCAGTGATGAGAACCCCCCTCAGCCTTCTCCAGGCTGAAGAGTCCCTGGTCTCTCAGCCTTTCTTCGTATGGGATATGCTATAAGGTCCCTATTCATCTCTGTGGCCTTCCACTGGACTCTTTCTAGGAGATCCCTAGAAGACCCTGCAGAGTTCTCAACTGGGCACAGTGCTCCAGATGTGGCCTCACCAGGGCAGAGTAGATGAGGAGGACTGCCTCCCTCAACCTGCTGGACATGTTCTTTATAATGCACCCTAGAATACAATTGACCTTCTTAGCCACAGGGGCACACTGCTGGCTTGTGGACAACCTGTTGTCCACTAGTACCCCTAATTTCTTCCTCAGAGAATCTTGGTCCTGATTATGTTAAGTGTTGCATTTTCAGTGCTTGACTTACACTAGTGAAGATGTCTGAGACAGGATATAAACAAAGTGGTGACTAGAGGGAAAAGAAGATTCAAATTTCTACAAGAAAAGATCATTGCAGGATATCTGATTAGTGGCAAATCAAGTAAATACATATGTTAATGTTCAATATCCATTGTCCTGGGTTGTTATGACAATGAAAATATATCCTTTCCTTTCTTTGAAATAGAATACACGTTTTTCCTCTGGACTATAGATGTTACTGCATCAGGCCATAGATGGAAATATTTTCAATAAAATTACTGATTACTGAAAATTATTTGTTGTTTCTTCTTATTCATTTAGAAGAACTTATTAACATCTGTGAATAGTTGAAGTCAATAAACTACCTTACAGTCATTGGTTACTCACTCATACACAAATTGTAGAACTTTCCTTTGGCGTAAATATCACCTTGTTAACAAATTTATTTGATAAATCACTGCTGGGGAAAAGCAGCAGGGCACCAGTAAAAAAAATTATCCACTTTCTCGCTCAGGAAAATACAGTTAACGTTTTCCAGCTTCACATTAAAAAAATTCAAAACAACAATAACAGCAACAATACAGCTTTTGCCTTTTCTTTCCAAGCTTTCTAGTAAAATAAGAGGTAAATATCCAAAGTGCTTTGCCTATTTCCACAATCAGCTTATCTTTCATCAGATTTGCTCTGCTGCTCAGTGACTCCACAGCCTAGCAGAGTAAAGAAACATGAAGGAAAAGCATGGAGATCTTAGCATGAAAGTAAGATGAAAAATGAAGCTTTAGAACAGACAAAATAGATAACAAGAAAGCCCATTGAATGTCTGGCTTTCTGCTTGCCAAAATTAATGGAAGCCTTAATTATGATTCATGGAGTCATTAATTCCTTTTAGGCATGAAAGTTAATGGAAAAATGATTTTTAATTGCTACAGGATGACTCCTGATATGCCTAAACAAAAATATCCCTTGAATGTATAATTCATATAAATCTTATTGCAATGAAAGGATACTTAAGGACTAAGTGTTTGAAGAGTTCTCTTTTTAGTTTCATTTCAGAATACAGGCATTCAGAAGTACGCATACTGAGAACCATAACAAAAGTGCAACTAAAAGAGAAGAAATACTTCTGCTTTTATTTGTTTTACAGTGATTTCCACTAATTCTTTTGAAGATCTTTCTTTGTGGTAGCTGCCTGAAATTGAGTGATTGTTACAGGGCTGCAAAACCAAACAATGTTATTGAGTGTAGTCACAGTTGAAGGCTGATTTTGGATTGAAATGCACCAGTGGAAACTTCTTGGTCTGATTCCTTTCAGCAGACACCTTGTGTTCTTCCTGTTCTTATTCAATTAAGTAATTGTAGATAATTAAAAAAATAAAACCAATCCAAACCAACCAACCAACCAAACAAACAAAAAAACCCAATCTCATTTGTTTTATTTGGGCATAATACGTGATGTTTTTGAAATGAGATATGACTAAAACATATGAGACAGTTATGAAGATTTGTGCACAACATCTCTATGGAATGCTTGTATTTCCTTGGATCATAAATTATAAATCTAAGCTGAGTCTTCTACTTTACACATTACATCCCGTGTATGATTACTTATTAATGTTTGTCTCTGTAGCTTAAATTCCATTGTCCCCTATCTCTAACCTCTCCCTCCAATCCTTTTTTAGTTAGCTTTATAGATCAAAATAGGCTACTTTTGGACAGTACAGAGTAATATTTAACTGCTATTTCGGTAGTTGATTACCTGTTATTTCAGTTAGTTTAAGACCATTCATTTTCATTTATATTTTCTCCAACGTAGGTGGCTGTACCTGGAATAGTCATTGGAAAGTCCGAGACACCTCAGTGGCATCATTTGTTTTGCTGCTTGAATGAAGGTGAGATGTGTGGCTTAAGGGAAGAGGAGGAAGGATTTACAAGCCCCCATATGATCATTACTGGTGCAGCATCAATCCAGTGTGGGAGCAAGCTTTAAACGGTGGGTTCAGACCCCATCAAGGCTGGCCTAATGCAAGCAGATTTGCAGCCTCAGAGACAGAATTCAGCAAAGTGTTTGAAACCAGTACTCACAATGTTACAGAACAAAACTCCTTAGGTACTTCAGGTGCAGTGTAAAAATTGGCAATACTGAGAGACACAAAAGAAATAATGTTAGTTTTTAAGCTCAGCTCAGTTTCACATGAATGAAAGAGTTTCCATCACAGCTCTTTGTGTATCAAGTTCTGAGTCCTTAGAAATGCCATTGTACCTCTAAATAAATCTCTCTAGCAGTGTTTGCCTTGTGTAGCACTAAGTCTTCTGTTAGTGATGTTTAATGTGAGTGTGTTCAATGTGATTTTGCTGGCAAACTACAGACTTTCACTCTTTCAGTAAACTACATACTTACATATTAAATGCATACTTAAGTGTATGGTTCCATAAAAATTTACTGTTTACTTATAGTGGTCTGAGGATAATTACAGAGCAGCTATAGGTGAATTATTCGATTTCCAGAGCACTGTAAATGAAACCTAAGTTAGCTGCACATCCCCTCAACCAATATAATTATACTTCTTAACTTGGTTGCTTTAGGTACCTCACATAGAACAAACAGCGACAAAAATATATCAGACAGCTACAGAGCATTGCCTAGAGAACTGACAATACAGCTGTTATGCCACTGAGGGTGTTGCTACTCAGCTGAGGTGGCTTTTTTTATTCAAAAATGGGAATTTAATCTAGAAATTGCTTGACAAAATGCAAATTTGTTTATACATTTAAAAAATTTTATTTTTCAAATTAATATCTGTTTCTGTAAATCTAACATCATTGGTCACGTTGGACGTTCCACTGATATAAAAGGCATAAAAAGCAGTACATCTGAATACATAAAGACTGCATATATAATGTTTATTTTTCTGAATCACCACTTGAATTTTCAGGTAACAGTCTTCCATGTCAGGTGGTCATTTCTTTTTGGCAACATGGTTGTATTTCAACTAGTCACATAGTCACATTCAATAGACACATAGAGAAATTCAGCTTGAAAGGAATGTTCAGAGGTTCAACTCTCAGCTCAAAGCAGTTCCAGCTATAGCTTCTGTTGTTGAATTATGAATATTTCTAATGATGGATATTCCGCAGTCTTTCTGGGAAAATGTTCTAGTGCTGGACTTCCCTCATGGGAAAGTATAAGTCCTAGGATCTAATTAGAATTTCCCATGCTGCAACTGGGACTCATTACCTCATCTTACTTGGCACCTGTGAGAAGAGTCTGGTTCCCTTTCACTGTGCATCTGTAAATGGGAATAGGATTCCTGCAAAGCCCTCTCAGTCTCCATTGCTTGTCTTATGAAGAAAAAAACTGGCTGAAATAAATAAATAGATAATTATTCTTTATTTTCTGTTATGCACTCATGGGTTAAAAAAGTGTACAGCTTGAAAACTCCTCTTTATGTCAAATAAGGAGCACATATAACTATCAGCATTTTCAAAATCGAATTTGTTCCTAAGCAAAAAAACATTCCAGTTCTTAATGGTGAAGAAGAAGAAGAAAATCTTCAAAAATAAGGGAAGGATTTGCTGTCTACAATTCTCGTAGATCCAGTAATACTTGTAGAGCCAGTCATTATATTCCTGTTTATAGATTTTACTTTTTTTCGATTAGTAAAAAAAAAATGCTGATTTAAATTTTTGTTATTGGTTCTGAAATGTTTGTGATCGGTTTTAAAGTAATTCTAATTATTTTGTTCTTATTTCCTTGGTCTAGCCCCTGATTGTATCAGTGCAGGTCTGGCAGGAGGAAAACTGAAGTTTTTCCTTTTTATGCAGCTAGAGCAACTTGTCAGATAGTACATGACCTTTCCTGGACACGAGTCAGCACTGATATGATCAAGAGGTTCAAGAGATGGATCAATGAACAGTTAGAAGCTTCCAATATGACTGCCATATATAGGCTAGTAAATATTGGAAAGACTTCTGTTGTCCACAGTGGAGCTTCTTCAAGGAGAAAAGAAAAGGCCTGTATTTCTCTGGAATTTGTGCTACAATCTGCTAGGGAGTTAAATGATTGGGCTATTATGCCTCTATGAAAAGTAGCATCCCCTCAGCAGATAGAAGTAAATAAGAGAAAGGGAATAACTGATCATAGAAATTAATATAAAAGTGCAAGGATTTCCCTTTGGGAAGAGTAATAAGGAAGAAAAAGAAAATATAAAAACCTGCTAAGTTAGAAGTGTAAATGGCTGATGGACTGGAGAGTGAACAGAAGAGATGAACACAAGGGAAACAGGAATGTAGAAAAGAAGATACATTTCCTTCAGTGAAATTAAGTGAAACTCCTAATATATACTATTTACATTAGTTATCTATCCATAAATTGAATATTCTTTCTTCGATACACCGGACTTTGTTGACTCACCACTTCTAATGAAAGGTGTATCTATCACTAAGTAGTCATTGAAAGGTAAAGTAGCTATACATTATGTTTTTTCTTTCTTTTTTTTTTTTTTTTTTTAGTTAGAGTTTGTTAGGGTTATTTGTGTGATTATTTCTTTTTTTCTGAAGTTGACTATTATCATCTGCGTTTTTTTCACAGTACTGAGTAAGAGGTGCAGCTACATCTGTTTTGCTTCTGACTCTAGAACTAACTAGAATGAGGCCTGTTTCTTGCTTCCTCAAAGAGATGACTCACAATACCAGGGTGCATTTACAATATACAAGAAGAATATTTTGTCTTTGACGTATGGGAAAAATAATGATGGTACACTTTACTGAAAATGTGATGGACTATCCAAACAAATACAGAAAACTATTGAACTATTTAAGGCATATATTAGGTGGCAATGCTGTGTTTGAAATGGAAAAGCAAGACAGCAACTGAAGTGATCCTGGATTCCCTGTCCTCTGCTATTTCCCATTCTTGGTTTAATAAAAAGGGCATAACCTCAGAATGTGGCAGCTCTATGCGCAGCAGAGATGCTCTGCTGGTTGTTTTCTTTGTTCAAGGCAAGGAAATGGAAAGAAGCAGCCTACGATGATATTTGATTTGCGTTCATGTTGTTTATGCCTCTGTCTCTCTCACCTTTTGACCTGACTGATCCATGTCAGTTAAGAAAGTCCTGCAGTCAGTAAGGAGGACAGGCAATTTCTCTTTCTGAAAGGTCAAGCTCAGACACAAAACCAGATCTTATTTTTCTCAGCTTTTCTTAACAAACAAACAAACAAAGAAACAAACAAACACACAAAGCCTAATCACTTGACTCTAGTCTGACCTAGGGTGCTTCAGTCAAGATCTAGAAAGAATAAATGCAAGTTGGAACAGGTGCAAGTCCTCAGTGCTCCTGACAGAAGGGTTCCACAAAAAGCCCCACATGGAAGTCTGTTTTTTGAGCACTTAAAATTATTGAGAAAATCACCATCTCAGTGATTAACATCAGGTAAAAATGTAAATGCTGCAGCTTAAAGCAGAAGGTGAATCTATATATTTGGTCTTTTGAGGGATATTTTTTCCATTATGGGTAGCCTAGTGTGATAGATAACTTCCAAAAATGGAAAACAGAATATATGTTTTGCCTGTAATGGATACACATTTTCATGCACTAGGATATATAGGGATCCAAGAAGCATTTCTGTGAATTACCCTGCCTCAAAGTCTGTTACATTGTTCTGGAGCAGGACTAGAAAAATAATATCTGTACAAGTAATGTTAATGGAGAGGAGAGGACAAAATCTGTAAGCGCTTTGTTTTCATGTCTCTTCTGCTACACTTACCATCTGCCTTCTCATTTAAGGTAGGCTTTAGTCTCAAGGTAGGCTACTGATATTATATAACTTTTAGTCTTCTTAGAACATCAGAACTAGAACTTTGAAATTTTAGATTCTGCACATAGTCTCTTCCATACAGAACTTTATAAAACTGTTCACATAGTGGCAAAGGAGCATACCGATATGCATGCAAAAGAGGCAGCATAATGTCAGGTTAAATCTAAAACTAGGCATCTGAGAAAACAGTCTTTGGTTCAGATTTGGAGATTTGGTCCTCCAGCGTGTGTCCAAGTCAAAACAACTCAGTTTTATTGTCATTCTAGATCTATATTGATCTTTCAAATAAAGATATATGAAAGTGGAGCGAAACCTTATTTATACTGGTAATTTTTAATATAAAAGCACAACTAATATTTAAGGAGACTAGATATCAGTGGGAAAGATTATTTAAAAGTATCCTTATGGGACTTGGACTAAAATTTCATTGTCTCTAGGGCAAAATATATATACTATACACATACGAGCTGTTGCTTAGAGTCCCATGCTTGCAGTCCCAGAAATGTGCTTAGCAAATATCATTTCTTCAGAGCTGAAAAACACTGAATTGCAAAAAGATAAATTTCATCTGTTAATTTGCTGCATGTTTTCTGAATACATGGATCTATTAGGAGGTAGCATAGTTGCACTCATCTGAACAAATTGCAGTACTGAGCCATAAAAAGTACCAGTTTTATACAAACAGTTCTGCTTTTCTGTGGTACCTTTCCTCACTGAGGAATCAGAGCTCCTTCAGACTGGAAGATAAAGTAAATGGATGAAACTTGAATAATTAATGACTTGAAAACAAAAGGAGTCAGTGTTTTTAAAAGCCACCTGGCACTAATTTAAGATAAAAGGCATACTAATACTTGAGGGAGGGAAAAAAAGTGCATTTCTAAGGTCCTCAAAGCATTTCAAGCCAATGATTTGAACATCTGGCTAGGAAAACTCATGTTTTAGCATGGGAGGATTAGGTTAAACAAACTTGTCTCTGGGGCACAGAGAACTATGAGCAGTCAGCATATTGCACACCTGAGTTGCAACAGTTTTGAAGTAAGAAATTCCTGGAGAGTTTCATATGTTAATACATTAAAAAAAACAAACCCTGAAAATAAAATATAAAACATATAAAATCTACATTAAAGATGTAATAAGAATATTTATTAACAAGGAAGCTGCCTGCTACTAGATAAAATGATAGTTTTCATGTTTGCTCCTGCCACTCAGCTTTCACAAGCCTCCTCCAGACAGAAATGAATGGTCCATTGGCAGTCAGGGGAACTAGGGTCACTGAAGGGACTGATCATGTTCTGCCTACTGAAAACAAATGAGAGTACGCCTCATGTGACAGCTATACCATCAGACAAAATTGGACCAGCAAGGAAAGAAACAACCCCCAGGAAACACAAAACAAAAGCCAAACTCACTGTGATGAATAGCTTAGTGTTCATCTACCTTTATGGTTCTTACTTATGTTTCTTTCCACTCGTTCCTTGCCCTCTGTTTTTGATTCCTGACTTATGTTTTTTCATCGTTAAATGTCTGGAAGTCCTTGGCTACAAATGAGTGGTGTGCAGGGTCAAATATTTTTTCTCTTCATGCATGCAAGTTTTTTTTGTAGTCTTCTAAATTCCACACAAAATTGAGCTAACAGACACTGAACAATGAAAAAACAAGCAGAAGAGCAATT
Organism: Oreortyx pictus; assembly: GCA_036925125.1. Classification (NCBI taxonomy): domain Eukaryota; kingdom Metazoa; phylum Chordata; class Aves; order Galliformes; family Odontophoridae; genus Oreortyx; species Oreortyx pictus. Next base: position 46,252,277 of record JAUPFR010000001.1, on the reverse strand, counting down.
GCTCTTTAATGTATTCATTAAACATAAGAAAACAAAAAAAAAAACCAAAATGATCGGCAACAAGTGCTTTTCCTTGATATACTGGTACAACAAGAATCAAATGGGGAGATGTGCTTCATCCAAGCTTTGCACTGAATTATTCTGTAGGGAAAAACAAACAAACACATAACTAGAGCCTTATGGACTAAAAAGAGTTCAGATAAATTCTGTGGAATAAAGTCATACGGTTACAGATACAATTTTTCTGTGATAAACTAATACATCTCTCCCAGCCTTTTCACTGTCGACATTGGCGATTGATTTACAAAGTGCAGCAGAGATTGTAGTCATGCAAATTTGTATTAACAAGGGAATAACATGTATATAAATGTGTCATAACCCATATAAATCAATGTTAACCCTTCCCCCTTAGTTAGGTCTGAGATCTGCAAGCATATTTTTTTTTTAAATGAGAAAGTGATAAGCAATGAATATCCTAATTTATTTAATTTCATTTTAATGGATTCAATTTACTCTTTTTTCTTAAATAAATGTCAAGTTCAGTTGAAGATGATTAATCTTGCTATTGTTGTAAATATATCTTTTGTGCTCAAAGTTACTAACTAAAATGGTAATCAGGCTATTTCCTGCCCAGTCCTATTACCCACCACTTCAAAGTGAAGCTCGAAATGCTTAAAGACTGTTTCTGAACAGTCAAGACCTCCCTGTGGCACTAGAAATTAAACTCACCTTTTCTTCTCCCTTTTTTCAGATTGCGTATTTCATCAGGAGTAATTTGCTCTAATTAGAGATTGTGTGTTCTGAATCTACAACTATTTCTTCAGGACAAACAAAATGGTATTGCACAGTTAGTTATGGCCCTATCAAGTTCATAAGCGCACTGAAATCCTGAATAAATTAAATATGAAAACACAGTGTTTGTCAGACTGCATCAGGCAACTGGTCTGTCACAGTGGCAGGCCTGCCACTGCTAATGATCAAACATTTCATACTCTTGAGCAAGACAAAATATCAGTAACGCACCCAAGGCAATATTCTTCATAAGGAGAGAAAATTCCTTCCTTGCCAGCACAGTTGATGGATTATGTCCCTGTGGCTTGTGACTTTATAGCATCTTTGCTTTCACTTGAACTACGGAAGTAATGTATACCAATTCAGGATTACATATATGTAAAGACAGACACATGTTCTTTATTTAGATTCTTCTTTCCTGACATAGGAACAAGCATCATGAGGTATCTCAGGCATAAAGACAAATCAAATCAGCTTATATGAATGACTGCAGAAGCTGAGGATGATCTGGAACAAACTACTGCCTTTGTCTCCTTCTATAGCCTTCTCCATGCCCTTCCTAGGTCTTCCCAGGTCTTCCTAGCTAAGTTTAGGAACAACTTTCTTGATCCTTCAGTAGTGTAACACTGCCACATCCTACCCAGTAAAAAAAAAGATTTTGTTCCCCATTATTCTCTGTAGTTCTGAAAGTTTTATTATATTTGGTTTGCAATATCATCATTATGACATCCTTGTTTTCCTGTTTTCCTTTTTTTTTCTCCTTTTTTTTCCTTTTCTCTCTCTCCCTCTCTCTTTTTTTTTTTTTTTGTTTTCTTGTATGAGAAATATCCTATATGGTTGCTTTTTTTATTTTTTATTTTTCCTTCTAAGCCAAACTGTCACAAACAGCTCAAATAATTTTACAACATAAACTTCTTCTCCTTTGGAACAGCCACTTATTTCAGTTATTTTCAACCAAAAAAATTACAGTCAGCTTGGCTGAATTTTGTAGGCATCATGCTGCTCAGGGACAGCTTTGTTTTTTAATTTCCCAGTCATGTTAATTAACTGAAATAACTTACAGCACTGGTATTAATAACCACTCGACTCACTGCCTACTTTCTCATCCAGATCATTAGCCTATTTGTTACTTGGTACTGACCTCAGCAACATAATTGATTTTATCTAAGCTAAAGAATTAAAATTGCCTTGTTCTCTTCTCTTTCAGTTAAGTAGTTTTCTGTCTTAAATAACAGTTTATTCTCTCTCTCTCTCTCTCTCTCCCCCCCCCCCCTTTTTTTGTCTGTATCAACAGTGCATTACAAAAGGTTTCTAGGTCTTATTTAAAAAAGAATAACTAGATAAAAAGTAACTAATTATTTTTGTTTTAACATACAAGACAGAGGGTATCCAAGACCTCTGAAACCAATATAGAAGCTATTTTTTGCTACATAAACTTAATGTGTTATTATACTATATAATTTAGCATTCCTGAGCTTCATAATACATCAAGTTTGATTTCAGAGTTTGTGTTTCTGATCTGTTTTTTTTTTTTTTCTGAAGCTTCTGCTTCATCCAAAACTGTGGAAAAGAACTATGCTTTTAAAATAAGTGTTGTCACTTCTCTATTTTTTACTTAAGTAATGCATATAACAGCAAGTGCATTAAACGTTTGTTTAAGAAAGAGAGAAACAGCTTTTGAAAATGAGAGCATCTCAGTAATTGTTGCAATCATTCCATAAGAGAGGTGCAATTATGGCTAGTCCAGAAAAGAGGGCAGCAGACAAGAGACCATCAGTGGTGTATTTGTGAAGAATAAAATAGTATTTCAGAATGAAAAAGCACTACACTGAGACTGTTGCAATGCTCCATAAAACCACTGAAATTGAGCAACACATTAAGAATGCTGTGTATCTCTTCTTCTTATGACAGGAAAATACATCTAACCTACTTTGCAGGATAATGGCACCTTTTATGATACATTCTTGGTGCTTACTGTTCTGTCACTTTCAAAAGAGCACAAATTCACTTTCAGAAGTTTGTCTGGTGTTCAGGGCCTTGAAAATCTGATAACACATTCTGTGTAGCTGATGTCATTCTGAGATGCAAGAGTAAATAATGTGAAGCATTACTGGATAATGATAGAGTTGTCTGGACATACTATATACTGCAGTGGTCTCACCCTGATGGAAAGCGTAACTCCAGCAGAACTATATAAGAGGGGGAGAAAATATGATGAAAAAGAGCTCAAGTGCTGAGATAAGGACAGGGAGATCACTCATCAACTACCATCATGGGCAAGACAGACTTATTGTAGGGAGGCTGATGTTTTGTAGCTGAGAATTTGCTCAATTAAACAGTGATATTGCGTTCTTTGTATCTGCTGTAGTTTCTATGGAAATGAATAGGAGGTATTACTTTCAGTGCAACCTACATAATATATTGTCCATTACTAACAGGCTAGAGCAAGGAGAGACTAAAACCAAACTGTGAGCTCCTCCATGGTTTCATGTGGAGATATGTTCCACATGGTGACCATGAGCTGCAGACAGCATGCTCCTCTGTGGGCCTCTCCTGGGCTTCAGGGAGCATCTCCTGCCTTCCTGTAATGACCTCAGTGGCTGCAGGGCTTTTCCCTCTCATTTCTTACTCTCCTCCCCCAGCTGCTGTTGTGCAGCAGGTTTTGTCTTAAATCTGCTCTCCCAGAGGCAAACACAGAGTCTCTAAGCTCTGGCGAGTAGTGGTCCCTTTTAGAGCCAGCTCTTATCATGGGGTGTCTTCTGGATTTCTCTCACAGAGGCCATCCCTGCAGCCCTCTGCTACCTATCTTGACATGTAAATCCAATAGATGGAAGAGTTATTGGCTGCTAAAAATTGGAATATACTACCTAGTTGTAAACCTGAATACACACTTCCTATCTACATGAGCAGTTTGTATGATCAAAATCTATGAAAAACACAAACCCTGCACTGATATGACATTCAACATATATGTTTTTCTGAAATTGCACTTTTGAGGTTATAATTTTCATGAAAGTAACCCCAAAAACAAAAATTATCTGAAACAGAACGGAAGATGAAATAGACAAAGAGGAAACATTGTAGTGACTGTGACTGTTATCTAAATAGCATATTTAAAAAGCAAACTAGAGCTTTCTAGCTTAAAGATGCAGAACCTGCACAAATATCAACCAAAGTAAAGTCCCATCTGTTTTCAGCTGCCAGTGCTTCATATTTGCTTTCACACATCTGCTCAGAGGATACTTCATAAAAAAAAATTACAGAAATGTTAGTTAATTAGATAATATGCATCATCTGTTTCCCTTTAAAGAATAAAAGTTCCTCTAAGGAACCTGTGTAGCAGTCTGCAAAATTTAACAATCAACATGCACATACAATCAATAAAAATAGACTGTAATTAAAATGTAAAATAAATAAATAAATAAGTAATCTGACAACATGTTAAAAGGGCAACAAAGAAAATAAAACGTAATTGGTATTAGCCCTTGTTGAAATATCTTTATTCATTCTCAGATGCACAGGTTCTCACTTTTTCTAAGTTCTTTTAATTTCCAATTACAGTAGAAGAATATTGTAAATAAAAAGGTGCAGTTAACTGTGAGAAGCATACTTCATCTCCTCAAACTTAAGCCTTCTATGAGGAACATGGTCCAAGACAGCAACTCTTTCAACCTCTAGGTATTAAATATATTTCTTGGGATTAACTGAACTGCTTTTGTAGCTGGCGTCTCACTCTGGCGACCTAGGCAGCAAGAACAGATAACTAACATACTAGCCTAACTTCTGGACTATTACAGTTAAGTGAGATCAAGTCTGCCCTATGTGATAGAAGTTGTATATTTTAAATCAGTAAAAACATCATGTTGGCAATAGAGTTATTTCCAAGCATGTCAAAATTGCTGAGTAAAGGTCTTTGAGAGCACATTTTCCAAAACACTGAATATTTTCTTAACTTTGAATCTTAAAAACAAACAAACAAACAAACTCACCAAAGAACCCCACAAAGAATTATAAATGAAAATTCTACCTATCTGGTATATTTTAACCACTCTTTTTGAGAGTGACATGGAAATCTCCAAATGCAGGAGGACACCTTGACAGTGTTGTCTGTCCTTGGTGACCCCAGTAGCACGTTACTACATCCCTCTCTTGCCTGAAGAAGAGGAGTAATTCCACACGCTACATGACATAGCACACTCTTTCATAAGAAAAATACACAAAACATGGCAAAAAAGAAATTTCACTAGTACATTTTGCAGCTTTAGAATATCTATCATTAAAAGATAATAACAAGTTGGGGAAACATTCAGTGTGTTTCAATGTAATTCAGGTTGTTTGGTACCTGGCTGTAAGTTGTGATGGAGAGATGCTGTATGTAAGCAACTAAGCTACTTGGTAGTTTATGCTGTAGCAATGAAACAGGGCAGACATTAATTCACATGGTGACTTTTGGAGCCAGACTATAATAACTCATAAATATTATATATTCTGTTATTTGCCTCTTATAAATGAGATTAACATATGAAAACCCAAATATTGGCTTCACATAAGAAAAGAAGGAATCAGATTATGCGAAAGAAATGAGTTTGTCAAATTGATCTGTTAAAGAAGGAAGAACATGTCAAAGTGATATTCCATAATCTATTGAAGAAAATTTGTACTTAGGCAGAAAGCAACAGCCCTGCTTTGGTGGCCAACTCCTGCAAGATGGATGATAAAGCTGCCTTAAATCAGCCAACCTCATGGGAGTTGTAGAATGGTTGCATGTTAAAAAATGGTTATCACAAATGAAAAATGCCAGTGCTTCCTGAGAGAATGCATGCAGAAGTATGGCAGTGTATGCATGCAGGGGCTTTTTCTCTAGTTTCATGAGAGATTCAGGCTCCACTCTAACAACTTTTACACCTGCCTGAATGTTTGTATTTGCACACAGCATAGTCATCCCTCTTTCTTTCCTTTCTTTTGAAATTCATAATCTCCAGTAGATCAAATGTTATCCATCTAGTAAAATTTGATATAAGTTGAATAAATCAATCTGCAAGTTACCTTCACATGTGACTGCAACATCACTCTAAATGGTATATAATCACTTATCTATTAATTCTACAATATATAATATTATTTATACTGTATAATTCTAACCCTTATGCCTTCAGTCTCCAATAAGAATTAATTGCAGGCAAAGAGAATACATGATTGTGCATGCATATCTATCTCTATACAGCCATATTTATAAAATAATTTATGTTGATTATTCTCAAATACAAGAAACAACGTGTATCAAAAGAACTATTTTAAATTAGAATAAACCAGTCTCATCATTCATTTGGTCCCATTCCACCAGTTACTTCTAGAATCACTCATTTAAGGAATTTCTTTTCGGTATATTTAATTAAGCATATTTCTTCCCATTATTATTACAAGAGTCACTGTATTCTTTGGTTGTCCTTTCCTGAGATGTGCCGAGAGCATCTTTACCTTCTCCTGTGACAATTCCCTACTTAGATGCTTGTATCACCTTCAAAACTTTTCAGAAGTTACCTAATTAGCCTTTGATCCACTAATTGACTATTATCTGCAGAACTCTTTGTTCTTTCTTGCACATAAAATTTTGTTCATTTTATAATGGGAACACAGAAATTATCATACTGGGACAAAACAGTGGGTCACTGTCTCATATTTTCTCTCTTACGGGGGTCAATGACAAGACATTTCAAGCTGGCATTCAGCTTCTTGAGTGTTCTTCATTTTCTTCTACGTAAAGCTCGCTATGAAACAGAAATGCATATGTTTTCCCTTTGGCTGCAGACATGTATTGAATCAATGTATTAATTTAACTGTCCACAGTACCTTTTTTTTTTTTTCCTGAGAGATTACAGCTAATCCAGAATTTAATCACATGGACAAATAGTATAGATGTCTTTTTCAAACAGCTTTTCTGTGTTGATTTGGGCATTGTGCCCCTTAATGCTGCTAATTACAGATTAGTTATCCAGGGACACAATGTAAGAAAAAAATAAATTGAAGCTCTAAACTTTTTTCCAGCAGAGAAATGTTTTTCACTTTCAAGGCAAAGTGTATTTTCTCTTTCTTGGGGTTAGGACAAGGAAACTACAATTATGTCATCATAGTAGTCTTTATTTAAAAACTAAGATTCATACTGTCTTTTTCAGAGATAAGATGCAGTTAATTTTCTTTCTATTAGCTGATATGGTATCGTGTTTTGGATTTAAGATGAGAAAAATTTTGATAACACACCAAAATTATAACTGTTGCTGAGCAGTGCTGTACAGAGCCAAAGAAATTTAAGCTTCCCACATTGCCCTGATAGTGAGGAGCTGGAGATTCACAAGAAGCTGAGAGTGGACACAGGCAGGACAGCCGATTCAAAATGGCCAAAGGGGTAATCCATACCCGATGGCATCATACTGAACAGTAAAACTGGGGAAGTTGACTGGGATAGTAACAATATCTTGGTGACCAGCTGGGCATTCATCAGTGGGTGGTGAGCAGTTGCACTGTAAATCTTGTTACGTATCTTCTTTTATCATTATTATTATAATTATTCCTTCCTTTTCTATCCTATTAAAGTGCCTTTAATTCAGCCCAGGGATTTTATCTTTTTCTTTTTTTCAATTCTCCTCCCCCGTCCTCCTGAGGGGGAGCAAGTGAATGGCTGTGCGGTGCTTAACTGTCTACCAGGTTAAAACAAAACATCCTCTTTGAATCATTTCTGAATTTTGATTCTCAGAATTGTCAACTGTCTCCACTTAAACTTTGTGAATGAGGCTCCAGAGCACAATGAGTTTTATGAAAAATATAGCAAGTATCTTAAAAAGACTTCAACAGTCTGCTGAAGTGGAGAGTGGATGATGGCCTTATGCGTTACAGAGATTCAGGAGCCTTACAAATTCAAGTTTCAACACTGTTAGGGAAAAAAAAAAAGAGGATAAGAAACCTGCCAGGAGAATAGAAGTCAAGAATGAGAATTGAGGAGAGATCTTTATTTCAGTAAGAAAATGAAGGGAAGGGGGAAAAGGAAAGGGAAAAAGAAAAGGGGAAAGCAGGTGTGGCAATAGAAAAAATACAAAAGCCACCAAGGTAAAAACTAGAGCAGCAATATTTTCCTACACAGTGTAGAGCAGTGCAAAGGGCATTGCTCAGAAAAAAACAAAGTATTTTGCAATCTTTCGTCCACATGAAGGGTGAAATGACTTCTAACAGTGCTTATGTTTAACTTGAACTCTAAAGAAAAAAAAACTGAACACCTTCTGGTTGCCCGGGCTAAATAATTCCAGAGACCTTGCTGTAGCTTTTGTAGGTCATTACACTAATTTAAATTCACAATGCTTTTATCTCTGCTTTGAATATAAAATACCTCACACTCATCTTCACTGCATTTCCTTTTTTATGTTTCAAATAGCTAGTTTCTGCTATTTCCCTCTCAAGTGCTTCAGAATTCATACTCTCCTTGACTACCATTTTTTCTCAAAAGAAAGCTGATTTAAGATTATAAACAAAGAAGCTACAGCAATAACTTCAGTGTCTATCCTAACTAAACGGGTATCTTTTTGCTTAAACTGAAGTCGTTCCCATTTGCGACTAAGAAGAAGCTGAACTTAATGCAAAACTGGCTTTTAAAAGAAGGAAAATAAAATTACTCCTTCAGCTGGATGCTTGTGTGCCTCAGTTCTCTTGATCTGTAGCAAATATGAAATTATATGACTTGGTCTGACTAAAGCTGAATTCCGCTTTGTTGAACTATCACCTGGGTTAGACCTATCTTAAACTCATGAAACTTTCCGCAAAATATGGAGCTTCAAGTAAGCGCCTTTTTTTTCCCTTCTCACAGAGATGTTCATGTGTTGTTCCCATGCACTAACTAATGCTGGATTTTCACCAGTGGGAGGGCATGAGTCACGGAGGGCTTCTGATAGTAAAGTTTTGAGTTGGTAAACAAAGTAGTCTCTGATCAGCCCTAGGCTCCTGTTGCAGTGTCATGGTACAGTGTCACGGTACAGTGTCACAGAATCACAGTACTGTAGGGGTTGGAAGGGACTTGTAGAGATCATCGAGTCCAGTCCCTCTACCAAAGCAGCTCCCTAGCCCAAGTTGCACAGGTAGGTGTCCAGGAGAGTCTTGAACGTCTACAGAGAAGGAGACTCCACCACCTCTCTGGGCGACCTATTCCAATGCTCTGTCACCTGCACAAGAAGTTCTCACACACCTTTGTGCGGAACTTCCTATGCTTCAGTTTGTGGCCATTTCCCCTTGCCCTATCACCACACACTGCAGAGGAGTCCAGCCTCGTCCCTTTGCCTCCTGCTCGTTAGATATTTATAGACATGGATCAGATCCCCTCTGAGTCTTCTTTCCCAGTCTTTCCTCATAAGGGGGGTATTCCATGCCCCTTATCATCTTTGTAACCCTCCACTGGTCTCTTTCAAGGAAATCCCTGTCTTTTTCTTTTACCAGTTACGAATATCACTATCATCCCTGGCTTTCAAGCTCTTCTGAAGCCCTGTCTAATTATGCCATGCAGGCTGTACTTGTAGTGTTTGATTATGTCTGAACCAGAGGACAGGCTTCAGCTTTTTCAGTATAAGGAGAAGGAAGGTTGGCACTCTTATCTGTGAAATCAGTAAGATAGGCAAATCTGGAAAGTCCATAAAACTAAACTAGCCTGAATATAAAAAACAGTCCTATGACAGGAATAGTAGAAATCTCAGTCCTAGAAAATATCTGACTCAAAGTATGCTGGAAATATGATGGAAAATCAAGCACAGACACAACTTGGGTTGGCTATCATTGCTTCTAAGAATCCACTTTAATTAGCAAAATCATGAAAAACAAATGAAATAATGCCCTTTGAACCCACAAATTTTCTTTAGAAAAGAACTGTTGTAAATAAAAAGGAATAAGAAAAAGAAAGAAGCATAACTGAGCTAAGCAACAGTGAGAAAGAGAACTGGCAAAGAGAAAGTCTATTAAGAAAGGATCAAAGCCACATAAAGACTAGTAATGACCATTGCAGACTTGAGATAACTTCCAATGAAATATTACCTTCCCTTTTTTTTTCTTCCACTCATCCATCTTTTCTAAAATTTCTTCTCATTTTTCTTTTTCTTTATTCTTTTTACTTTTTTCTTCAAATTCCCTTCTCACATCTTTGCATTTCAGAATTGCACATATTTAGTTCAGATATGTATCACCTCTGTACACTGCTCACTGGTTCCCATGTTCTTTTTGCCAGTAAGAAGTAAGATACTCTACTGCAAAGCTTGGAGAAAGCTAAAATGCAGCATGACATAAATTTATGCCACTTGCAGACTTGCATGCCACTGAAATGGTCAAGTAAGTATATAAATTAATTGCTTGGAACACCCTTAGAACAAATGCACGTCTACTTCTGTCCTCTCTGAATTGGGGTTATTCTTTTATAAAAATATTTCATAGCACACATAGCAGTCATAAACACACAACAATTAAATAAGTATGAAAATAGCTCAAGATACAATTTCCTGTAGGCATTATTTGGATTGGCAAACCACTGTGAGAATTGCTTTTGATTTCTTCACTGCTGCAGACTAACAACAGCTTTCATCAGCTTTTACTGAACAAATACAAGATGCCCACTTTTTTCCATCACCAAAACCATAACTGCCGTAACTCACTTTGTTAAATTCTGTAAATACGTTATTTTCTTCACATTTTTCTTTTAAATACTGCATTGTAAAAAAAAAAAAAAAAGAAATTGTTTAAAGAATTCTGTATCTCTTTGCACAAGTGATCTCCATAGTAACATATTCTACACTAATTCCCATTGTGAACAGTTTTATTTAGAATTTCCTAAGCTGCACTCCTTACAGGAGTGGCTCACTTATTTTTTTGCTGAAAATATACAGTTAACACAGACTAAACATTTTAGCTCAATTGAACAACACTTTTTAACCCTCTCTTAAGAAAACAAAGTCAATATTTTATTTTTCAGTTGTGCACCATGTGTTTTTCTGTAAGCACTTTGATTTTATTTCAGTTCTAATTACATGTGGGAAGTTATGAGCAGATGGTTGTCCCTCAAAACTAACCAAATGTTTTAAGGGAATGAAAAAGTTTTAAGATGGCTGCCAGCTGTTTCATACAAAACAACTAACCATATTGGGAAACTCCATTTTTTAATCCACAGAATAACACTAGAAAACTATGTGTAGATTCATACACTCCTAGCAGTTAAATCTCTTCAGTTTCTGATACTAGAGTATAGGAAAACACCTTTGCTTAGGAAAACCTGAACTCATTTGACACCATTAAGTATTTTTATTAGATCTCAGAATACATTTCTGAAGAACAAGTGTTGTTTTGCACTAAGTATTCCCACAAATGAAAGAAAAAACATTCTGCAATTTATTTCAGTAGTTTGAATAAGATGACATAATTCATATTACTTAAAGGAGGAAGGTGCATGCAAGTCTTACAAGTGTCATGCACCAAGATGGAATAGTAAGCTGCTGGGAAAGTGATAAAACACAAATACAGAACTTCTATAAAGCTAAAGAATTTAATCTTAACAATGATAAGTCAGTGATGATATCCTTTGAAAGGATTTTGGAAAAAGTAATTATGGAACCAGACATGTTCATGAAACTCTCTTTTTACTTCTAAAACTGATCTTAATTTAAGAAATATAAAATCCTACCAAAACAAAGAATTTCTGGAATAGTTTCTGAACTGCATTCTAATTATATTCCATTCACACAAGTGCTATGTATTTTTGGCCATACTGCAACTGAATGAAAGCCTGAGGATCAATTAAAAGAATGACTGCTTGAAACAGTGCTGCTATGTTTAAATTGCATACATTCCTACTAGGTATGTGAAAACACCTCCCACAGAGTTATGAGAGGATGTCCATTCCTATCTACCAATTGGAGTTTTCTGTTTTACCTTCCATTATATCTCATAGCAAGTATTGCTCAGATTTGATATTCAATAGACTTGAAAGGAAATCAGTTTGACTGCAGAAACAAATGATATTATTGCATTTTTCATATGCTAGTTATTCAAAACAGAAGATCTTTCCCTCCCTCACTCCCACCTGTTCCAGTTCTTCTGAAGTTACTTACAAATAAGGTAAAAACCACTTTACCAAAGCATTTAATGTTGGAGCTCATTTGTATGCAGAACACATTGTACTGAATAAGGAGCAGAAAATATTACTCGGTATAAAAATATGCTATGGGATTTTGGTTTCATCTTTAGATTCTGACAAATTGCCCTGTGTATGAAATGTTTAGACAGTGGTGGTTTACTTGGGATGCACATGAGTGGCAATAAAATCACAGCCTCCAAGACAAAGTCTGAATTCTGATTTGATTGCAGAGAAATTCTGGCAGGACCCTTTTCAAGCTGTGGATGGTTTCTTTAGCTAGAGTTTGGCACGTAAACAAAGAGTAGATCTTGCAATTTGTTTTGTTGCTTCTTTTTGTATATCTGTGCCATCTCCCTGATGATAACTTTTCTTTTTTCTTCATTCACAAACTGCTCATTTCTGCAGTAGCACCTGGGAGATATGGCAAACTGAAAACACAAATGCAAGAGCTAGAAGTAAAACAAGCCCACAAAGCTTGTTGCCATGCAAGAATGCACTGTGCTCCTTGTTCTTGGCATTTTTTAAGAGTTTGCACCCCCTCAACTGTCAGTTTTACTCCATGATGATTCATCTCATTTCTCTTTTGGAGAAGAGGCTACAAAATAAGCCAATCAGTTGCTGTGGGACTATTTCTTTATTTATTTATTGAGATGAACATTCTTCCTATTATATTCATAAAGTAACGTCAGTTTGAAGCTGATCAGTGTGAAGGGCATTGAGTTTGCACGCAAGCCCCTCACATCATTGCTCAAATATACCAAGGACAGTCACTTCTGCTATAGTGTCCCTTAATGATGAATGGGTTTTTGGTGAATGCCTAAGGCCACCTGAAAAAATCTTCTTTCCTATTTTATGTTCAGGTGTTTCTCAGTAATTTTCCGTTTTGTCTCAAAGCGATAAATTACTTAACACTGTATTAAAACTGTCAACTTAAGAGCTTGTTTAGTCTCACTGTTAAAATAAGAGCAAGCACAAAGTGTCTGGATTGAGGCTAGAATAGAATAAAGAATGAAAAACTCTGTCCATAGTGTTGGATTTTAATATTAGATGCCTACTAATATATTTTTGGATAATGGTCATTCCAACTTTCTTTAAAATACGTGCCACTCAGTCACAAAAGGTTGCCAGGATCTTTGCAGTTACCACATCAGTCTTTGGTTCATCTAAACTGAAGTTCTTCCACAGAATACTCATTTAAAATAACAGTATTACAAAAAGTCCAGAGTGTTCTAAACAAGAAAGCAGATAGAAGAATAACAAATGACAGCACTTTTGCAGTCACACAAAAAACAAGTTTTGCTAGTGTGACATACATAAAGGTTTCTTTCCAGATGGACACTGAAGTGTGCAAAACACAACCAGAAACTTAACTGCTAGATTCCAAGGAAATAAATATTTTGGAGCATGAGATAAAAATCTGACTGACATAGGCATGTATGGTATTATCACTAACTGATAAAACATATGATTTTTATCACATTTCTCAGAGATCTGGGGATTCAGCAGTGTTAGTCTGATTTTATAAGTGATCTAATGGGATTTCCTATACTTTCCACTGGAGGACTACTGTGTAAGAAACAATGCAATTACTAGTGTTTCATATCTTTACTCTCATTGAGTGGCTTGTAGTTTTTACCTGTGATTTGGAATTAATAGCTTCTGGGGAGTGGAGGCAGGAAATACAGTCTGTTTCAGAATTAAAAGTCTAGATATTAAAAATGAAATGAAAATGAGCTGAACCTGGATGTAGACTGGGAATATGTTAAAAACTACATTGCCCTTTTCAGATTCCTCTTTTATAAAGGTTAAAAACAGGACAACAGGAAAATTATTGGATCTGCAGAAGGAGAACGATAAAGGTTGTTATAAGTTATCCTTTCACACGGTTCTTTCTCTCCTTGTGATGCTTATTCAGGGGCATACACAAAAGGAGTTGATGGTCTCAGTTCAATGATTCGGACTCATTTGTTTCATACACAAAAATATAGCTGCAGAGTGCTGCAGTTTTGAAGTTTAATGACCAGTAGCTCAAGGGACATGAAGCTGAAAAACCTCTACTCACTTTGGGCATCATGCCTTCAAAGTTAGAAAAGACTACTGGATGTATTAGAAAACATGTTGTGACACTGATTCCACAGAACACGTTCTGTGGGTAAACAAATGACTTCGACTTCTACCACTGTCAGTCTAACAAAGTATCAGGAGGAATACATTTTACTGTTACAGAAAGCTGACTCAATCTGTAGCAATAAATGAGGCTGTTCAGTTCAACTGAGTGAGAAAAAATATTCTTGAATAGCTACAAAAGTGATTTTAAGAGAATAAACAGAATCCACATTTTAGCCCTATCTAGGATTGTTGCCCTCAAGACCCAGTGCAGATCAGTGCAAATCATAACGGCTAATGTGGCAGTTCCTGAGCTATCCATCAGTACAGCAAAACATGAACTCTTCCAATCAGCTAACAGAAGATAAAAAGAGGTATGTTTCGAAGTTCTCATTCTTCCAGGCTTCCTATGTTATAGAGATACTGGACACTTTTTTTTGTGTTTTCAGGAATTGAGGGATCCCACCTGGCTTGCGTGAATTCTTTCACAGAGAGCAATAAGCACATATTTTCTGGCACCTATTCCAAGCAGCACTGTCAAGCAAGACCCTGTTGTTTTATGTATGGCACTTAATCGTGTCACAAGGCACTGTGCCCTGTGTCCAGAAGAATGAAGACTACTTGCCATTCTAAAATGGCCTCCCAAAAGATTACATTTCATTCAGAGTATTAAGTCATAAATGCCATGTTATTTAAAACTATAACGCTCCACAGCTGACAAACAGGTATGAGCCATAATAAAGACTGATCACATATTTAATTAGCAGTTGCAACTGGGCTGTGTCAGGCATTATGATAACAGCAGTGCTAGCCATTTTATAATTCTCTTCCCAAACTGTTAATGCTGTAAAATTAACGATTTGATAAAGTTCAGATTGCTGATATAATCAGATCACAGCTGCTCTGATAATGAGTGCTATAGAGATGACTATAAGTAGGTTAGCTAATTAAGTATTAACATATCCATTGCAATATCCATCATTATGCTCTAATGTTGTCCTTCCCAAATAACCATTTTGGGAATCCGTATTAGTATAATTTGCTCTGGGGCTCACCTGCAAGGTGAAATACATTGACACTTACCTATTAGGAATCCCATGGGAGCATTTGCAGGTTATGCTGCTACCAACACACTGGGAAAAGCTGGCAAGAGGCTGACTGACTCCACAGCTCGTGCTACAGTGCAGGTGCTCCGACTGCTGCCTGGCCAGTTCAATGATCATGAGTCATTTTTATTGAAGAGCTTTTTTAATTTCACATTTGGCTAACATACTGATGGCTTTGGGGACTTTATTTTTATCTATTGGAAATTCTGGGTCTTCAGTGGCCTTCAGTTTGTGTACTCTTTCCCCCCTCCATTAAGGATGGTTAAAAATATATTATTTTAGATGAAGGAAATATTCTGAACACACACATCAACAAACATGAGAATTTTTGAACATGCACTGAGATCAGGAAATGTACACAAAGGACTAAATTATAATTCACTGTAGGAACCAGGACATTAACAAATAATGATGGAATGGGCAAAGGAAGCAAGAAAGTGGATACAGGAATGATGCTTTGTCTTACAGTTTTTTGAAAATAAACAAACATGATATCCTCAGTCATGTCGTGTGGAAATGTTTTTCTAGCAGAAGGAATTTTGGTTTCGTAGTGACTTCATAAAGAAACATATTGGAAGCTTGAACTTCCAATTTAATGGATTAAAAAAATTCATACACTGCCTGTGGAAAGAACAATCATTCAATATGTCATGAAATTTTAGAAGACGGAAGCCCTTAAATTGGCTTCACACTCTAATACAATGACTGGTTAGTAATGCTGTAAACTAGTATCTGTAATGGTGATTACCATTACCATTACTATATAATAATATAGCCAACGTTGGAATACCGAATTTCTTTAGAAATGAAAACTGGAAAGAGTCATTACTGGAGACATTTTGGCGGCATGTGAAGTATGAAAATAGAATTCTGTCATACCCAAATGGCAAGTGATGCAAAATATACAGAAAGGTTAAATTGCTCTTTTTGAAGAATAAGGTTCACTGCATTAAAGAAAGCAGTGTTGTATTTTCTCTTCATTCTTTTTCCTTTTCTACAGTGTTTCTGCCTTCCTCAGCTTTACCAGGTTGACTGCCACCAAGGATTTAAAGAAAGGTGCACAAAAGCTCACAAGCAGAATCCATCAGTAAAGTACATTGGATGGCAATACATCTGTCGCAAGACAACAGCTGTCATTGATTTGTATGGGTGAGATTTAAGCAGAAACTAAGCGACCTACGAAACTCTTTAATGCCTTGGAAATGCAGAGTGAGAAAGATCTGACAGTGGAGAGATGGCTTCGTTAGCATCTCTAGGGAAAGCTGATATACAGCACATTTTTAAAAATAGAGATTTGCTCTTTGGAGTGGTTTTGAAAATTCTGTGGTAGAGTATAAGAAGATTTAAATTAAAAAGTGTTTTTCTTCTGGAAATTCATGTTCTCTGCCTTCTGATCTACCACTCAAATAGTCTGGTTAATTTGATTTTTTTGTTGCATGTTAAATAATGAATATGGGAAATGTTTAGCAATACAGAATAGCATTGAAACCCTAGAGATTGGTGAATAATACATTAAGAAATGCAATTTCATTAGCTGTATGTTTCCTTTTTATTATATAACTTGCTCAATAGCTGGATGTTGAACAGAAGAGTGTAAGATCTACTTTCTTTCTAATAAATTCAGTGAAATGAAGAAGCAGCTTAAAGTAAACGAAATTGCTGGTTTTCATTTGTTTGTTTTTCTTTTTGCAGCAACTATTCTTCTTGTGTCAGAAGAACCTCTTAACTGAGAGCGTGTTTTGCTATCCCCAGAACACAACTAAAAATTATTGAGTTTGGTAAAATGCAACCTCTGCAGATCATCTGTAGGAAATCCTTGAGAAAATGACAATAGGAGAATTAAAAAAAAAAGCCACAAAACATTCTATACTTATAGAAGCAGCTGAAACATCTAAAGCCATTGTATCTATGTCAAAAAGTGACAAAAATGAATTCAGGATAATTAGGTCATACATGAAACACATAGGTGGTCTGATGAAGAAGATTTTCCACCAGAAAAAAGTTCCACAGAACTTTAGTAGGTGCATTAGGAAGCATTTTATTTGGAAGCATCAGATGTAAACTGCAAAGTGAAGCAGAAGAGCAGCTAAGGATATTCATATATCTATATAGGCAACAAGTTGGATCTTAGACATACTTACAAAACATCTTATTGGAACACTGTCACTTATCAAAAGGCAGGATGCATGTCATTAAGGAGTACTAGAAAAGTAAATTTTCTTCCTCTTGCATATTCTAAACTTCACCTTAGAACTACTCTGATCCATTATGTCCAGTCTGCAACCATCTCAGTCTGTTGACAAAGTACGGAATACCTTCCAGCTGAAAAAAATCATTCTTAATGCCACTTTTTTGAGGCACTAAAATCTGCATCTAAAAGACTTACTGCACTTGGTTCCTTTAAATGTTTGATACAAAGAGAACACATTTAAAGAATTCTTTTTTGCTGATATTTTGTTCAAATTCATATTATAGGGAATAATATATTTCATTTTAAAGTCCTGCCTGTTTTGTACATTGCATATGATCTGTTTTTATCGTTGCTGCTGTGTTTCTTTCAATTT
Source organism: Oreortyx pictus (assembly GCA_036925125.1). Lineage (NCBI taxonomy): Eukaryota > Metazoa > Chordata > Aves > Galliformes > Odontophoridae > Oreortyx > Oreortyx pictus. The sequence continues at coordinate 46,234,560 of JAUPFR010000001.1, read as the reverse complement.
CCTAAGAAAATATTGGCCAGAGAATACATTACCTGAAAATACATCTAACAGTAGAAGAAAGCTATCTATCTTTCACACCATGGTCAGGCAGCATCTAACAGAGTTCTTTAAAAGTTTAGACAGTTAGGGTAACCAGTCTACTGCAGATACTGTCATGTTAGAAACAGTCTATGTATAAAGGAACTACAAAAGTAAGATTCGGATTTTTTTCAGACATTCAGTTTAGAATGTCTTACTGCCTTAGTTTCTATTCACAAGCTCAATGTCTGTGGTCAGAGGACTCTGTCAATACAGCTGATGTATGTTGTAGAGTTACTCAGCTCACACTAAAATAGATACTGACATCTAACCAGCTGAATGGTTTCCCTATTCCATTTAATGCACTGACTAGAACAGGACATCTTTCTTCCGTATTCTGTACCTTCACTGCAGACATCTGATATCTGAGCTAAATTCCTTCAACCTCAAGTTCATAAGTTTTGAGTTGTGAGTGCTGCCTGTCATCTCAGCAAAATCCAGCACTCTGTTTTTAGGGAGATAATAATACACATAAGGAAGTTCTAATGTTTTATTTTTTTTTATTTATCCCAATCAGTATGCTCATTGTAATTCTGCACTGGACATTTGAAAGACTTGCATCGGTACCTGTGCATTTATACCTGTACCAGGCTGTCCCCCTGTGCTAATCTTCTAATAGTTAACAATGATAGCATAACAATCTTCATTAGATATCATAACTTCAAAGGGGTTAAAGATGCAAATGATGAAAGAGACGACATAAATAATGTTTACTGAGGGGAAAAACATGGCCAGATACTTTACCATCCAATAACTGTCACCACATATAAGATACAGATGTTTCCATCTGCTTTGTTACTTCTAGCTAAATTTGTATTATTTAGGCCATTACACGTCCAGCATGTATATGATTTCTAATAACAAGACACAGGTGTTCCCTTTAATTCCCTCTTTCACTATTTGTTTGGCAACACATTTTACTTCAGCTGTTGGGTGTTATTGCTTTAGGCAGTCTAATGCTATAAAGTGAACATAATAGATAAATTATATTTTGGACCCACTGAAGCAAACAGCATTTTAAGATGTGCCATTTAAATATCAAATTAATAAAATTTGTGTTCCCTCTTTTGCCCTCCTTTTATGACTTAACTTTATCCTGGAACACTAAGTTCTTATTTTGTCTGACAGTAATTTAACAGCTATGTAACTATTTAAACAATGCACTTTTTTATTATTTTGAAACCCAATTGAAATTAAGAAGCAATTTGAGCCTCTTCCTAACTATCCTGAACTCATGAGACTTATCAATTATTTAAATAAGGTAGAGAAAAATAGAAATGTTAACTAAAGCCAAAAGGCAAACAGTCAGAATTGTGGAACAGAACTGCAGAACAGTCCCCAAGGCCAGACTACACCCTTAAAAAAAAAAAAAAAAAAAAGAAAAAATCATATAGGAAGTGGCTTTTGCAAATAGACTGCTTTGCTCTTCTTTGCAGCATAGATTAATGGAAGCTGTGCCATTCACAACACAGTAATTCATAGCCCGTTTCCATTACAGCCACTGTTCTTTTCCACCCGGCTCATTCACTCCATGGTCATTCCTCCCACAACCTCACTGAACAAATTGCTTGCAACTAATTAGTTGACAAACTGCAATTGCTCCATTTACAAGCAATATAGTAATATTCCACCATCTGAATAAGACTTGCCTTGAATTCAGCCCAAAATTCAACAAGATAGATATAATTAGGAGGAAAAATTAAGATAAAATTGCTCTTCTATTTTCTTGACCTGTCAATTCTAAATATAGCTAGAAAACATTGGCAGTCTTCCCTTGAAGAGAAGCAATTAAAAGTAAGAAAGAAGATTTAGAGTGACAAGAGATGTTGCTGAAAAAGTGAGTGTGGGAAGTTGACAGTAAAGCAGCCATTTCTGAGAGCATAATAAATGTTCTGTTCTAAAGGTACAGAGTAGAGCCAAATCTCACACTGTTTCAAGAAAAAATAAACTTTGGTCCATTTCCTTCTCAGAATCACTTGCCTACTTTCCTCCACATTTTTTAATCCCTACTGTGCTCAAACCAGAACTCAAACACAGCTGCATGAAGACAGCCCTGCTTATAAAAGGCAATCCATCTTTGGAGGAGCAAAGCCTCTGTTTTTTTTTCTTGTGTAAAACACGGGTCATCTCCAACAAATGGAAGCATTTTCTAAGGCTTACTTTTAGTTCATTATGATGGATAAAATGTAAATATCCCCTTCTGCTACATAATAAGGATGAGAAGCTACCAACATCGTAGAACAGGGCTCATTTTCAGCTGTGCAGCTGGAAGAAATGTAAGCTGAATTGTTTAATCTGTAATGATAGCAATATTTCTTCATGTATTTGAATAATACTGTAATGTTTCCTCAAATTTAAGAGACATTTAAGGGACCTATTCATATATGAAGGTAATAGTAAATTCTCAGGTACCCATAACATCTAGCATGACATCTGAACTATCAATTATCTTGCAAGTAACCACCTCCTGGCAAAGAAGTGGATATTCCTATTAACTAGCACTGACTGTACGATAAATACCATTAAAGGGAGATTATCAAATTAAAGTTGAATTAGTTTCATGGGATGAGTTAAGAATAGTTTCAAGGACAACATCTGCTCACAGACTGTTTTGGCAATGGGTCTAATTTGTGTAGAACTTTACAGAATGCCTGTTCTTTAAAGCGTAGAAATAACAAGTTTCCTCAGTTTTTTTTTTTCCTGGTTACATCTAGAGCTATGTTTAAAAATATTCCTGGATCAGGGACAGGTAGTTTCTCTTTGTTTTCAACAATATGTCTGTGACTAAAGGTGATGCTGACTAGCTGAGGAAACCTGCCATATGTGAAAAGCTGTCAAACACACTAAATAAACAGAAAAACAGATCAAATATTTCAACCTCTGTTACCTTACAGTTACATTAACTTCACGTAAGCCTTGAAACAACAAAAATGCTTTCATGGAGCAAGTGAGATTTTCAAGTTGGTGATGTCCTCATATAAATTTTTATAATAGTAAGTAGTATTTCCTTATATTTAGCATAACACTGTTACTCTTATGGTAACAATGTGAATAATCTCAATGTAAATGTGTGCATGTTTGTATATAATGAATACATACACATGAATATAGGTATCAGCAAAAGTCTGCCAAAATGTTAAGATTATTGAAATGGTTGCCAACATCCTTATCTCCAGGTACATAACACAAAGCTGTACTAGTATGTGTAAACTCTTGAAAGAAGCAGAGGCAGGGCTCTGCCTTAAGCGTCTCAATGAGCAGTGAGCTATATCCACAGCCCTGCCTTTCCAAGGCTGTTACCATACGCACAGGATTGGTAAGCAGCACAGTCACCAGCTGGCTGGTATCACGCTCTCTGAGGAACAGTTTGGGGTTGGCTGTTAGCTAACAGTATCAGCATAGCTCATGTAGCTCTGCGAGTAGTGCTGAAGATGTATTGGGAAGTGCAGTTTGCTTCTTCGATAACATGAAGCATGTATCAGTATGGAGTAAACAAGTGGCTGGTAAGTCCTGTAGAGGCATCCCAAGCATGACTTGGACTTAGCCAGATGCAGGCTTTCAATGTGAAATTTATATATTTAAGAGAATAGACAGAGAGCACTGCTACCACACAGTGATCCTTCCTTAAGTGCTGCAGGTAGATCCTGTTTGGAGCAGGTGACTGGGCCCAGCCTACATAGCTGCCGTCTGCACGTCAGAGATTGTGTTTCCCCAAGCTTACATTTTAGCTGGAGCTCCTTCCTTTGTTCCTGTCTGTCACAGGCTCATTTGTGTAATCCCTGACACCCTATTTTAGATTCTCTTTATTTATCTTCTTCCATGAAGTATGAAGAATTCATTGATTTCCTGGAGATGATGTTGCTACCCAGCTGCATTTTTCTTTTCATTGAAACACAGGGAGATTCTCCAGCTGACTTGAAAGATGAAAAGTAAACCAAGCAACAACATTTCAGCAGAGATATGGCTGGGAGGTCCTATGCCACCTGTACAGTAAACACAGCAGTGGAACTTCAGACACTGTGGCAACTTTGACTTGTTCTGTCCCAGTACTACCTGTTAGAATTAATTTCAGTCTTGTTCCATGGGTCCAGTGCTGCTTTATCCCAGCTCTTTTGATTTTACAGTATTGTGGATTTGAACTTAATATCATTGTCCAGACTGTACTCGAGAGAAAATAGAAAATAGTTGCCACATCATCTTTCCTCCCTTTGTGTGGTTTAATGTAAAACACAGCTAAATGCAATAGACTAAAATCTCAGATGATGACAATCAAGTTAAGTCCTTTAAAATCAAAGTAGCTGGACTCATTTGCATCTACAGTGGACCCGCACACAGATTTTTACTGATCCAGTAAATAATGTTTTTATAAATATGCAAAATATGTAAATGATTGAGCATGCTTTGCTTAAATTTGATGCTACATGAACAGTATTCAAATACAGCTGGAGATAGCATTCCAGATGTCATAACACAGGATCCAATCAATACATTATTTCCACTAAAATCTTCAAAAATATCTGCAGAACTGGTTGAGCATGATCTTCCCCAGATACCATAGATGTTTCATGTTCAATAAGTAGAAGTATAAATGACAGTACATGTATGTGAAAAGGAAATATCTCTAGTGTTTCTTTGTGTTCTGAGAACATCAAGGCTGTCTCTGAACTTCAGGATTTCCCATACTGAAGTTCCCATGTCTGACTGTTGTACCAGGGAGAGACATGGACTCTCTGTTCTCCTTCCATTAAATAGAAAGAGGAAGAGAGTGCCTCGGAGAGATGTCACAGTATTTTCTAAGTGGTGATCAATCTTGGTGACTACTGACCTTGACCCATGTCAGGTGAGTTTGTCCACCCTTTGAGTGTAGATCTAGCCTTAAAGTACCTGCTGTGCTCAAGTTCAAAAGAACCGATCTGCTATTTCTAGGGTGAAAATCACATTTGAAAGCTCTTTCTAAAGTAAGAGGAATAGTACACATAAAAGGAATAGGAAACTTCAGTGAGATTATGTAAAATATTCTTTTTGGCTCCACTATTGGGTTATGGAGAAAAAGATCCCCATTCGATCTGTACTTGTGTCCCTACTAAGTATAACTTGCTTTTCAAGAATAATAGGCCCTGCCAGCATTATTGTCATCAACAGTGACAAATTTTCAGTACCTGTGGAAATGAAGTCACTTTTACAGTGTTTAATAAAATTAATTTTAGGATTCTCCCAACTTTAGATACCAAAGTTGGAAAAATGCTGACTTACCTGTGTTTTGTAATCTACATATATTATTATTTTCTTCCTTCACTTACTTTACTGCATATCTGTTTTGAAGGTATTACTTTCCAACAGATTAAGAATTACAAATATTTTAGTTTAGAACAAAAACTAATAAAGGAGATTTTTTATTTTAATGTGTTGTGATAATTTTCCATATTAAAATGTATTATTAGAAGATTAAAGTATGAATAAAATGATTTCTATATGTATATGTGAATATACATATTTATTGTACCTCATAACTTGCTGTTAGTAAGAAATAGTTAATTTTTTTGAGGAATATCTAGTGCTTAACAGAAAAAAAAGTGTTTATTTAAGGGATCAAGTAATTTCAAGGTGGCTAACTTTCAAAACTCCCAGTTTAGGTTTTGATCTATGTTAGGAAGTTACTAGTCTCATATCAGAGTAAGTTCTTTTTATAGTCTCGTGTATCTATTATTATTTACTAAAAGCAGCTTTAACTGAGTCTTAATAACCATTACATATTTCCCATTCAGCAGATAATTTGTCATATTCTGATGTCCTTGTCCATTCTATCTGGTTTGCAAGTAGCACTAATGATACAAGAGGTTACTTTATTTAATTGACTGTTGTCCATAAAAAGGGCAGGTTTTTTTTCTTTTTTTTTTTAAGCAGATTCAATTTGCTCCTGATTTGCTCCCTGAGAAAGGAAATTTTTAACTGCATGAGGGTAGTGGACAAAGACCTTGCCTAAAAATCAAACAGCCCCATTGACCTTCAAGTGGAGGAAAGAAAACGTTATAACTTCAAGTGCACTGCCCTGATAGAGAAAGAAGCTGTATACACAGCAGTTAGCCAGGACACATGATTTCCTCCCACTACTTTAATCGAGATAAAGTTGAACAATCTTAACTGCCACCTACAGTAGAAATAGATGTTCTGTAGGAGGGAGGAATAACAAGATGGCAATACTACTACCTGCCTTTTCTTCTGGTGAAGAAAGGCAGAAAATGATAAAGTGAGACCTGAAATGCTTCACATTGATATTGTAAAAGTTTTTTTATCTTGAAGTTAAGAAAAATTACCTCAGCTGTTCTTCTGACTGAAATTTAGCAGCTCTACTGATGATAAAAAAGCACTAGAAAAAACATGTAAATAACATAGCGGTTTTCGACACAGGACAACTCTGAAGAATAGCCTCTCTCAAAACACCTGCACAAAATGATCAGTGAGGACAGAATATGAGACAGAATTAAAAAAGCAGAAAAAACTGTATCTAAATGAGATCTACAATTAGTAGAGTACTAAAAAAGAATCCATGATAGTTAGAAAAAAAGAATCGTAGAATCTTTAAGATTGAAAAAGACCTCTAAGATCATCTAGTCCAACTACCACCAATATTACCCACTAACCATGTCTCTCACTGCCACATCTACACAGTTTTAGGACACCTCTAGGAATGACGACTTCACCTCCTCCCTGGACAGCCTGTTCCTATGCTTCACTGCTCTTTCTACTATCAGCACTCTTTCTACTATCCAACCTGAACCCCCATGCATGGAAAAATCTTGTGGAGAGAAAAGCTATTGCCAAAAACAAACAAGAAAACAAACAACAAACAAAAAAATAAATGAAGTCCACAAGATATCTCAATATATCTATGGATAACGGCATTTGCTCCCTATTTCTTTACCACCATTTTACCAATCTGTACTGCAAAAGTACAATGCATAAAAAGTACAGAAGCATAGTTGTATCATAGCAGAAAGGAATCATGGGTGTGTTTGAGAAAGCACTCCAAGAATATGGTGTAATCCTAGTGTCAAAGAATAATATGTTGGAAAAAATATACTAAGAAAGGTCATTCACAGTGTGAAAGCTACTTTCCAAAATACTCCTCAGTTGCAAACAGGATTTGCAGTCAGGATAATAAGAGACTGCAGTATCAGAGTAAATAACAGGTGGACAAAACTGGTAAAAAATGTAGCTGGAGATGAAGCTGGATATGCAGTTTGTGACATGGATAACTTTAGAAGATCCAATGTCAGATAAAATTTACATTAAATGAAGAAAAAATGTGAGGAGGGGAGAGTAGCAAGCAAAAAAAGAAAACAGTCCTGAAAAGGTGTAAAGTCCTGGCTGGCAACTGACAGCTATCTGATAATTGCAGTGAATATGGATAACTTATATATATATGTATATGTATATGTATAGTGTTACAATATGTGCTGGAAAAGTGGGCCAGAGCCGTACGATCACTTGGGTTTAAATCCTAATTTGTTATGTAAGTTTGATTACTAATCTCTTAAACAACAGAACCTCCGGAGTCATCAAGGCAAGCCTGACACCCATGTCAAGCTCCAACACATTCAGTGTTTGGAAAGCCTCAGCTCACATCTGTCAATTTCCAATGGAGATGAAAGCATTGTTACAGGAGCATTTTCCACCCTTCCAGTCTTAGCTGGCATGCCTCTCTTCCTGTCTGAGGCAGTTACTGAAATAGAAAGGCCTTCCAGGTACAAAATAAAGAGGATGAGAACTGACAAGTTCCTGTCCTGGTCGGGAACCCATTTTACAGCATCCTAGATGACACCTGAGCCCCACTGTATAAAGGTTTGGTTCCCACACTGCTCCTGCAAACTAACCAGCAATCTCAGTGATCAGGAATAAGGACTAAATCCAAGAGATTAATTAAAGTCACCTGGAACAGAAAACTGTTCAGTCTGAGATGAAAAGCGACAGTTACTAATGACTGTCACAACTTGGAGAACCTGCTACCATCTGCCTCCCTGCTGATTTTGGATGCATTTCTACCTGGTAGGACCACAGCCCACAGCTGAATGTTTGCTCAAATATAGACTGTAAGCAGAGTCTTCCATTGGGATAATAAAACATAGTGCTCCAATCCAGAAAAAGTTGGGGAATGACAGATCTCAAAGACAAATAAGATTTTCCTGCATCTCTGTAAGGAACAATGCAATCACATCCTGTAATATTAAACATTATCCAATACTGTTTCCTTTTGCCTGTAGTGGACCAGATGACAACACATTATATTCCTGTCTTTTAAGATGGTAGTGTTGAATACAAATCCCCCTAGCCTGCAAATAGCCTCAGAAAAACATGGGCTGTGTGAATTGGCCAGAAGTGTAAACTTCACTAAAAAAAAACTAGATGCTGGGAAGGATCACATCAAGTATCCCAGTGCCTCTACCCTGGCTAATGTACCATGTTTCAGCACTTCTTTGAGCAGAAATAATTTTCAAATTTAGAAATACAGAAGAATGTAATTAATATAGAAAACTAATGAATAGTTTTGCAATCACAATATCAAATTATCTAAACGTAAATCGATATTGCTTTTTTCTTGTTTCTCTTTGGTTTATTTAACAGACTGTGAGAAACAGTTGAACTCTTACTCGTATTTAATGACATTTCAAACATTTTTGCTTTAAAATACATTATTATTGTTATATTGTTATGAAGCCAATCACATATTTTTCAAAAATTTCAACCTTTTATTCCCCTTTATAATGAGCAGAGAACTGAAAACACTGTTTTTGCACTAAACTTAGAGCATTCACGAAAGCTCTACAAAAGTATCCATACAAATAACTATAGAGTATTTCCAAATATATGGTAATTCAGCACCAAAAGTCACCCGCAGAAGCTTGTCTGTCTTGCTCTGCATTCAACTTGAAAAAAATCCTGCTGCTACTCAGCAAACAATCCAATTATAATCTTTTATTATTATATACTTTTTGTGCTAAAAAGGATAAGCAGAGGCTGAAAGTTTTAAATGTTTCCAACTCAGAAGCAAGCACAGGATGTTCAGTATGATATAAGACCATGTTCTACTGAATGGATTAGGTTCCTTCAATATTCAGATGTATTTGCAAATGACATTTACAAAGTAATTTTAATATCCTAGCCAATGTATTTAAAGGCAAATGCCTTGTTCCAATCTCCTGTATCATTATCCATGCTGAAATAAGTGAGTTGATGTTTTAAAGTATTGAGGTTGATGTTACTTATTTAAATGCTCATGAGGACTTTGGGGTACATATTTACATTGATGTTTGTTAAAACTTAGTACCATAAACGATAGTCAAATTACATAATCGAACATTCCTAAGTAACAAATTGCTCCTGTCTCTCAAATATCCATGTTTGTACAATCACTGGTGCTAAATGGATATTTAAAATCTATTTTAAACTAAATTTTCTTTTTCTTTTCCTTTCTCTTTTTTTTTTTTTTGTTTTATGGAGACATGCTCTAATCATTTTACCATTTTTAAAATCCAACAGGCTGTTTGTGCAGCTAATACTGTGTGAGATGGCTCACTAAACAAGACATATGTGTCTTGTATTAGATAACCCTGTTTAAGCACCAAGTTTGTTAACCAGTAAACTAGGAGGAGGAAGGAAAAATTGTAGTTTTTAGAAAAGCTTAAAAGGCCTTTTAAAAAGAGTTCAGAGCTGAACTGAAAGAGGAATAGTTGTTCCACTTTTTATTTCAAGGAAGTGTCATATCAAAGTTAAGAGTATTTTTTCAGTGCTTTCATTGAGCATATAGTCATCCCTTGCTTATCCCACTTAATGGACAGTATACTATCTTAAGTCCTATTTCCAAACTTGCATGAGTTTTGAAAATCCCTGCTCTGCATTCTTCTGCTTTAGTCTATGTTATACTCAGTGGTACAGCTCCACAGTTCCTGTTCAATGGACAGGAAGGCCCTATATCTTATCCCAGAGAGGAGGTCCTGGAGATCATGCCCTCTATCACCTAAGGATCTATTTTACATTATGAAATTAAAAGCAGTGGGAAGGGATTTTGTCTTTTGCAGGCTCTGGATACAGTGGATAAAATCCATTTAGCCTGGTTGAGAAACAATCTCCTTGAATTAGAAATAACATGAGGCATAGGCTTTGCTTTTGAGTGATGGAATCTGCCATGGTATGGCTATGAGAACAAAGATGGAGATTTGTCCCTTTGTACATACAAGTTGTGAATGTAAAATCTGTGGTTGTATAGCACACAACACGCAGAGTCTGTAGTGTAGGACTGTCAGATTATACACATTATAAAACTAAATGCTATTATTATCAGCTTTAATAATAATGGCAGTCCACTTAAGTCACAAAACTACTACTAAAACTGCTAAAATTTCTGGGGGGGAGGGGGTGTCTTTAAATGCCCCTGCGCACAGGGTTAAAACATTTCAAAAAACACACAAAACTTCAAGACAAGTGTTCCTCACCGAATCTATTCCGTGTTGTCATATCTAGGTGCTCAAAAATGTCTGAAATACTTTGCAAATGAATGTGATCAGGCTAAATTTGCACATAACCTTTTTAAAGTAGTTCTTTTCAGTTCTTATCCTTTTTACTGATAAGATTTTAAACCCAGAACAGACCATTATAGGCATCTGCTTTATAAACTAGCAAAACACAGCCAATGAGTCTTGGAATGAATTCCTACTTCAAGTCAAATAACTAGGTTAGAAATGCAGTGGAGCTTTATGAAAGAGGCTATTTTGAAAAATATCCTATTTAATATTTAAAATTTCAAGTGCTAGGGAAGCCATCATAACATCTGAATAGCTGTTTCTGCAGATAATTATCCTCATAATTTAAAATGTGTGTACTGAATAGTGCCTGAACTTGCCGAGTTTTAGTTTCCAGCCAGAGGATCTTCATTTATCTTTGTCAATTAAAAGCAAAACCCTTCAATCATCAGAATGCGGTTCCCCACACATATCCATGAAAATGACATGATTAAATCACCTCTTATACTATTTTGTTATTTTTGTTTGTCTGTATTTTTCTTTTGTATTTTTATTATTATTTTTTTCATAAAGAAATAGACTTAACACCTTCAGTCTCTTTTTATGTGGTGTGTTTTAGTTACTTCTAAATATTATTATTGCATTCCTCGGAGCCTTCACAATTTTTTCAATATCTTTCTTGGATTGTTGACACATGGACATCAGGAAAACATTTTCAGTCTGAAAAAGAACATTGCCAAATATTTTTCAGACTGAACTAAATACATCCATCTGAATCTGATCAATCTCACTGCCTTTGTTTTATTCTTGATTCACATTTATCTGTCAGTAGACAATGCTTTTTTGTCTAGTGCAGCCATGTTGAGTTCGAAAGCTGTTAACTTCAAATTTTTAGAAATAAAATAGTTTATGTACTTTTCATTTATTTCAAAAGAACCACCTTTATCAGTCTGTATTTTTCCACATATTTCACAAATAGCCATATGAAAAGTCATGTTTTCAGTGCTTTACCTGTAAAGTCATAAACTTCCTACAGAACAGAGATAAGATTTAGTACTTTTAAAGACTCTAGACCTATTTTTAGATGTGACAATTCATAATTAATCAATAGTAACTCAGTGTCATTAGTTTACATTGACCTAGCAGAAATAATACAAAGAACAAGCCAGAAAGGAAAAATAAATAAAAAACGATTTTTTTTCTGAGATCTTCCCTCTTTGATCCAAGATGCTGACTCTTAAAACACTCCATTCTGGAGTTCATGCTGTCCAATCATTCTGGAAAAAAAAAAGTCCTGTGAGACTATTACAGATAAAAAGACAGATACTTTCAAAGAAAGAAAAGCTCCCCAAACTACCAGGTCACTTCACAAGGGCTATTGAAACAAATCTAGATCAGAGATCTAGATACGTCCATAGTCTGGATAACATGGAATTTCCTGAAGTAAGGAACTGCTATTAATTTGGAGCAGCAAATGTCTGCTTTAGAGTTAAAAGTGATTTAGAGCAAAAAAGGTTCATAGATTCATAGATTCATTAGGTTGGAAAGGACCTACAAGATCATCTAGTCCAACCATCCAGGTGTTTGCTTTCTATTAAACATTAAGTGAAATTTTTGAGAAGTGACATAATGAATGTTCCAGAGCCTATACATAAAGAAATTCAGAATTCAGAGATTCTCGCTTCTTTGGTGTGTCTCAGACTGAGCTTCCTAAATCTCTATCTATCAGCTTTTAAAACTCTTAGCTTTAATGGCAGCTATGTAATATGCAAGAGTGAATCTTAATTTACTGATTGCAATGACAGAGTAGCAACTTCCATTAGAAAGATTCAGGCTTCCCTCAAAAATCATTTCATTTTAGCAAAACATCAGTCTTCAAAATTTAATCACATTTTTCAATCAGTTTATTGTAAATATCGTGTTAGTCCTAATGCTAGAGAATATACGTCTAAAAAAGAATCATATTCTCTATTTAAAACTGAGAAGATTTAGCTGTGGTAATCTTTTTTTTTTTTTTCAGAAAAGTAATAAAAAATTAAAGCTGAGTGTGCTTTTAGGTTTTTTGCCAACTCAAAATAATGTGCAAAGTCGACATACTTAGATATATTGTAAACAGTAACAAAATAGCAAGTACACAAAACATACAGTTCTCATTGAATAGAACAATAAATACATCCAGATAAAAAGTTTACTGTTATTTTTCTGTTTCTGTTAAACTATATAAAATCTCTGACATCCACCTAAGATTCATAATACTACTCTGCATTGATTGTCATGCCTCTATATATAATATTTTATGCACAATAATGTTCTTCCTATGAATCATGATATCATCAAGATCTCTTGTACACAAGTCTAATTTGATAGGGAAAAAAAAAGCCTTATAAAAAGAAATTTACATAACCACTGCATACAAATAGGATTAATGTACAGTTAACAAGAACCACATTCAAGAGAAGTCAACAGCATTTGCAAAATGTTTAACTGCCAGCATATGTGAGATACAGCTGCATCTGGATCATTTTGTAGTTTCTTTGTTAACAGGATGCTCTCTCATGCTACTGTTTATGGGTAGTTAGTCAGCCTTAGAGGTCTTGTAAACTCTTGGTAACAGAAATATCATTTACACTGTGGATCGAGAAATGTATGGAGAACCTCAGCTCTGTCTTCAAAAGGTAAAATAAATGATATCTGTAATCCTTTCCTTCTAAGAACACCTCTGAAAAATCCATAAACCCAATCTATATTTTGGTATAAAATGTTACCAGGATCATTAATTGTCATTACATCTCTTTTGAAAGAGAGGCTCAGTGGCCCAGATATGAATGGTGTGGAGAAAGCATTACTTTTGCATCAACACTGTTATTATGAGGAGTAGGTAACCTCACACAGTACCACTTCCATGTCATCTTGGAGTATGGTACCCTCCCTGCATATAGTACCATCTCCACTTCTTGAAATAAACACCTGGAATATTTGACAAACTCCTAATTCTCATGCTGAGATCACCTTGTCAGCTCAGTAACATGGGCTGACTTTGTGAAAGAAGGGGTGACAACTTAGTTCTATCTATGGATGTTTCCATTCTTTTTAAAAATTACTGGTCTTAGGTATTTTAAAACTGAATACTCAGTTTCAGAATGAATTAGCTGTGAGCTAAGCACTGACATTCTTTTCTTTCCCTCTCCTTAATTAGTCAGCTGTGGAAGCATCTAAAGATTTCATACACTGTTTGAACTGTCCTGGTGGGTGGTTCACACTCCAAAGAGACAACCTGCCAGAGATTCCAGGAGCAGCTGGAGGAAAGCCCTGATTCGGGTATCTCCTTTCACACAGGGCTCTTCTGTACCTCCATACCCCACTGGGAGATTTCTCCTCAATGCAAAGACCAGCTGAATATAGACACAGTGACTGCGATAACACCCATTCCTGTGTAAGGAGGGACAGGTGCTGGAAACCAGCACATACCATTGCCTTTTATCATGCCATATCAGCCCTAAACTTAATTATTCCTGATAGAAGAAAAAAACGTAGTCTGAGCATGAATACAGACTTAATCTGTGCAACTTGAAGCCAGGGGTTATTCCCCTATTCTTTTTGTCTTATCCATACAGCTGGTTTGACTGGCTAAAATTACCTAGAAGACAGTACATTTAAAACTTCTAATAACTTTGGAAGACATTTGGGGGGAGATCTCATTAGCCTTATGCTTAAACCATATGCTTAAGAAGGCTAAGACTGAAACAAATTGTTAATAATATAACTAAATATGTGAGGCCAGTAAGATAGAAACAACCCATGTTTTCAGATTTTCTAACGTCACAGGAAAAAGTGCCCAGAGATAAATGGATGTAGTATTTAGAAAAGGTCAAATAAAATTGCCCTAAAAACTGTGCGATAAATCAAAATTCTTTTCTAGTCTGAGAATACAGTATGCAAAAATGTCATCCTATTATTAACATTCCAGCCAGCTACATGCATTCAGTATCATATTTGTGTGGTAAGAGAAAAAATAAAGACCAGTATTTCACTTTTCTTAGCTCTACAATCTCTACAGAATTATGGAAAAAATAAATAAAAAACCTTGAATTTTGTTATTGCTTCTTGGTCTCCAGAAATGTTTGGTGCAGTATCCAGCTTCTCGTTACAAATATTTCATACATCTACAGACAGAACCATATAGGGGATCTGGTTCAGTGAACCTTCATTTCAGCTCAACTGAATCTACTTTAGCCTTCAGATTTACGATTCAAAGTTCCAACAAAGTTCAATTAAAAAAAATCCATTGAAAGTGAGTAAATACAATTTATTTCTCATATCAAAATCACATTTTCAAATGGTATCTAAGTTTGCCTAGGTTTGTCGTATGATTTCTAGCACTCTTTTCCTTCCAATTTCCTGATTAAGGAGGTAAGATCTACACCCAGTACTGAAGGCAGTGCTCAGATCAACTATTGATTTCCTATATTTCATTTTGAAAACATAGTTGTACAAAACATTCATTTATTTATGACAATAAGAGTCTATTTCACTGCTGACCACAGACTGCTTGTCATAAACTTGTGCAAGATAAGACAACATAGCAAACATCTAACACATTTTCTGACTTTTAATTGCAAAATATTCCTGAAAACTGTATCTATCTAATCATGGAACAGCACAGATAGCTATAAATATTGTATGGAAGATTATTCTTTAATTTAGGCTTACTTATGTGAAAGACAGCATGCTGTGTGCAGTAAAATCTTCTGCATTTAGCAATAAAGACTTTATGCTTCTAGCGACTCAATAACTTGGAATTGGTTCTTGAATTTTAACAGCTGATATTCATTTGTGATCATTTTGCTGCTGAGTCTCTTGATTGCCTATGGATGGCATAATGCCACCTGTATGGTAAGGTGCCAGTTTTCCAGGACACAGCTGCCAGTCGGCTTTGGGGAAAGGTGGAGACAATATATTGTACTGCCAAGGCCATCTCATCTGCATGTAGAGCATTGTTTTTTGAGAGAGTGGCACGTCAGTGCCAAGTGCCCAAGCCAAAATGAGAGAAATGAACAAGACAAGAAGACGACAGGGTGGTTTCAGGCACTTGATTCTGCCAGACAGAACTAAATTGCTCTAGGTACCCAGGGCAGCCCATTAAGGGTGTACAGCAAGTCAGCATGTGCAGCAAAGGATGCAGTCCACCAGTGCTCACTGCATGTACTTGTAGCAGAAAACTATCTCATGCACAGATAAGCCAGGGTAACCAATCTCAAGATTCGCATATAACATTTACCTTGAGGAAACCAACCTAGTCAAAACATGTAATGCAATTGATTATGGTACAGTAAATAATGCTTCATGAAAAGCAATTTAAGTAGGTTTATTAGTCACACTTTAGTCATCTCACTAGTTCTGTTAGTCATATATATATGTGACTATATATATATATATATATTTGGTGGTAACCAAAGTTATGTATCCTTGTACGTACTTAGACAAGTTTTTACATAACTCTTTAGAGTTGTGTTTTAGAAACCTTTCTAGCAATATAAATTCTTAAGTTGTATAGAGAAGAACTGTATTCCCAGGATAGTTAACACTCCTGCTAATGTGATGCTTTTAATGTAAGTAAGTGGTACCGAGGCCTCTGTGCTAATTGCACAATGTTAAACACAGGTACACAAAAGCAAAAAGATGAATAAAATCTAAAAGCTTCTCCATATGATCAACAAGTGGGGTGCAACAGTACTGTGTAAAAATGTTTCTCAAACTTGACCCATTTCATGACTCTCCTGCAGCAGTTGATCCAACATTGGAACATACATTGTGTATATGTATCTATGCTGCTGATTGGAAGTAATGCTACTCCCAGTCAAAAACAAACAAACAAACAAAAAAGAACCCAACACATATACACTTGTTTTTTTTTTTGTATCAAGAATTCCTTTTTCAGAAAACCAAACCAAACCAAACCAAAACTCCTAAGCAATTAATTACTGCTTGAGGAATGTGGGATATGGAAGAGGAATGATTAGAATGTGAGAGGCAGAACAAGATAAAAACAGGAAATATATTACTACAGAAGTTAAATGGCTAGAAACACAAAAATAGTCTGTATCATCACTTCGATCTGTATATCTGATTAAATAACATTGTAAATTGTACAGGCCATGAAATTCAGGATGTTTTTCTAGCACTGACCGATTTTTATTTTGCCAACATCTTCATTATTCGACAGTATTTTCATATCTGAATTTAAGAAACAAAGCTTATGGTTGACATTCTCAGACTCCGTATTTTTACTGGATATTTGCTTGCCATGTATTTAGGTACTCTACTGAAGAACAAAAAAATTCAGCTGGTGATCATCTAACACATTAAGGCTGTACATTTTTTACCTTTAAAGTAGTTAATTTCTACAGAAAATCATTGCCTTAGTGTGTTTTTTCAAAAACAATTTTCATGATGTCTAACTTATAAATACTGAATAAAATGTTAATAACTATTGCATTTAAATTAATTAATTAGAAGGGAGTAGCTATAAGATTTCATGATTAAAATTCTAACAATCTTTAATAGTTCTAGAATCCTATATTGCATATTAATATTGACAAACTGGATAGCAACTTTCTGAGGTCAGTTCACTTGATTGAAGAAGGGAATTGCTTTCTGGAGAAACGGAACTTTTCATTGCTCACTGAAGTAGCATTTGGCAAATACACTCCAAACTTTCATACCTAAGTTAATCTAAAGTAAGGATTATCTGAAATTCTATTCAGGAACGTAACAGCTTTTTGCATAATGACCCAGATTAGTTGAGTTAAGTTAAGAGGCCTTCATCTTCATAGAAATACAATTCTGAATAAATCTCTATAAAAATAAATAAGTCAGTAAAGGTCAGCTTTCATCTAAAATTCTGAAGTTCTTAGTTTAGTAAGGCTTCAGAGACATTTTTTTCTACTAATGAGAAATATATGCTAAAATTTCTGTGATGTTCATAAGAGAAATAGGGATACACTACTTTAATTCTTTTGGAAACAAAGGTAAAAATTCTTTCAATTTGTCTAATTAATCTCTAACTTAGAAATTAATTTAACACAAATATGTCCTTTTTTTTTGCTTGTTTCACACAATTTAAAGTTCTATTCTTGAGTATGTATTTGAAATTCTATTACTAGTCATATATAATATCAGACTAATAAACCTATTACAAACTCTTAGGAATACTATGCCATGACTGATAAAGGGTGCAGAGAAGAGATTACATGATCAGATACTTAATTCCCTTTTCACAGTATGGTCAGGCTAATGTGAGCTACTTGTTCCAACTAAAGTTCCCCTTCAAATGCACTGAAAATGGGACTCAAATTATGCAGCCTACTGTTCCCACAGCTTTCAGAGGTAGAAGAGATTTCTGTCACATTAAATCAGTTTATAGCTTTCTGAATACACCAGGATACAATTTATGGAACAATCTGAAGTCAATTCTCTCATTAGCTAAACCACATGCTCTGGTACAAGACCTGTTAAAATGCTCAGGCACATCCTGAAAATGGCTGTTTGTATTTAGTGAAGCAGTAATTCCTTTGCCAGGTTCATTTCATGCTCTGTAACAAAAAGGAAAACCCACCAATCTATCAGCTCTTACAGAAAACAAAACAAAACAAAAACAAACATGAAACAAAACAAAAAAATCCCAACAGAAGCAAATAAACCAAAAATACTTAATGAAAATCATGGTCCCAAAGTGAAAAAATAAAATCCCTCCCCCTCCCCAAATTAATAATACTCCAAGACAAATTTACCTGGCTGAATGGAAAGTAACTCTGTGGGGACCACAGAATTCCAAGGCACCGCTGTGGTGATACTTCAGCAGCACTTGTATCTGAGCATAGTTCTGTTTTTTGTATTTCTTTTTTTTAGCTGTTTTAAATTACCTAACACTGGGAAAACAAAAAGGACACACACACACACCGACAAAGGCTTTCCAAATACCTCAGTTTGGGTCCCTTGAGACCTCGTTTGTTTTGTGATCCTGTCATAGCAAACCCTAACATGAATATTGACGGGGCAGTTCTTGGATGCCTTTCAGATAATACCTGTCATTGTCTGTTCCTGATCCACTTCACTAATAGCAAAGAGATAGAGAACTGTGATTTTCTTCTTTCTTTTCTCTTTTTTTTTTCTTTTTTTTTTATTTTCTTCACCTTACTGCTCTTTAACCTAATCATTCCATTAGAGGCAACTGTTCAAAATTCCTCACATTTAGATCATGGAAAAAGATTAGTGAATGTCACTGTACCTTTGACAGTAATCATAGCAAAATTAGTTGAATTGGCTTATAGATCCCTTTACTGGGAGAATGTTAAGTTAATAACATTAATGCTGACAGAAATTTAAGCAGGCAGCTTGAAATTTCTATAACCAGGCTTTATTTGTCTCAGAAAGTACTAACCAACAGCTGTTTCTTGCCTATTACATTCAAACTTATTTTGTAACATCACTAATTTAAAGGTTCTTTTCCCTAAATGTTGCTCAGAAATTCAAACTGCAATTCTCAGTGTGCATAGTAGCTGAACTTTATAAAACCAGACTCCCTTTACTCTTTTGTCATGTCACCTGTTCTTCAATTTACAAGGTCTTGTTATTCTAATAATGAATACTCTACATACATCTGGGGCAACAGATTAAAGAGGACATTTTTCATTTCAGCTGAACAGTAATGCCTTTTTTAATAGTGTGACTTCGGGAAAATTATTTATGAAACAACACATTTTAAAGGAAATTAAAGTTGATTCTGTCTAATTTCATTCTTTATTCATAGTACATATGACTAATTCATAATTTGGATGCCTGCATGAATACGGACTAGAGAAGAAACTACAGTTATTTGTTTAGTCATATATATTTTAGTAAGAAATAACGACTACAGAGCTGCATGAGAGAAAATCTGGATAGGCAAAAAATAACATTATGCTCTTAAGAAATGCTTCTTCTCCACTCCTGACTTTTTAAATGCAATATGCTACAAATGTCTTCTATTGCAAATATAGTCATTCTTGTCATGCTTATGCAAGTTTTCCATCATTATATCTTTAATGACTAAAGTTACCTTGGCAAATTTGTAAGGGTGACTAACACTGAGAGTCAGCAGTTCGTGCAGACGTGCAACCCTATTCCTCTCCGTCTGTTTGTATGTTCAAATATACTTGAACCTAAACAAAGGTAAATGCATCTGAACACTATTGACTTGTGCAAAGAAGGTAGTAGTCTAATTCACTTCTAATGTAACATGGTGAGTTCTTCCACTGCTTTAGTTGACAGCATATTACTCTGAATCTCTGTTTGCCTATCTGAAGACAGAGCAACAGAAACAAATCTTCACCTGATTAAGCAGTAAGTTCATTCACTTTCTCGAGATCTAACCTTTGATAGATATGTACTCCTACTAAGGAGCAACACACATTTACCAGGAAAATGCATGTGATCATGAAAAAAGAAAATAATTCAAGATTTTAATATATTCATATCTTCTACCAAATGTCAGTCTGTTCCATGCTATATCTTAGCCAACAGTGAGCATACCTGAATGCTTTACACACCCCACTGCGTAGGTCTTACCTCACTACATCAGCACTATTAATGAAATATATCTGTTAAGGCTTATTAAAATTCTTTTTGATGTCTATCTTGGCTCATAAACCTCCATACTGTATTGATATTGCCTACAGGAATGTCCTTGTAGAAGTGAATCTCTGCAGATGGGATGATAAAAGGGAAACGTTCAAAACTTTAAAAAGTTTTGTCTCTAGCAGTTTCCTTTTCTGTCAACAATTCTATTGTATCATGCTTTGTATTGCTTCTCTATAGCTCTTGCTCAAAAAATCATTCATAGAATGTTTTAACTATAGAGTAACACTCTGTAAAATAAATAAAAAAGGGATGAAAAGCAGGTGATGGATGCCAATCCGTTTTCATCGATATACAAATTTCAGTGTTTTATTACATGTTGTGCCTGTACTGATACTTAGGCTGCAAACAAATCCGGTAGCAAGAGTGAGCAAGAATTTATCAAGTCAACGAGAGCAGTGGATTTTTTTCATGTTCTTCTTCCTGAATACAATTCTTTCTGTCTTTCTGTTTGTAATGTATTGTCACAGAACATGGGAATTGCCTTTAGGAATTCTAGAGGCTGTGCTTCACAATTCACAATTTCTCTGACGGCAGGTGATGCTTCAGAAAGTTATTAAACTTCTCATAAACTGCATGGGCAAAATTTTACTGATAGTGATTTTACATGAAATTAACTGCATATACTGATAGTCTACAGTCATTTTACCTATGTTAACCAGTAGTGCTGTTCTTATACCTTTAAATGGTCATTTCTTGACTAAAAGTCTGTTATTCCATCCAATTTTACACTGCAGTAATCTTCCTCTAATAGTTCCTCATGCTCTTTGCAAAGAACTTTGCTTTAATGAACTTTGTTTGGGACCTGATTTTATACAAATCTGAACAATCAGATCCTAATCAAGTTCAGATTGAAGTCAATGGCTGTAGAAGTTTTTACTGATTCAGGAGGGAAAGAGGGAGAATGGGGAGGGAGACAGAGAATGAAAGTTAAATAGAGTATCGACCTTTAGGTACAAAAATATGCACTGTACATTCACCCTGATTCAGTACTAAACTAAGTCTGGAAGATATTTCTCCCAGAAGAATTTTTGAGGAATCACACTGAAAATAATACGTAGATTCTTTGTGATCAGATGAAAAATGACACTTTTCTGCTGTTTAGGGTTTTATATATACATTAACCCCTTCCCCCATCATTTTTTTTATATTATTAGTAAATTATATTGCTTTTAATTGTTCTGTTAATAACACTTTATTTTTCTTTTTAAATTCTTGTAGCTATAGACTAAAACAAAGACTAAAACAAAACAGAAGCAAGAATAAGTGCACAGTAGTAGAAACTGGGAGCCAGCTTCTCTGATAGCTTTGGAAGCTTAAGATTTTACATACAGCATAAATTAATTTGGAAACATTATTTACTCAAATTTTTATTCTAATTTAAGTGAAGTCTTGTCTTGCATTCATTTCCAGTTGGTATATTCTATATGTTCAACACATTTAAATGCTTTTGGCAGTCGCAATGAATTCTGTAACAATCAAAAATTGTACGGAATTAAGAGATTTTCTTATCTTCATACATCTGGACAGGATATATCCTGAGAAGTCCCAAAAATTTTAGTCAGTGTGGAAGTTACTGAAAGCAGTTCATCCCTGATCTAACAGTTTCCAAATGTTTTTCTTTAACTGCAGATGTGAACTGTTAAAAAGAACAGATGTATGATGGTGAATGATATACAGATGTTTATCTTTCCCACTTAACTGCATCTTTACATGTGCAGAATGTGTTGCTAAGAGCTTCCTGAACATCCTTTGATTCTTTCTTCCTACACTCTACATGGTCGCAGGTCCTTGAAGTTTAGCTTAAGGTCTCCTGAACTAAACATAGCAGTGTGCCTTGAGATTTCTCTGTCTGGGATTACAAAATGACTGTTAAACTAGCCACATATTATCTGAAGATAGATAGTGTGAATACAGATCAAACTTTTTTTGTCCAATTTACTCGCTGCATCAACACTAAAGAACATAGAGCTACAAGAAAAACTGGTTGAGTTGTAAAGCTATTCTAGACCTGGCTCCTTGCCTGAGTTGACTTGAGTTCATACATCTTGGACAACACAGATGCTGGTCAGTTATTGCATTCCCCGAGGAAGACCAAGTGCTCAGGTCCATATGCATTCACTTGTTTTGGGTCATGTCTGGAAAACGGGGTTCATTGCAGATGTCACAGTGTGCCATAACATCACAGTGAATGGCAGTATAGCTGAGACGGAAAATTGCTGAAGAGTAGAATGAAGTTTGAAATTTCTTTTTTGTACTTGAACACAGAAGGCTAATTTTGTGAAATTCTGATCCACAACTTTGATAAATTAGGCATCCTTCTACCAGCTGGATGCGTAAAGCATCCATTTGAAACAGAAAAACTAGATTAGTCTCTTTTTTTGTATGTGTGTGGAGAGAACTGCGAGTGCTCTGGAAAAAAATCCCAGCATGCAGAATGCTTACTCAGGATTGAGAGAGTTTCCCACTTAGCTTTGACAACTTGCTAGATACTGCCTTAAACACTGGATTCTTGGTCCACAGGTAATACTGACATATGGGCACAAAAGAATAATAGGAGGAAAAGCAAGTATGAATACAATTTCTTTGTTTGGCAATAATTAAAATCATATAAGAAGGGGTGAAGCTGTGAGTCAGTACATGCTTCACGAACAAAGCTACTTCATGTAAAATTGTTAAATCTTATGCAATCTCAGACTAGAATTTAAACTTGCACCATAGTTGAACATCAAAACATCTTGGGCATTTTTAAAAGCAAAACAATTTTCAGGAAGGGAGAGGTTCTGGTAAATAGCAAAGCCTTCTATGACAGCTGTGCAAGGGTGGCAAATCATTATGAAAAATACACAAACACTGGACTGTCTTGTATTACGATCCTCTCACAATAGACTTAGTTTCTGCTCTTCTCTGCAGAACATACTGGTGAGAGAGGTGTATAACTGAGATTAACTAAATCTTCCCAACTTTATTGGAAGATCTACCACCAATCTGTCTGGTGCATTTTGTTTTTACACAAGGAATCTATCTTTCCTTTCTTCCCGGGGGTTTTCAAAAGAACGAAAAAGGAGCCTTTTTTATTAAAAAAGTAACATTTCCTCTTCGGAAAATATTACGGAAAAAAAAGAAAAAAAACAACTCAGCAAGCTTGTGGTATAAAACATTCCCATGAGAAGCAGGAAATGGAGAACAGGGATAACTTTAAAATTTTATAGATAACCAGAATTCTTATCTTCTTGGCACTGAAATGCTTTATTTTCTGTTCTGATATTAATACCAACTTCCTTCTCTTTTTGTAAGAAATATTGAGATGTATGACATAAACAACAAATTAAACCACTTTTCTGTGATCTCTGAGACTTGAAGTTCGATTCACATAGTTGATTTCAGGTTTCAATATTTTCAAGTCTCACATAAAATTTGACTTTTTCAGCTTGTTGCTGATGACTCTGTTGACTAGCACTCTTAAACAGATATACATTTAAAGTCCAATTAGTGTTCCTGATAAGTTCTAGGTAAATCAGATATTTAATTGACTAATGTTTTCTGTAGAAAACTAAAGGCAGAAGAACCTATTCGTCTTCACAGACTTCAGCCTCACATGAGAAATAAAATGAATTGCTTTTATCATATTGTAATTGGAAACTAGTATTTCCACAGGTGGAGTTTGAAACAGGATGAAGACAATCTGTAAAAACAGACATTTTATTAAGCCAGAATATTGAAAGATAATATAGATCTCTCTGCATTGCTTAAACTTCAGAATTTTTAATTTCCTTACTGTTTCTATTTGATTCTTTTGAATTTTCTTTTACTCACATGTGCTAAAACAGCCAAGTTACTGTAAGATTAATTACAAAGAAAATCTAAACCTACTAGGGTCAGCAAGCTCTTAGGTGAGCTTTGGTTCTTCACCATTATTTTTGCAACGACTTAGCTGTGTATCATGACATATATTAGGATCTATCCTTTGTTCTAAAATTTCCACTGAAAAAGTCATTTTCTCTCTACTTATCTTCTGCAGGTGCCATATTAATACCTTCAAGCGGGGAACAAAACTGCTATGAAAACTCTAAGGAATCATGCATAAAGTGTGCCTTTTTGTTTATTCTAAAGAAAGCTTTGTTGTAATGTTTATGATAGCGTTTAATGGCAATGTAAAACTAAAATACTTTCACTCTCAATCTGAATATATAGGTAGATGTTTCAAATGAAGCTAAATAGAGAACAGTCTGTATGCCATAGACAACTAAAAAATATGCACAAACTGAGCAAAAGCACTGTAATGAATGTATCTGAAGATATTTGCTTATGAGTGATACAGTGAATTCAGCTAGAAGATAGGACTGCTGCAAATGTTGAAATGTGAAATGGCATGTGTTGAAAAATAAGCCAGGTTGATAGACCTACTTCAGTGATGCTGAACAAGACTGAATATCTTACTGAGTAGTATGACTCAGTTAAACTCAGGTCAATAAGGTCAATATAAATCTAACTGAATGAAATTTAAAGACCTAAGAGATGGAGAGGCCAGTCTGGATTATACCTGACAATTCTAATAATAATGACATAGGCCACAGCTTTTTCAGGCGTTCTACCCACCATTTTGCTTTCACTAAAGTGACTGTTTCATTATCAGCTTTTCCTCCTTTCTACCCTTCTGGAATATCTGATGCTCTAGTGCACATAAAGTAGAAAGCAGATCGGTGTATGTGCAGTAAGTCTGAGACATCTGAAAGGCATCTAATTTATTATTGTTTATTTTCCCATGAAATGCCTGCATATTAATTAAATTGGTTTGTGCACCTTTCCTTCAAAGGAGGAAAGAACTGTAGAACAGCTGGAGAACCTCAATTCAAAAGATACGTCCCACAAAGCACTTCAGTACAGACACTATTCGCTCTTTTTGTGGTACAGAAGTCATAGAATCACAAGTGTTGAAAGGGACCTCTGGAGATCTAATCCCACATCCTACTAAAGCAGCTTCCTTCAGTAGCTTACTCAAGAAAGTATCCAGGTTTTGAATATCTCCGGAGAAACAGATTCTACAGTTTCTCTGAGCAGTCTGTTCCAGTGCTCAGACACCCTTACAGTGAAGATTATCCTCATGTTTATAAGGAACTTTCTGTGTTGCGGTTTGTGCCTGTTGTCCTTTGTCCTGTCACTGGCCACCACCAAAAAAAGCCTGGCTCCATCTGCTTGACTCCCACCCTTCAGATATTTCTAAATCTTAATAAGGTACCGTCTCAGTCTTCCCTTTCTAGGCTGAACAGTCCCAGGTCTCTCAGCATTTCCTCATACAGGAGATGTTCAAGGCCCCTACCTTGTAGTTATCCACTCTGGGCCCTGAGAAATCCCTGGCTGGACAATTCATGAAATCCCTGTCTAAGGAAGCCAAGCAACAGGAAGTGGAAGAATTTCCCATTCTTGGCAACATACATTAGCTCGAAACTCAAAAAAAATGAATGACTGAAAAACCTTAAAACAATAGATCCAGAAGCAGTCATAAAAGTTATGCTTCCTCATCTGGACTGTTCCTGAATTGAACTGAGAATAAAAGTTTGGTGAAAACTGTAGTCCATTTTAGATCTCTTTTTCCCCTCTGTAACTTTAGCAAATCTGATCTTTACAGCCAGTGATGTTAAGTAAACAGGTCACGTAGCTCTTTATCTGTCACACTCCACAAATCACATTTTCCACCATTAAAGTACTATGCGTTTTGGCTTTTAATTACCTGACTTATCAGCATGTAATATTTTTCCCCCTCCCTGCAATAATTACATTTTGAATCAGTGTGCCATTCAATATTGACCTTTATTTATAACTCTCACAAAGAGTTGAATGTTTATTTATAAAGCATGAAAAGCAGAGTTTGTAAGAATATTGATTCAATGCATTTAAAAAGCAGTGGCCTAGCATTCTGTGAGTAGAAGTAATCACAGGCAATTACTAGCGACTGCTTTTCACTACTAATCTTCAGTTTCACCTTATAATTGTATTACTAAATTTGCTTCACTTTGCTCATATATATCACCGGGGTCCTAATAAGAAGTCTGATATCAACATAATTTAATAAGGTTCAAGGGAAAAATGCTTTTAATTGATTTAAAAGAAGGCGGACATATAGGCAATGCTAGGTACTGAAGAAAGAAGTATTGTAATGGTCTTTTTTATTTTGAAATAAATGATAATTCACATTTAAATGCATTAATGAAATAAGTTCTTAGTGGCTGGGTCACAAATTTTTAATATTGATGTCACTAACAAAATCACTAACTGCTCTTAATGGTGCCCCTAAGCAAAGCTTCACTTTATACCTGGTTTAAAAGCTACTTTGATTGCTGGTAGCATGAATTTGTGAGTGTGAAAGGCAAAGTCAAACTAAGAATAACTCTTCTTGTCCTTATCCTGGTATATATTGTGCGGAAAGTGCCCAAACAGGCTTTTAGAAAAGCAAAACTAGCCAACAATAACTAAAGCCCCAGATCTATGTAAACAGATATTTTCTGTGTTGACTTCATGTTTCTAGACAGCTAATTTCAGAGCAAGAATCAGTGAATATGTAACTATCTGTTTGGGATTAAAATAGAGCTCTGAGCAGCAGTAGGGTAATGACAACTGTCTACAGACTATAATTTTGGAAAGAGCTGACCAGTCATAGTTCATTATCTGTTTTTGTTTTTTTTTTATTTGTTCATTTGGTTTCTTGTGTTCTCAGTGTGAATTTAACTTGGTTAAGATACGAAACTGGCAAAAGTTATGTTCATGAGACATAAAAATTGTGGGTTTTTTTCTTTATTTTTACAAATTTTTCAATGAAATGCACACGGAAAAAATACTTTCAGGAAAAGAAATTCTTTGGGTGAAATGCTATTCTGATGGGATAACAACTTGATAAGGAAACTGTGCTGCTTGTACCAAAGAGCAGGAGGTTTATGGCAAATACACGCTCAGTTAGGGACTTAAACCATTTTTTTGAAATATCCTTACTTGCACTCTTAATGTTTTCCTGTGAACTTATATTTTCTATACACTGTGTTTACTAGTAAAGAGCTCTTCTTCATTTAATGAGGAATGTCTCCTGTACAGCAAATTTTATAATGCTGGAAATTCAGTTATAAATATATTTTGGAAAAGTATATCATCAATCCAAAGCTAATACAAAATCATAAAATATCTCTGTTACTTGATTACTTATTTTAATTGCTTTGCCTTCTGTACTTCTTTCTGCTTGCATTTTCTGGCACACATTGTGAATTCAAAGAGAGTATTGTGATCACCAGGAATATTTTGTTAAGAGTTGGAATAATTTACCATTATTTATTTGTAAAGTATGCAGAGCTCCTACAGAGTCAAAGATGAACATGAAAATATGCATATGCCTTCTCTATCACATTACTGGAAATCACAGCTGGCAGGAACTTCAGAAACATTTTCAGTAGTTTCTTCAGTTCAGCATGAAATACATTACATACTGAATCACAGCTGGACAAGAAATTTGTGTTCCTTTTTATTTTTTTTTAATTTGCTAGCTATAGGCTTTGCTTTTTATTTTCCTCCAGGAAAAGGTTGAGAAAAACAAAATGCATTTAAAAGCATTGTCATTTGAATGTGCTATATGTTTACAGGAAAAATAAAAATAAAAGAACAGTAGGTTCTCCACCAAGATGTAACAAAGCAGATCAACATACTCTACAGGCTTTTAGGATCTGACAAATTGGTATAAAAAAAAAAAAAAAATTAGCCCAACTTTTTACCTATCACTCAGAAACCCATCTGCTAGCTACAGCACAGTAGGTAGAAGCTCTGCTTGATTTTTGAATTACTGGGTACTAAGGTAAAAAATCAACTGAAAGCCTACTAAACAGACCTTTGGTGTGTGGTACTTCTTATGCATTAATTAATAAATTAGTTTCTTCAAGAACTGCTCTAACATGGGTCTGCACCATGGATGGAATCTGTTCCATATGCCCATTCTTTTTAGTTTGAATCCCTGAATATTCACTGGATATTTATACATCTTACAAATATAGGCTCACTTCAGGTTATTTTCAATCACCCTACAAGACTGTGTGTGACAAAGTCCCCTAAACCAGCAATCGTTAACATTTTCATGGGCATAAATATAACCACTGAGATTTTTACGTGAAAGTCAAACAAAGCATATTTTATATTTAAGTAAAAATGTTAATTTAATTAACATCTTAAAAAGATCATAGGATAATTTGAGTTGAAAGGGAGCTCAGGAGATTTCCCAGTGCAACCTGCTGCTCAATACAGGGTGAGATCAGAGGTTAGACTCAACAGGACCTTGTCATGTCAGAGGGCTTTATACAATATGGACAGAACCTTTATGGATGGAGACTGCACAGCTTCTCTGGACAAGTGATCCACTGCTTGACTGTCCTGCTGTTGGAAAGTTTCTCCTTACATAAGAGCTCTTTCTTTTTTCAGCTCGTATCCATCACATCCCTTCATCTGTGAGCATCCCTTCCCACTGTGAAGAGTCTCACTGCATCTCCTGGACAGCTGGTAGATGACCTAAAACCACCTCTCCTCCAGGTGGAACAAGTCCCAGTCCCTCATTCTGTCATCCCAATGCAGTTTTTCAAGTCTTGACCATCTTTGTACCCTCCACTGAACTCACCTTTCTTGCATGTTAGGGTCCCAAAACCAAATGCAATGTTCTGAATGTAGTCTAATAGAGCATCACTGTATACATAAAGCAAATAGCTTGCACTGTATCTTGAACTATCAAGCATTTTAAAAGATTTTAAAGCATTGCTTTAATGTAAAAAACAACAACAACAACAACAACAAAATAACACTCCCAACCCCTCCCTCCCATACATGCACACACACGAATCATGAACATTACTGAGCTGCTGTTTTCACCTTCAAGTGATACTATAACAAGGCTCAATTTATGAATGCAGAGCTAATAATTTGCATTATAGGGTCTTAGAATCACTTAGCAATCTGGTGACAAGACCTATTCTTGAAAGGCTTCTTGCATCCAAAACCCAGCAAGAGAGATGTAGACACTTCTGTGGTATGAGAGAAAGGAAACACCTGCACATTCTTTATAGAGATGTATAGGGAAAGTGACATCTCAGCAGACAGTTAACATCTTAATATGTTTGGGATTCATAAATTACACATAAATTTAACGATCTGCATGGTTTAATTCCTACAGTTTGATCCTGCTGATACAATAAGATTTAATTTCGACTGACAACAGTTGATATCAGAGCTAGGCACTTTCACTTTAAACTTGACCAACAAGGAGATCTCTGCAGTTCATAGGAAACCTTGGGCTGTAGATATATGCATTCTACACACAGAGGCTAAACAGCTGTATCTGCCTCCAGCCAGACTGACTGGGTTGGGAATTCATGTTAATGCAGTGTCACTTAGAAAAGACTGCAAGAATTGGCAGTGCCAGAAATAAAGTGAAAGGTGACTTTGTAGCCCAGAAAGACTTGAGAGGAAGAAAGTTCAATTTTAGCTGGGTAACCAGGATTATCTGTTTAATTCACCAGCTTCTTAACGCAAAAATGACCATGTAATCCCATCATGTTCTCGCTTGTCTCTCTGGCTTTGTAGCTTCTGAATTTCTAATTGCAAACTATCACATCATACAGGATAAGGGAAATTCAGAAGCTAGAGTTTCCTCATCATATTTGGCACTTGAACTGCAGTCTATCAGCTGCTACTCTACTTCACCTTCTCGCTGTGATTTCAATGAAGAGAAACAGTAAAGAGGAATAACTTAGGCTTGTAAATGCAAGAAAGTATTATAAAAGGCAAACATCAAAATCCTGTATATAGCTATATATATATATAATATATATAGATGTATAGAAGAAGGTATTACCTGGTGTAGGGAACCTGTTTTGTCAGGGGGGTTGGACTCGATGATCTCTTGAGGTCCCTTCCAACCCCTATGATTCTATGATGATTTTGGCATTTCATAATGGATGACACTTGACCACTTCAGAATTCAGAATATCACAAACTCATAGAACCATATACTCATTAAGGTTGGAATACACCTCTAAGATAGTCAAGTCCACTGTCAGCCCATCAACACCATCACCACTAAACCATCATCCTTTCCCATTTGCCCCAGCTTCACCCAGCTGAGCCATTTACATGTTACTGGGCTGTTAGGAAAGCAGACTGATTTTTCTCATTTCTAAAAGATTATTTTATAATTTTATAATATATATAATTCATCAATTTTTTTTAACATCTTGATGGTTCTTTCTTTTATAATTGTGACACAAAATGGCAAAAAGGATTTTGCTTATAGAATTCCAAGATTCTAAAAAGAACAAACCAAAAACAAAACAATACAAAACAAAACAATACAAAACAAAAAAAACCAAACATGAGATAAATTTGTCTCCTTGCAGACCAGAATCATCGGCCAGTGACACTTGTGATGGGTTCTTTTGCTGCTTGATGTGTAACGTGCAGAAAGCCATTCCTACAGCAACAGTACTGCTTTTGTCCTATTTGGAGGCATTTCAGTGTGATTCTACTGTTTTTTCCCCTGTTGCCTTAAACTTGTGCTGCTGTTACAAATGAATGAGCTCCAGAACTATGTAAATATAGAACCATGAAATAGCCAGATCAGAGAACACATATCTAATTGGAACAGCAATTCAGAAATAAGTACACCTGATTTTGAAATACTATGTAAGATGAAGTAATTCAGGCACATTTATGGTACCCAATTGTATTATTTTTGTGTGTTGCTTTTCTTTTATTACATAGTATTTATTATATGTAGTCCTCTAGGGTTAAAATTGTAATAAATATTTGCATTGATAAGTAATTAAAACTAATATAAATGTGAGTCAAATTGTCCTTAGGGAAAGATCAAGTTCCAGAGATGTCACTAGTGGTCTCATCAAGAATATAATTAGACATTTCTAATGAAATCCACCACCCAGTTGCATGATGAATGAATGCCATGAGGGCTCTGCTGTCCTAGAGAGATACAGCATAAATTTACTTCAAGCAATTAAATTCTGATCATAACCATCATCTTTTAATATATGTTTTGAATTACTAATGACATGGTATAACACTGGTGTATACCATTATTTACTTGAGTCCTGAGCACGTGGATATGATTTCCAGTCAGTATTGCTGTAACATCTCCAGAAGAAATAAAATACATGTTACCTCTACCTATATACTCAGTGTGTGTCTGCCAGTACACACACACACACACACACACACACACACACACACACACACAAACTCAAAAAATCAACCCAATATTAAAAAAAAATAGCCCAAGCATAATCATATTTTGATTGTCTATTAAATCTGACACAAATTCAAACTTAAGAAACTCTTATTTTAGATTACCTTGGATACTCTGTTTGCAACCTCTCTGCCTACTGTCAGCCCCTGAACAAAGGTCCGTGCTGCAATGAACGCTCTAGTCACTTGAACCTTCAGCTTCCTGGGTACATCTCCAAATGGTTTCAGTTGGTCTGTATACTTGCTTACACACTCCAAGTAGTCCTCAGTGAAATGATACTGGGGGTTTATGAGCTGGAACATCCTCTCCAGCAGCCGAGCCCAGAAATCATTCAGCATTTCCTCCAAGTTCACATTGCCTCCAGTGTAATAGCGCTTCAATTCTGTGAAGAGATCCTGGAACACCTCCGAGTTCTGCATATACAGTGTGCCATATGTTCGTACAAACATGTCATTTAAGGACCTTTCTGCATTCTCGAGAAGTTCTCGGAAAAATTCTGTGAAGTAAACAAGGAGACACAAACAGGGAGATATTAGTAAAGCTTAAAGGGTGAATCAGTGGTTTCTTGATTGCATTCCTATGTTATCATTGTAAGGTTTGTCCTAGTACGTTGTTACTACATCACTTTCCTATTCAAATTAATCTATTTGGATAAGAAATAGCTTTTTCTACAGGCAAAGAAAAACAAAGTTAATCCCGGATTCCCCAAGAATATAGAAAGATGTAGCATGCATAACACTGAACACCAAAAATACTCATAAAATAATTTCAATTTCACTTTCCCTCCAGTTACTATTTAATGTAGAAATCCCAGCCTTTTGCAAAACTTTTCACAGCCAGTATACTAAATCTGGTATGCTAAAAGTCAAGTCATTAATATGATGACAGAACTGAAATTGTAACAATTTTAAAATAACTAGACAAACATAGGTTTTATTTAGATGAAGTTGTTACAGTATAGAAGAACACTATGGAAATAAATCTGAAAATTAATTGTAAATGTTCTTGAAGACTGGAAATGAGCAGAATCTCCTTCAAAAGTATTATTTGGTTAGGAATTACTAAGAAAATGCAGGCAGTTTCAATAATCTACTACTCTATTAAAGTACTTTACTAGAACTCCTCCACTGTCTGTGTCACGTCTAGTCTACTAATTTCAGTTTGTGTTAATTGTATTGGAATTGCAGACTTTACATTTCTAAATGCATTTCATACTTTACTACTTCTGTGCCTCTTACCTACTCAGGCCTATACAATAATCTATTTCTATGTTTTGATTTCTGGCATTTATAATTACTGGAAAATGATCCCATGTGATACGATTCACAGCAGAAATACCCAAAATACCTCTTTGTACATTGGAAATGTGTGATCATGTATTTTGCTAATATCCTCTATCTGCTGTATGATGCTTAATTTTTCTCAAGCATTAATCTCTCACTGAGATTATAGTCATTTTTTAAACACATCTGACAAAAGCAGACATTGCTGCTTTTGTTTTATAGCAGATTGTTATCTTCCTTTAGAGTCCATTTGTCAGTCTTCTTAAATCTCCTTTGGAAAATGGTTCAATGGCTGCTGTGGTCTGTAAATGGTGCATTGCAGACAGCATGGAAGAGATGGCAATAGCTTTGGCAAATCCTGTATATTTCCTACTTTGAAATGATTCACGCATATGCAGGAGTCATCCCACAGCCAACCCTAGGATGCCAGGTTCTAAATATGTGGTTGTTGTCCACAGACACATCTGTGTGTGATCTCTGCAGGGACATGCTGGCTTCTTATAATCTTGGCTAATGCTATGATGTGAATACCCTTTTGATAAAAAATGCTGCTGTGGGTACAGTGACACATGGAAATACAGAATCTTTTCAGTGCTAAAGGCACGATGACAATTAAGAGCGACTAAGAAAAAGTATGCACTAAACATGAGGATGTGCAGCAGAGATCAATTGAAAGCTGACTCCACCAAACACTGTGGCTGCATGGACTCTGTGAGAAAGGAGCAACTCCTTTGTGGCAGAAATTGTGCAGAGTTGCAGTCTTTGATCTCCCAGAGAACCGTAAAAGGGTTATCATGAAAAATGCATACATGAAACATTGAAAACACACTCACTACATCAAAGCATTTATTAAAGGGAAAATACATTCTAATAAATGCATCAATGTCTAAGCTGTCACCAAAACCTAGCTCCTTAGATGGTATAAATTCATTTTGGAAAAGAATATGATTTCACCAAAAAGTTTATGTAGGGAAACAAAATCTAAAATAACCCAAACCTTGTTCTTCTCTGTTGCCAAATATAATAACTTGAGGACTACAATACACAGTTTATAGGTGTTCTCTGTTGTTTTTGCAAATTATCCATTAACTCTGACAAAGCAATTTTACATGAAAACAAAATAAAATTGTTTCTCACTTCCCACCCTGACACGCTGGTATCCTTGATGTCTGAATCATTCTGACTACTGTTTTACACAGCCAGCATTTCTTCTAAGGAATAATGTATGCTGCCTGTATTGCTGAATACATCTAGCTCTCTACTTGTATACTCTGGAAGACAAAAAGATGGCAGAGAATTTGGGGCTCAAAGTAAAGTCTGTTTTAAGACTGAAGACAAGATTTTAGACCAGTGTAATTGAATAGCAATTGCGAGAGACAATCACAAAAGCAGTGAATCTAGACTCCTCAAATTCTCTCCCATGACACTGTGTATATCAAGGGACTGCTGTAAAGAATGTAAATGTTGACTCCTCCCGGTCCATAGCTATGCTGAGAATTGCACTATTCATCTGGAAAAATTGTATAAGTCCATCACAGTGAAGCATAAGAGTTTCAGCTGCTGGCAGCTTCTCTGGTCTGAAATTGTTTGCCTATTATTTCTTTGCACAGACATACCATATGACAATCCCACAATCATTTTGTTGGAAGATAACAAAAGCTTTTAGGGAGGGTTAGATTTCTTTTATTGCATACTTTTACAACATATTTTACAGTGTGATCCAGGTTGGTTACAGTCTTCATTTGTACTGCAGTACAAGTATTACTAGTA
Organism: Oreortyx pictus; assembly: GCA_036925125.1. NCBI lineage: Eukaryota > Metazoa > Chordata > Aves > Galliformes > Odontophoridae > Oreortyx > Oreortyx pictus. The sequence goes on along the minus strand of JAUPFR010000001.1, from coordinate 46,199,959 downwards.
ACTGTACAATCATAAATTGCATACTAGTCTAAATGTGACAGCAGACATAGGTGTTTTGTGGGAAAACTGATATACTCTCTGAATATCAGTATGTTTATTAAATTTTAAGTCTTCTCATTGGTCTCTGTGCCATTAAAAAGTTAGTCTTCTTCACGTTTTGAGACAAAAGGTTTTAAATGTTATCTTCATCAGTACCTCCATACAGGATTAGGAAAAGAATGCACCATCACCAACACAATTGGACACTTAATTCAGTTTCAGAGAGAAGTCCTGTTGTATTAATTAGAAAACACTGTAATCCATTCCTGTCCAGCAAAATGAATACTTTGTGAAGGATCACTTCCTTTCTAAGCCAGAAAATCTCCCATACATCAGGAAAATAGACTGCTTTGTGCCGCTCTTGTATAGTTACTCCATCCGGACATAACCGGGCACATGTCCAGCCACATCAAGAGAAACTGTACTTGCTTCTGCAAAGGCTGATTTTTTCCCATGGTGTTCATAGTAATTTAAAGATTTTATGTTCATTGCAAAGATGGTATTTCATCAACTTGCAGCTACCTTTTGAAAAATAATCTAATATTTCAGTTCAAAGTAAAAGAACAAAAATGAGACAGACATTAGTCATGTCGCTTAATGTGCTTCTGGAAGGCACTCAAGTACTAGCATTGGAGAGGAGAATCTATATAAGACAGAGCTGAAAACTGTTTGAACATATATATCCTGTACATTTTTTTTGCTGCCAAAATTGGCTGTCATGAGAAATGTTAATGCTGGAAATAATTTTTCCTAATTTTTAATGCTGATGCATTTATATCATAGAATAAGTCCTCTGTGTGTCTTGTGCTGCAAACACATTTTTATACAGCTTTCATTTATTAGACAGAGGTTCATCAAGAAGACAGTTCGGGTCCACTATTGAAGTAATTCAAAAGTATAATGTCAAAGGCATATTGAGCTACATTGTGAACAACTGAAAAGAAAAAGCGAATAATGCGATTTGAAACCATTACATGCACTTTAGGGGCTTAAATGGTGGGTTTCTGATCAATACATAACACTGCAACTATTTTTAAACAGCATTTGTACATTTTAGATGGAAGATTGATAACAACAGTCTCTGCAAATAAAGTTTATTGTTATTAAACCTCTTGCCTATGATAAGACAACTCAGTGAAAGGGCATGATGCATTTTTTAGTGTCCCTTACTGGACGGTATGTAGTGCTCTCATTAAAAGTAGGGTCTTAATTCTCATGCTACACTGCCAACTGAAAGCTGACTTTCTCACTCTATGTCAGTATAGGTAATCCAGTGTCATAATTTAATTCAACCTGTGAACTAGCTTCATTCTGAAGTGATAACTAGTTGTCACCACATCCAGCAAATCAGCACTGGTGATAATATTGCAGCATGACACAGTGCAGCAATTCCCTTCAACAGAATATAATCACAACTATCTAGAGACAGTAATTGGATAAGACTGTGCATAAACTGATATTCTATGTTAATTCCCAGCTCAATAATTTCCCTTCATTTTCTTTCCATCTGTAGTATAAGCAAAACCAATGTTTGATTGCAGAACAACTTGAAAAGCTAGAAATAATTTGTTGCTTGATTCCTGAGAACAAAGGGATATGCACAAGGATTAAGACTACGATACTATAGGGCAATTTTGTTTATTCATGGCGCATTCTGCCCATTTTTCCTATTTTGCAGATCTTGAGATTTGTATGTTGTAGTTCAGTGGATCTGGTACACTGGATATCCAGTATACTTCTACCTGAGGAAACAGCACAGCTGTTGAGAAGTCTACAGAGGTTCTTCACAGATACATGCATGATTTTTCATCAGTCTTTAGAGAAAACATTGCCCAGCATGGCTCAACGATGTCACTTTTAATTGACACTAACACCACCACTTACAAGTCGTTCCCCACTGTAGCTTTATTCTGCTTGTGGGTGTTGATTATTAAGTTACTCACAAATTCTAGTAACCAACCATTCACTGTGAAGATGCCTATGCCCATCCAGCATAAGGAATTCAGGTATCTAAATTCTTCTGATGTCTTTGAACAGACCTAGTAATACGGCTGATGCTAAGAAGGATATCAGAATTCACATAAGCTGACTGTCATTTGGGACAAAAAGGGATCTTTATGTAAAGATACTTAAATTAATGGCGTACATCAATGACAGTCACATTCTTTTTTTCAGTGCCCTATTTCTTTCTTTGTTCATGGAGAAAAGATGCTCTAATGAACATGGCATCTTTCTACAGGATGCTTGAAAAGGTGTTTTTTTTTAGTTAAAAAAAATTTTCCACAATGACATTAATTAGTGAAAGTTTTATCTCACTGAAATTCTATTGAAATTAATCTAAATCAGTTCTGTGTGCTTTTATTTTTCTTCATCTTCTAACTGTTTATTTTAGATTTCCAGAGACATTTTTCCTAACAATAACTAAACTTACAAGACACAAAATAACTCAGTTTTACTTTGAAATTGAGAAAAAATTGATGTAAGGAGAATACTTACATCAGATCATTTTCCCCCCTATTTTTGACAATGCATTTGTATTTATATTCAAGAGCAGACAAATTGTATTCACGAAGCTATCAGAGTATTGGTATTACTTTTTAGTGAGTTTGAATAACTAATTTTAAAATTCCTTTATAGCTTTGACCTTTAGAAATACTCAGTGCTCACAACTGGGAAACAAATTTCAGCTCCCATTAGGAACAACAAATTCTGAGGTGTTATGAGATCTGTTGAAAGTGGTCTCCTCTTTTTATGTTATCTTAACTCATTTTGAATATAAAAACATCACATTTAATGATAAGACAGGTCAGATAATTAAATGTGTTCTATACTTGCAAATTTCATAGTAGGTGATTTACATCCTCTACCTACACCCTGGATAAAACCACCTATGAGTGAAATGACTTGGCTGATAATGGATATTGATACATTTTCTAGAGATCTTACATCCATAAATACCTAAGATTATGATATCTTTTGGATACTATTAAGATTTCTAGGAGTCAGTGTAATCTCAAAGGTTATGAGTGAAGATGAAGGTCGCTCTCCCCTCTTTAATCCGTCCACTTCTTAGATTACTGTAAAACCTTACAATGGAAGGTAATTCACTGCAGCCTTTTTCCTTCCCTCCTGACCAGAGTCTATGACTTCTTCCACAATATGTTTCCTAGGCCCTACCCACTCTGTAAGCTTGAGACAGGCTGTTGCAAGGTAAACAATAGACCCAGAGTAAAGGGGGACTGTGAAGGCTCCATCCTCACCCACTCCCCACTCTGCAGCATGGAAACAAGGCAAACAGCACTATGCTGTGCTAAGATGAGGGACAGAAGGGTGGGGAGGAAACACAAACACATCTACACTGAGCTGCTTTGGACAGGTTAGATCAAACAAGCGAGAGAAAAGTTACACTACCACATCAAACATCATTACCAGAATGTGAACCTTATCCAACAAATAATTGAAAACATTATTTAACTCAGTGTGCAAAGAAATTTGTGCACAAATGAACATTAATATGCAGTTAAAGGAGATGTCACCTATTCAAGGCTGATTATATGCATCGACATAAGCCCGTAGTACTTCACTGTGCTACACTGAAGTCAATGTGAACGTTACCTACAACTTCAGAGCCTTCAGGTGCAGCCTTTAAATGCTAAACTTGCTGTTGCTTCTCCACAAGAGTTCATTTATTAACACTTCAGTGAGTCTAATATGAAACTTGATCATGCCATTGGTTCTACACAGACAATCCTGTAATTAGGTGAAACATTGCTGAAACTTGAAAATCATGAAATCAGATATTAAAACATACTTTTTGAAATTTTCACTAGAATCTCAATATATATTCTTTTTGATTCTAGTTATGTTGGTGTATCCTTCATAACAATTACAAAATCTGAAATTTTTAAGAACCCCTCAAATTTTTTTTTAGCTTATGATAATAATCAAGACAGAAAATACTGGGAATAAAAAGGAAGCAATGATATAGCTTTTCAAGTCATTCATAGGTACGCTAAGGTTTATACATGTGCTGAAGGTTCAACTTTTGTTATCAAATGAAAAGTGCCCAAGTGAGGTACTCATAAAATGCAAGCAAAATGTTACATGGCATCATAAGGCTACTTTCTAGTATATTTTTGACCAGGCGCTTAAACACTTGCAACAGTACTATTGTCCAGAATATCTATGACCAAAGAGAGACAAGTATCATTTCATGGATATCTGTGAATTTTATATCACATGTTCATACAAATTCATAATACTTCATAAAAAATTCACAAGTCAGCACAGGTTCTCCTGAAAAATGTTTAACACTTTCATGAAAATGATATTAACAGTATATAAACTATGGGACTCAGCGAAACAATGATTTTAAAATTCAGAGCCTATTTTGTTTTTTTTCTATGGACCACTAGAGGCTATTAAATATCCAGTTCAATAGTTAGGGAAATTTACCATTTAACACCCTGAATGAAAACCCTTCGCCATGTCTATAATCTACAACAATCTTAAAAATTTACTGGGAGATTATTTTTTCTTTCTTAAAAAAAAAAAAAGGGGGAAATACAAGTTGGACCAGAAGACACCTTGGAGTAGAAGGGGAAAAAATGGCACTGCTTTAACAGGCATGTCCCAAAACAGAAGTGCTATTTACTATTGTTAGACTCAGCCCTATGGTGATCAGAGGTAAGGTCAGACATGTCTAACCCATGGCCTGTGGGCTGCATGTGGCCCAGCACTGCTCTCACCATGGCGCACTGTTACATCCTCGTGGCAGCTCTTCTTCACCAAATGGCCTGGCTGAAGGAGGGTGCAGTGCAGTGCTGACAAATAATGTGTCATTATGCTTCATTTGCTAGGAAATCATGTAAGTTTTCAATTTAAAATTTAAAATTTAAAATTTAATTTAAAAAGGCATTGTATGCAGAAACATGCTGTCAAATTCAATGCATGTTAAAGAATGTTTTGTGAAGACAAAATAGCAGAACTGGTAAAGAGTCTGTCATCTCAATGTAATATCTTTTAAAAAGTTGAAACTCAAATGATCTCTATCATAAAAGTTAGTTATGTGGTAGCAAATCTCATCACAAAACAAAGCCATTTCCTGATGGTGAGCTTATTAAGCAATGTATGGAAAGCAGGACAGATAGAATGTGTCAGAAATTAGTTCGACTCACTGGACTATAGCCAAGTGAAGCGAAGAAATAAGAACATCTATCAAAAGAACTTTTGAGAGTAAAGCTGCTGATTTCAAATTTTATGCTTTGGAGTTAGATGAAAGTACTGATGCTATAGATACAGTTTCACTTGCCATTTTCATCAAAGGTATTGATAATATAATGTCACAGAAGAAATGGCTCCTTTGGTGCCATTAAAAGACATAAAAATCACTTGATTTGTATGAAGCAGTAAAAAAAATACATCAACATGTTATCTGTGCTACGTTTCAGACAATAACAGCCTTTGAAATGAAACTTAAACTACGGTAAGCTCAAGTTAAGGCAAATAATTGTATGCATTTTGATACACTGGCTAAACAGTCCTACGAACAGTGAAAAATATAGAATCATCGAATCACTGAATCCTCAGAACTGGAAGGAACCTCTGAAGGCCTTCTAGTCCAACTACTCTGCAATGAACAGGGATATCATAGCTAGATCATGTTGCTTGTATATGCACATTGTTTGTATATTTGTGATTCCATTTTTCAGTCAACAGAAATACATTGCCTGTGAATTTTCACTAGGACTATATAGAATTGCAATCAGACATTCAACTCAAAAAAAATTTTGATTGTATCTCTTTACCAGATTTTTTGAGACTTCTCTTGCCAGAGAAAAATATCCCATACTTCACAGTCATGCCTTATTCATGTAATTACTTTTTGGGCAATATGTGCAGTTGTGAACTCTTATTGCCAAGGATGAAACACAGGAAGAATAAAGTTGCATCAAAAATCTCTTGTGAACACCATGAAAACTCACAAGGAATTTCAACCACTGCCACTGAACCAGCCTGTTGTGTTACTGTTACAAAAACAAGTTCAAACATCCCCCTAGTTTTTGTTGTTCTGTTTTTTATGTCTTAATAAAATATACAGTAAAAAAGTTTTAAAAAAGTTTTTTTTCCTTGTATGAGGACATAAATGATATTTGAGCTCCCATTAAAAGGAGTTTAATTAAACTTCAGTAAAATTAAAAAATAGGGTGTGTTACCTACCAGCTAACACTAATTATACCTGTTCCCTTCCCCCAGTAAGAAACATCATAAGTAGTACATTATATTAGATGGCATTATACTTTAAGCACTTCTACAATTACAAGTTGTATAACTAAAAATGCGTTCCAAAAGGTGATTTTTTTATTAGGGTTCAGTATTATATTATATTGTTCATTCGACCCATTATCTAGGAAATATTCACTTTCATTGAAGAAACACTGCTTTATCAGTCACATATTCAACTCTTGTACAGAATAGATATTCACTCAGATCTGCCCATAATATGTATACATATAATACATTTCAATTGATTTTTTTTTTGTTTAATATCACAATAATTGCAATGGATGCCATACAGCCACAGCATGTATTTAGTCATAAAGCACTTAGTTAACGTTACAAATCCATGCTTATTTGTGTTAGTTGCTGTTGTTAATACCTATTTTTGCTTAAAAATTCACAGAGCCCCACCTGCTCCAGCAGCAGCACCCAGAGCAGGGTGCCCAGGCCACGGCCAGGCAGCTTCTGGAGAGCTCCAGGGAGGAGACCCCACAGCCTCTGGGCAGCCTGTGCCAGTGCTCCGGCACCCACACTGTGCAGCGCTGCTCCTGCTGTTCAGAGGAAGCCACCTGGGCTCTTATTCTGACATGGGGCACAACTGAACAAAGTTTTTGCACCCTGCTCTTCAGACTGAACAGACCCAGCCTTCTCAGCCTCTCCTTGTAGAAGAGGTGCTCCAGTTCCCTTGTCCTCTTCTAGATAATGTTGCTTATTTTGTGGAGCCATCAAAGTTTGTACATTCTCTCACAGCTCTGATTTAGCCTGATTTAGATGGAAATCATTATTTCTTATATTCCTAGCATTAGTACAATCTATTGCAAATTGAAATCTACTTTGGTATCATTACTGGTTTTCCATGTTGTGAGTAATCTGTTGAAACTACTTTGTATACAACTATTTTACTATATTAACATATCTTTGTCTTTGGAAAATCTCAGATTCTCTCTCCTTTTTTTTTTTTTTTTCCTTTGCATTGCTGTGAATTTTGAAAGCAAATAAAAAATTTAGTCTCATGTTATTTTGCTGCTGGCTGATACTCTGGCATGGGGTCCAAAGGGCCCCTTGTTATTCTTTAATGCCAAATGTGAGATAGTAAATGCATGGTCTGTTCTGGATGGATGAAAAAGCCGGAGGCAAGAATCCAGGTCTATTAGGAGGAACTCAGAAATTAGAAAAACATAATGCATTTTCATCCTTTAGATTATGCTTCTATTCTTGAAGTGTTACATAGGTTGAAGTGACATTGCAACAGAACATTGAATAACTTAATCATTTTTCTGTTTTTAAATGGAGAACTGAGGGCACGCTATTATTAGCTTAATCATATAGACAATTCAGATCATAGTATAAAATTTGGAAAGTTCAGACACGCAAAAACATGAAAAGACATTGCCCCTTCAGTTAAGCTTTTTCAAAATGTCATGTGTACTTTGAAAGATATAACACCTGAGAAATTATTTTTACCTCAGGTAGGAACAGGTAAACTTCTGAATTAATAAAAATAGGTCGTTGTTTTTAAATATCACAGAATCTGCTTATTTCACTTCTGCCTATGCATGCTGTCCTGCCAGGTGGAAACCTGATCTGTTCACGAGTCCTGAATATTTTTTTACAAGTTTTTCTCATTTATTCCTTAAATTTTAGCTTTCTTATTTCTTGATTGGTATGCAGAGGAAGTGATTACCATTTCAGCTTGGTAGGCAGCAGACTTTTGGGTCTGCTAATCTGTGACACAAAATAAAAAGATGGGAATAAGACAACATTGCCTTACTTGTATTATTGTTAAAAGGTTTAAATCACTGACACTTTGCTCCTTTGATTTCTGCTACCCTGACCTGGAATATATGTGGTCTATACTGTGAACCTACTTTTCTGCTCATCTGTTTACCCAGTCTTTCTTTGAACTGCTGATGGTAATGAATCTCTTTTCTCCAGCCCTAACTGCTGCGTTAGGTTATCATCAAGCACAGGCATCAGCTAGAGCTCTAATCTTGCTCTGATGGATAGAATACTAACCTTTCACAAGATTAGAGACACAAGGTGCTCTAGAGATAATAAAATTCAAATAGGTTTATTTCAAAGGGCAACTCAATCTCGATTTTGTTCATGGGTCACTTGACAGATCATTTGCCAATGTAGTTTTTGTATCCTTCTGCGTCTAGCTCCTGTGCAGTGCTCCAACTATTTCAAATTAAGTGGGCCCCAACAGGCAGAGTTCGGCAAGGGTCTAGCTTCAGCAAAAATAGTGAGATACTCATTCAGCATGCAGCTGACAACTTTGCTAAAAGTGCATCTTAGGTGGGTGGTGCTTGGATTGTGGAAAAGTTTTTCCTAGTATCTACAAGAAGACATAGAAATTACAATAATGATAAGCATATTGAATGCTTTGAATTTTAAATACCTGTTTGATCATAGAGCAAAAAAAAAGTCTTACTAGCATCATGACAGCTGTACAATATGTAGAGTAGCTAAGAGTTAAGAGATCTGCAGCTTGTGAGGGACCATTTTTAATGCAGTAGTCAAGCACAGATATGCAGATATGTTTAAAAATCAAATATTTATGTTGTGTGTTTATGAATGCAGAGATGTGACTATTACAGGTACTGAGAAAATCCTGTAGATGACAGTTTCTGTCTTCAGTGATCCATACATCAATTTAGGATCCTGTAAGATAAAGAAAGTGAAAGCTCCTGCACCTTCTGAGGTTGTACCTTGCACCTATTCAGAAATACCAAAGGATGTAGCTCTGCAGTTTAAGTAAAGGTAAAATAGTGTTATTCATGTGCTAGAGATAGCAAATTTAAGTCTATTCAAACAACAGTATTGCCACAAGTTAGCCAGGAGTCTGGCTTGATTTCTAGATGCAGATGCTAGCAGCAGGACCCCTCTCTGAGAGATGGGCAGAGAGGGTGAAAAACAGATGAAACACCCTAGGAGTGCATTTAAAAGCATCAGGAAAAGTCAGAGAAAGCCAAAGGGATGTTTTATGCTCCTATCCAGGACAATGATGCAAAACTGTGCACTCTAGGAATTAATACTTTCCCCTCGCAAAAATATTTAGAACTGTCTTTCTTCTAAATAATTTATTTTCTGCATATATAGAGGGATGGGAGTTTGGAATAACTAACTCTTTTTCAGATAAGCTTGCATTATTACAGCTTCCCAAGTCAAGAACCACTACACCATATTTAAAAAGTAGGGGCGGAGATGCTTGCATAATAACTAAATGGTAAAAAATTGATAGAATTTTAAACCTCAGAATGATGTGAAAAATGAATGCTTTATCTTTGGCAGCTCACAATCAAGTCCATTCCTAGAACTGCAATTGTATCTCTGGAACCCACTGGCATTGTTTAAATCTCATGATTGAGTGAGTTCTAAATATTTCAAAGTATATATATATATATATATATATATATATATATATATATACAGTTCATTTCTATCACAGTTCTATCACATTCTATTACAATTCATTTATATCACAGTTCACTTTACATTATTGTCCCCTATAGTAAGAAGCTCTTGAAAGTAATTTTATAGTGCACATTTTTAAAAAGGCCAAAGAAATAACTCAATATACATTAATCTTGTGATCTAGTGAGGAAATGATGCACATACATGTTTCTGTCTCTTGTTTAGATGAAGTGCTGGACATTACATTTCTGTAAATGTCTGTGAAAATAATCTTCAAGCATATGAGATAGAAGGATGTTAAAGTTGAAGGAGTTATCTCTTTCTGAGAGAGGGTGTGAATTTTTCACTGGCAACTCTATCAAGTTATGTGTAATTTTCTACCCATGATAGATGCAAAACAGGCTATAGGAGCATAAAGGCTAGCGAAAGGAGAATTTAGATAAATATTACCAAAATTGTTCACAAAGAATGGAGCTACAGCAAATCAAGCCCTTTTAGGAATATCAAGGCTCTCAACCAGCTACCTGGAGAAAGTTATGGCATCAAACAGCCTGGGCTGCAGCTGGATGCTGCAGCTCTCCAAGAGTCAAGTTTTGGGATAGAAGGAACAGAAAGTATTGGAGAGTCCCTTTGGTCACCCTGCCTCGCCAGTGACTGAATTACTGTAAGTACAGCACTATGCAAATTTTAGTGGTACACTTCATCTCAATAGTATGTCTGCTTGTGTGTTTGAAATCTTCAGTCAGTACAGGTGAGATAAAACAAGTAAAGAGACATGTAACAAGACATGAGAATCATTTACAGTAACGTCTGAAATAATGTAAATATTTAAACTTGGAAAATTCTAACTTTCAGAAAAAGCATTCCTTGAAATAAACCAGGTGTCTTTTCTTCCAAAGAAGTAAAGAAACATTTTTTTTTTTTCCTCTAACCAGAATATGGCACAGAAATATACTAATACTACTCCAGTAGAGTATCAGGAAATACACTTGCAAATGAAAGAATTACTAAGGAGCTCATTGATGATTTCAATTACAAATCTAGACATCTAGAAGCATGAAGTCTAGCATTAGACCTAACTCCAAATACAAAGCCTGATCTGTGAGCCCAAAGAAAAATCGAAGGACTTAATTTGATTTAAATGAAACTGCTCTAATGACATAGAGAAACAACAATAATAGTCAGATTAAGTGCTTTTTGAGGAACAAAACTTGGCCTCAAACAAGTAACATCACGCTTTTCATTGTTAAATTTGAATTTTCTCGCTTTTGTGGGATTAAGTCAGACCCTTAACATTATGTTAATGTCGCTTTTTGTGGTTTAATTACAAGGTTTCCTCTAGAGTTTAACATAATAACAATTAATCAGCTAGTTCTTAACTTCCACAAAAGGAACTGTCATCTGTTATTATCTGCGCTGGTAACCCACCACAATGCCAGCTGAACAAAAAACAAACAATTATATACCACAGAAAGTTATATCCAAACAGTGTCAGTAGCTTAGACAAATGAAAGGAAAAATCTCACACTCAGCCCTGAAACTCTTCTTTATTAATGCCCTATTACATTAACAGCACAGGACTATCAGCGTTTAAATGAATATCATACAAATAAAGATGGACTGACATGATCTGTGGATCGTTGAAACAAAAATCGAACACAAAAGTGCAAAAAATCAAAGCTCATGCTGTTTCACAACTTGCTATCTTCTTCCATGATATCTAAAAATTAATCTTTGGTTTACTTTCAGGTCAGATTAATTAGCACAACCATGCTAATTATATTTGTCAGGAAAATAGAGAAGAGACAGAGTAATTGATGTGAAAGTCTAAAATAATACATTCAAAAACATTCACATGAAATCCAATAAATAGTTTAATAACAATAAAAACAGGAAGACAAGATGTTGGAAATGAAAAAAAAAATGTACTGAGAGTATTTGGGCTTTGAAAATATGAAGGTCTTGATTCTATCAGCATACTGAAATATTCCTAGCTTAAAATTCTCTCCTCTTTGTAGACTGAGGACACAGAGATGGATAATATTTCTGTGTGTTTGGATTGAAGTGGGAAACAAGAAGTGAAATACTGCTGTTGCTATTATTTTTCTTCTTTCGGGGAGCAGTTTTCTCTAGAGGGCTGTTCTACTCTCAGAAGTAACCAAAGGAAAAAAAAAAGGCAGTTTGAGTCAACAGATCTGTTCAAGGACAGAAGATGTTCTTAGCACTCTTTATTTTTGTTAGCCCTGAAGCCATAACATGATGAAGGGGACAGAGAGGGTGTGACTAACATTTCCTAGCCTTGAGCAACCCCTCTCAATCACAGAATCACAGAATTGTAGGGGTTGGAAGGGACCTATAGTGACCATTTAGTCCAACCCCCCCCTCCCCCCCCCCGGCCCAGGTTGCACAGGTAGGTGTCCAGGCGGGTCTTGAACATCTCCAGAGAAGGAGACTCCACCACCTCTCTGTGCAGCCTGTGCCAGTGCTCTGTCACTGCACTGTGAAGAAGTTCCCATGCACATTTGTTCAGAACTTCCTACACATCAGTTTGTGGCCATTTCCCCTCATCCTATCACCACACACTGCTGAGAAGAGTCCAGCCTCATCCCTTTCTTTGCTTTTCAATCTTTCTCTATTTTTTTTTTACCTAAAAACAAACAAGTGAACAAATAATTAAATAAGGGAGGAGAAAAGAAAAAAAAAGAGGAAAGTTGAAAGAATGAAAAAGAAAATAATACAGCTGATCATAAGACATAATTGAAGAACTTGAAAGAAATCAGGGATTTTCAGAAGCTGCAATCATAGGTCGGCCATACCTACTTTTTCACTCTCTGCTGCACATGTCACAAACAAAGCTAAATCTCACATTCCAATTGCAGCTATTGCTTTATTCATTAGTAACAAACTCCTGTAGTGTGGGTTCTGCACACACTTTGATTGTTTTTTTATTTCACCTCTAAATTGTTCGTCATAATGAAGAAGTGGCAGCAGTTCAATAAGAGAAGAGTAATGCAGCAAAAAGACTGGAGCCCATTTTCAATACCTAATTGCCATTAAAAAAAAAAAAAAGTTAACAAATGATTAAAAGCATAAATCAAAAGTTTTCAGAAAGACAAAGGGGCCCAGTCAATTTTATGGTTTCATTTGAGCTACAAAGGCATTATTATACATCCATTTACAAAACAATGAGCTCTTATTGTTTATGAAAGTTTAATCTCTTGCTTTATTGCTTTAATATATCTAAAATTGGTAAGGTTTACTTTAAAATGAAATCTCTGACTATATGATGTGGATATTATTTTTTACATTCAGTCCGCAAACGGAATGAGTAACATCATAATTTTGCTCATCTATGAAACAATTAAAGTATAGATAATTGCTTCTTCTTGCATAATTGCATATAAAGTAAAAGAATTAATATTTTATCATTTGGCAATGATTCTTGTTAGCACAATATTCTGACATCAATTTTTTTTTTTTTTTTTTTGGCCACAGGCATTTCAGCAAGTGCTGGGAAAAGTTCTGATGAACCAAAACCTACATTCCTTAAATTTCATATAAGGAAAACATCACCTTAGGCTCACATCTCTGACAAAATTTTGACAGTTCAAATTTCAAGGAAAAAAAACACCCAAAACACTTAATTTAAGGAAAAAAACAAGAATGACTCTGATGGTGATATACCCTTCAAATGATACATCTACCCTAGATTAAAATACACTGTCTCATTGTGATAACAGCTTAACAGCTGTTATAAAAAAAAAAACAAAAACCTTTATGCATAGGTTTAAAAAGCTCAGAAAACAAACTGTGCAAGTGTTTCTGCTTTTACACACTCTCATATTATCCTCTGATTGAAGCCTGAATGAGCCTTGAAACTTTTTTCCCTTTCTTCCCTTTCTTGTCCAGTAACATATTGATCTCTGAATTAGCAGCCAAATTGGTTTTTATTTTTTATCCAATTTCCTGAAAGAAACTGCTAATGAAATACTTTTAAATTTCTGAGGTGAGGATTAATGATCTGACATGAGAGACTTTCTGTCATGCACCCTGAGCATTACCTTGGTAAAGACTGAGAGATTCATAAGGATCAAAACTGGAAAAAGCTGTTGGTCCTCTAAAGTGCAGAAATGTTACCTTCCCTACAAAGTTATCAGCTCCTTTTCTCATTTGCTGCACCACTCTGCTTCTCATTTCATAGAATCATAGCACCATTTGAGTTGGAAAGAACATTTAAAGGCCACCTAGTCCAAACTTCTGGTTTGAGGTTGAAGTTGCTCAGAGCTCTGTCCAGCCTGACTTTTAAAGTGTCGAGGAATGGGGCATTCACCACCTCTCTGGGCAACATTTCCCTTCTGGTTCCAAAGCAACTGTTTGAATACTTGTATACTTGTGCCAAAGCTTGGTCTCATATACCTACTGAGGCAGAGTTTCAGTTCCCCATGGTTCTTTACCAGAAATTTCAGAATGACTGTCTGTGGTTTTCAGAGGGATAAAATCAGCATGGAAACTCAGATAGGCATCTAGTATAACAACACAAGCGTGGTTGAAGAGATAGGCACTGGGGATGCAGCTGTTGATATCACAGGCTGGCCCTATTATTATTCAGTTAATCTGCATTGAAGGCATAGGTGAACTACAGTGTTGGGAGAATGAACCATCCCAAAGGTGAACCACTTGTGCATATGATTAAAAAAAGACTGACATATCAAAAGAGATTAAAAAAACTCAAGTAAACAAACAAAAATCAGTGCTTTGATAAATTCAATCCCAAACTCAAGGAGCTTTCTTAGCAGTTGTATGAGATTTTCACATTTGACTAGTAATGAAACACATAATAATACACTGTGTGAACAACCATTTAAAAAATACAGATTGTATCAGTAGTTTGAAACTAACATAATTCTCTTCACTGATCCTATTCATTCTAATTTTGCTCCAGAAAAAAAAAACCTTTAAACTCTACATGGTGAGCAATAAAGTATTTTAGTAGCCAATTCTTGTGAAGCATGTTTAACTACTTGTATTACTGGTCTGACCATTTGCAATTGTGATATAAAAATCAGATGCTTTTAATTTTCAGTAGAGCAAGCTGTTCTCTTTTCCATGAAAGTTTTTTAAATGTCCAAAATACAACCTGTACATAGACAGAAAGAAAAGGAACAGCATAAAGAATAAAAATACAAACATCTATATCATATTACAGCAAGAAGTTCATTCACACAGTCCTTTTGGAGTCTGGAATCTTAAAAGGTTACGTTCATCCATCACTGTCCAAAGTAATGAAGACAGCCATAAGAGAAAGTATGTGTATTCTTTTAAATAAATTTATTAAATAAATAAATGATCAGACAAACCACATACACACAAAATCCAGCCCAAACAAAAAATTCAACAAAACCCTAGAAGCTCAGGAGGAGGTCTGAAATAACCTGAACTTTGCAGACTGAGTCATGGGAATCAAAGCGGTTGATTCTTTCCCATTTTCCTCTCAGTGTGACTTCTGACATGTCACCTACACCATTAATAAACCCACTGTTATAAAATCATGTGGCTCTAAAAGTTTGTGTAAAACAGATAATAATCTACATAACCTGGCATTGCTATATTTCTTCCATATTATGCTTGGTCTCTCATGTGTATGCATGTGCTAGTGGTGTAACTTTTAAAGTCAGATTATGTATTTTTATTTACAGTGACATGCCCACAGCAATCTTAGTGAATGTGCATAAAATACAGAAGTGTGCATCAATCAGATAGAACAGTTGTAGATCTTTCTCATAAAAACGCAGGAACCCATAAAGCTGTGAGTGCTTAAAATAGGCATGACTACAGATTCATTGCCATCTTTTAAGACTATCATTAGTTAGATACACCACTGTAAACTTTAATTGCAAATCTTTTCATGCCACAATAAAAATAATGTTAAAAATCTTGACTGTTAAACTCACTGCCCTGGAATAACATGCATTATAAGCTCCTTCTCACTTTGTAGGCTAAATATGAAAAAGTGCATTTCTTTCCAGAAAAGTGACTTGTTGACAAGAAAATGTTTGTTCCTACAACTACGTAGTCAAATTCAAATTGATCAGTTCTTTCATACTAGCTGTTTTCCTTCATTCATAACTTTCAACAGTACTTTGAATATTTATAGACAGTTACTGAATGCTACACTTTAAGAGTTCTTAATTCTCTTATAATTCTTATTATCCTTATTTTTTTTAAATCATAAATGATTTTTCTCTGATACAGTACTTCTAAGTTGCCTTTGGAATAACACCTGAGTTTGTTATGCAGCAGTCTTTGCTTCAGTGATCTCTGGCATTATGAAAAAGCATCCAGGTTACAATGACCAACTTGTAAACAATAAAAACAAAAACTAGATTAGAAAGTAGAACTAGCAAAACTCCCTAAATTTTCCTTTCTACTAGAACTCTGCCCTGGGTGGATGTATTCAAATACTGTAAACTGTGCTGTGTTGGGGGTGGGAAGTGTGGCTAGATGAAAGCCAACACATGCACCACCCCTAAAAAGAAGATATACATAAGGCTATTAACATAACACAGTAATTTTTTTTTTCATACCTATATTTATCAGTCCCACAGTATTTATATTTTACTGAAATGATTGCACTGTCTACTAAATAGGCATATTAATGTGCATTATTCTAGTCCAAAGAAAATTAATTATTTACATCTATTTGATGTTCTTCACCAAATATCTTAAAACATTTTGTAAACTGTTTCCCACTACAGGAGCTTCTGAGAGTTTTCTGAGAGGAAAAAAAAGAAAAGCAAAAAGTAGCTTTGACAGTTCTGTCAGTTCTGAACATTGTTTAAATGTCATTACCACAGGAGTTTCACCCTTTTAGTCACATTCCTGGTAAATATAACTAAAGATGACATGACACACTGCAAACCCTGAGGTATGAGAAAGGGATGTGGGCGTGTACTAACTGGCTTGTACTAACTTGGAGCAGCAAGTACACTCTGTAACACGAGCCATTACCTATGAAGAACAGAAACAGTACTTCTAACTTATAGTAACTGAGATTTGGGGTTTTCCACGGAACAGACCTTGTGAACCTCCAGCTGGAAAAACATGGTGTGTGACAGCAACTTGGGAATCAAGATGATAAGCAAATGTGCTGAAGCTACCATAAAATAAGGTTGAACTTAGTGTATCAGTTCCATTTGTGTGAACCACTCTAGCAATTGCTGATTTGTTAACTGATAAAGAGCACAGACTTCCAACGGGAAGCAACAGTCTGGTGAATCATAGCTGCCTCCTGACATTCATTTGATTATAAACACAGCTTATGAATGCCATAAATGTATTTAGGGGTTATTTGATAGCTTTCTATTAGAATAAGGACAGGGTGAAAGGACCATTGGAAGGAGTATGCAATGAACAGATTTCATTTTGTTATGGATTTCATTTTTTTATGATTGTCTCCTCAGCGTTTTATGAAGAAATACAATAGCAAATTAAGCGTATCAACAAGGGACTCATAGGCCATTTTTAATGTGACCACTGTAATAATCAAAATAATTGAGAACCTGTCATACCACAGGACACTAAAAGAGCTTGTCATGCTTAACCTGATATTATGAAGGTTGGACTGGGGCCAGATATGATTACTCTCCAGTACATACGAGAGTTAAACACCAGGGACAAAAGACAGCTATTTAAGATGATGGATAAAATAGGCATAAGAACAAAAGGCCATTAATGCAGCTTAGAGTTGGTGAAATTAGAGTGTTTCTAATGAATGGACCAGAGATTTTCTGCAACAAATTACCCATAAAAGTATCAAGGAAATAAAGCTGAAGAAGTCTTTTAAGAAGAAAGTTTATGCTGTAGAAATGGATGACCTATGCTCTTCTGATTTACACTGAAAACTGATGAATATTTTCTGTACAGAACGTTCCATTGCAAATCACCGAAAAAAATTATTCCCTATCATGACTATACTGATGCTTTGAAAAGACAGTTTTTCTACAGCAAACTCCAATGGATAACAATGTTTCTTCCTGTTCTAGTAAATATTTACATCAGTTAAAACAAAAACAAAAACAAAAACAAAACAAATACAAATAAGCAGATATACAGTGGAACAAGTTTTCTAATCTAGAATGGAAACATTCATAAATAGGATTTCACATTATGACACCATATGAGAAATCAACTATTGTGATATAACAGCTGGCTCTTGGAAGTTTTTATTTAGGCAGAGGGAGAAGAGTGGCCATAGCATAGCTACACAAATTTTCTCTTCCAGAATAATTTTTAAGCTTTGTGATGCATGCTACACACACCTATTTATCATAACTAAGTATCTCTGACATACTAGAATGAGAAGCCAAAAACCTGGATCTCTGACTGTGTAACAAAAAACAAAAGCATTTGGGCAGTTTGTGAAAACAATGGCTGTTCAAATTTTAAGGAAATAGATATATGAGCCTTAGAAACATAACTGCAAAAATAGAAAGGCTTTTCTGATGGAATTCATAGACTCATATCATAGAATGGTTTGATTTGGAAAGGATATTAGTGATCATCTCGTTCCAACCCACTGCCATGTGCAAGAACACCTCCCACTAGACCAGCCTGGCCTTGAACACTTCCAGAGACGGGGTACCCATGACTTCTCTCAACCAGTTCCAGTGTCTCATCACTCCTAGAGTGAAGAATATCTTTTTTATAACTTCTCTAAATATATCTTCTTCCAGTTTGCAACCATTACTTCTTGTTCTATTGCTACATGTTCTTGTAAAAAGTTCCTCCCCAGCTTTCCTGTTAGACACTTTTCAGGTGCTGGAAGGCTGCTATAAGGTCTACTTGGAGCCTTTTCCAGGCTGAACAAGCCTAACTCTCTCAGCCTGTCCTTGTAGGGAAGGTGCTCCAGCCCTTTGATCATTTTCATGGCCCTCCTCTGGACCCACTCCAATTCCGTATTTTGTTTCAGCCTCCATTAGGTCATTGTTACAGAGGACGGTGATTTGCCACTATACACAATGAGACTGACTGATGTCAAAGAAACTGGATAGAAAAAGTATGTTTCTGTACACTTGCAGAGCATACATTGACCATGAAAATTCACAAAACTCATTTACTCGGCATGTACAAGTACGGTATCCAGTTACATGCAGCATTACGTATCACTACCCCTCAGTTCTAAAGGATTGCTGTTTCTACTGAATATGCAATACAGAGTAACTACCCAACTCATTTTCAGTGAAGCCAGATAAAAACAATGTTAGATATTCATTGGTTAGATTAAAAAAGAGGTGCTCAAGGCTGAAAACCTTGCTCTAACTTTGATTTTCTTTACAGTTGTGTGTTTTCAGTTTAAATATGACCCCGTGACCTCCTGGAAGCAGTCATACAAAGACTGTATGCATCCTTGTTCTGCTGATGGTACAAATGCAAAGTACATTAAATTTATCTAAAAATCATTACTAAATGACCTAGGTGACGCTCAGGATTGTAAGTCCCACAGAGTGAGATTTTCCAGTTGAAAAGATCCATACACAACTATATGCTTTACTTCCTCATCATAACAATTGCAATAATCATATGTTGCCTTCCTGGGAAAAGGTTTGAAAGCACAACCTGTATACGAGGTGCTTAGATATTATAGTGCCAGAACTAATACATTTTTGGCCAGGAAGCTAAATTTTAAGTACTAAACAAACATTTAATTTCACAACCTTTAATGTTTTTAATATTTCTTGTGAAAGAAACTGTGTTTGGGGAAGGAACAGCAAGCCTTGGAGTAAAATGGAGTACAAGATTTATATTTCTCAGATGTTTCTTCTGCTGCAAAGTCTAACAGAATTGGATTAAACTTTATCTCTCGCTGTTTAATCTTGGTTTTACTAGGTGTTTGTTGCTTGACCTGATTTTAAAGGATTTAAAACTCAAACTTACTCTCAGTAGTGATTCTAAATTTCATAGCTTTGAAACAACGAAAAGAAATAAGATGTGTTATATAGCCATTGAGTCAGAATGAGTATTAATTCCCATCATGTTCACAAAGACTTATATGGCTACACAGTGAGAAACATTATATTCTATTTCTGCAACTGAAAACTGAGAACTGAACAGATAATTAGGAACTTAATTTTTCCTGCTAAGAATTAGATATTCACAACAATAATAACAGACAGATCTCAAAGTTCAATGTAGATAAATAAGAAGGAATAAAATAAAATACTTAGTCCAATATTTTCTGAAATGCTAAAATAACTATGGGGAAATAACTATGGGAAATAAATTGGTAGGAATGTTATTTTTTCATTGTACTCCTCCTCAGAAATCAGAAGCTGAAAGCTGTTATTTAGGACATTTGTTCTTAATAAAGGGGGTTAAATTTTAGTCACAAGCAGGGGGAATTGTTTGCACTGGCAAAGGAAACAAACAATGACAAGTGCTTCCTTCAGGAATTTCCCTTGACAGTGGGACTCAAAAAGAAAAAAAAAAAGAAAAAAAAGGAAGTTTCTTTACTTACAGATCTTGGAGTTTTATCTGTTACCAACTCCACCTGAAAATCTTTTTCTCAACTTCGTCTCTGGTTTGTGTCAAAGATACTTCTCTGGAGCTATTATTGCTACCTTTCCTGACTGCACATGTTTTAAAACATACCATTTTCCAATCTAATGCCCTGTAAGGATTTTTCAGACTCACTAAAATGCTCTGCGTTGCAAACAGATCATAATCAGTATGAAATGGGCAATCTTACTTCCACACTGCTAAGTCCTGATCTTCAGGCCAGGACATAAAGTGATACAGCATTAGCTAAATTCTTAATCTTTTCCATTCTGAAACATGATAATTGCTCTAAAGAAATACAGAAATTGACAAAAAAGGTTTTCCCTAATAAATAAGGCTGACAAATTTTAGGAGTGAGATCCTTTTTTTTTTTTTTTTTTTTCCTTCTTTTCTCCCTTCCCTTCCCTTCCCTTCCCTTCCCTTCCCTTCCCTTCCCTTCCCTTCCCTTCCCTTCCCTTCCCTTCCCTTCCCTTCCCTTCCCTTCCCTTCCCTTCCCTTCCCTTCCCTTCCCTTCCCTTCCCTTCCCTTCCCTTCCCTTCCCTTCCCTTCCCTTCCCTTCCCTTCCCTTCCCTTCCCTTCCCTTCCCTTCCCTTCCCTTCCCTTCCCTTCCCTTCCCTTCCCTTCCCTTCCCTTCCTTCTTCTCTTCCCTTTTCCTCCCTTCCTTCCTCTCTTTCAAGTTGCAAGTAATTTCCCTTTTATATATATTAAATTTATAGTGAGATACCTGAATACATAGCATGATTGGACACATATTTTTAAAATGAGACTAAAAAAAGACTACATCCTCCAGTAATGAAAAATAAAAGCAGCTGCCAGTGGGGCATTACTTTTTTATTCCTCAAGGAATATACTAGAATAGCAGTTCTGCTGTTCCATACCCCCTGATACATGTTCTATATTTTGCTAGAAATTTTAGAGACACAGTCAACATCACTAAATATTGGAAGGTTTTGGAAAATGACAATAAAATGACTTTGAGAGATTTGCCTTTGAGTTGGAACCATATCAAGAGCACACATATTAATACATTAATACATAAAAAGAAGAATCATAGAACAAAATGCCGTTCACTGTAAATTTCACCAGTCTTTAAATAACCTCCTTCTCAATTTCTGAAAACTCATGGGAAAAAAAGACTCTGAACTGTTACTTTTGTCAAAGTTTTAAATCCAAGGCCCCCTGTTTTAGAAATATTTTCTGTGTTTTTCCAAATGCCTTTGTGTTTTCAAATTTCATATTTTATAATTTCATTTTTGAACTTGTTCAGTGGCCAATGAAGTATAATTTACATTATGCCTGTTCCCTCAAATCCTGAAAGCTAGCATTTTGCCATTTAAAAAAACAATTTATATGTAAATTATCACATATCTTTGTAAAGTCCTAAATTTTTCACTGTGCAAATCTTTCCAGCACAGATCCCCAGTGTACCTGAACCCAATCAGCACTTTCAATAACTTCAGTTTTCTTCCATTCATAAATCATAAGAACTCCTGAAAGAGCAAAACCAGTAAAATCACTAAGGCAAGAGACACCCTCACTTTTTTTTTTTTTTTTTTTTTTAATTTAATGTAAATACTGCCTAAGTGCCTGTAAAGAAGAAAAAAAAAAAGGACACTAGGCCCACCATTTAGTTACTGATGCTAGAATCCTGTGAAATAGGCAACACAAAATAATTCCCAGTTGCGTATCATAACCCATATCAAACACAGAATGAGAGTCAAACTTCATAGCACACCATGTAACATCAAATGAGCTCCCATGGCAGTGCAGTTAGAGATGTTCACTTCTTTCACTGTTATAAAAAAAAAAATTGTTGATATTTTTAGACTGCAACTGCTCATACTTTGCTTTCAAAACTTGCAGGAATTGAATGCTAAGTTTGGGTAAGTCATTCAAAATCCACATCAAGATATTACATAGTGCTAGAATTAGTTTCTGTCTTCTTTTTTTTAAAAAAAAACAAAATCTACAATCAAAAACAAGATGAAATGACAAAATAATGAAGTACATCAGTACATTGCAAGGAACATAACAATACAGATTTTTTTTATTTCTGCTATACTTCAAGTAGTTCTTGGCACTGACTAATTTTCATTTCACACATTTTGTTATTCATCTATAAAATTCTTGGAGCATAAATATGCTTCTTCTAGTGCTCTGTTGTAGACCCAGCCACCCACAGACAATCTCAATTTCTGTAAGCAATCACTTCAGTTTTGCTGTTCCTATTTATCTGCCCTTATTTTAAGAATGTATGACTGCAGCTGAACCGCATACCACCCCAGATTATCTACTCACTAGTATATTTTTGGACATGATACATATATTTAAACCTAATGGAACTACATTTCCTCTTGCCAGTGTCATTTTAAAATCAACTACACTTGAGAAGTACATTAAGTAACAGGAGTAGTAAAGCATTCCCCAAATATTTCTTAAGTCTATGTAAGACTACCAACATGGCCTATTATATAGGTTATCTTCACTATCTTATCCTTGTGAACTGAATTACCCAGTCTTTTAGCATTTCTCAAGTAGTCAGATCAGAAGAATCCTGTAACACCTATGTGGTTTTGCAGGAAATCCTCACCAATCCCATATTTTCTCTTCTAATCTGCTGCCATCTCAAAAAAAAAAAAATCAAAAAATGATACATAGCTCTAGCTATTGTGTCATGTCTGCCAATTTTTTGGATATAGGTAATCTTGAAAAGGCATAAACGGTCAATAGCAATTGAAAGGAGGCCTAGTCTCTCCTTGCTAAAGTGAGACAATAGGTACAAATATTGCATGAAAACACTGGAATATGGTATCCAAATGTGGAATTGTCGGTACAGCAGAGACATGGACATATTGTACTGGGCCCAGAGGAGGGCCATGAGGACCATCAGAGGGCTGGACCACCTCCCTGATGAAGACAGGATGTGGCAACTCTGCCTGTTAGCCTAGAGAAGACAAGAGGAGACCTTACAGCTGCCTTCCAGTACCTAAAGGGGACCTACAGGAAAGATGGAGAGAGGCATCTTACAAGAGAATGTAAATAGGAAAAGGGGTAATGGCTTTAAACTGAAAGAAGGTAGATTTATGTTAGGCATAAGGGAGAAATTATTTATGATAAGGGTAGTGAGGCACTGGAATAGGCTACCCAGAGTTCTGTATGCCTCATTTTTCAAGGTCAGGCTATAGGGAGTTTGAGTAAATTGATCTAATGGAAGATATTCCTAACAAAGGCAGGGACAAAGAAACTACATGATCTGTTAGGTCCCTTCCAACCCGAACCATTCTAAGATTTTCTGATATCACGATGTGTGTTTACAAATTTTATCTGTTTCCTTTTTTTTTTTTCTATCCTTTTCTTCTCCTTTGTTTTTTAATTCATTCATAGGCCCAAGCTGTATTTCCCATGGTCGTGATGATTGCAGAGCAACAGCTATGGACAGCAGTACCACTAAGCTTAAAGTAATTTTATAGGGAATAAGGTATTATTTTTCAAGTACTTTGTGGTCCTCCATTACTAAAGGAACTATAATAGTTATTGAAAAAAATCAATATTCTATGGATTTCTTTCTTGAAGATTTCTTAATTGAATACTGACCTTATTTGTATTGTTCTCAAGATGATCTCTCCTTTTATATGAACCTCCAAAATGCAAGTCTTCTTTCTTTGTTTAGATCAGAGAATGTCTGGCTCTGCAGTGCCAGTGCTTTTTACTGCACAACTCAGTAACCTTTGATGCTAAGTAGCAAGTTAGTTGAAATTAGGTGATAGTATATAGTTCAGAATTGAGATGAATCCCCCTCCATGAGGGCGCAGTCCGTCTCACTCCAATTTGTAGGAGGGAGAAGAGGTTGTTTTAAAATATGTATACCCATCGGCAAGATTAAGACACAACAGGTCAAATGGCCTGACCAGTTTATTACAAATCCTAGTTGCTTAGGGATATGGGAAAGGGAAGATGGGTGATAGAAAAGAAATAAGAAATTAAAAAAAAAGACAGCAAGGAGTCTTTGTAGAAAGCAAGAGAGAGATAGTAGCCATCGTGGGTCCAATGAAGTTCAAAGTTCAGACACTGATCTCCAGTAGTTATGGGTCATTGGAGATTGTGTTTGGTTGACAAAAATGATTTCTTTTTTCTCTCCACACTTTTCTTAAAGAAGGTACAAACTTATTTTCATACATTCCCTTTCTTAGGAATTCCTTGAATGTCAAGAGCCTCAGAAGACAAAAACTGTTTCTTGGCGTCTTGTGGAGAGAAAAGAGATCAGTGAAGAAGACAAGGATGTAGTCATTTTGTATGTTTTTTACAAAGTTAGAAAAACACATTTGTTGAAAAAGAGATGAGAAATATGGTGTTTCTTTTGTCTATATGACTACTACAAAGGATAAAAGTTTGCAACTATTAGTACAAAGTTTCTGTCTGATGTGTGCTGGGTGTGAGTAGTGAACCTAAACTAAGATACTACTATTCAGAACTGAAGTATAACTTTTGGACGGAAACAAAAGGAACAAGATGGAAGTTGCCAAAGATTTTCCTGAAACCTGAAAAGTGGTATCATGAGATGTCATAACAGAAAAGCAGTGGCCCAGATCCCAGGCTTTGTTCACCTAGGTAGAAGAGGAAAAGAAACAGCATGAGACACAACCAGCATGCCATAGAATTCATGGGGAGATGAACAGCGCAAGGCAGGACAAACAGAAGCCATTTATGGAAAGACAGAAATGGACAGCAAAGGTAGGTTGTAAAGAACAGCTTAGAGGGAGCTTTGCCAGACAGAAAAACTGAAAATTTTTAGACTGCTAGTGAAGATTGCAACAAGAAAGGGAATGCAATCAGCTGTCTCAGAGGGAAGGACTTAAAACTGTTTATAGTCCTGCTTGAACAGATGCTTTTTGTTTTATCACTCTTTTATCAATCTCACCAGAATTATACTTTATTTAAAATATTGTCTGTTATGCCATTTCATTCATATTTCTGCATGGTGAAAAGCACTTCAGTTGTAACCTAGAAAATTTTCTGGCTGCCAGCTGATTCTTTAAGGGGATATCCTTATCAATTTGAATGTTTCCCTCAGTGCTGAAAATCACATCTCAGCATGGAAAGTGTTTATAGATGTGAGATACTTTATACAGACAAGAACTAGGAAGAGTAGGAGATGCGGGAGGAATGTTCATTGTACATTGATTTAATGGGCTTAGTTGTGAATGTCACAGTATTTTTTGGCCAATAGTATTTAAAATAACATGAGGTATACTTCCTTAAAATATGCTTGGCAATTTTAAAAAACATTTGCAGAGTTCAAAGACAAAATTAATACTTCTTCAAAAGACTCAAATAGTTTTAAAGAAAAGCATGATAAGAGAAAGTGTTTGGTACATACATCTTTGATTTCATTTCCTATTCATCTCCTTAAAAATATATAGAAGAGGGTCGGAAGGACAGTGAAACAAACATGGAAGACATAACCTACAAAAGGAAGATCGTTTACATGGAAGTATTTTCTTGTACTCTTTCCTAATAATGGTTCTTCTGTGTCAACATAAAGTTTTCTGCACCAGAACTATTTTGATCTATGTCCAAAAGTAACACTGAAAGAACTCCACCTTGAAAATCTGAGCAATAGCAGAATTTCTCCAAGTCGACAGAGATTTTCATAGTCTGATCAGTAAAGAGAGGAAAATATATTTTAGTGGTATGTTTACATATCTTAATATATGGGGCAAAAACACAACAAACGGAGAAATTCAGGAATAATGTCCCAACTGAAGAATACTTTTTATGTTTATGATGGCATTTTTAAAAGATGAGAGTGCTAAGGAAATGCTAAGTATTGACTTTGACCCCTACCTGACCATTTTGTGGTCCTCTTTGTGGTCAGGTTATAGATGTTTACCAAGTAGAAGTGACTACCCTTTCCCAAAAACTTTAAATAAATAAATAAGGTAGGCATACCAATTATAATAATCCCTCCTGTTCTTTCAACATGCAGAATATAGGTTGATCCGAATAGACCAAAATGTTGGATCCAGGAAAGATTTATAGAGGGATCCCAAACCCATAGTGTCTAAAGGGACACAGGAAAAAGTGATATGCAAAATGTTATATAAGCAAATGTGAAAGTTATGGTACTCGTTATCAGGTAAATGTCCTTTCCAATCCAAAGGTCACCTCCAAAAGGTTGTTCTGAAAGGAGATTCTGAAAGCTTTCTCTCAGTTATTTCAATCAAAAATCTGAGAATTTAAATACAAAAAAACCTTCACTTGTTGCCTTGGTGTGAAAAATTTACTGTGCATGCGGGTCAGAAAATCAATTTATCTCACAATTTACTGCTCTGAACTTTTACTTATTTAATTATTTTCAGTTGAGATTGGACATACATTATGGAAGTTTCACTACATACAAAGATTCCTGAAAACTGGTGGAAAATAAATCTATCATTTCAGCAGCTCCTATTTTTACCAGTTGTTTATCTGGAATTTGCTTATTAATGAAATATAGTCAGATATCAATGTTCTAATGATGCATTTAATTTCTTCTTTAAATTTCATCTTGGCTTCAAACTGAAGGACAGAAAGTAATATTTATTGCTTACAGTTTCAGGATCAGATTTTAAATTTGTTTCTTATCATGTAAACCATGATGATGTCATGAACAAAAATCTGCAAGCAGGTATTAATCATTTGAAGCCTATAAAACCTCGTGTTATTTCACCATCTTACAAAGTCTCTAAAAAGAAATAATTTAGACATTAACACTCTCCAGTTCCTGGCTTTCAGCAGTGTGAGATTCCTAAACAGAGTGAGAACAACCAAAAGGTTTCAAATGAGCTGCATGAACTGACCTACCACATGAGGACAAGTGTTTCTGTGAATATGTGTAGTTGACCTCCTTTCATTTCTTTCTCTCACCCCACTCTAGGAATTGCCCAAGGAACAGTTTGAGCTGTGTATTAACCAAAAGAAAAGCACTGTGGTTTCCATTCATTAAGCATCAGTATTCTAACAGTTTCTTTGCTAATACCTTCTGTATCTTGTCTGCCAGAAGACTCTCTGATAGCACTATTTTCACTCATATTCTTTCATTGGACAGTGTGCCAGCCTGGTTCTCTCGCACAGCTCAGTGTTGTGCTATTACAGCTTTTCTCTCTGAATTTAGAAATAAATATAAACCTATGACTTTCTTGAATAGAACGGCAACCTACTGTGTTGGAGATGCTCATCCGCAAGCATAGAAAATCCACAGATTTAAGATCTTTGTGACACATTTTATGAATGTATGTATGTATGTATGTATTTATTTATTTATTGTGAGCCTATGTTTAAATTAAGAATACTACACAGCTGCAAAGAATCTGGCGTGTGTAGCTGTGAAAGTGCAACACAAATTACTGGACAGCTGATCTTCAGAGATCGATGAACACCTCTCACAGTCTCAGGTGTATATTTTCTGTATATGCATATGTTTATTAAAGGTTGCCGCTAGCTAAAATTCTACTTCCATGGGAAAAAGAAGGATTTTATTTCTCCTTCTAGTGAAAATGCAACCTTTACTCCAGAGCTATTGCCTATCTTCTACAATCCTTTGATTTCATGCACTTCAACTTTTTTTTTTTTTTTTCAAATCTTCAGCAGAAAAAAGTTAGAAAGCAAGAAAGTGGGAAGAAGTTAGAGTTACTGAAAAATACTGAGTTATTAGCAAAAGAAAAAAACAACAACATTTTTTCTGGTACCTTTTGCTAACATCAAACTAACAATGATAAAGAAGAGTCCAAGTGTAGTATATAAAATTCAACTGGTCTTCAGTGAATAGGTGTTTATTGTGACTACTGTCTGAATATATTTCTGTTTTGCCTGAGTACCTCTGTTGCCATATTTTATTTAGAAGCAATTTGGAATACATTTATTTGATTAGGTGACTTGGCTGTCTATCCTGAACTCATTCACAATATGCTGGTTACTATGCCAAACTGACATGGATTTCCACATGCTTTGTTATGGTCTAACACTGCTCTCCTGATGGGAGATGCTTTCTGAGGTATTTTTTGATTACAGCTGTTTTATGACAAATAACACTCTCCTTCAGTACAAAGGCAAACTGCCTATTTTAAAAGAATTTCAGTTGAAATCTTTAACTATTGAAAATGAATAGGATCAGATTCAGAAATCTTCAGATAACACTCAAAATAACCAGTCTGATTTAGCACCAAATGGAACAGAATCACTTCTAAGTCACTTGTTGTAGATGGAATTTGTCTTATCAAACTTGGCATCTCTGCGGACACCTACAACAGGTTTAGTTTTCTAGAACTCCTCTTATAGTTATAGCGAGAAGTAGAGACTTTTAAGAGCAATTATATTGGTCTCTACTACATCTCCATCTTACAAATGAGTGCAATGGCGCTCTAGAAGCGCCTATTTCTCTATAAAGAAAGCTTGTCTGATGACTTCAGGCACAGACAATGCATTATAGATGTCTCTCCATTCTATAGAATTTTGCAGAAGATAAAGAGATTTTGTAAACTTCCTCCCACTTTTTGCTGAGTGAATGACTATTTACAGTACCGTTCACAGCAGAGTCAAGCAGGTTACTTTCAACAACTGATTTTGGAAGCTGTTCTCCACTAGAGGATCACTACTAGCTGACACCGGGGAGTAGAAATTTTTGAAGCTTCTGAGTCTTTGAAATTTATTTCTCATGCACTACCTGTACTCTTCCTGTACCTCTCAGCCTTCGTGTGCAACTGAATGTTATACTACTGTCATGGTTTTATGATTTTTGTTATCAGTATTCAACATCATAACATCATGTAAGCAACTGACAATTAAAGAGTTTATCCTCCAGTTCCATGAACTGCCAAATTTCCAGATAAAGAGAAGAACTACATACCCCAGAGGACTTTGCATTCCTGTTTTCCACCCAGAGGGAAAGATAAAACTGCGTGTAAGTCCCAAGACTTCCCTCTTTTTGCTGGTCATCTCAGAAGTGGAGGTTCCCTAGCAGTCTTTCCTTCAGCTCTAGAGTAAAGCCTTTGGTTTCAGATGCTCTCTCTCTCATTATAATTGACTTTTTAGCTTCAGTTCCAATTATATTCTATTGTATTGTGCTATTTTGCATTCTGATATCTTATTTTGTAAATTATTTTTCCTCCTCAGATTTTTGACACTGTTTTGTTTTTAGGCCCATCTCCCTGCCCTGTCCCTTTTTCCCCCTTCCCCATTCCTGGGGTGGGGGTCCATGTATCTTAAAATTACATGCAAGCAGTGAGTCCATTCTACAAACTTAATGCTATATTAGCAACTTGGAGATCAGAAAAGGTAGAATAATGAACATACAGGTTTTTTTTGTTTGTTTGTTTTTAGAAATACATCTCTTGATTTAAACAAGAGAAACAGACAAAAAATGAATCTCTAGGTTGTTTTTATTTGGCTTATTTTTTTTTAATGCCATCTTCAAGTTGATTTATAGCATTACATTAAAATAACTTGGCAGTGGCAGTCTTTATTGGAAAACAAATGGATCAAATTAACCATCCTGTGTACTACAATTCTGGACAACAAAGTGCCAAACAGTACATAGGTAGGTTCAGCACTTTTGAAATGCTCTGAATATACCTTAATGCTTGCTCTAGCCATTGATTGATTAGACTACAGTTATCACATAAAAGGATCAGCTGTGTTACAAGGGGAAAGAAAAAGAAAAAAAAACAGCTATAAAGTACTTGGATGCCTATTAATATCGTCTGAGAAACACTCAGCATAAATGAGAGCCTGAAATGAGGGACAAAGGTGAACTTCTTCAATACTAGTAATTAATTCTTGCTTTGCATAGGGTAATTGAGGGCAATCATAGAATATTGCATGTCATTTCATTAGTAAGCCATTAGATGGACTTCCATTTGCATACTCTGGGAAATCTGTTAACTCCTGAGTACTTAGGCTGCTGGACCCATGCTTTCCCATCATTCCTTTCTTCCATTTAAATGCCACAGTATCCCTTTAATTAACTTATTTTCTGTAGATTAAATAACCAGACAAGCAAACAAAAAGCAAAAAAATCCCTGTTTTGGCTTCAGATAAGAAAGGGCATGAATTACTAGTACAAAAGCATTCTGGACCACCACTAGGTATGATCTAACTCTATGTCACGCTTTATGATTTTTTGGTATTGGTATTCCACATCATAACATCATGTAGTGAACTAGGAGTTAAAGAGTTAATGCTCCAGTACTGTGGATTGTTGATAGCTCCAGGTATACCTGTCTCAGAAGGTAAGTTCTACGTACCCCAGAGGACTTTGCATTACTTTGCGTTTTTCCATTTTCTGCTCAGAGGGAAAGATAAAACTGTTGGCAAGTCATGAGATCCCTCCCTTTTCCCTTTCAGATTGTCCCAGCAGTGTGTGAGCTCCCTAGCCATCTTGCCTTCAGCATTGGAGTAAGGCCTTTCGTTTTCAGACACTCTCTCATTTTATTTGATTTATTACATTCAATTACAATTGTATTATTCTGTGTTATTTTGCATTCTGATATCTTATTTTGTAAATTAGCTTTCCTCCTCAGATCGTTGCTGCTGTTCTGTTTTTAGGTCCATCTCCCTGCCCTTTCCCCTTTTTCCCTTCATCTTTCCCAGGAAGTGGGTGCATGGGTCCCGTCCCCCCATTCATCACAGAACCAGGCCAAACCAGCCCATAAACTATTGACACACTGTAATAAAATTTCCTGCCTGTCTGAGATTGTCATACCACTGTGATCACTGACAAAACCTTTATGCCTATTAAGATCTCTTCTCCTAGCTGCATAACCCACAAAATCAGGCTGTCAGGAAACCAGAAGGCATCTGCCAGTGTAATACATACTGACTAATTGATACTAACTAAATTCAAGTCTGTATCACAAATTAACAACCATGTTCTTCATTTCTTAAGCATAGAATCACCAAGCTTGGAAAAGACCCACAAGATCATCCAATCTAATCGTTCACCTACCACCAATAGTTATTACTAAACCATGTTCTGCAGCACAGTGTCCAACACCTCCAGAGTTGATGACTTCACCACCTTCCTGGGCAGCCCATTCCAGCGTCTGACCACTATTTCAGTAAAGTAATATTTCCTAACTTCCAGTTTGAATCTTCCCTGGTGCAACCTGAGGCCATTCCCTCTAGTCCTATTGCTAGTTACACAGGAGAAGAGGTTGACCCCCACTTCACCACAACCTCCCTTCAGGTAGTTGTAGAGAGCAATAAGGTCTCCCCTGAGCCTCCTCTTCCCCAGACTGAACAATCCCAGCTCCCTCAGCCACTCCTTGTAAGGTCTGTGCTCCAGACCCCTCACCAACTTTGTTGCCCTTCTCTGAACACGCTCCAGGGCCTCGATGTCTTTCTTGCAGTGAGAGGCCCAAAACTGAACACAGTACTCGAGGTGCGGCCGCACCATTGCTGAGTACAGAGGGACAATTACTTCCCTGTTCCTGCTGGCAACACTATTTCTGATACAAACCAGGATGCCGTTGGCCTTCTTGGCCACCTGGGCACACTGCTAGCTCATGTTCAGCCAAGCATTGACCACTATCCCCAGGTTTGCATTCCAGCCACTCTGCCCCAAGCCTATAGTATTCCCTGGGGTTGTTGTGGCCAAAGTGCAGGACCTGGCATTTGGTCTTGCTGAACTTAATCCCACTGGTTTCAGCCCAGCTATCCATCCTGTCCAGATCCCTCTGCAGGGCCTTACTACCCCCAGGCGGATTGACTCTTACAGACGATTTGGTGTCATCTGCAAACTTACTGAGGGTGCACTCAGTGCTCTCATCCAGGTCATCAATAAAGATATTGAAGAGAACAGGCCCCAGTACCAACCCCTGTGGAATACCACTCGTGGCCGGTCACCAGCTGGATTTAACATCATTCACCACCACTCTCTGGGCCTGGCCCTCCAGCCATCTTCTTACCCAGCAAAGTGTGTACTTCTCCAAGCCATGGGCTGCCAGCTTCAATGAATTCCACAATCATAAAGGACATCTTCACTGGCAGTTGAACTCACTTATTCTACACAATTTAACATACACTTTCTTTTGGCTGATCTTTCTATTGGTGACTCTCTCACTAGTGTTATGTTCAAGGCCACCATACATTTGACGGACTGTGCACCAAAACTGAGAATAGTCTAACGCTCTTTCTGCAGAATAATTTGAGATATAAATATTCCTCCTTCTTCAAAAGAGACAAATGTATGAAACATCAAAATACATCAGTGTACACTGGTACCACATTTAGTCAGCCTCTTTTCAGGGAGCTAAATATAGAGTACAACTTTTCCATATATTATATGGTGTTTTCTGCAATTTGTTGAAATGTAAGATTTGAATCTCTGTAAATGCATTTTTTTCTCTCATTGACTTTGTGGCATTGTAGGGAAAATAAGTTTCCTGAGGTTTATATTTTGATTAGATGACTAAATTACATGGGAATAAACTTATCTTTAGTGCATCAATAAAGAAGATAAGGGTTCTTATTTGTTGATTCCTTCTAAAAATAAATATGGCTAAGTCAAGTGCTTTGAAAAGTTTCCAAGAGTCTGCAATACCTTGAAGATTAGATTATCACCAAGTTTGGTAGTAAGAGGAAGTGAGATTAGAGCCTTAGATTTAATACTATACATAATGAATGAAAAAGTGGATAATAAACCATACTGTACCTTACGTACTGCTGTTCTACAAAAATTTGCATCATGACATTTTCAATTAAATGCTTACTTTAACCTCCCACTGACTTAGTGCCACACAGACACAAGGTAGAACCTTGGTCACTTGGCATTTGCACATTTTTTTAAGCAGTGAGTAAACAGGAAAGAATTAATACTGTTATGGTGAAGAGGGAAGGATAATCTCAAAATAATACTGTAAACTGCTTTACCATCTTTCTGCAACTAGCTGCTGATGGGGGGAACCTTTCCACTGCTCCTGCAATACACAGCAGTCCTTGTGCTAGGCATCAGTACTGCCGTGGTTGATGCCTTCAAATTGGACAAGAGTGGCCAAAACCAACTTTCTTCAAAAACGGTGATGAAATATAACCAAAGTGAGATGAGTATATTTCTTTGATTGCACTATTTGTTGAAAATATATCGCTTTTCCTGCTGAAAATTTCACCTCCATAGATCATTTTGAATGCATTCTCATTGGTTTTAGATGATTGCTTTGCATTCAGCATGCTGATTTCATCATGTATATACAGCTGCATATTTATCTGCTGAAATCGTGTATTTTGTTATATGGAATATAGTGAGTTTGAAGCATATTAGTAAGACAGAAGAATAGAGGTACTAAGAAATTCAGTTTGATATCTGATGAAGAAAGGAGAAAAAAATAAGGTAAACCAAACCTAGTTTAGTCTCGTTTTTGTAATTTTTGAAATTGCCAATCCTCAACCCAAAAAGAGGCAAACACTCCTCACAAAAAACTCATCACAGTCACCATCAAAATACACTCAAAACCCAAATCAACCAACTGAACAAAACTACCAAAAAATGATCTCATTTCTGTAATCCTATCTGCAGTACATTTGTTTTATCCTCAGTTAAACTGTTGTCTATTTTTTAGTACAATATTGTAGGTGGTTTTGCTTTGTTGTGATTTGGCTTCATGAAAATAATTTCATTATTCAAATGGAACTGAAATAAATAAATATGTTTTACCAAATTTCCCAAGGGGGAATTCTTTTTCAAAATGATCAACGTATTGTACAGTTTGATGATTTCAGTAATAAGAAGGAGAAGTGAACTGGTTTCATTTTAACCACAAATGTTTTCAATTTTTTAAAAAATTTTCAATGTTTTGTAGATGTCAAGTAAGATTAACACACTTTTGGAACAGTACTTATTCATGAGTAACAGAGAAAAGATTTTTTTTTTTTTTTTTTACTACAATCAACTAACTCCATTTTTCTTCTGTATACTGAAGGCTATTATCCTTATTCATATCCTTAGGCCTCATTAAATCTTCCAGACCATTTTTCTGGTATTTCCAAATATGAAGTATTATCAAAAAATAGTTATTTTACTGGGAAAAAATCCTGGATTCTGCACTATTATTTTTATTACTCATCATTCTCATTAGATTAACTTCAAATTATCCATACCATAAACTCTTTCAGATTAACAATACGCATTTGTTGCTTCATAGTAATCCTATAGATTACAGTGGAAAACATACTTAAAAATAATTTAAGACTATTTTCAGGAAAACAAAATATTATTATTTCCAAGATATGATAATTCTGTGCATTTTTTGTGTCATCTGGCACTGTGTAATTAGTTATTCTGACCATAAGATTATTTCTTTTTTGAATGGATAACAAAGCAAAACATTCCTTGATCTCTCCACCTTCAGACTGCAAGGCCTTGTAAAGCCAGAATATATGCAATAAAATGCATAACTTATGTATGTTACTATACATTAGGTTTAAGGGACATATTCTAGTTAATGCAATGCTGAAAGGTGATTCAATTTAAACTGAATTTAAATCCATCAAAAATGAGAAATGGAAGAAACAAAATAATATGTTTCCAAGCAAGGGTAAGGGTAAGGTTCAAATTAACTTTCTGGCACGGGTCTGTTTTCTATATAATTATTTTCATCGTCATGGTAGTTATACCTTTATTTTTTAAAAATTAAAAAAGAAATCAATACTTAAATTAACATGGTTGAAACTGTTAGTAGTAACATCTGAGTAACATCTGAGTGACTCTGGATTAATAATAGGTGTTTGATCATCCCATCACTATAATAGCATCTGAGAGAAATAACCAACTAGTTCAGTTTGTTGTCAGTTCTGAGAAATGAAAAATGGGACAACACACTTACCAAATGGACCTTGAATATAAATCCTTCTTGAGGACCTGCACATTATTCTCAGTCTGTCAAGCCCACCACAGCTGAAGGATTTATATAGTGTCTGTTTTCAGCAGAGGCAACAGAACATAATTACCTAGATTGAGTGTTGCTCTAAAATAGCATGACCAGTGGATACTATTTATGAATCTCAATCAGTATGACCCTTTCCATGCAGGCAGACCACTGATGTGCTGGTTCATCAGTGTCCCAAACTAAAGTAATAAAATGATCCACAGATCTTTGCAGTCCATTTCCCTATTCTAATATAAATGAAAACTTATGAAGGCAATTTTAGTTGAAACAGATGTCTAGAATACAGCAATTATCAAATGGTGGTATTATTGTATGCAACTCTTGATAGCTATTTTTAAACCTGTTAAGGAGAAAAAGGGAAGAATCTATTATAAAAGTCTTTTCCTTGACATCAGTGCAACTTGTCATACATTTATATGCATCTGTATCTGCACCTGTATCTATACACATATTTATGTGTATACATATGCATGTGTATACATATATGTATAGATACACACGTATCTACAAGCACCATTTCATATTTCAGATATTGCAATTTAGTTGCTGTAAATATAATTAAGCATCTCTCCAAAGGTTGAAGATTTTTGAGATCTTTCAAAATTCTTTAGGAATATACAAGAGAAAAATATCAGATATGTTTTTCTAGTTTCCTTGCACAGGAAGCAGGAGCAACTATAGCCCTGGGGGAATGCTATGTGTCCCTCGACAACAACATGCAGAAAGAAGGTGCTGGCAGCAATTCATTTCTTCTTTCGCCAGGGGCTTGATGTCTTTGAGAATAAGTACTGATACTACTGCAAGAATTGCATATTCTTAATCATTTGTGAGAGTCAAAACAGCAATCATCTGTCCCTGTTTTTACACAAGTGATAGAAGCAAAAACTTCACCTTCTATTTTCTGTTCTCCATACATAATAATCTAATATGTAGAAGGCAGGGTCACATGATAAAGGTCATTTCCTGAGAATTTCTGGAAAAAGGTCATTAAAGTTGTGTGAAAGATCAAAGCTGAAATTTAGTAAGCAGATGCACAAATAGTTTAATAAACTGATCAAGTAATTCGTCAGTTAGCTTACCCTAAAATATCAGTGTTCAAAAAAACTATAAATTCTTACTCATGAACATTGCGTCCACAATGCTTAGTGTTATTAGGGAGAGCTAATTTAAAATGTCCAAAACAGATCAAAAGACTGACTTAAAAACTAATGTGGATGAACAGGGGCTGACCAAGCTGAATTCCTGAGTCTCTTTCAATTAACAATGTAGATATATTTGGTCATGAAGAGTATATCTTAACAGAGTTCATCAACAGTATGCAAAAATTCAGAGCAGAAATACTGAATAATATTTCCCATATTTCCCAAACCAAAAAATAAATTGCACTTTAGATCAAATTTGATCAGAGCATTGGCATTAGACATGAATCAAAAAAAAAGTAAGAACTTTAAAATAATTTTAAAGTAAGCTCCACTCATTCTTTTTATTAAGCAGCACTAAGTTTTTCTTTGCATAAAGAAAAAAAATATCAATCCAAGCAGTTCTTTTGAGGTCAAGAGTAAAAAAAGAGGCATTTTTTAATTCAAAAAGTATGATCTGATTTAAACAGTACTGGCACTTAACACCATTAACTATACAGAAAGTCTTCAGTTTGGTATTTTAAAGAAACAGACCTCTCAAACATGAGAATCTGGTTTCTCAAATCAGTCTGGCATTCTCTAGGACTTTCTCCTGTCAGTAATTTTGAGTAGGTTTATAGCTTAGAGGACCATAAAACACTCCATTTGAAAGCAGTGATAATGGCACCAGGTGTCAAGAACTGAGTGGCACTAAGTAACTACTCAAGTTAGCCAGGGCCATCTTCTGTACTGACTTAAATTAATATGGCTGGTTTGCACTGAGAGTGGGAGGATTCCCACAGTCTGTTATTGGACCTCAGCTGTAGGGGCTGTAAACCTAGAGAAGCAGCCAGAAACAGCAGTGTAAGGTAAATCCGAACTGTTCTAGCTAGATCTTATTTGTCTTTAGACTAACTTAATCAGCATCATCCCAAGTACAGGTGAGTTGTTAGGTTTTCATTCATTAAACGACTAAGGATGCTGGCCTGACCTTTCTTAGAGTATAAAGCACAATGAAATCACAGTCTATTGCTTCTGGGAAGAATTAGAAAAGATTAGTTTTATGATGACTTAATAGTTTTGACATGTCCACTGGGCATATCTTCTTTCTAACTTTCACCTTCCAACATATTCTTTACCTTAACATAGTGCAGATGAAATTTTTGCTTTTTAAAGTAAAGGATGACATGGAACTGTAATAGGAACAAGTTACTGGTTGTCTATTGAGAAGATTTTGGAAAGAAATGAGAATTGTTTAATTTGTACCCTAGAGAAATCCCAAACCCCAAACTTTCTAAACCTTATTTGTTAAATGTTCAGAGAAACAATAAACCTCAGCAGGGATGAAGGAGCAAGTTGTGAAACTTTAATAAGATCTCCAAGGAAGGTTAGACAAAAAAATAAAGAAATGCTGCTTCTATAACATAAAAAAATAGCTGAGGTAAAGTTTCACTTTCACGAACTTCATCTGAACCCTGGATAACCCAGGCAAGCTGTGAGTTCTGATCAAAATATCTTTTCTTTGTTGAAGGATAGTCTTAAAATGTCTGGCTTTTCTACACATTGTATTAATAAGAGATTAGAGAAGTAGAACAGAAGAAGATGCTATAACTGTTAATAACAATCTTCTATTATCATTATGATTTCACTTGTTTTTAATTGTTAAAATGATCTGTTATCTGCTCTCTCTATCATCTAGTACACAACAAAGGTAATATTAAGGTTTTCACACTTAAAATACATGGATCCACTATGCAACCATCCTTACACGTGTTTTATATTTTTCAATTTGAAAGAGTTAAGCAAGAAGGACCATTAGATCTTTTCATTTAGAATAAATTTTTGGTCAGTTAAAACAATAATAAAAAATATGTATGACTGTCTAATGTCTGGGAATCAAGTTTTCCCCTAAGGTAGAGGGATAGGGGTAGGGGAGGGAAGGGGAGGGGAAGGGAAGGGAAAAGAGGGGGAGGGGGAGGGAGAGGGGAGGGGAAGGGAAAACGGTCAGTGTTTGAGTGCTTAATAACTTGGTAGCATCAGTACAAGCAGTAAGATCACAAAATTTGAAAATGAAGAAATAAGAAGAGAAAAATATCTGTTTCTTGTAACAGTGTTCTACAAGCACTTAAGCTGTTGGAGCTCCTTGCCTACAGATGAATGCATTCCAGAATGAAACTTATGAAAAAGCAAAAATCATGCAATTTTTGCATGATTCACTAGATATTTTGTGACTGTTGGATGGAAAGCAGTATTTTGTGCTTCAGTAGCAAAAATGCAAAATCAATTTGGAATAAACACTATATTAATATATACATATGATATTTTCTGTTGAAAGTAAGATCTCATCTAACATAAAAAGAAAAATACACACAACTTTTCAGCCAATAATAGTAAAAGAAATTTTGAAATAAGAATAATTTGAAATAGAAAACTGAAAACTGAAAGTTTGCAATTTAGGACCAGCCTTGGCTTCTAAGCTAAACAGAACAGTATATAATATACAAAGATAACTAAATCAATTACTGTTCTGCCATGTATGCTTACTAGGAATTATAATTTTTTTAATTATACATTTTATTTTATTTTAATTCCTGTCATGAAATTCTTCGCCTGGAAAATACTATCCTCAAGAGTAAGGTTGTTTTAGAATAGATTTAAGTGAATTTCTGTCTGAATTTCTGTGTGTATAACAAGGATACTGGATAGATTCACATTCCAGAGATGGGTGTAGTTAAATCTTTCCTGAATTGGTCTCCTGAATTTTTCCTTTATCATTCAAATCTATATTGACATCTTTCTGGGCTTACAAAACGTTAAACACGATTATCAGTGCAGGGTAACCTGATCTGATCTACTAAGAATAAAATAAATTTTCACCCTTACAATAAGACTCTCAAACAGTAAGAAAGATCTGTTAAGTGCGAGAATACTGGAAAGGACAGGTATCTTCATTCTTGGGATAAAGCAATAGAAAAAGGGAAAGTAAAGAAAAAACCCTAATTTCTCCTCTTCATCTCTGGCTGCTTACTGTAAACAAGGAGCTGTTAAAGGACCCAAAACAGTAATTCCCACATTTTCAATAGCTTTCCCCCAACAATGGCTGAAATATGTGGAACACAAGAAAGAACACTTGAGTGCCTTTTCCTCCTGCACTTGCTTTTTGTGAAGAATTGGCTGAATAAATTTTACTCACTGCACTGTCAAAATGTGTATCCTTGTGCCTTTTAGGTATTCTCAGAATACTGGATTTCTTGATTTATATAACATTTAAAGGACTTCAAATGATGGAATTTAAATGCAAAGAGAAACAGCAGCAATAAAATATGTTTTCAAAGCTATAATATGTTTTATATATGTATATATATATATAAAATCATCTTACATGGATGCTATTTTTAGCTAATCACCTTACCTTAGCAGGAGAATCATATATCTACTTTCAGTATGAGATATCTACCTTCTAAACAGAGCAAAGAATATTTTCCTCAGTAACCAGCAGATCTCAATCAATCCAACATTTTTTAGATTGTTATTTTGAAAATATTTTGTTCAACTACTCTGCAAGAAAAACAAAGGCATGTACTGTTTGCTTTCACTGCATGATCTTAACATTCATACTCATAGAAGATCTCTATCACTTCTCATCCCACCTCTCCCCGTGCCAATTTGCTGGTGACTCAGAAAAATTCTGGCTGATCTCTCTAAGCTCAGACTACCCAGTCAATATCTTGAGTGGGTGAAAGATTAATTATTCCCACTGAGATCAACTATGTCAGGATAGCAAAGGCCAATTACAGACAAAAGCTATCACAGAGTGGTCACTTCCAACCTGCTGCTAACACCAATCCCAAATGCAAAGGAAAACAGTTTCCTGCGGAACTGAAAAGTCATCGGCTTAAATACATCTTATGTAGGCAGCATGCTGGTGTCACTTTTATTCACTTTCTACAGCAGAAGTATAAGCTGTGCTTATAACTGCATGAATCATCTTGCAAGCAGCAGCAGACATGTACAGTGCCCAAAGCAGTGGTGATGCTAGGCAGGAGGGCAACAGAAGGCACATCAAACATGCCTCTGGTACACAATGGGAACAGAGGTTACCCAGTAATTGTGACTTCAAAAACTCTTTTACACGCTGTTTGCTGACAGCTGTTATTATGACATCAAATCTGTAGTCATTATTTGGAGAAGCAGCTCAGCCAGGATCACACAGTCATTCTGCTTAACCCACTTAGTGGATTACCTCAAGTTGTAGTTTCCAGAAATTCAAGCTCTCTTGTACCTGATTGCATGAAAACAGAGTAAAAATATTGATCAGTGAGTGGCTAAATTGCAGCAAAAACATAATATTAAAAAAAAAAATGTTGAGAAAGGAAAAAAAGAAAAACTTGGAAGCATAATATACTCCAAGAACCCTCAGCGAAGGAGTAATCACTAAAGCCCAGCTGGGCAGTGCCTAGAGATCCTTACCAATTAGACTGAGTTTTGAATAGTGTGCAAGAGAACAGCATTTGAGTTTCTTTCTTTCTTTCCCAGCTTAGATGCCACTCAGTATTACCTCCATAAAAGTTAACTTTTCAACTTCCAACCTCTACATTAATGACTGAAGGATTTATATCCAGTCTTCAGCACTCTCTGAGGTTTCTTTCTGGTTATGACTGATTTATATCTCTGTTGTTGTTGTTGTTCTTGTTGTTGCAGCATTAACAGACAAAATTGTTAAGTTACTGAATTTGCATCTCATTTAAAACATGCATACTTTTTTGAAGAACTTCCACTTTGGATAAAAATAGGGCTAAATTCAGTAGGCAAGGGAGTTACTTGGGACACTAGAGACTTGAGATATCCATAAATTAATATTTAATTAGACATATGAAATGTAACAGCTCTAAAAGAAAACCTGAATAGCCTGTATTTTTATCAGTGAATAATCTGCTCATTGTGGCACTCTCCTCTCATTCTAGAGACCACAATCCTACATACTTTTTTTTTTTTTTTTCTCTTTCACTGTTTCTGGGTTTGATTAGAAGTTCCATTATTGAACAGAGAAGGCTTTGCCAGCAAAAGCTTTCTTATACTGGCACAAAACAGTAATGAACTTCTTTTCCAGTTATTTGGATTTTCCTACAAAGAAAACACTATCAGGAAGTACTCTGCCATTTCTAATATGCACAAAACACCTCCTGGACCAATTCCATCTCTAACATTAAGACCAGTTGCAAGTAATATATGACAATCTGTTGAATTGATTTGATCATTAATTCACAACCTTCAGTAGCAGACTAGGTACATTGTTTAGTTGTTCTGTAACATTACTCCTAAATGTATGCATCTGACCAGTAATTCTCACAGTTCTTGATGTGATTGGAAGGAAACTATGCTGATAATATGGGTCCTGAGAAGAGAGAGAAAATCATCTGAACTTCTTCTTTCAAACCAGTCGGGTCACTTTCACATCAAGATTTGGAAGGAAGAAACAGATTCTTCAGTACTGCAAGTCAGGACGTTCACTGACTATCAACTAGTTGAAGAAAGCTTCATTTCTACATAGAAACTTATTCTGGAGAAGCCATCACTAGAATGAAGTTTCAAGATGCAAAAGTTTTAGATTAGCGGCCATTCTCCTTAAAAACTAACAAACAAGCAAACAAAACCCCAAGATCTTGCATAGCTACAGGCTTTCCTTTTTGTGAGTAACGTGAGATTTGTTTAACATGAAATCTGAGACCTTTTAGCTTTGATTGTCTCGAAGAGTACCCAACTGAGATTTTTAATATATGTCTAATAGAATGTAAGACGACTACAATGTAAATGAACATTAGTCAATTCTTTATGTTTAACACAATATTTGATAGTCTGCAAAAGGTCTGAATCACATAAGATTTATATTCAAGCTCTGAAGGAGAGCTTGTAAACAGTGAAGCCATTGATTTGCAAATATTTACAGTATCAAGATGATGAGGTCAGGTAAGCAAGTAAAAAGCTAGCATAATTCTGTCTTTCAGCAAGTGGAATGCTTTATTGTAAGAAGCAGGTGTATGTGGTTTAGAGAACAAACAACTGATTAGAAGTAATTACTGGAAATAGTGCCTCTATTTTACGATGTTAGCATGGTGAATTGGTACCAACTCTATAATGGAAACTCAAGCCTCAAGTCAGTTCAGAGAATAATTAGACAAACTCCCTTTTGATAGGCACAGCAGTGGCTCAAATAAAAGTTAAAAAACAAAATCACTGTTATTTCTCTACAAAAGCAAACATCAGTCCTGATATTATGAGCACTCTTGTGTCTGCTGTCTTAACATTACACACAATTTTACTTCATAAAAACTCATATCATGTAGTAAAATTCAATTTTAAACAACGTAAATATTTTAAATTTGGGTAAGCAATGCTTTATTTTATGTAAAAGATACAAAATGGTAGAAGTCCTGTAAAAAATGTCAGTATTACAGAAGTGTATCTTGATAGGAACTAAGGAAAAAAATTGGCAACAAAAGACAAATATTTGGATATGTAATTCTATCCAAGCAATAGTCTCATCCAGCAAGCACTTCAGCCAATATGGAATTTTCATGTGTGGGTAGCTTAGCTGAATTCAATTAAATGTTTTTGGACATTAGAAATTACAAATGTTAGATAAAATCCAAATGATGGATGATGCTATTAGCAGTATAATCTTATTTTAAGGAAGCTTTTAAAATCCATCATAATTGTAATACTTAATACTTTATTAAATTAATGAAACAATTAGGATAGATTCTGTTGGGAGTCTGTTTCCACTAAATACACATTTTTTTTTTCCTTATTTTATCTCATTGCCAAAATGTGCTTATTTTCTTATGACCAATAATATTTCACTGAGTTTAAAAATGGTAATGCTGGTCTGGTCTAAATGCTAAAGCAAAGCAAGCAACATAAATCTTACTGTGTTAACTCCCAGATGAGAATAATTTCATCTTTACAAATTTGTAATTAAGATTTTAAATTATAATTTATAATCTACTGGAACATAGTACACAAAATATTCAATTTTATTAAAAATGTATGATGTGAAAAAAAATTTCTTTTGTTTTTATACCTTCTTGTAGAGACACAATATTTCTATATCGGCCATTTTTTGTATTGTTTCAGTATGAGACAAGTCTTGTAGCATTCACGAGGTAAGGTAAACATCAAGATACTACACAAAGGCAAGACAGGACAAGGCAAGGGAAGGAAAAGAAAGGACCATAATGTTAATGCATTTATATTGAAATGTGTAGAAAAAAATACTGCTTTAGTCTAGTCATGCACAATACCATAATTTCAAAGAAGTAATATAACTATTAATAACTTTGAGATTCATTTTCCCTTTATTTATAACACTGAACAACCAACCAATTAAAGTCTTTGACACCTATGCAAAAACTTTCAAATATACAATGTAAATCAAATTATGCATTATGTTTGTTATGACTATGCTGAAATTTTGGGACATATGTAAGTGTAAAA
Organism: Oreortyx pictus; assembly: GCA_036925125.1. NCBI lineage: Eukaryota > Metazoa > Chordata > Aves > Galliformes > Odontophoridae > Oreortyx > Oreortyx pictus. The sequence goes on along the minus strand of JAUPFR010000001.1, from coordinate 46,156,140 downwards.
ATATAGCTTAATATGACAGAAGACATAAGCTAGGGATTGTGTATCTAGCTACAGCAATGAAAAACATATGCAGAATGACTTTTTCACTTTATTATAATTCTGAGTGTTAATCATTCACAGCAGGAGGTGTTTAAGAGGTCTGATGATTTGTTCTGATCAAAGCTGTCAGAGAAAGACATGATCCCTTCCAAGTGAAAAGAGCAAATTAATTACTCATTCCATATCCACTACTGGACACAGAATTGACACAGATATTCCAGTGGTTCTACTAGAGAAAGGAATTAGGTATTGCATTTTTTTACCTTATTATTTTTTTCCTATTTTATTTATTTATTTATTTCTGTTTTCTAGAGTAACAGAAGTTGTAGTGAGCTTCATTTCTCAGTACCCAGGAAATCTGAGATTATCATTTACTTTAATGATAGATCTTTTTCTCTATTTATCTACTTTACAGACTTTCAGCTCTGAGGATTTTCAAATTGTTTTAATTGGTGATCGTGTTGTTTGTTTGTTTTCCTTGTTACAGAGACCATCTGCTCTACCAAAAATCCATCAGTGACATATTTTTTTAACACTTAGGAATCTCAATTTATCTTGGACTTCACCACGAAGGAATCTCTGCTAATATATCTTATATTTCTGTTCATAGATCCTGTATGTCAAAAAAACGAATGAGATAGATACCATAATGACAAGGTACTTCAAGTTGTTGAGATTTAAGACAGCAATGAACAGGAAAGGACAAGGTGCTTCAGTGGAGTGACACTTGGATGATAGAATTTTGCATGCTTCCTTTATCATTATTGATTTTAAAAAGGAATTTAAAACCACTTGCAGTTGGAGATGTAATACCAAGGAGATCAGAAAGAGCAACCATATTTCAAAACAACTCTCAGCCTTTTATAGAATTAAATTTCATCAACTGGGTTGGAAATAAAAGGTCAAGCCTAGGTCTGTTGGGTACAGAGGTAAAAGCATATGTCTAATCTCAGCAGACTCTTTATCATAAAAAGTTGCAAAATTAGTCATGAAACATTCTGTTGGGAAATAATTGACTTTTTTGCATACTATATATGTACACTAATATAGTGAGTAGGAACATAACATATAGGTAAGACCTATTTCATAAAGTGTTTACAAGTAATAGAAACAATATTTCAAAGTACAATAAATAAATAAATAAATAATATTTTCATTCAATTTCAGACTTTCTTATGGCTTCTTATTTAGACAGGAATGGAAAATAACCTGCTAATGCACTGTAGTTACATTCTCCATCTGATAGTTTCTTAACTCTTCCAGATATCTATTATTTTTGACTTCTCTTGAGACAGTACTCAATCCTTTCTCTGCTTTTTAGCATAAACTTTGGTTAGGCTTGGTTTAAGTTCAGGCTAAACTTAGCTAAGCAAGTTTAGACTAACAAATCACTCGAGGAACCAGTAAGGTATATCACATAAAATAACTGAAGACTTTTTTCATCAATCTGTCTCCTGTTGGCTTTCAGACCTCTCTCACCTTCTTTGTAGAGAATTTCCTGGTGACTTTCAGCAGGAGAATTTTAGTGATGATAATTTCCCTGGCCTTTTTATCTGTCATTGCAACAAGACATCCTGCAGAGGACTAGATGGCTACATTCCTCACAGAACAATCGGTACATTTTTTTAATCTGTCTTCTAACCTTTCTCTCAGTTTCACCCAACATTGTGTGGATTTCTCTATCTCCATCTTGAATTCAATATCTAGAGGCTGACAACATTCTGGGTTTAAGCTAATTTTACATTAATTTAATTAATGCTGAACTTGAGCATATCTTCTTCTGTAGTTATATCTTGAGTTTGGTTGGATTCTGTCCCAAAGTATTTCAGAGTTGCTACAAAGGAAACAGTGTCTAAACTGATTTCATTCTCACTAATATGTAGATACATCCACAGCAAATAATGGTAAGTGTACTGTTATTGTGAAAAATATTATAGCTGCCCAAGGTAACAAAAAATCCTGACTCATCTACTTGCAGAAAGTGTTTTGTAAATTCAGCCAACAATTGCAACATGAAACAAGAATCTTTCAAAGATTTTCTACTTACATCATCTAATAACTATAGAACATAGATAAGATGAATCAGAGCTTATTTTCTTTGAACTGATAAAATATATGTGAGTTCTAACTAGTGAACAAACGAAGAGGAAGGAGGAAGTATCCTTGTCATCAGGTTCCATAGTCAGACAGTAATTGAATGAGAACTACCCTTTGACTGTACTATCTGCTGGATTTTCTTTTCATCTCTTTCCTCCCTACAAACTAACCTCTCTTCCTCATTTTGACTCTTAGAAATGATCTATCCAGACCATAGCTAAAAAGTCATATAGAAGATATCATCACCTTCCCTGGATTCAATTAGATCTCAGCCTTTATTTGAAATGTGACATTTAAGTTCCTGACAACACTTGCTTTCATGTATCCTTTTCATCTCCACCTCCTGTTTCTTCTTTTCAAACCTTCTCAGTTACAGAGCTACACCAGAAACTTCTAAGATGTTTTCTGTCAGCAACAAAATACACTGTCATTGGAAACTGTCTTAAAGCTAAGTGCAAGTAAAACTGGAAGCTGGACTGATTACCACAGCTCTTTCTGTACAACAGCACCCACCATCTCTTTGCCTTGATGTGATACAATTCACACCAGAATTGGGTTTCACTTCATAGGTTTGGATTGAAAAATACTCAACATGGTAGATCTGACTCTTGCTAATGAATTATCACTTTTTCAGATGCCTCAGATATACAAGTGGTCACAGTTTGTTAGCTGGGTATGTCAAAACAGATGTGTTTAGCAGATTATGACTTCTAATCCGTTTCTTTGCAACTTTGCTGGTCTCAAATACTCCTAATGTTCTCTTTTGTTTGATTGCTCATCACTAGGAAGACAGCTAATGGTACTATCTGTGGCAGCTTGACACTGCCATAAGTTTCCTGAGTGTTGAGCTAGCTGATAGCAAGTAATACCTGTCTTTTTTTTTTTTTTTTTTAATTAGAAAAAAGCTATGCTGTATGACTTAGCCCTCATCACTGATACTGTTTTTTCTGTTTTGTCTGTTTCTCTCATATCTGCACTGTTTGATGTATTTTGTTTTCAAGGATACAAGACAAAACTGTAGTAGTGAAAGTTCCATCCCTTCTCAATTAACCTTTTATCTTTCCTCCAGAAGGACAGTAATAATCATTAGCTTGACGATCTGAAAATATGAAGTAGAAAGACTTTTTCTTTTTTTTTTTTTTTTCTTCTAGAAACTCTTGGGGCCATTAGAATTTTAACATCTATTGAATATTTAGATTTTAGACTTTAGATTCAGTTTGCTTGCATGTTTTTCATGTTTAATAAAAGGAAAAAAAAGTAGTTTCCACTGTGGCAACTTTTTGTACAGGCTTAGGTCTTGGTGTTTGAATCTGGAGTGCATATAACTATTTAATTGTGCATGAACTGCAGTGTCAGAACACTGAACTCTGAGATCACTCTGGCTACCAGACTGTACACATCTTCTTTTGCACAGGGTACTTCTGCTTTTTGTATAACAAGTGTGCTGCCTCTAATGTTGTTCACTATCCTGCAATATATATGTTGAGGGCTATAGTGCATTAGAAAAATCTGCAGAGCTTAGGCTTTTTAAACTAAAACCCTGCAGCCTTACTCAGCCTAGTTTCTATCTGGCATTCACAGTCAGAGTTATGCTTCTGTATTGGTGGTGATTCAGGCAGTGCACCCAAAGGAAAATTAGATGGGTCCAGTAAACTTTGTCTAGCAAATGCAGATTCACAGAAATTGCTTTGAGAGTTCAGCAAAGTGTTACCTTAGTACTTCATTGTCTAAGTTGATGAGTATACTCAACTTCCTTGGACAAATATGGATGAAAATGGAGAAAGTTGTAACTGAATTTGGAAAAAATAATTCATAAGACTGGATACAAACTCAGTCAAACCAATAAAACCAGGACACAAATATGTCCACAAAACAGGTGACGGAGTGTTTTGCATACAATGCAGTGAAAGACAGTGACAGTTAAGAAATTAAGCATTTTAGCCTCACATATATTACTGTGTTCTGCTACAGGAGTACTACTCAGATGAGAATTTACATGATAGAAATTTGGATTGTAGGATACAACCTCCACTTTTGATCTAATTAGAAGAAAAGCAGAATGAAAAAAAAAAAAGTAATTACATGAAATATGACCACATTTATTAAAGACAAACCTGTCCCAAGTTTTATCAGCTCACGTTCCTACAAATGGTTTTGTATTTCTGTCTCTATTGTTTTCAACATAGAAAATTGAAAATACCTTTTGGATATGGAGATCTTTAAAAATATGTTTGTGTGGGAAATGAATGTCATGAAATTACTAGCTGCAGGCAGAGTAGATTATGTTACCACTTCTACTGTAACATGGACTAAGACAGTATCTGATGGGTTTCTCAAGTAGGCATGTTACAATGTATTGGGACAACTCTCCTGATGTGTTCTCCATACTGAGAGCAAGTAGTTCAGTATGTGGCTTCAGATACCACTGGGAGTAGAGAGTATTCAACCTTGAAGAGCCAACACTTGCATTAGCAGTGAGGTGGTGGTCCTGCTTATTTCTTAGTCACTTTATAAGCTTTGATATGAAATATTACAAACAATTGTAATGCTGGTATTTCTCCCTATGTTTGTTATTACTTCAGACTATGGGTGTGTGAGCTGAAGACTAAGAAACAGCCAGATAAGAGTCGTGGTCTAAAGAATGGAATTTTTCTGTTTTATTTTTCTTCAGGGTTTGCCTTGGTACTTGGGAGCATACAGTGCAAATTTTAATAGCTTTTTCCTGCAAACACTTATGCACATGATTTTTTATGTGAGAATAATCTTCAGTGTGTTACTCGCAGCAAGAATCAGGTCCTATGCATATGATGGTATTATGAAAGACATGCAGGTCACTTTAACAGATAGTGGTCACAAATTTCCCCTTAAATAAGAAACGACAAGGAAAATGTGAAGAAATGTCATTACTTTCTTTTGTCATTTTGTCTTGCACAGAATTGGGCCATTAAAAAATTCAGTATTCTGCAAATTACAGCAAAACATTCAGAGGCCTAAAAGTGGTGTTGTTATTTTTTTAATATTTATTTTTCTAATATAGTTCATAAATTGTATTGAAATTCACTGTTTAGATAAAATGTTTAAAAATTACAATGATTAAAAAGTTAAAAATGATTAAAAAGTTTGGCTATATATGTGATACACTAGAGCAGTGTCGCTGGACAGTTACAGAATTTTGTACATATGAAAGACTATATTTTATCTTAAGAAATTAATTTCTCAGACAAATGTTACCATAGAGTCAGACTTCCTTCTGTTAATGCACGTGGGCTGGAGAACTTGTGAGTCATTCTCTCCCTCCTTCCTACTTCTACCTTACCCATTTCTTGCTGACATTCAACCCAGTTTCCCCAATTCAGCTTGACAGTCTGCATGTCTAAATACACTGCTCTTTGTTTTCTGCTGAGAGACGAGAAATACGATCAGGCTACTCTCATCTCAAAGGATCTGCACTGTATTCTGTCTCTGATGCACAACATCCCACCAGAGTATTGGATTGTTTATCTACTTGCACTCAAGCTTATCTTCCTCATCTCGTAATGTAGTACATTAAAACAAGTCTCTTGCCTTATTTGTTTGCTCACTGCTTTACCACTGGCAGTCCTCTTGCTGTGTGTTTTGCAGTAGTTGCACTTCACTTAAGAAGCATACACCTTAAAAAAAATTTTAATGGTGAATTAGGTTAATCATTGAGTTGACTGAAGACTCGTACCATAGGAACTCTAACTATTCGAGATACAGTATAATGTCTGTTGAAATACTAGTAATTAAGAAAAAATGATTTAAGGGGTCAGTCATTGTCATAACTAGTCTTCTGTCAGGAGTCCTGTATTTTAACTGTAAAACTTAAATCCAACTATCTCATGGACTCTAAAACCTAAAATTTTCAACATTTTGTGGAAGATATTTCAGAAAAATTAACATTTTTGTGACTTTAATTGTAATGTCTATCTCACTGAGTTCACTGCTTTCCTCACTGCCTTACTTGTTAGAACCCAGATGGATTTTTAATTCAAAATAAATAAATAAATAAATATATAAATGCAAGAACTGTTGTCTAAAATCCTACTTCATGGAAAAATTCTTCAAATTACTGTCTAGAATATGGCTTTATTTCTACAGTCTTTCCTCATTAAGAACAACATAAGCATGAGCCCTAATTTGGACACGTTTATAGAAGGTCATATTTTCACAGTCACCTAACTGTATGACAGTAATAGAATGCATTTATCTGGCATTTCATTAAGGTAAAAATATTCATAGAATGAATAATAGATTGGATGAGGTTGGAAGGGACTTCACAGACCATCTGTGAGAACCTCTCCAAAAGTAATGTTTCCTATTTTAATATCTTAGGCCATGAAGTAAGAGGCAGATTTTGTTAATGGCAGTAGAAGCTGAACTTTCCCACTGATAATTCCATGTTGCTGCCATGTGACAGACAACAGCAGAGGGACAGTCTGACACAATGACATCTGACATGGCAGTGCATACGAAGCAAAGGGGTGTCACTGAATTCTTCTTAATAATACTTTACTGTCACCTAGGTATTTTTAACTTGTGCCAAAATGACCAACATCGTGTATCTTTTTACACGTAGAGAAATGGAAACCTCACAGAATTTCAGCTGTGATTCATGACAGTTCTTGTGATCAGGGTTGAACATAAAGCTCTCCTCCATCCCTCTTTTCCTCTCTTACTCTCCTTGGAGACACCCGCTAAGAAAATGGGCAAAGTTTTTAGTCAAGCAGAGAGAATCACCGTTTGAATATGCCTTCTGCCTTACTAGGGTCCTCCTCATTGTGAAGCTAGTACTGTCCCAATGTAAAGGTCTTCTCTGAATGTATATGTATGAGAGGAAGGAAAGTAAGGCATTTGCCTGTTCCGGACACTGAAAATTATGACCAGTTTATACTTTAAGAGAATATTAGGAGAAAAAGATCAGACAGTGAATGACAGATTGCTGGCTTGTTGGTATTCTTACTGTTTATTTCCCCATCTAACAGTAAGTCCTTCGCAATTGTTTTTACAAGCTTCATGGAAATTCCTCCCATGCAAATCGTCCTAGCAGTAGATAACAGTAAGTGCTGATTGTGCTGACCTGCATGCAATTCAACTTTTCAAAAGCCCTTCCATCTACAAGAGCACTCATCTGCTCTGCTTCACAAAGGCTATCACTTTTATCTTTCTCCCAGTGGATGCAGCACTCATGAGAGGTAACTCAAATAAGAGGTCAGAGATTTGAATCCTTATGCATCAGTTCTCTTAATCCATCCCTGACAGCATCATTTACTGATGCCCATTTATACCACTCAAGGATAATGCACAGTAATGTCACAAAAGGGTGTTAATTCTGAGAAATTTTCTAGACCTCCTCGCAGATTCCAGCTAATCAAAGTATTTTTTTTTTCAAATGTTCATCTTTAAATATGTTTAAATGTTTTCTCTCAAAATCAAAATATAAGCAGAAATAGCCTGTCATTAGTATTAAACATTCCATGTTAAATGTAAACTGTTTTCTTGGGAGAAAAAAAGTGAAAGAAAAAAAATAAAAAAAACAGACCACATAGAACACTAGAACATAATGATTTTTTTTCCAAAAAATTATACTTAAAAAGCCTGGAAACAGGGTCATTTGTATATATCCTGTGGCAATAAAATCACCTTATCTTCGGAGCTTTTGGCTCCTCTTCTTCCTGTTCAGATATCTGTTCCTTGTCTGACTCAACTTTACGCTGAGATTAATGAAGACAGTCAAGAGAGAAAAGCAAGAGAAGCACAGAGATCCTTCCTGGGTGGAAGGGAAGTCTGGAAAGAGACATATCTGCAGGGATTGCCATATAATTTTTTATTCATTCTTGGTTTCAGAATCACATAAAGCAAAGAGGCTGGTTAGAACAAATCAGTAGGAAGTACTGCAGGTGTAGCACGTGCTACAGGACATTGTTTGATAGTATGGAAAGAAAGCATGAAACTGACAGGGCAGTTTCAGAGTTTATGACAGTATCAAACCAAACTTCGTGCTAAGATAACCAGTTACATTTGCCACTAATTCCATTAAAGTTACATTTTTAATTCTTGCGCACTTGACAACTTCCAGTTGAATATTAGAGTACTTAAATACAGGGGCATTTTCTGCAAAGGAAACACAGTACAGAAAGGAAAAAATTCATCCAAGTTCTTAAATATAGGGACTCTAATACAGGTCTCAGTGTAAGCATACTGTACAGGAAGGAAATTGTTCTATCCAACAAAAAAAATATTTTTTATGTAAAAATGTAAGTATTTTAATTCAAAAAGTGGTGAAATTAAGGAGATATAGACAGTTTTGTTCGGTTTTGCTTTTTTTTTTTTTCCTGTAGTTTCATGACAAATTACTTCTACATATTTGTCCAAAATACAATAAAGCTCATTCAGCAGACAAATAACATTAAGCTCAGGTGTTTCACAACCAGATATACAAAATCTATTTGTTAGTAAGCTCTTTTCACATTATTTTAGCCTACCTTCTAGCAAATACGTCAGTACTCTAAGGCATACCTTGTTAACCGTCTACTAAAATTATAACAACTGGTTTGATTGCTTCAGCATTGGGGAGTTAATGACTAAAATAGACTGCTGGCAACAACAGAGCCATCTTTCTAAATCATGTCAATTAGCATCAGAGTTTCTTCCCTCAGATATCCCAGGAGTCCCTTTTCTGTAACTTCTTGCTTGATACAAACAAAATCATTGGTTTTTCCTATATATCTGATACTTTTTTTTTAATGTTATTGTTGTCTTAATGAGCTGCAGTTGTTGATAGCATTGTCAGCTGCAAGCATTCTTTGAAGAAAGAATCTTATCCCAGCAGTAAGCTAGAGTATCAAGTTGCAAAGCCTCTAAAGTACAGCTGTCCTTCCACCTGACCTCAATTTACACGCTATTTAATGAAGTGTTCTGGACTGTGTTGAAAAATTGTGTTGTAATTTATTCTTTGATCTTAAAACTTGACAGTAAATTTATTAATAGTAAAGTTTCTGAGACATAAATTTGATACATATTCTGGCATGGTCACTGCCCATCTACCAATGTATTGCAAGTCATTTTTTAAGGGAGGCAGAAGTTGTTTTCTAAACAGTTGGTGCTTCACTCAGAATGGTAAATTAAAGCACCACAGAAACAACAAATTCGTGTATGCAGAAGTAACACATTACAGTGTATATTTTTGAACAAAGATAGGAGACCATTAGGAAACAGATGAGTGACTCAGTTAACTGTGGGTTAGTAAAAATTGAAACCCATCTTCCTGAAACTGCAAAATAGTGCTAAATATTACTGTATGCAATCACTGAAAATATACAATATAGATTTCTGATGCAGATAGGAATAGACACCCCTAGATAGGAAGAGTCACCCCTCACTCTGTCTTGAGGTCAGAAAGAGTATGTGACTTGCTGATGCCAATTATATCAACTAACGTAGGAAGTTTCATCAGTTCAATGCATTTTTTCCATGTTTCCAAATTGTTGTTGTACAAGCAACATGAAACACAAAGGATCCCACTGAATTTAAAGGGCCTAACCAGAACTTAGAACTGATGAGGACCTGATCCAATGTTATACATAGAAAAATTTACTTTGACTTATATGAAATTTACAATATACAGAAAGAAATAGAAATGCATATATTAAGTGGTATAGTGATGATGCTACAAGTTATTTAATTTTCTGCCTTTTTGATTAATATGGACTAATCTGGCAATGAAGAAAGATCTATCTGAGAATAGATCTTGATATGGAAAATTTCCATTTTATAGACAAGAAAAAAATAACTGTCTAGGTTTTCAGATGAACAGATCTGTGTAGTTTGGGAAATCTTATGAAAAGAATCAGGTCCAGAAAAAAAGAGCTTTAAGAAAGAGTTTCAAATTAATACATGTTTGCAAAAGAGGAATGAGAGGTTCTTGCATAATGATGTCCATAAAGTCGGAGTATGACCTGGTTATAAGGAAACATAAATAAAAGCTCCCAGTATTCATGAAAGGAGACAGATTTGAATTTAGATCTCCCATAGACTCAAGAAATGTTCACCTTCAGTTAGTTACTTTCTTTTTCCTCAGGAATCTATTTTTTGTAGACATACACACTATATACCTGCTATATCTTTCCTATCAGCTCCATTGAATATATTAAAATTCCAAATATTGTACATGAAGCATCAGTGTAGCTCATATGTTGTCTGACGTCAGGTTAGATCCCAATAGAGAATAGAAAAGCGCCTACAAAGCACAGCAGCTTGTGGAGAATATTTTCCTTCTTGCATGCTGTTTTTCTACAGGAGTTCAGTTGTACTAATAAATGGAAAGTAAATCAGTTAAAAAGACCAAAAAAATCCCAAATAAAAAAAATTTTGATCTGACAGAATGATACTAATATTTGCTCAGTTTTTACCTCACTTTAAAAACATTAAAAAAAAGATAAATGAACATTCTAGAAGCTGCGCTGTAGATTTTAAGCCTTTGTTGTTTCTACCTTCTACAGATAACTGAAATTTATTAAGCTGTATTGAAACTGCAAGCTGCTACAGAAAGAAAAGATTCATGTACTACCATAAAATCTGTAAGTGTGGCTTGCAAAGCTTGTGCATCAGAACTATGAATGGGCTTTTACATTATGATTATCTAGACAAAATTCTCTAATAACTGAGGTGGAAATCAGACAACATGAAAGAAGGCAGCACGAGGACTAGAGTTTTCTGCCATGTGTTGTTCCCTCTTGTCCCTTCGCTGAAGATCTATCAAACAAAGAGGACTCAGGAGGCTCCTCAGGATGCATATTCCAGATCCAAAGGGCACCCCATTAACACTTAGAGGAAGTAAAAACTTGTTATGTGATTCAATTTCAGTTGCTATCTCTGAAGGTATTAGGAATAAAGAACACCCAGGCTAATCCATCTTGCTATGCACTGAGAAAGCAAAAGAGGTAAAGTGAGGAAGACAGAGGAACACAGAGGTCAGAACTGTACTTTTATGCGAGTGCTGGGGGAGAGTAGTGATGGCAGAAGAAAAGTTGTTTTACGCCGGTGCAGCTGTTTCAGAAAAAATATTAAAGAAAATATGTGCTTCAAATTTATTTTGACATTAATTGTATTCATCTCCTGTTATCACAGAATAATAGGATGCCTTGCATTGGAAGGAACCTTAAAGATCATCTAGTTCCAACACTCTGCTGTGGGTAGGGTTGCTAACCACTTAATCAGGCACTACATCAGGTTGCTCCATCCAACCGGGTCTTGAATGCTGCCAGGGAAGGAGAATTCACAGATTCTCTGGGCAGTGTTCCAGTACCCAACCACTCTTTCAGTGAATAATTTAACCTTGACATCTAATCTAAGTCTTCCCACTTTTAAATTAAAATAATTGCCACCAGATTGGTCAGGCATGACCTTCCCTTGGTGAAGTTCTGCTGACTGTCTCTGATCACCCGCTCATCCCTCGTGTGTCTTAACATGTCTTCCAGAAGGATCTGTTCCAAGATCTTCCCAGGCACAGAGGTGAGGCTCACCAAACTGTAGTTCCCTGGGTCCTTCTTCCTCCTCTTTTTGTAAATGGAAGTGATATTTCCCTTTTTACAGCCACCAGGGATTTTGCCTGAAAACCATAACTTTTCAAATCTGATGGACAGTGTTTTGGCAACCACATCAGCTGGGTTCTTCAGGATCCTGAGATGCATGTCACCCAGCTCCATAAACAAATATACATTCCATGATTCTTTGAGAGGAGAATAAAAGGGAACTCCCAGCATGTAGTAAATCTCTTCAAGGTCATGTTTATTTCAGGATCTTTTATATATATATATATATATATATATATATAATTAGCCCTTGTTATTGATTCTGGTTCTGGTCACTGATGCTATCAGTGCTGAAAGTCAGTGATGGAAGCCCCAGCACAGCCATCTTGCAAGCTTCTGCTGTGGTTTAAGTTCACTGGATGAGAACTTGACAGCTTCCTAATGGCTAAACTTGTATGTGCTCTTTGCAGAACTAATATCTATATTTTATGGATATATTCATAGAATAACTAATGAGCAAAACAGGATACCCAAGCTGGTGGTCACCATATTACTGGACTGGCATTCTGAACAGGGAATCTACAGTATCCAAATGTCTTCCTTTAAGAATAAAGAAGTTTCAAGTTGTCAATGGCTGTATAGCCACAGTAGGACTGTGTTTATTCACTGCAATAATCAAATATCCATAATGTATGCAAAAAAAATAGCGTAGTTTAAACATTCTTCCTTTTGCAGAGCTGTACCACAATGGTTCCAATTAAGTATCCAGACAAAAAGACAGCAGGTCAGATTTCAGATTGCTACTGTGGTCCATTCACAGCGTGACAAATATTAAGATGCACGCTTTCCACATAAGTATTAAGTTGTATGCTTTCAACATGAGTGGAAAACAGAAAGTGAATGCAAGTTATAAATATTTCATGTAAGTAAAATCCAAGGAAGCAATTGCTTTGCATTCTGTTATGCTCTTTTATCTCTTCTGAATATATTGTCTGGTGAAAACAAAATCAGATTGTGCTCTTTGGTTTAACTTTAAGAACTGTTGACAGATTATAAAGTTTAGGTATACAACAGTCAGACTTATTTTTCCTTTAGTAACTTCTTAGTCATTCTCTGAAGAAGAGACCTTGACAGTGCCTACAAGCAGTCACCACTAAGCAGATTCAACCCCTATGAAGCCTTACAAGCAGTGTGCTATTGCAGCAGGCACCAAATGCTTGTCCTAGTACAGTATTTTTGTTTCTGTAACTTTACCTCCATTCTTTCTGGAGTAAGCTTCTTTTCTTGTAGTCTCTTTGTTCTGATCTCTGTAGCAACTTTCACTAGCAGCATTTTCTTCGAAGATTGACAAGTCGTAGTTTTTGCACTGTGAACTGCACATTCAAATAGAGTATTCAGCCTTTTAATTTGTCTTCCTGGCTGTGAAAGGACCTTGCAGAAAAGCCTGGATTTAGTTGTTCACCCTCTAAAAGTTGACTTTTAATATAGCTTTCCTACACAGGCAGGAGGTGAAATTATCTTTCAAATACAAAGGACAGCATTTCATTCTGCCAAGGTGACACACAGCATCACAAGAGTTTATTCTTGGTCCCCTACTGACAGTGCAAGTTAGGCTGAGACAGAGAGCATAACCCTGATTCCAGGGATTCCCTAGATATCGCTAATTACAGACTACCTCTGCCTTAAGCTTGAAGAGTTGTGAAAATAATCAATAATTAATATATTTAATAAAATATCAAGAATTAATATTAAAAAGTTCCAGTAATTACAGGAAGAAAATGTGTTGGGCATTTCTTGTGATGTTTTAATGTGTATATTCACCCACAGAATTCATCAAGGACTTCATAAAATAAACAATCTTATGTGCATTTTGAGTCAAGAAAGTTATTTATTGGCAGAAAGGATGTGTTATTTAGGCTGTGGTCCCACGTCTTAAGAGATTTCGATAATGCAAGTTAATAACAAGTTTATACTAAAAGTAAATTCATTTACAATCATTGAATAAGACATTATGCATGACTCGTAGCCACCAACAAAACATATTTCACAATTCTGTAATCAACAGATGAATCATAATTTCATTTCAGATTTGAAGTAATTTTTAAATCTATTTGAAAATGTGTGTTGCGGGCACTCAGAAAAGATTCTGAGCCATTTACATTTTACCTCCCCTGGTTCCAGTTTCTGTGACTATTATCTGTTTCTGTTAGGAAGCTTTTTTAGGTATAATTAAGTCATTTGCTTATTTAATGCAAGAGAATTTTGACAAGGCACAATCATTCCTTTAATGTTAAGAAGTTCTAGTGCTATGGCATTTTATTACAATTAATCACATGCATTCTACACGAATCTTACTTTGAATGTTAAGTTTCCCACACATAATAATGCAGTAGTGATACATGGATATACTTATCATTGCTGTGCAGCTTCTAGCAGTAAATAAACAACACACACACACACACAAAAAATAGATTTTGTGTGGTAGTGGTTGTGTGATGTGCTTGAGGGACAAAATGCCACCCAAAGAGATCTAGAGAGGCTTGAGCTGTGGATCCAGGAGAACTCATGAGGTTCAGTAAGTCCAAGTGCAAGGTCTTTCACTTGGCAAACACTACTATTGGTACAAGCTGGCAGATGCAAGGATAGAGCACAGCCCTTCTGAAAAGAACTGGGGGTACTGATGGATGGGAAGCTGGATATGAACCAGCAATGTGCCCTCACAGCCCAGAAAGCCAGCCGCATCCTGGTCTGCAACAAAAGAAACATGGCCAGCAGGAAGAGGAAGGTGATCCTGCCCCTCCACTCTGTGCTTGTGAGGCTGCACCTGGAGTACTGCATTCATGTGTGGAGTCCTCAGTACAGGAGAGATATAGACCTGATGGAGGGCATCCAGAGAAGGGCCACAAAAATGATCCATGGGATGGAACATATTTCCTACTAGGACACTCTGAGTGAGCTGGGGCTGTTCAGCCTGGAGAAGAGAAGGCTGTGAGGTGACCTGGTAGCAGCCTTTCAGTATCTAAATGGGAGCAGTAAGAAGAAACAGGATATACAATTTAGCAAGGTCTGCTGTGACAGGAGAAGGGGAAATGTTTTCATACTAAAGGAGGGAAGATTTGGAGTGGATATAAAGAATGTTTTTCACGGTGAGATTGGTGAGGCACTGGAACAGATTGCCTACAGGGGGTTGGATGTCCCATCCCTGTCTGAGCAACCTGATTTAGCTGTAGGTGTCTCTGTTCATTGCAGAGGAGCTGGACTAGATGGACTTTAAGGGTCACTTTCAACTCAAACAACTCTATAACTTTATGATAGGTTCACAGGATAATTCAGGAGGTTTTAGTCCAATCTCCTGATCAAAGCAGGATCAGTCATGAGGTCAGATGAGGTTGCTTTGGGCTTTGTCCAATCTAGTCTTGATAATCTCCTAGGACAGAGTTGTTACCTAGTTACATTTGTTTAGACATAAGCAATTTTGTTTATGTTAGACACAAATGTAATTTCAGAAGTAGATATAATTTTTGGACAATTCACAACCCCATTTTGAAACACATACAAATCTGCACAGGATTGAAAAAGTGGGAAGTAAATATTCTCACACTAATTTGCTGCTGTAATATTTTATGATAAGAGTGAATGGTGCTGCATGTAAGCCTTTGTTCAATTCTGTCCCTATAAATTATTATGTCTAAAAATACTATGCATTTTAGAGAAAATAATCAGTCCTTAGTGTACTCAAATCTCTTTCTTCTACAGTATAGAATAATGTTGCCTAATTATCTTGCAGGGGTGTCGGGACTCCTACCTTATTAGCATCTTTAATGCATTTTGTCACCTTCAGACTAAAGGCACAGATAATGGCAACAGCAGTAGCTATGAAGTGTAGGTCACACTACAAGGGAGGATTAATGGCCTGGTTTTACTTTTGCAAATGATAGTAAATAAATCTTAATGAGTTTGCAGACAGTCATTGCACTGCAGGTAAGAGTAATTACAAAATCTAGTTTAGAGCTCAAAATTTTCAAGTGCAGAAATCAGAAATTAAAGGAAAAGTTGAAACAGTGACCCCACTTTCACAACCTACTGAAAGCAGAATATGGAGAGTCATCTGCATAGTCACGGAGTGATTCCTGTGCCACCGAGTGATTTCTGTCATTTTTAATTTACATCTCCCAAAACTCACAAAATTACAAAAGTTAGAGGGTTCTGAAACACTACATTTCTGATACATTCTATAGTTGCTGGGGTTTTGACTCCTAAATTCTCATTATTTGTAATGATCTGGTACAATGCAGTTCTTCAGGTCTTTTTCATAAACTGAAGTTCAGGGTTGCTGTGGGGTAGGTCAGGTTGACTTTAGAGGTCCCGTCTGTTCTCAGAAGTGTGGTAATGTGCTAGTTTAGGCTTATCTCCTTACATATTACAATGATCATTAAAAATGAAAGCACACCATCTTTGAGAATGAGAGGTCCCATGGAAGAAATTCATGCTGTGTTGTGATCCATGCTGCAGGCATTTCATATCCACTTATATTAAAAATCACAGGAAAAAGGCAATCTTGGAACTTGTTCACAGTGACAATAGATCAGGCTTCCTTAGAGTTCCCACGTGTCCTACATTTCTGGCAATACAAGGACCTGGCTTCAAGATCTTACTCCAGTCTTGGGAAATACAAAATTAAATCACTGTAGAATTAAGCTGGTAGTAGAAGTTAGGTCCCATACTGTGGGGAAAGAGATGTTGTTTTTGCATAGCAACAGAATGTTGTGAAACCAAAGGGATGCATCTCAGGGCTCATGATTCAGGACAAGTTTCTGCTTGCTGTTAGGACCAAAGAATGTGTACATTAACAAGTAAGTTAGATAGTAAATAGGAAAAGGGGGAATTGGGATGAAAGAAGAAAGGAGATGTCCTTGCAAAATAAAATCTAACAAGAATAGGTTAAAGAAACTTGTAGGTATATGGCAGGAGATGCTACCTTGGCAACTACATGTAAATTCTGCTTGCTTTACAGGACAGAGGAAGACGATCTTTGTCAAACAAGACACAAAGATAATTCTAGTTAGAGAAAGCAACAAACTTTGAATTTGGATTACAAAGCATGTATGAACAATGGAAACAAAGTGTGTGGGGGGGTGAGGTGGTACTAGTGTGTTACGTCCTACATTCAGTAGGACGCTCATTTTTGCAAAAATGTAAAATAAATCGTGATTCATAGCAAATTCTGCCTGAGCCAGGATACTGAACACGAGCGTTTCTCACACTACTTCTCAGTTGCCTAAATTTATGAAGATTGTGAAAAAAAGGGATTGAATGCTGACTCTGATAAAACATCTTATTGAGAAAACAGACTGAAAAAATCATTTTAAAAGGCAAAGACGATGTCAAATTAAAAGATCATAAAGAGGTGTTTTTTGGGAAGTGTCTATACTTACCTTGTATTTATTTCAAACATATTCCAATGTTTTGCTTCAAGTCTACTTTGGTTAATATTAAATTATTATTATGTTATATTATATAATCTTCCACAAGAACCTCAAGACACATAAAAATTATATTTCACAAAACGGAGCGAATTTAACTTATATTCTCATTCTACCTGCAGTGGAATAACTAAACATAAGTTTCAAACAGATAGTAAAATTAAGCTTTATACTTTGAAGAAAAAACTATTACACACCAGCTAATTGCTGAAGTTTTCTTTTAATTAATGGCAATGTTACTTTTAGATAGGCAGTAAAATTATTCACAAGGATTCAGGAAAGGAAAAAAGATATCAAAGCCCTTGCGATTTTCATACAGTGTTTGTAATTAATGTTTTTGTTTTACAACAATATCCACTCATAGTTGATCCTCTTTGACTTGCAATATATGCACAATATATGAATATGGCATCATCAACTCTCTCCCTTCCTTTTTAAGATTAGTTACAGAGCTGAGATGCAGACAATGCTATTAATGCCTTATCACAGTTACTTATGATGGAACATTTTCCATAGGAAAGTGAGTCTGGAGTTTTTTAATCTTGAATGCAGTATAGGAAGAAAAGACACGATAAAAGAGCACATAATGAGCACAAATATATCCAGTCCTCATCACTGCTTCCTTCTAGGCACCAAGTTGAGCAAGCAGTGGAAGCCCTTGTTAAGAAGTCAGAGAAGACTGTGAAGTGTGGGAGAATGGAGATGAGCCGAAAGTATCTTTACAGGAAAAGGTGTCACTTACTACATCAAACACTTCCTACAAAATAATACTTCCACTGCTTCAGTCAAAAAAGAGATTTAGTGTGCAACAATTTCCTCCACAGACTTGAAATGTGACTAAATCAATGTGCTCTTAAACAGATGTGAGTGAGAAAAGTATAGGAACATTTCAAAGATGGACAAAAAAGAATTAACAAATCAACAAATGCAAGTCAGTCTCCCTACAGAAATCAGAAAATTAAATGACTTCAGTAGAAACATTTAGTTTTGAAACATTTTGTTGAAAGATATTTTTCAATTTTCAACTGTTTTCTTTCTTGAAAATCTGTAGTCTAAGTCAATTAGAATTTCAAAATGAAGAGTTCTATTAAATATCCTAATACTTTCCACTGAAAAAAATGACACCACTGTGAAACAAATATATAAACATTTTAAAGTCATACTTGAGATACAGTTCTAATCATTAATTTTTTGGTATGTTAATATACATATAATTAAATGCAATTGTTTCCATCACACATCTGATAGCTGTTTCCCCACTTCACACAGGAAATGACATCATGGAATCTACTGGTGACTGCTGACAGCATAAGGGAGATGACAGTAATGCAAATTTGCCTCTACACAGCACAACAATTCCCTGCAGTATATTTTCTATTGATATTTTGTAAAAATGACTTCCATACAGTATATTTCAGGATCTTCAAAGTGTGCTTTTGTAACCTGACAGCTTCATAATGAAGTTGTACTGTGCTTTAAATACCATTTCTTAACATCTAAGAAAACATATGCAAACAAACGAAACCTAATATTCTATCAAATGTCTCATGATGTCATGGCAGTCCCTCAGCAGCAGTACCTTCTGTTTTCATTTCTCACAGTATCATTCATTACAGACTCCTCATTATCTCAATACATCTCATGTAATCAACTGATAAACTAATACGTATTTGACCAAAGGATACAAATATGGAGACAACCAATAAAAAGCCTGATCCTGGAGATAATTACTTCACCTATGCAACAATGCTAAGCAGTAGCACCAGTTGAATAAGGAGTCCCATTTCGTGATGGGTATTTGTAACTAAATATTTATAAAATTAGGACTAAAAAGAGTGTAAGAAACACTGTGTTCAATGAAAGTAGGATTGGTAGGCTTAAAGAGAACACAGAGAACAAATATTTTTAATTGTACTGGTGGTAAGTGTGCACAAAGTAGGCACATAAGAATGTAGAAAAGTGTTTCAATGTTACAATTTAAAAGGAAGCAAAACCAGAGACACCTAAGGATATTTCCTGAGAATATCTCAAACCAATTAGCTGCTTGGATTAACTTAAATAAAGTTGCATCTATCCATGACTAGTACTTCCATTAACAAGGAAGGGTGCAGTGAAAAGGTCAGGATGATATTTCCAAGTGGCTCATGACAAATTCCACATTATTTCTATCACACAAACTTACAACATATTTCAGTTACTGCTTTACTAAAAATAATAATAAAAAGATCCCTGATATTAGATTCAAAGATGAAAACTAATGTACTGTGAAAAAGAACTTCAGTACAGTATTATATTAAAGGACATTTGCCTTTTAAATCTTCATTTTACAGGCCATTTAATATTTTCTTAAATGAAAACTGACCCTGGGAAAAAAAGAAAACAACACAGCATATCCTGAACTAAATTGAGATGGATGTAACAAAGCATGCAACCCTGCTCCTGTTCTCTGAAGTTACCATGGAAATAATACATAAGGTACAAATTGCTCCCATGGGATATTCACAGAATCACAAATTGCTAAAGAAATCTTCTGAGCACTTTAAAAAGCAGTTAAAAAAGCTGAAAACACAAACTTTATTTTTTTTTTTCCAAAATGAACCATAAGTGAAACAAAGAGTGGTGAATTGATAGCTCCTTAATTGATTGAATGTTACCTATCTATCAAGATTTCCTGCAAGCCATCACAAAAATTGCTGTGTAAAAGAGAATGATACAGTATCAAATTTAGAAGAAAATCACTTCTTCACCCTCTGAACTTCTTCCTGATTCAGCAAAACACTCAGGACATCTTTAATGTTAAGATACAATCGCTTTCAAAAGAAAGCTTCTACACATTTTGCCTCCGGTCTGTATGTAAACCCATAGAATTATATGATGAACAAATACTTCCACTCATTCCAGAATTGAGTGTATTATGGAACTGACATTATGGCAAAGAATACTGGAAGCTGATCAAGGCATTAGAGTCAGATCTGTTGCCAAGAAAATGAGAGAACTGCAATGAGTATATATATATACGTGTGTGTGTGTATATGTATATTTTACTTATGCAGTAATATATTCAGGTAGTGATGAAAGACATAACAAGTACCATTATAAGACAGCACTTGGCCATCTGTGCAAAACTACTTTTTTTCTAGCCAATTTTATTCTTGTTACGTGTAATGACAGACAACAAGAATGAGGTTTGCTGAAATTATGTTATTTATGTATAAAACTAAAGAAAGACAGAAAATAAACAAGGTAGCTGTAACCTAAATGAGAATCATAAGGATAATAGGATTTAGTACAGAATAAGAAAAGTTTTCAGTGGGGTGAAATGGAGCCTGATGTCTATTAACAAGGTCTATTTTTGGCACTCTAATCTCCAAAGCAAGATAAGAAATCTAAAATGAAATTTACTCACAGTGTGAGCTGATCTCTAACTGCTAACCTCTGTGGGACATGTGTGGGGCTAAATTATCTTCTAATTGCTTTTGTTCTTTCTTTTTTTATTTTTTTTCCACCGCAACTTCCTACCCATGGTTTGTTAAGTTTTTGAAAATGATATAGAGAACATGTTTCTTGGCTTGAGGGCATGACATGTATTTTTCATTCGATTCTGACGTGATTTTTAAACTGTTTACCTGAAATGGAACCAAATATTCAAGGAGCCCTGAAGTTTTACTGCATTAAATCTGCAAGAGACATAATCCTACATATATGTATATGTACAGGTATAGGTATAAGTATAGGTATATGTACACACATACAAATTACAGAATTTCCAGCAGCTGGAAAGCACTGCGTTTTTACATATATATTTTCATAGAAAATCATTTTTGTACATAGTAGGATTCAAATTTCTTTGTTCTTTGTAGTGTAAATATGAGCTCAGATGAGGAACAATGATTCATCACAGCTGTGTGGAAAGTTTGTATAATATACAAGAGCAGTTTATAAAGCATCAGCAATTTTGTTCTTTCATTTTTCAGAGTCACGTTGCTCTTAAAAATATGTTAAATTGCATTTTCATGTTACTTTTCCATATGAACACGAAGCTAGCAAGCTTTAAAAAGAATGATACAACGTGTTTCCATTTAAGTAGGTGGATAGAGTGCTGGCTCAGGATGGAAGAAGGCAGAAAAAAAGAAAGCATGTTCTCGTGCCTAACTAGTTAATTCAGTAACTAGTAGTCTCTTCTTTATCTAGTTTGAGTCATTATGTCATGAATTTAATTTTATTGTTAGAGTATGTACAGCCAGCACACCTGAAAACATGTAGTTTGTAATTACCTTTTGTTATTTTACTTTTTATTTACATAATTTGCAGTTTTCTTCATCTGAAAATATATTGAGAAGTATGACAGTCCGTTTTGCGTGTAAAGACTAATGAAGAAATACAATTAAAGCTATATTCTAGTAAAGTTGCTAGTCAGATAAGAACAATGTATTTGCATTTTCCCTTTTAAATATCAATGACAAAAAGAAAATGGGGCAAAATTGAATTATATTCATTTAAAGGTCTGCTGTTGTTATATTAAATTCCAATTGAATTATAGAATAACATACTAGAAAAAAAATCTTAAAAAGTGTATGAAAGACATGAGATTTCTATCTTGAACAATTTTAGAAAGAAATGGCAGTTTCAGAAAACTCCCCATGATCCCTCAAAGTTATCAGAAATGTAAAAGCAACAAAGAAAGACCTTCAGTGAGTTCACTGAGAGCACACAGATATTCAGTTTATTTTCCTCTTTATAACCAAGTCCCAAACTTTCCAGTTAAATACTTATATATTAGTTTTATTGTGGTGTCCCTTCACTTGAGTAGACTTTTTCAAAGAGGTATCCAATCTGAATACACAAAGCAATCTCTTTTCTCAAAATCATAATAAAGCTATGTTGCACTCACAACCCAGGTTCCTGAAAATCAGAATGAAATCTGAATCTTTAAGAGTAGGTCTTGTTTCGTACTAAATTGCAGGAAATAGTTATAACACTCCAAAAGTAATGCCTCCTATTTATTTTCAGGGAAATGACAACAGATACAAAGAACACAATAACATTATTTCATAAGAGCAAATTCTCAGCTACAAAACACTCATTCTCATTGTAGTCACCACAATTAGCCATGCATTTTCATAACAATGAACAAGACCCTGCATGCTGCCTTCGTAAAAGTCTGTACTAGTGGAGCTGGACAACTGTAACTACTGCTGAAAAACATCACCCACCACCTCACTGTGCTCACATCCAGTGGTTGGTCTCCATAAACATTCAGCAAGTGACAGTGAATGTCAGTGGATGCCATTTTTTAGAGGAATTCAATTATTACACCTTTGCTTCATACACATTTTCATGTCATATGCCATTCTGTCAGACTGTCCCTCTGCTCCTATCTGTCACACAGCAATAAAATGAAATGTAATACCGGTGGGAAAGTTTGACTTCTACTGTCATACCACCAACATCCACCTCTGACATCATGAGCTAACATAATAAAATAAGAGAGATTGTTTTCTGGGCCACCCTTGTACCTTGAAGTCTTTCCTTAGTATAGTCTTCTATGACCAACACTTTAGTGGCTGACTAGTAAGGGACAAACTGAAGGTGACAACATATGACCCTTTTGTCACTGTATCACTCATGCATATTGGCTGAATTATGGAAAAATACTTACAGTATGTTTCTTTTCTGGGGCACTGTAGTGAAGTTTGGTGCAGTTTTAGATATATTTCAATTCCATAATTACTAGAAAGATAAGCAATACTACCTATGGAAGTAGATTTCTGATTTATCATTCCTTGGAAAAAAACCTACTTTCTAATTGTGGGTATACAATATTTGTTCTATTCCTAGTTACACTTTGTTTGCCATATGGTGTCAATAGGATTGAGGAAACTGGAACGATCACCTTGCTATGCTGATGTCATGATTAATGTTACTGTACCCATGGGGAGAAATTCTTATATGGATAATATTAAGTAGTTTAAAGCTAATTATCTGCCTGGATACAAAAGGGACTAAAACACTGCAGAGTAATTTAACTGAAAAGATAACTGTAAATAAAAACTATATTAACAACGTTTTTGTTATCAAAAAAGTAAACAGGTGTGTTTTCTCGGAGCAGAGCTGTCTTAGCAAACACATACACTGAATTTTATCCTCATACTTACAGACACACAAAGACCATCTGTTCATTCTTTTAAATTCAAATTAGTGCTATTGAGATATTTATTTCATTAATCTCTTCTACAATGTGTTTCTTCTAAGTTTTGCCTGCATGGATGTTCTTTGATAGAATAAACCTGGAGGAAATATGGCTGTTACCCTGAAGTAGCTAACTGTTCTTTCCCATTCAGGTGTCCTTTTCAGTGTCCCAAGATGTATGGTATTAAGCTTCTGTTCTGAATCCTGTGTACTCTTGAAAACATTTTGTAGCTTTTATTAAGCATTCTTAAAAGGTGCATCAATAAAATGTACAGTTTGCTACAATGCACAGCTAAGCACCATAAATGAATAATTTATGAGAATACAGATTTATATACCTCCTCCGTGGAAGGGGAAACTTTTAGTTTAAAGCGTTTCTCCACACTCCCACACTCCCTTTGTTATGAGACTGAATTAAATTAACAAAAGCTCCAAGGAAAATATTGTGTTATTGGGAAATGACTGTTATGCATACTGTGAGTGATGTGTCAAGGAAAGAGGTAGGAAAGAATTAGCTGTTAGCTTTCTTTTAAAGCACATGTACGCATCTAGTCATCTTGATCCACAGTTTAGGAAAACTTTTAGACTGCTTATCAGTAAGAAGATTTAATAAATGAATGAAGAATGTAATTTGCATTGATTATAGGATTCTATCCAGTTATTGGTAGAGAATGACCTGACATCATCTGATTGCTCTGAAATCATCTCTCCACAGTACTACAGTAACACAAATTATCTGGTCAGGAACACTCCATTACTAAAAGGAAAATCAATCAAGAATAAAAAAGTGTCAGGTCACAACCTACTATTCAAGGAAAACATCTCTCTCATATTTTTCTTACTTCCTCTATAAAATAAACCTCCCATTCCTGACTTTGCAACACTAAATGGTCTAAGCAATTGAAATTAAATAATGTTATGCCGTTATAACAAAGTCTGTGGTAAAACTTTGATTCCTCCAGAGTTGTCAGAGAGAAAAACCCAGATAATCTACGTAGTTAAGAAGGCTTTCTCAAAGATTACTTAGTCTCTGAAGTGAAATGCCAGAGGATCTAAGGATTATCACGTAACTCCCTAGAGAAAATAACTGATAATTATCAATGATAATTAGACAAATTTGGAGTTTGCAGGAATGATGAAGACAAAAGCTGTGATGAGAATAAACATGAATGCAGTTGTTTTAGTTATCATCCCCTTTTTCCTTGGTATATAAGGGTTATAAGTTGCTATTTTTTATTTACAAAATGAGAAATATGATCTAATTCCTTGTAGATATGCAAAGGAAAAATCTGTACTTGGATTACTCTTATTTTGTTTATTTTGTGTTCATTGTTCATGTTAAACATCATAGAGAAGCTGATTCAATGTACCTTTTAACTTATTTACTTGCACTCATAAAGCACTCAAGTGCATTGGAAACAAATATCTTGTAAATTTCACACTGACGATCAGCAAGATAAAGCTCCACTACTATTACTACTCATACAATTGCAGTTTCACACTTTTCAAAGAACAAATGAGATGGTGAGATTATGTCCATAAATTACCTAAATAAGTTGACCTGTACATAAGTGAACATAGGTCACTCTGAATGTAATGCCTCCTATCACCACTGCCTCCTAGTCACCACTGTTAACTTTTGCCAGTGATGAACAACAGCCTGCATGCCAAACTTAGAAAAATCTGCACCAGTAGAGGTGACACTCTGAGTCACAGCTGCTATGATTCCATCCTTTCTAGGAAAACGTTGCCCTGCAAAATGTTGGACTGCATGTCTATTTTTCATCAGCCCAAACAGTTGGAAGTCAGAAGGTACCAAATACAGACTATATGGTGAGTATGGCAAGACAGCCGAGATTGGCAATGTGCTCCACCGTCTTCAAATTGGTATGGAGCCTGGTATTCTCCTGTTGTAAGACAAGGTTTGTCTTCTTCTCTGGCCTGACTCTGGAAGTTCAAGACTTCATTCAGTCCACATTGAAAAGTAGCATTGGTTTGGATTCTAGGAAATCCAGAAGGGTCACCTCTCCCCTATCCCAAAAGACTGTATACATCACTATAGGGCTGCTTCTTACACATTTTCTTCAATGAGGAATTCACATATTGCTACTCCACAGACTGTTGTTTTGACTCTGGCTTGTAGTGGTGACACCATGTCTCATTGCCAGTAATGATGCAATCCAGGAAACTGTCATCTTCAGCCTTGTATTGGTTCAATAATTTCTGACAAACTGGCATACTGTGCTCTTTCTGTTCCTGGGTGAGCACCTGTGGGACCACGCTGGTGCAAGCTCTGCGATATTCCAACTTCAACACCATCATTTTCAATGCACTGAAGCAAATATTCAGCTCTGCACATGGTTGTCTTGTAATCCACCGATTTGTGTGTATCAGCTGACTGAGATGCTCTTCATTTTGTGGTGTAACAGCTCTGTATGGTTTTCAGGAATGTGACTTATCATTCATGTTGCTGTTGCCATTGCTGAAATGAACTACCCATCATCTCACGATGCTCACATCCACCCTTCAGTGTTTATAAATGTTCAGTAAACATCAATGAATGACAGTGGGTGCAATTGTTCCTGCATGGAGAAACTCAGTGACAACCCTTTGCTTCATGCTCACTTCCATGTCAGGTATCATTTTGTCAGACTGCTCCTCTGCTGCTATCTGCCACATGGCAAAGAAATGTAATGGAATATCGATGGGAAGGTTCAGTCTCTGCTGCCATACCACCAACATCCATTTCTGACATTCTGAGCCAACATAATGAAACAGGAGGCATTACTTTCAGAGCAGTGCTCATATCTGTAATACTAATATGGTGAGATAACATGACATTTAAATGTACAGAATATCAGGATTTATACTATTTAGTTATCTGTTCAATTTTCTTCTGTAATTTTGACTTCTATTTTTGTGAACTTATTACCTTGAGAAACTTGCATTTGTAGTGTTTATGGATGTACTGCTGCAACAGTTCCAAAACTATGACATTTACAAAGCATGTGCTGGATGCTTGCTTCCATAATAGTGATGCCAGTGTCACTTACAGGTTAGGAAACGGCTGCTGTAGTTCATTTAGCTGCATCCTCCATCTAATACAATCATCAGAACAAATTAATTAATGCCTCTGATTAAACACTTGATCCTTCAGGTCAAACTATGCTTGGCAAGAATGATTATCTAAGGCTGATCGTGGATTAAAATGACAGCATACTTTCATGTTCATGCTTGTGCCATTATTGTCTTTATACCTCCATACTGATTTCATAGCTTCAGTTTGTTTCCCAGAGCTGAGTTCTGAAATTTTAATTCTGGGGAAACAAATCAGAATTTTGAACTTTAAAATGAACTTGGTAATTTCTTCTCTAAATACCGGGGCTTCTCATTCTGCATAAAATTGTACTTTTTGCAAATTGAAATGAAGTATGTTACCTGATGACATGTTTCCCCCTGTGATCTGACAACAAATGCTGTTGTTTTTCATCCCATCTGTCTGCCCGGAGGGACAGAATCTTTAAGTTAAATAAAGCCAAATATATCTAAGGATAAGTTTAACTTATGACCTTAACCAAACTTGTGCTACTACTCTCCTGCCTTCTGATAAAAGGTGTATGGAAGGAAGAGTATTAACCTTGATGAAAAAAGAGTCTATACTTATTTTCAGCTCTTACTGTTATAAAATCACCACTTCTGCATGCAAAAACAACAATTTGTCTAATAAAAACAGTAATATATGGCAATTTCTGAATCTTTTTGTGCTGTTTTTGGAAGGTATTTCTCTGCTCAAAGCCATTCTTTACTCAGTTGAAGCATGGGTTGCTTGTTAGTGTTTTATACTGTGATTTCTCCAGGCCAGAAGTATCATGGGCTTTGTTAGACACTCAAAAACTTCCACACTGTTGCCTTTAGACAAGAACATTTGAAAGAATTATTTACTCCAAAATAATTATATTTAAATATTTAAGTTCTGAATATTTGTTAGTGTTTTCTGTACTGAGGAGCAATGCAGAGTTATTGAGAAAGCTTTTTAGTCACCTTCCATGTTATCTTTCCTCCAGGCTTAGATACTACCACTGATACAGCAGAAGTACTAGGATACTAGAAAACCCCTTATATTTTACAGTAGATTCAGTATTCAAATCTTTTCAATTTTAAATCAAAGCATTACTTAAACTACATTAACTGTTAATTCATTTCCAGTCTCAAACTTATGCCAGTGCTTAACTGTATTGTATCTACCATACTAGAGGAAAAATGAATTTTTACTTTGGTTGTAAATGTAGGCATTGCAAAGAACCACTTCCAATGAAGCTGAGTATTTTTCAATACTTATTTGGACATAAAAATTATATACAGGATATTTTAATTGCCAAATAAAATGTTCTTGTTTTCTAACATTTTGCTTAAAGGTTACTTACTATACAAACCTTTTTAGAAAATAATTTCTCAAATTGTTAATCATCCCATTGTGAGTAATTCCAACCCAGTGTCCCTTCAGAATGCAAAACTGTTCAAACTATATTTGTTAAAAAGAAAGCAGTCATTAGCATATCTCTCAGGAGCACTGTTTAACCTTAATAACTAAGCTGTTTGTTGAACCCGAGATCACACTGTAGGGGCTTATCTGTACATTTGTTCTAACAAGATAAGATTCAACACTTGTGACACTGCAAATGAAATTTTGTTTTATTTTATTTAGTTTTAATTTTTCTTTCTTAAGCAAGGGCAAATTCTCTTCCAGTGCACAAAGGAACAACCATTATCAGCGGGCTCTCAGTATATCATGTACTATCTGTAGGAGCACTCCTGAACAGGCACAATTCTCCCAACAGGGGAAATCTGTGTAGCAACTGCAAAAGACTATCTGTAAATCCTTCTAAAAATCCCACCTCCCATCCAAACAACAACAAAAAAAAAACAACAAACACAAAGGTGTGAATAGCAAAAGAATTGTTGCATTCAGGGTGGAACTGATCTCACCTAATAATCTAATCTACAGCTGAATTTAGCTAATGTAATTTCAACTTTACACTAAATAGAAATTAGTTTAATTTAAGAAGTGCCTATTTTATGCTACTGACCAAAGAGAAACAATACAAGCAGTGTTGGACAAAACATGTTCACAGAGCATTCTCTGGCCTTCAGGTGTGAGTTTGGCACATTACATAGCAGTACCTAGCTGTTATTAACTATTTGTAGAGTTGTTTCTTCTTAGAGAAGCATAAAATGGCCTGGGTTGAAAGAGACCTTAAAAGTCATCCACTTCTGACCCTTCTGCCATGGACAGGGTCTGACTTCCCAGGGCTCTATCCAACCTGGTCTTGAATATCCCCAGAGATGGGGCATCCAGAGCTTCTCTGGGCAGCCTGTGCCAGTAACTCAGCATCCTCAGAGTGAAGAATTTCTTCCTTACATCTAGTCTAAATCTAATTTCTTTCAGTTTAAAACCATTGCCCCTCTTCTTATCACAATGTGCCTTTGTATAAAGTACTTCTTCATCTTCCTTATAATCCCCCTTTTAAGTGCTTAGAAGCCACAGTAAGACCTCCACAGAGCCTTCTACAGTCTAAGGAGCCCCAGCTCTCTCAGCCTTTTTTCTTCATTCTCTTTCCATTTTTGTCAACCACTCTAACAGATTCAAGTCTTTCCTGTGCTGAGGTCCCAGAGCTGAATTTGGTTTTTACATTTCAGTCTGTCTGATATAGCACTGTGCGACTCCCTGGAGTGATATTTTTAGAGCATTAAACTGAGGCTTGCTTTGCAAGTGCCAGAAGGCAGCATGAGGGCAAATGAGGCATTACTAGCATTTCCACAGGGCACAGAAACCGTGCAAATTAGAGGAATACAAGCCTGGTGCTTCTTGTATCCCACTCTAGAAATGGTCCCTCAGATGTACTCCACAATCACTGTCTTGAACAGAATGCATCAAGTGATATAGGCCATATCTATGCCAGGAAATGTGCAGTAGATAATGACAAGAAGTCCAGACTTCAAAACTGCTCTGTGGCCAAGCTTTATTAAGGGCCAAAGATACTTGCCTGAATCTGATGGCTCAATGAAAAAAGGCAAATAGGGCAAAGTTAGAACTTCTCTCAGAAACAACCGAATATGGTATACATGAAGACAAAGAGTAAAACCAAAAAGCAGAGATGTTTAGGAAAGTACATGCAAAGCAAATACATGCAAATACAATGTTAATCAGACTCTCCAGATCAATTTCTCTGTTCTGTGAGAATCTTATATGTGCAAAACACAATAAAGATGGGTGCAACCAGGCCAGTTACCTGAAAATGACACAGGGCGTAGATGTGCCCCACCACGAGCATTTGTAATATTGTGAAATGCAGAGAATAGTTTGGATGAAACCTCGTTGTTTCTTATACATACTGCGGCTGTACTATCCTCAGCCCTAACTGCCTCTCAAAGGTTACTTAAGAAAGTGTCTGACACCAATGTTTTCCTTTCTCTTCACGCTGAAAGTTTTGGAAACAGGTATGAGATCATATAGACTATCTGCTTTTGGATAAATGTAATGCTAAAAGATGGATCTTTCTTAAAAATAAATAAATAAAATAGCTTTGGTTTCTTTTTACCTTCTCTTGTTCTCGTAGTCATGCAAGATGACTATTTTTAAATATGAGGAATCAAGATCCTCAACATATTAGAAGTCCAAAATATGTGAAGAAATAATAAACTATAGATTCCTTTTATTTATATCTTAAAGCACTGCTGATCTGAATTCTTACTAATCTTTTATTACCATTAGTTATAGATCTGTATGTTGCAGGTTTGCAGTCTCCTTTGTATGCAAATCCAAATAAAAATAATCAAGTGTGAATTATCAGGACAAGTAGAGCTTAAAACCTTGTGTTTTAACACAAAATACTGATGCTGCTGTGGTCTCCATGCACTTAATTTATTTCAAAGATCCTGACACATAGATAAGGTATGAAAGTTATACACAAACTGCCACTCTGAAATACATAAATGAACACCTAGCAGAATTCAGGGGTTTATATGTCTATACATGTAAATATACAACTCTTACTATCTATCTTTCAGTCATCTATCCAGCTCCAGTATCTCTAGACAAACTACCTGCTCAACACTCTCAAACGGTAAGTTAAATTATATTTTTTTACATTTATTGTGCTGATACTATGAACGGTAGATCAATTTTAAGAAGACTTTCTAGTGGCACTTAAGATATATTATTCTCTTTCAAATGTTAGCCATCATCATTCACAATGTCCTTATGTTTGAAGACTTGATAGTTTGTTTCAAAACAATGCACAATTAATTCAAACCAAAGTTGAAGCAACAAATTAGATCTGGATTTAGAAGCTCCCCAAATACCACTTATTGACTCAGTAGCAAATAGATAAGTCATCTAAGGGGGACTATTGATGGCAGAGGACATGAAATACAAAAAATTTCACATTTCAAACACTTTGTTTTGATAAGTGTACCTTCCATCTTTCAATTATTTATTTATTTAATAACATTCAAAGCAGATCTAAGAAGAAAAATCTCCTTGATTTAACTAAGGAATCTTTGTTCTACCTCTGTCAGATTTTTTTTTTTTTTAATGGCTATCAGGATAACCACAAAAATATCTATTTGGGAACACATTTGAAAGTAATATTTTTAAATATAAAAATTATTGAAAGTTAAATCACAGAATTTCAGAAGTTGGAATGGACCTCAAGAGATCACCAAGTCCAATTCCCCAAGTAAAGCAGGTACTCTGCAATAGGTTACACAGGCATCCTGATCGGTCTTGAATATCTCCATAGAAAGAAACTCCACAGCCTTTCTGGGCAGTCTATTCCAGTGCTCCATCACCCTTACCTTAAAGACATTCTTTCACATTAGTATGGAACTTCCTATGTTCATTTAGGCCATTAAACCTTGTCCTATTGCTACACACCACAGAGCCTGGCCTCATCCATTTGCCTCCCATCTTCCATTAGATATTTATAAACATTAATTGGATCTCTTCTCGGTCTTCTTTTCTCCAGCCTGAACAGACCCAGGTGTCACAGCCTTTCCTCATACAGGAGATGTTCCAGGTCCTTTATAATCTTTGTGGCTCTCCACTGGATTCCTTCTATGAAATCCCTGTATTTTTGAACTGGGGAGCACAGAACTGGACACCGTATTCTAAATGGGACCTCATCAGAGTACAGGGGGAAGGATCATCTCCCAGAGTGAAGAATCACCTCCCAGTGGCCATCCAGAATTCATAAGGTAGCAACTATTTTGTTTTTGTAAGATTACCTACAAACATGAAGCATTTGGCA
Organism: Oreortyx pictus; assembly: GCA_036925125.1. Taxonomy (NCBI): domain Eukaryota; kingdom Metazoa; phylum Chordata; class Aves; order Galliformes; family Odontophoridae; genus Oreortyx; species Oreortyx pictus. The sequence continues at coordinate 46,124,472 of JAUPFR010000001.1, read as the reverse complement.
AGTGTTAGAATTAAGAGGGTAATGGAACACATCTCATCAAGGAAAATACAAACACTTCTTTCTTCATGATACGGCCTCTTACTGCACATTTTTTGGAACTGATATTAGTACTTCAGTGTTAAAAATTACATCTGATAGCTTTAAACCTTATGGAATGTTGATTCACTTTCATGCATGGCTTTACTACTTAAAAACAACAGCAAAATACATGTGATTAATGTATAACTATGATTCCATGTCCAATGGTGCATATATGGATAGAAGTCCTGTTTCAGACAAATTAGAGCTCATGTATCCTATTTGCAAAAGAACTTCATTGCCTATTTGAGTATAAATCAGAGGTGTACATATTTCTCTAAAAGATCAAAAAAAAAAAATCAAAAATACCCATATGCTTCCACTTAGATATTACTTCTAATTGAACTTCAGGGTCAGATTTATGTTAAGCATGAAGCTCATATCTGAAACAGTAATCTGCTAATATAAATTTCTAACTTCTTAAAATGTTTTCTTTCCACAGTTATTCCAGATAGTTAATAAACATTTTCTACAGGTTAAGGTAAGTGAAAAATATCAGTTTATTACTTTCCCATCTATTTCATTAATCCTCAGTGTGTCAAAATTTTCCCAATCTCAGTCAGAGAAATATTTACCTCTCTGGAAAATAATGATGTCTGTCCTTTCAAGTACACTCACCATATTCAGGAGGTTACAGAAATATATTAAAGAACGTATGCTTAAGTATGAATAATTTTCCTGGATTACATTCTCATTGCAGAATATTCAGAAACTTTTAACTTAAGCCTAGCTGCAGACAGCTACATACCTCTTAGTACATTTTCACATAGAAAAACAACTTATCCTCATGCTTTCTCTACATTTACAGTGGAAAGTAAAAATAAGGACTGAAGACTGCGATTTGGTTACATGCACAGAAGACATAGGCTGAATATAAAACAGTGAAACCTGAAGTCTGTTGTTATTTCGACAAAATGAATGTAAATAACAATATATGTGAATTTCAGATACAATATAACTTTTCATTACTTCTGTCTATAAAGATTTACTTTAAACAAATTCAGACTAGCCAGTTTAACACTCCAAATCTGGAATGACACCATGTAAAATTAAAATTTTCTAAATAAAAATTTAGTGTAACTGGAAAGGTGTTATAATAACAGAAAATTTTAATCTTCAAAAAGTGACATTTTTTTTACATAAAATGTATTTCATTTGTACATTCCTACATATTACTAGAGTGTTAATCCATTATTTCCTGCACAGTGATGGGCACCATGCACAAGCACACAAATTATATCAACTATATCTCGGATTACTACATATATAGTAAACATTAGTATAGATTATTGTCACATACTGTGTTACAGCTAATATCTAGTCTGCTCCCAGAACTGTATTTTCATGGCTATGAAGAAGTTCCTTTCTGGTTAATCCCTTTATCTACAGTTGCTTGCAGCATATTTGCCCACAAAAGGATTTCCCTCGTGGTGGAGATCTGAGGCCCAGCAGTAAGGTGAATGCAGCATCCCCCAGCAGCTGGCTCACTACTTGAGCATGGCACTCGCCAGGGAGCAGCAAAGGGTGCAAATGTCAGTCCAGGTGAAGATTTGATGTGATGCTGGAACTACAAGGGCAAATCTAATCCCAGATCCCTCCTTCAGGTCAATGGAAAGTTAATCTCTGTTTCCAGAAAGATAACAAGTCATGAGCAGGATATATTCTCATTGTCCATCTTGATTCATGAGGCAGACAATAGAAATAGCAAGTCCACATGGCAAGTGTTTTCAAGATTATACGTAAAAGAAAAGAGAACAAATATTTATAACAATTGATCAATATATTTCTAGCTATAAATGTTCTTACGTTTCAGAAAAAAAAATCCAACCCTACTTTAAACTAAATCCTCATTTAAACTTCTAAAAATAAGGTGTTTTTTTGGTTTGTTTGTTTTTGGTTTTGTTTTGTTTTGTTTTCCTTTACAAATCACACAGGGAATGACAACAGTCAGTTCCTAAAACAGAAATAATAAAGGAAGGAATATAGCTCAGGCATGTCTCAAGGCGAGTCAGCCATCTTGTAGTAGTTGTAGTAGAGGAGTGGTAGTTGTAATAGTGGTAGTAGCGGTAGTAGCAGTAAAGTCCCTGTGGAAATTTTAGAAGAAATGTCTGAGAATAACCTGACAGACAAACTTATGCAAGCTCCTTTCATATTAGAAATCAAATTATAAATCTACTTTTTGCTCAATTATCATTTGGTGATTCTTTTAGAGAGTTCATAAAGTAACAGAGAAAAAGCTCAATGCATAATACATTAGGCCTAAGCCTTTCTTCTGCAAGAGAAGAAAGAAAAAGAAGGGGAAAATATTATGGTAGATGCATAAACATAAAAACAATAATTGTCAAGCAGGAAATTTTATCAATTTTCCCCATCATATAAAAGCATACATAATTTCAGAGAACACATAGTAGAAAAGTTATTACATTTCAAAAACTTTCTTCTCATTTTAAATGAGCTATTTAATGAGTTATTTAATGAATGCAACATATCTTCATGCATTTATCTGCAGATACCTATATTTAAGCTGACATGTATATGTACCAGGTTCTTGGATGTTTATGGGAATGATATATCTTTGCCTACTTGATTCTGAATTTCTTTCTCTGGAATGCAACAGAACTTGTCTGTTTTTTTTATGTTTGGTCACAAAGAACACAACATCTCAGACTGGCTAGCAAAAGATGTAGAGATGATTTCTGCAAGCATCTGCTCACATTTTTTGCACTTTAATATTCAATTTCCTTGGGAAAACTTGAAAGAAAGGATAATTGTAGGTTGGTATAATCTTTACATTTCCTTGTACCAAACGTACAAGATTTCTGTTGGCTATAACTTATAGCATATAGGACATATCATTACAACCTGTTCACAGTGTCTGATCAAGTTTTTGTACTTTTCCTCCCTTTCTCTTCACAGAGTTTTAATCTTTTCATTTGTGCGTCTCAAGAAGATTTTTTTATTATTATTACTTGAGTCTTACCTATTCCATTATTCTCTCTGATGTTATTATTCTCCTGAATCTATGCAATTAAGTTTGAGCTGTTAAACATTGCAAATATTCTTTAAATGGACATCCTAGCTTTTCTCAACAGTGTACTTATCTGAAACCATAATCCAATTTTCTTCAGTCCAGTTTTCTATGAAGTTTTATCCTTTTATTTTTTTCTTTGAATAAGATAAATAATTTAGAATCACCTTCAAATATGGAGATTTTCTCCTAGATTATCATTCAGACTTCACCATGCTAACTTCTAGATCTTGTCCTTGAAATCCAGCTGCTAAAACCCACTAGTGACAGAGTTCATTGGAGTCTCTTTTACAGCAAAAATAAATATTGCCATCAAATTTCAGTTTGTCCACTTCTTTAGTGGTCTTCAATCATGAAAAGAGAGTAGTTGTTTTTTTTTGTTGTTGTTTTGTTTTTCTCCAGACACTGTGCCGACAGTACTACATAGTATAATGTTTATCTTTTTAATAATTTTACTTTTCATTAGCATTTCAACTATTGGGCCAGTGCTTAATTGAGATTAATTAATCCATTCTGAGGAGAAAATATATATTTTGTACCCATCTATACGCATATATGTGTATTTAGATATATTTATACATCTTGGTTACACGGTCCTTGTAATATGCTACAGGGAGTGACTCTTCCCTTAACTAAATTGTGAATGAATCAAGTCCATACTTCTCTTTGTAAATTAGCCTGGAAGTATATTCAGGCTATTTATAATTTGGATGTACTAAGTATTCCACAAGCCTCTTCAACATACTCAGTACACCATAAATAGCATTCTTTCACCATGCAACACCAATTCTCATTGAGGTCTTAACAGGGAGAACTTTAATTTTAAGGTATGAGACACTGTAAGAATATGTTTATAATTCTTAAATAATTATTTATGCAATGGGTATGATAATCAGATTCCTTTATGCCTGTCAAATTTTTGCCTCTATAGCAAGAAGCTGAAAGCATGAGCTGTCTGCTGAACAACATGGCAGCCTTCCCACCTGCTGGAGCAATCCTTGGACCAGTCTGAGCAGGGCCCCTCCTGAGTCTTATCTGCAGGAAGGCACAGTTGTTCCACTCCAAAATGGATTTCAGGAGTGATTCTGTATGCATGAATTGTGAACAATCAGGGAAAACAGGTTTCTGGACTGAAAAATGAAAAGATTCAATCTGACAATGAAAGCGCGACCACAGTGAGAGCACCATAATTCCACAGCACTGGAATAACAGACTCCTTCCATGACACACCACTCCTGCCCCAGTTCAAAAGACTATAATGCATGACTCCTGTCAGAATCAAAATGTTAGAAAGTTCTGCCTTCTGCTCCCCACCATCTGGCTGGGGATGGTGAGGGAGACAGGCCTGGCTCTTTAACTGCTGCAGTTGGACTCTGCTGGGAAACCAGGAGCTGCTGTGCATGCAGGTGAAGCTGCTGCTGAGCTTCTTGGTAGATCTGGCCCACTTGAGGTGCAGTTAGGATGGACTGCTGTGGCCATTCCCAGCTGCAGGGTGTAGCGGGAAGCATGGTGCACTGCTGAGAAAATGCTCTGGGGGAATGGCTTCACTGGAGGAGGGTGCTTAAAGCAGCAACTGCCAATGTCTGCAGAGAGAGGGGAAGAGCCATTCCCACAGGGCTGGGACAGCACAGTGCTGGAGAAACTACATGGGAAAGGCCTGGACGGTCTTGAGGCTGGGACTAAATGATGTTAGTGGTTTTTTCCAACCTTAATGATTCTGTGATACAATGATTCTTGAGACTTCATTGTAAGTATAGATTTAGCTGTCATAGCCTTGGTGTTTGTAGCAATTCCAAGATTGTCTAATGTGGAATCAATACAGGTAGACACATTATCTGAAAATCAGCCTGCCTTCTTTCAAAAATATCGCATCATAAATCTAACCATATTAATATTTGACATTTATTCACTATATATATAGCATTTGTAACATAGGCTTGGTCTTTCAGTTATGGTCACTCAAGATCAATCAATGTCCATAGCAGTCAGCATTTTACACCTTTCTAATTGCCTCCTTCTCAGAAGAAGGATAATAAAGAACTCGAACTGTAAAGTAACTGTGAAAAGAGGCATCTTCTATACAAACACACATCAAACAGTCTGAGCAGCTGAGTATTGCATGTTAAATAAAAGATGTGCAAGTAAAATTAAAGACTTTTTGAAATTTTGAAGTATTTTCACTGCTTGTTTGAAAATGATCAATACTGCACAGCAAAATTCTATTAAAACACAGTCTTAGTTATATGATTTTGCCTGACAACTCATTCAGTTTAGAAACAGATATAGAACTAAAAAGAGGTATTTACACCTCCCATTTTCTCTTGTTGTCCTACAGCTTTCTAAGTATCTCACAATATGCTGCACATCAAAGAAAAATAACGTTTCACATCCATCAGGAAAATAAAATTTATTAAGGCAAAGAATTGGAAATAGATTCTTTTAAAAATGATATTTTTGAAAATCAATACAGTTAACTGGACCTAAGTGAGTATTATAAGCAATAATAAAAAATAGAATAAATTTAAAATCAAATTGGAAAGTTGAAAGCACTAACTCATTAAAAGTGGAGTTATCATGAAAATGTTGGCATACAAGTATATAGTTATTTAGCTAAAACTTGGAAATCAAAAAGAAAATAATATTGCATTGTTTTGATTCAGCTGAGATATTGCTTGCTTTCTTTCTGTATTCATCTCCCAGATCAGAACTTGCAGATTATTCTGAAGATTTAAGAACATATTCTATATAAACAAAGAGAAATGAAATTCTTCCAAAGAAGAAGGCCAGAAAAACTTATATTTCATTGAGTTAAACCTCAATATTCTTTCCAAAACCACACCTCAAAAACGAAATAACAAAAATATATATAAAATATGATTCAAAAGATTTTCAAGACATTTTCCTCTAATTACTGCTTAAATAAACTTTCTGAGGAGTTATAGGAGCTCGGGAATCTTTTCACTTATATCAGGCAAATATAAATCTTTCAAGCAGTAAATGTCACTATTTGGACATCACTTCCAATGTGGAGAAGACGGAATGGTTCTTTTACTTTTTCAAAATAATACAAGTATGGATCCTAACCAAAATATCTTGGACACATAAAAAAATCTTAGTATTAGTAGCTTCTGTGGCTCTACCAATTTTAGTTTAAAGGATAGCATAGCATACATTCAGTACTGATTTAGGAAAACAACAGCAACTCAGATACAGGATGGGGGTAAGGTAAGTAGGGAGACAGAAAAGCTGAGAGATTCTTGAAGATACTTAAGTGAAGCGAATTCAAAACAATGTGTTTGGTGGGGTTATAAAATTGAATTCTGATCATTTTTCTGCTCTACACAGAAGAACTGAGCTGCTAATAACAGATATGGAAAGTAATGTTGTCATTTTTTTTGCAAGGCTGGATGGGGCTATGAACAAACATGCTCTGGTAGGAGGTGTCCTTGCCTATAGCAGTGGGGTAGGAACTAGTTGTTTTTAAAGGTCCCTTCCAACTCAAACCATTCTATAGGTTTATGATTCTAGGATTTTGACAGAGAGTGTGGATGACCTGACATCTTCACACAGTTATCATACATTGAAGTATTTATCTCCTGTATCTTTACTCAGCGCTATGTAAGTGAAAGTAAATGCAACAGGGAGTGTTCTCCCTACGGCAGTAGCACTAGATCTCATGTTTGCTATCAAAGTATAGATTAGAGACTATCAAGAGGGTACATTATATTCATAATTGCTTTCCACAAAAAATTAGATAGACAGGCAAGAGGAGGTAGACTTTATTCCTGTGCTGTGTGGGTGTGTTGCATGTGTAGAAAGCGTTACTTTTGAGTTGGTCTTTTGGAAAGACCAACAAAGTAAGAAAATCTTAGTGATTTCAGCTCCATAGAATGCAACAAAACAAAGAATTTCACTTCTATTAGAACATACTGTCCAGAGTGTGCAATAGAAAACAGTTTATATCTCTCTTTGAATATTACCTGTGATCTTACTTGTATGCATTTCGGAGTCATATTGCTTTAATCAGTTCCCAAGTTCACATTAAGTATACGGTCACAAGAGCTATTTTATAAATGGAAATTCTTTCAGTGGATATGAGTGCAAGAGTTACTACAAAGCACAGGTGAACAGTAACTCAGCCAGTCTAGTAGATCTCATCCTACAGCAGATCATTCCTGTTAAAGCATAGGTGCAAAGATACCTAGAAATTCTACAATAGTATTTTTTTTATTCTTATTTTGTAATCACCTTGAAATGAGAATTTGCAAACTTTCACGTGGATGCTTCAGTGTTGGCATACTGGGGCCAGTAAAGTGGATCTCAATGGAAAAGAAGCCCACCAGCTGTAAGGTATTACTAGGGATGCAGCCATTACCAGAGAAATTAGTAGAAAACAGTATTGAGCTTACACCCTTTGGAAGCAAAGTTTAATATCTTGATGTTAAAGACTCGGACTGATTCCCTCTCTCCTTCAATTTATTTTTGGTTTATTTTATTTATTTTTCTTAATTATTCTGCATTACCTCACATTCCTTTTAATAAATCAGTATTCCTATCTCAATGTTTTTCTCTTCCTTCCCCTCCTTCTCCTGAGGGGAGGGAAGGGTCTAGTGTGACTAACTCTTCAAACCACAACACATAACAAAACAGCTAGTTGTGCTTGCACATTTGATATGTAGTTAAAGTAAGTTAAATAGTTAATATTATTATTTCCAGAGATAAATATCATATTCCATGTATTTGTCTGACACATGGCAGACATGTCTTCATTATTTTCATATATGATATGAAGCCAATGTAGGACTAATATAAGAATTTTAATTTCTTGCTCTCTGTATAGGCATCAAGGAAAAATTATGATGTCTTCCTAAATCTGCTTCAGCAGCTGTCTACTCAGCAGGAGGAACAAGCTTCCACATTCCAGCAACTGCTAATCACTGATGCACAGCCCTTTCCTAAGGCACATGCACCTCATTTCAAACAAATACAGGAATGGCTGTACATGATGCTCAGACGGGTATTTTCTACACCTTTGAGTGAGTGTTGAATGTATGGATGGTAACATATCTTTCACTGAAGGGCTTGAGTTTTACCTACAAAGGATAATGGAGTTTGCTTTTAGATTTCCACTTGGTGTTTCACAAGCGTGTCATATGATGCCCACATTGCTTCATAGGTGTTTTTAATAGAAACTTTTTTTCACTCCTCTAAATCCTATGGCAGAGTTTCATTTTAATATGTTATATTTGGTACATATAGTAGCAGCCACACTCTTATGTAGGAGGTAGACTTTAATTATAAGGAGTAACACATCATGCATATGTAAAAGTCCATACTGCACATTCTTTTCTAACTGATCCAAAATGAAGCAGTCAAGAGGTACTGAATGACTGACACTGACATAACTTAACCAGAAGAAACTGAAGCAATTATAAGTCCTGGTTTGGGTGCAGCCGAAACACCATGATAAGAAGGCAATGAAAAATGGCACATCATACAAACAAAATGGCTTCATCAGTGCAACACTAAATCAACATGTATGTTTCTGACAATCCCCGTTCTTTCGATAATAGAATAATCAAACTGAGAGGAGGAGTGATATTACCAGTATTTCCTGACAGGTAGGAAATGGACTAAAATAAAACATGCCTGTGTCCTGTCATTTGATTGTATTTCAACTGAGACGGTTTCAATTTAATGCTCCATAAACCACTTCATATTTTAGTTTAGCTGGACTGTGTTTGGCATAAGAAGATAATCTTTTCATTGGATTTCTCCTTTGTTCCCTATAAAAAACACAATATTTACTATGAATGTTGAAGTCAGACAGGACATTACAACAACAACAACAAAAGCACAAAGAAAGTTTGGAGAAGAGGTCACCTGATGTTCTCTGTCTAATACAGGAAGCAAATCTGATCAGAGTAAGGGTTACTTAAAAGTTCTCTGTCTAATACAGGAAGCAAATCTGATCAGAGTAAGGGTTACTTAAAGGGAAATAATATTCTGGCCACTTAGGCAGAAAAGGCATCTCAACCCCTGGTTCCCCATTTATGTTATAAGAATGAGCTCTGTCCACATGGAAGTACTTTCTTCTGAAAACATTTCTGTAAACATTTCTGTTTACAGCATAATTTGATGTTAGTTTTTTCCCCAAGATTAACCACAAAGATCCTCAGATGAGTGAGCTCATTTTATATTTCTCAGAAGAAATTTAGCATTTCTAGTATTTCACTATAATTTTTCTTTCTTTTTTTTCACTTGACAATATCATCAAAGCCTCTTTGATGATATATCTAGTCAAAATGCCTTCATACTCCTCAAATGCTACCACATGTGACAATTATAGGACTTTTCTTTTGTGAATCAGTAAGGTATTTTATTCAAAGAAAAAAGGCAAGCCTTACATCTTTCATTAGATGAAGGAAATGCCTTATTTCTCTCAATATTTCCAGCACTTGCCTGACAAGATAATGGAGTGTGCAAATCTTACAGTTATTTCATTATGAAAGTCCATAATAAAACACTGCACGAGTTTTGCTAGCTATATTCTGCAGTTCAACCTAGCCACAAAGCCACTTGCTGACCTGTACTGGGTCATGCTTTGTGTACCAAAAATTCTGACAACAAACACTGATATAAGAAATAAATATATTTAAATTCAAAAGTACAAAGTCACAACCATGTGGTATATTGAATAGCAGTTGGGTTTCCTTCATAAAAAAGTACCCCAGGAAATGACTACACTTACAGCTACAGAGCAGAATTAAGCACCTCCCAACAAGATGTTGATTGATAACTCCAAGCTCAAAGGGGGAACAGAACAAGAGAATGAAAGAGGAAAGATCTTAGGATGAAGGAGCAGAACTAAGGTCAACATTAGTATCAATGGCTAATCCATATTCCAGTCTGGCTAATTTATTGCCTTGAATGCTGAAGGCTTAATCATTTTACTCTTGACAATTTTTGTAGCAGTCCATTTGCAGAGAGTAAATTGATAATATATCTGAAACTGACTTCTACTGATTCCAGTGTCCTTTAGACGCCTGGAGATCACTTAGGGCATACTGTTTCCAACATGTTGTGAAAGGTAAACTAACTGCTTAAGTGAGAACTATCAACTTAAACTCGCCTCATAGTCTCTGATGACAAATAGATAGATCTAAAAAAAGAAAACAAACAAACAAAATAAAAACAAAACACATGCATCCGAAAATAAGGATCCAAAGGGCTTTTAGAAACATCTGCCTTAAAACTTATTGTCAGCAGCTGCAGCCCAGACATAAAAATTTCAGGCATCACTAAGGGTAAATGACATCTATCATTAGATTTAATCAAATATACCCTTAAATACTCCCCACACAGTTGCTGTCAAGTTCTCCACCACCCTTATGCAGTTCCTTTTTTTTATATGACAGCTATATACAAATAGATATATATTTGACATGCAAACTCATGTTGGAGCAATAGAAAAAGGGGAAATGGACACAAACTGGAACACATGAGTTTCTATATTAACACAAGGAAGAACTTCTTTACTGACAGAGTGACAGACTACTGGAACAGGCTGCACAGAGGGGTTGTGAAGTCTCCTTCTCAGGACACCTATCGGTGTGAGCTGTTGTAGGAAACCTGGATTAGTAGGGTGGCTGGACTTTATGATCTCTTGAGATCCCTCACAACCTCTACAATTCTGTGATTCTGTGATATTTAGGACCAGCAACAAAAACTTGGAAATGAGATTGCAGTTTTCCATCCAAAACCTCATTGTTCCATTAATTATGGACAATATCTTCAAGTCAGATTGTTCTGCATGCATTGCAGTGGGTATATGTCTTACTTGCATCAGCTGTATTGTAAGTTGTTTTCTCTATATTATACAATTCCTAATTTATTTTGAACTGACAAATCTGTATAAGAAGATTTACAGAGATGTCTGTGCACTCAAAAGCTACTGAAAAGTCTATAAAACAGAGCAATTAAAAAGATTTTTTTTCTCAGAATAAATAATATGAAATAATTTTTGACAAGTAAAAATTAATTGAAATTCATAAACTCATGCTTTTCTATTTTATTAAAAAAGATTTTTCTTCTGAATATTATTACGTTCAAGAAAACAAAACCAAATCAACCATAGTTGATATTTAATCTGGAAATACAAACACACTGCATATTTAAGACTCACATGAACTTCTTATAAGTGTTCTTAAAGGATTCATTTAATTCTAATATATTTTCTACTCTTTTGAAAAATTTATTAAATCTATTGACATATTTAAAGAGAAAATTTAATTTCGTGCACTTTAATTTAAAAACAGATTAATAATATTTATAAAATGGCATATTTTATCAAGTGAACAGATATTTCTATTTGGGAAAAGACCAGAGAAACACTCCTCTTGTTCTTACATCTGAAAACTATTAGATTAAAAAAAAGGAATATGGTCTCAGAAAGCTGATCTAGCTTCTTCTCTCTTATTTATGTTCACTATATTATTAGTGGCTAATGATTGTTGGTCCAGCTTTACAGTCCCTTTCACTTTTATTTCTCACTGGAATTTCATAACTGAAATATTAATTTCCTTGTATTACTGTTTCAAATGAAAGTCATCTACATTAATTTTGTTTGTTTGTTTGTTTGTTTTGTAATAAGAGGAATTTGGCAGGGATTTAAAAAATCTTCTATTGTACATAAAGTTAATTTGAAGTGAAGTCAATTCTTTTAAGATTCATAATATTTTATGTAGCTGTTTGTGTATAGCAAATAATTAGATCATTGGCATGTTGTTGGCAGTTATTGTTTGAGGCAGAAAAATAATGCAAGTGGGATTGATAGGCTTCAGCTTCTGAGCAGTACCAAAGCAGTAACGAAGATGCATGATCTATAAAAACATCATGAAAAGATATCTGGTGTGAATGTGTGTCAGAGAACACACCATGTGGCATTTGATATTAAGTTTAGGCTTAATCTTACCCTAGATTTTTATTAACATTCACATAATGTAGACACCTAATTAAAATGCTTGTATTTACACTTAAACAACTCCATCTAGCTTAGTGTACCGATTTATAGTTAGATTGCAGATGTCAATGCTGATATTCAGGTTTGTAAGGGAAGAGTGAATTGTCATAAATAGCTGCATAAATAGCTGCATTCCATCAGTGCACTACAGCTCTATCAATATCTTTCAATCCTTATAAGTAATATTCTGGCTTGTAGGAAGTTCCACAAAATGTGTGTAGGAACTTCTTCACAGTGCAGTGACGGAGCACTGGCACAGGCTGCACAGAGAGGTGGTAGAGTCTCCTTCTCTGGAGACGTTCAAGACCCGCCTGGACACCTACCTGTGCAACCTGGGCTGGAGAGCTGCTTTGGCAGGGGGGTTGGACTCGGTGATCTCTAGAGGTCCCTTCCAACCCCTACAATTCTGTGGTGCTGTATTATGCATCAGTAACATGATGCAACTCATGGAACATACAACCAGTCTGACTGGACTTAGCCTGTCTATTGTAAACGTTTAGGATGATCACAGAATATGAAAGAAAGTCAAATAAATAATAATAATTAAAAAAAAGTAGTGGTCTACAACACTGTCTTTCAGGCATTCTGGGGCAAGGTGAAGCCCAAATGAAAACATAGATTTTTTGTATCTTTTTATGTCCAGTTTCAATAAAACTCGTGGCTTTAATCTGCATGCATAGAATTTAATTTCCAAGGCATAGATTTTTTCTGAGGTTGATGAACAATCTGATATTGAGATATCAAGTCTCTTATGTATAGCTTCATTCAGGATTGGTGTGCATCATCTATGCTAAAAGGTATATTTGAAATACATTTAAATCTAGTCTTGTGGAAGTAGTCTGGGATGTGAATTTATGTGAATAACAACTGATTAGCAAAGCACATAATGACAACGTTCTACATCTTCTATAATTTTTCAGTCTGCAGTGTAACTGGTTATAACAGGAAAGGTCAAATATCCAGTCATTTACTGTCCTTAACAAGAATGATACAGAAACTGTAAGGTCTCATCAACCTAAATGCCCATGACATTTCCATTTGAGTTCTGGCAGTATAAAGACAAATTCTGATTAAATTAAAAGCCTACCATTATTTAGAGCACATGCTTTTAATCTGAATAAATAGGTCATACAGAACTGTCCCAAACCATACTTAGTGATATATTAATCATACATACATCATTATCTCCTTATTGTATTCAACATCTGTCTCTTGTGTTTCCATCTTCATAATCTCAAAATCTCTACACCTGTTTCTCACTTAAAAAAAAAAAAAGAGCTGCAGTATGCTCCTTGTATACTGTGTGAACTATTTCAGTCAGATTCTTAAAGTTGTTCTATGATGTTTTACGTAACCAGATTAGCTGACCTTAGAAATACCTCATAATAAAAATGAATCTTAGAGTGTATATTTTAAATACTTATTTCCTGTTTCAGAAAGTGTATCATTAAATAAGAGTTTATTGAAAATATAATATCAGGAAATAAAATACGACTTTCACATTTTAAGAAATTCATAACTCTGTTTAATCCTGGTTCTTGTGAGGCAGCTTCTTTTCCTGTAGCTGTGAAATATTTTGTATTTGAATTTATCTCTTTAATTTACTTATAAAACCCTCTGCAGATATCCTATGACATTCGTGAATTGCAGCAGAGCTCCCACAGAGCATTATTCCTGGAGTGATAGAAAAGTCTGTCATTAGAAAATATCTTGTCTTTCCTTAAGATTTTTTCTGCCTCTACACAATCTGAGAAAATATCTGAGTTGCTGAATGACAGTATCTCTAATACTTTGGTTGACTTAATTATCAAAAACAGCACAAATGAAAAAAATTATACTTTACCGTGAATTTCTAATTTCAGTTAAAAACTTTCAGGATCTCAAAATACTCATTTTTTTTTTTTCTAACTGTTCTTAAAAGTTTGTTTATTTTTAGATTTTTTTTTTTTTTACACAGAACTCTTTAAATGTTGACTGCTGACTACCTGCATTGGCTGAAAGCTAAACAGCAATAAATACTTTAAGACCAATTACTTCTGGTCCTCTTAGAGTATCAGTTATGATATCCATACAATGCAATGGTTTGTTGCTCTTATCCAAAGGTTAAATTTCTATATCATTAAATAAGAAGTTATTGTTATATGACTATCTGAAGCCTTATCTGATTTGCAAAGGAGTTGGGAGAGGAGAAGGAAAAATACAAAACCAAGAGTGGTTAAGTTCTTCAGTCAAATAATTTCAAAGGTTTCTTGTCTTTCTGTAATTAGTCTATCAATTAAAATTTGATCTATGTACTGAAAATTATTTTTTGACTTAGTAATCATGTTTCAAACTGCTACCATCCTACTCAGAAAGATTAATATGTACATTAGTTTGTACAGATACTCATTACTAAGCATCCCTAAAAACATTTAATATATTGTCATTGAGCTCTTTTGGGATAAAGGGTGACCAAACTACAACTGCACTTGTCCAGGCATGGCAGGCAAGACATTTTACTGGTACATTTGTTCAGTGCTAGAAAATTAATAGGATTTATTTTATTAGCCAACACAAACTGATTGCAGCATCCATAAATGAAATGCAGTTTCTTCCTATATACTTACACTGAATAAATCCTCAGTAAATCAAGGACTCTGAAACTTGGTTTCTCTGGTCATATCCAGAACTCTGTATGTCACTATAACCCCCTATGTAGATAGACAGCTGGCCAGTTTTCTGAGTGCAAAGCTGTGATAAGAATAGAGTACAGTAGAGTGGAGTGGAGTAGAGGAGAGCAGAACAGTTGGCAGGGACCTACAAAGATGTTCTAGTCTGACTGCCTGACATTCTCAGGGCTTACTACATGTCAAACCATATTACTGAGAGCACTGTCTAACTGGCTCTTGAATACTGACAGGCATGGATCATAAACAGCCTCACTAAGCAGCCTGATCCAGTGTTTGACCACCCTCATCATAAAGACATTTTTCCTTATATCCAGCCTGAAATTTCTCTTGTTGAGCTTTGTGCCATTCTCTAGTGTTTAATCAACGGTTACCAGGGAGACATGTAGCCCAGAACTACCTGCAATATTCAGGTGATGCCACAACAGTGCTAAATATCATAGGGGAGTTGCCTCTTGGCAATGCTTGGTGATGCTGTGTTTAATGCATCTCAAAATGCGGTTTGCCCTCTTGGCTGCCATGGCACGCTGCTGGCACATTTGGAACCTGTTGTCACCAGCACTCCCAGGTCTCTTTTTGCTGAGCTGCTCTTCAACTAATTGTCTCTCAATCTTTGTCCAGTACTATTCCATCCTAGGTGGTGCACCCACCATTTTCCTTTTTTGAATTTCATACCATTCCTAATATCCCAGTGTTCCAATCTATCTAGGTCGCACTGCAAGGCCTCTCGACCCTCAAGAATGTAAACAGCACTTCTTAATTTGATGACCACTTGCTAGTGATGTGTTCTGTTCCAAAATTCAGACTAGTGATAAATATGTTAAACAAGACTAGCCACACACAGAAGTACACCACAAAAGTTTCTTTCCACCAGATCCCAGGGCTTTTGGTGTTATTCAATACTACGTATTTATGTATAGGAGAACCTGTAATCTTCACAGTTAATCAGCTGCACCATAACTTTTTGGTTCTAAGATACAACTGAGAAATTAGGAACACCAAAGATATCTGTATGCAAGAAAATTTCCCAGTGCACATGTACACAATGCTGTTTCTGTCACAGTATGCTGTGACAGCACACAGTATGCTGTGACAGCACACTGTATGATGAGTATGTTAGCAATGCAAAAGCATAAAGATGGTTGTATATGCTCTATGCTTAAAGCTTCAGCATTCATCTCTCTTAGTAAGGGAAGAAATTAAGTAAGGGGAGGGAATTATCTTAATATCCATGTAGCCGCAGGTTGCAATGAAAAGCTACTGAAGTTCTAGAAGCTCCTTTTGCAGACAGAACTGTGTGACAAGATTTCTCCCTCATGTAAACACTTGATTCTGCCCTTAATCTCTGTCGTTACTGTAATATTTTTGTCATTCGTGACAGAAAACTTTTGTGACACAAAGTAGGGTGCTCATACAGTTCTCCATTCTCAACTAAAGAAAACGTAAACTTACAGCTGTAGGAAGTAGAGATGTAAAGACCTATGTGATCTATCATTTAATACACATATTACAGGTAGTCAGTTTCAGAAATAGCATAGTTCTAAAATCAGACCTATGTAGGAAAGTAACTATTACAGTGAATGAGAACATGCTTAGATAGAGCACAATAGAATTCACACAAGTCAAAAAAAAGTACTTGCCATAACTCTGCACTGACATGAACAGTTTTGGGCAATTTACAGTGCTTTCAAATAAAATTACACCATAAGTGTATGTATACAAGCAGTGTCAGACTACTACAGAAATTTCACTTTGCTTTTTAATAATCATTTATTTTATCTTTACCTTGAGTGAAATTTGCAAGTGTGGCTCACTTGTTCTCTTACTGATTGGTCTCCTTGTTTTCATTGCAAGATATTGTCTTACATAAATACAGCTTTACAAAGTGAAAAGCCAATATTTTCAAACTGATGAAAACTAGAATGGATATAGCCTGCTTTAAGGTTTACTATAACTCATATGAGTCTATTGAAAACCTAAATTATCTACTATCTGCAATCTTGGAGACAGGAAATGTTTAGAGAGTTACCAAATCTAGTAGTTTTTCTACTCTGATTATGCCTCTGGTAGAATTTAATATTATTAATCCTCAGCACATCATAGGCATAAAAAAGTGCAAATATGATGTAAACTCATGCAAGCACGTGTATTATAAGCAGAAAAGTCGAAATACACATGTATAGTACAAAGCCTCACAGACTTGAGTTGTGATTGGAACCAAATCACAACAGATTCAAACAATTGTGTTAGGAATAATCAAACTTCATTTGTTGAAGGGTATGAAAGTATTTGTGGTTGGGATGGGCATCGTGTTATTATGTAACTATCAGATGAACTAGCTGGGAAGAAGAAGTAGATCCCAGGCTGGCCTGGGAAGCTGAGGCAGCTGGGGATGTTAATGAAGACAGGAAAAGCCTTAGAGGCCAGGCAGAAGGGCCAAGCAAGTCTTATCATTATACACCAGATTTTCATTCGGTGTTTAGCCTACTATCAGATTCCGTTCAGGGCTCCTCCAAACAGATTTTTTTTAAGACAGGAGTGATGTATCAGGTAGAGAAGTCCTAGGCAGTATAGCAGTGAGACAGTCCACATCACTCACTCTCACAAAGATGTAGTCCTCTTTGATTTATCGATAATGGCCTGTTCCTAAGGCCTAACCTAGCTGAACATTTTCCACTAGCAGACTACTCCTCATGGTCTGGCTCTGAGGTATTCTGCCATAGCATCAACCTAACAAGGAAGGATCTCACTGTGACTTCATCAGAAAGTTTTTTGACTTCCCATTTTGTTTTCATTTTACATCATTAAGATATCAGGAACTGTGAGGGAATACATGATTCACTGCTGAAAATCACAGAATAAAGCTGCTGGAATTCATCTTCCTTCTTCTCTTTGTTAATAGCAGCTCTGAAGCATGGATTTCTTCATACAGTAATTCCCTTTAAAAAGAAATTTATCTGATCTATCTTCACAGTTTTCCTAAGGATGAAGATAACTTTCAGCCTAAATGAAATCTCCTTTTCTATAGGATGAAACCAAAACAAATCAGAATTTAGAAATAAATTAATTAATAAATAAACAATACTTGTTTGGCTGCACAATGAGTTCCCCTACTCATCTGTGAAGAATAATGATTCTTCACAATTAGGAATATTAGGAGAGATGTATTAGTTTACCAGAGGAGTTCAAATTCTTGAAATCCTGTGACCATAAGAAATAGAATAATTGACAGATAATTATACTAGAAAAAATTGTCATGTGAAAAGTACTAGTTATGGAAAGAATAGAAACTCCTAATCAAAAAAGTACTGTGATTACTCAACATGGAAAATTCACAAAACTGCTAATGGGTAACTATGTCCTATGTACATGAAATTAAGAAATTTTTGAATTTTTAGGAATCCTTATTTTAAGTTCTTTCTGCCATAAGGAGTTCAAATAAGTATCAATTACTTTAAAGCCCTTTCCCTTGTGAACAATAAATTCATTCATACTTTGTTTCAGATGTGGCTTTAATAGAGCCTTGAGGATGCAAAACAGCTTTCTGATAGTGCCTGATCCTACTCTTTAATGCCATTTAGATCAGATTTTTAAAGAAAAATCAGATCAAATTCAGTCACCAGAATTAACAATTATAACATACTGCTTATCAAATACTACAGGATTTCATGTTTAAACTAAATATATGCTGAATATATATGCCATAACTAATTAGTCAGCACCAACTGATTCTGTTTCAAATAAGTAGTCTACTGATGTCAGCTTATGTAAAATGTGTCTTTGTAGCCTGTCTGTGTATCCAAATGCTAGAGAAAAGCAGAATATGTTTCAGAAAATAGCATTTATGTAACAAGTTAATCTATTCCATAAACTGCCGAGAACAACAATATATCATCACCATATATAGTGGAACTGGAGATAATTTGTTCATGTACACTGATAACCCCCAAGCTCTTGTCATGTTGTTTCCATCAGTACGCGACTGGTTTGATATATGATTTCAACAGCGGTTGTAAAAGTTTCAGGAAACATTTAGGAACCTTATTTATTCTACAGGTAGATTACATTTAAACTTACACAGTTTCTTTTCTTGATTTCAGAATAGTCTGGAATTTGGTATTTGAAGACAGCTGTAAAACAGAAACATCTGTACCCCCCTATTTGAAGAAGGACATTGTTTTTTTTTTTTTTTTTTTTTTTTTTTTGTCTTTCTGGGGGTTTTGCAAGAATACTAGGCTAGAACTCAGTGTGCTTACCAGGCAAATATGACTCAATCATTCAGCAGTGCTCGAAAGTCTGAGCTCTCTACCATGCTATTCTTCCTAGTATTCCAGCTGATAGCCATATAAGCAATAGCAAAGAGCAATACAAAGACATAAGCAAGACATCTGTAAATGGTACTGACTGTCACAAATCTTGAGAGCATGTACTGACCTATAACACTAACGTATTAACTTTTCATTTTTCAAGATCTGAAATTTAAAGACCAGTTTCTAAACTTCATTTTGCAAGATGACAGGCTCTAGCCATCCCACAGGGGGAATTATGACAGTTATTCAAAACGAAGGTCAGTGCTTATCTCTGCAGTTTTACATGCAAACAGTTCAGATACTGAACAGTAAGTTGTCTACTTGTTTTTTTTTTTTTTTTTTTTTTTTTTGTCATTATAGTCAAAGCATGTGGATTAAAAAAAATGGTGTGGACATTTGATTGCATTACCTTTTGTCAATTATACTTCTTAATGATTGAAGCATTCTGTCAGAACTGACACTCCTCATTTAGTTGACTCATCTTCACCTAACCCTCTTTGTCCACCTCTAAGATTTTCAATATACATCTTCATGTTTTTTTCTTTCAGCATTTCATGAACAACTTCCACTTCCAAATCCATGACAAAAATTCATCCTGGCATGACAGAAAATCCTTGACTACAGATATCAATTAACAAGCTATGATTGCTTCCTTCAGTGTTGTCCATACAGCAATTCCTTTAGACATTTTTACTCAAAGAGTAAACTTTGTTCAGTGTCTCTTTTGGGTCAGTGAAGCGAGGTCAATTTTGTGTTTGTACAGGACCTTCTGTTATTTAGAGCTATTTCTTAACAGATTCATAGTACAGAGTTTCTGAAAATGCATTTTATTGCCATTAGAATTAATTTTGAATGGCCCTTAGATTAACAGAGAGTAGCACTGTTCTTTCTCTCACAGTATAAAAGTGGAAACATTTATTTTATAGGCTCACAAATCTAATTAAGGAGAATATGAATATGAATATGAAAATGAATATGAATATGAAAATTAATGTGAAAAAAACATTTTGGATGCTGATGTGTGCACGCTGGTGTGAGTGTAAGGGGCAAGACTGTTTTAAGTCAATTGATTTGTGAGGTCACACTGCACACACAAACCCTTGTGCTTCCTCCTTGTGTGAATAAGTCTCATTCAGCAGCACTTTTTTTGTATACCAGCTTATTGCCTTTAATGTTGCTATTTCAGATAGGAGAAAGAAGTCACACAAGTTAGTAATTTCTCATAAGAAACAGTTTGAAATGTCAAAAGCCTCTAGTTAAAGCAGTCCTTCATTTCAGATCGTCTAGGCACATATAAGTCCCCATTTTCCACTGAGTGATACATTTTCAAGGAAAACTGCATTATACTATGTAAATTTACTACATCTGTGTTGATCGGTGCTCAAGGTCGTGTTGGTTCTATCTGACTCAGGGGACTGTTAGTAGAAAAGGGCTGAGTAAGGAAGGAGAGAGATACATTCAAAAGGAAATTTAGAGGAGAAAAACTAAGGATTTCAAATTACCCAGTCACATCTGTAATCAAAAATGGAAGCAGAAGTCCTTATAGCCATAAGAATATAGCATTTCTCACAAAATGGATTACAACGAACATTTTTTATTAAATAATCTTCAGCACTAATTTGATTGAAGAAGGCCTTTCAGTTCTGTTCTCTGTCTCACTGATAAAATACATATACAAATGCACCTATACAAAGACAGTACAGAATTTACTAGAGGTTGATGGGAAGATGTCTTTCTGAGCAGCACAAAAGAACGCTGAAACCTACTGCTACTTTTTAATGGAAAATAATAAACTTTCACCAAAAATCTGGATTGACTAATGCCGATAACAGACTAATCACGCTTGTTCTCACACACTGCAGAGCAGGAGGCTTGCAAAGTAAGGGATGATGCTAATTGCTATAGAATGAGTAGAATCTGGACGGAAGATGCACATTAATGTGCAGAATAATCCTAAAGGGCTTCAGAAGCATAATACTTAGCCAGTCACACAGTCAGCCATCTCTACTCCATCTCTTACTTATGACAAAAATTTCATAGTATCATAGAAATAATTTTATAAAGCAAGGCAGTGGAAGCCAAGATACTGTACGCTTTTCAATACAGTTTCAGAAAAACATATTGATGCCCTTTTGTATCTTGTAGAAAATCATAGTTGGTGAGCACTTTTAATGCACTGGAAAACACAAAATTCAGTATTTAAAAAAAAATGTATTTTCAACACGCAAACACAGATCTTCATCACATATTTTCCTTCTGTCTGAATGTATCAGCAGTGCTTTTTAAAGACATGATGTGGATCTGATTTGTACAGGACTCAGAGAACATCTCTGCCTAACCTGGAGATGAATGTATATTTGAATCAAAGAATCACATGAATCTGAAATCAGCTCATCAAAGGATCATTATACTGAAGGCACTAAGGTCCTAAAATCTCACCTGTCTGGCATTTTTATTTTCTTTTTTTTTAAACTCTGATTTAACTGCAATCTAACAATTTTGCTTTAGTCTGTGGCCCATTTATGTCACCGCATTAATGCAAACTCTTGGTATAAAAAGGGAATTCATAAATTAAATAGAAAATAGGACAGATAATTGCTACTTTATACAAGACGGAAAGATGCACACTGGGTAACATTTCAGTAAATTTCCTATATCACATAATTTTTCCACTTCTCCATTGATTCTAGCATAGATTTAGTATTTCAAAAAGTCATGGAAGACTGCTTAAAAATGTTCTAACATTGACTTTTCCATAATGCAAATGCTAGTTTGATAGAATTAATAGACAGAACTATTAGTATGTGTAAGTTCACGTATCAACAAACAACTCCCTACTTCTATTTATGAAAAATAGTTCTATATGGACTGCTGAAAGCAGCACTCCAATGAATAACTGTTCTGTCCTGACTGACAAGGTAACATTGCAGAAGTCATACAAAATCTACTATTCCATAGACATTCAGTAGAAATCCTTACATATTCAGAAACTCACCAGTGAATGCTTCCGAGGGAGTCAATACCACCCATGGGAAAAAAAGTGGGGTCACACTACCAATGACCTCATTTATCACTTCCTGACAGTGGCCTAGATATCGTTTGCAGTTTTTACTGGTAAATACTGCTTTGTGAAGTGCAAATGTACCAAGTGCAATGACTCAGTTTCAGGTGAAGACTTTCTTTTAAACCAGCGTTTAAAAGTATACGCCTCTCAGTAATTGCATCCAAAGTACATTGAAATAAAAAAATAATGCTAAGAAATTTAATGTATGTGATTACTTGCTTTTGGATCCAAAGAATATAAGAAGTTGTTTTTCTTATGAATTTTCCCTGTATTGTGTTCAAGACCCATGCCTTAAAGCTTTTACTATTTAACCATCATGCTCCTGCATGTTCTGGGTTATTTATTTATTTATTTGTTTATTTGTTTGTTTGTTTGTTTGCAGATGCTTACACAATACATGTAATTCTCTCTGAAAGTGATGTCTCCTATTTATGTCATAGAAATTAGAACAAATACAAAGAAGACAGTAGATTTGGACTATATGATGTCCTAGCGCACTAGGACAGTCCAGCCAAGATTGGCAATGTGCTCCACAGTCTTCAAAATGTTACGGGGCCTGGCATTATGATATTGTAAGAGAAAAGTTGTCTTCTTCCCTGGCCTGACTCTGGAAGTTCAAGCCTTTAGTTTAATTAGACTCATGACAGTCAGAGTTGATGGTTTTTCTTGGTTCCTGGATATCCAGAGAAGAATCACCTTTTTACCATCAATAAAGACAGTGCACATCAATTCACCTGCTGAAGGCTGTGTCTTGAAGATTTTCTTTGATGGAGAATTCATGTCATCACTCCATGGACTGCCATTCTGACCACAGCTTGTAGTGGTTACACCACATCTCATCATCAGTAATGATGTGATCCAGGAAACTGTCACCGTCAGCCTCATAATGATACAATAGTTCCTGATAAACTTACATACTATGCTCTTTCAGTTTCTTTGTGAGCATTTGTTGCCATCACTGTTTCCAAAGCACTGGAGCCAGTACTTAGCTTTGCACATAGTTTCCTGGTTGCAATCCACCAATTCACATAGATGAGCAGATTGATGGGCTCTTCATTTCGTGGTGTGACAGATCTGCGTGGCCGTCTGGAATGTGGCTTTTCTTTCACATCAATGTTGCGGCTACTGAAACACACCACTCACCACCTCACTGTGCTCAAATCCACTGTTCAGGATCTATAACCTGTTCAGCAAGTGTCGATGAATGTCAATGGGTGCCACTTGATCTGCATGGCAGAATTCAGTGACACACATTTGCGTCATATGCGCTTCCATGTCAGATGATATTTTGCCAGACCTCTGCTCTGCTGCCATCTGTCATATGGCAACAGAATGTACCAGAATATTGGCAGGAAGCTTCTTCCTCTATTGCTGTATCACCATCTGCCTTGGAAGTCCTAGGCTAATATAATAAAATAGGAGGCATTACTTTCAGAGTGGCCCTTGTATTAACTTCTACATTACTATTAATTGCAATATCCTCCTCTTTTTCTCTTACCTCCTTTTCACTCTAGAAATTGCTAGTAGGTTATTCAGTAGCTCTTTATGTTGGTGAAATAAGAGTCCTTTCCTCCACTGACATGTTTTAATTTCAATTAAATACAACAGTTACAGTCGTATTTTAATACTAATGCCCACTACGTTAGCAACTGAACATTTTCCAAAGTTTTAATGTAACATATTCCACTTTTTTTACAGAATACTTATATTGCTGTTGATGCATTTTTAACTCCGATTCTCTTCTCCTTGTTCCTTTTTATTTCCATTTTTTTTAAATATATATTTAGAAAGTTTTCAAGGAATAAAAATAGAACATTATACTTCTTCCAGAGATATCTTTGTACACAAATGTTCTCCATGCACAACTGAAAACACTAAAAGCATAGAAAAAACTGTGACTGCCAAGGATGTGAAGTCAGTTTCCAAACAGAATGTGTTCAGAAAGAGGTGAGCTCATGCATGTGTTATAATTTTAGTATGCTTAGCCACAGACTGTAGATAAGAGTGACTTTTATGTACCCAACCTTTTTTCCTTCTGAAGAGGAAATGTGTATGCAGAGCTCTGAGACTGAAATGAGTTGAGACTTCTTCCTTGTTAACACTACTTGCCTTCACTGCATCTTTCAGTACAGAATCATAACCAACACAAATTTTGTGCATCTACTCTCTGCTATGTTTCAGGTCCCAGAGTGAAAGATAATGTTAAATATTAGCCACATTTTCTTCATCATTCTGCCACAGAAGGAAATGTAGATGGAAAATGTAGTCTGATTGCGTACTTGCTTCTGTGGAAGATATGAAGAGTGTTATTCTAATCACTGCATTTCCATGCAGCCTTGATCATATCCCTTCCACTACACTGTGCCACTGCTTCTGACAGCTGTGGAAGAACTGCTATTCTGGAAAATCAGCACAACTGTGCATATTTGAGCCAAATTCTGAAACTGGTGAAAGATATGAACACTTCTCTGAAGGCCAAAGTCATCCTCTGATAAACTAAAGAATTTATTTTAGTACATTCTAGATTGAATTGTGCACACCCCTGGAAACTCAGTACAGTGCAACTAGATTTGTTAACCTCTGCTGCAATGCATGAAGACACCGTGATTTTGTTTCCAAAATATTTTATTTTGATGTATGCTCTATGGTGGTGTTGTTCTCCAGTTGTTTTCGAGTTAATTTATATACAGTTTATCTTGAGGTAGTACTATGAAAAAAAAAAAAAGCAACAAAAATGCATTATTTAATTCCATTTTGCAAAATGGTTATCCAATAAGTGCAATTTTGCCTAGCTACTACTGAGTTCTGTGTCATTTCTCATACGTAACTCCTATTTTTTAATTTTTGTTACTCAATCTTGCTAATCATCTTTTTTTTTTCATAAATTATCTAATTTCATTGCTGTTTGTCCTGACATCATCTTTTTATGGACTGATCAGATAGCATACTGCATTTATCTTATGTGTAGACAGTTCGAACTTAGATTTTTGTGTTCTTCAACCATTCATAAATTTGATATAGCTATTAAATTCACCATGTTATAATAAAATGTTTTTTCTTACTCTCATCTTTTTTTGCTATATATAAGGTCTGTGAATTCTTGGAAAGAAGCAGAAGGTTACTTCAATATACTGTATGATACTGGGACATTAAATGCAAACTACAGATTATATTCAATGGAATAATTTAAAAAATCCTCAGGAAAAATACTGAAAGAATCTCAGTGAAAATCACATGTAAAGATTATCAAAAATAGAAGGGCATAAATTCTCTCTATAATTAATACCTTTGAAAACAGAACTGTTTGTTTTTATTGTTATATAAAATTAACTAAAGATCCAGTTTATGGACATGTGAATCATCCTTTCAAAACTGCATTTCTATGCAATGATCAATTTTCAAAGAAACTTACAAGACTTGTTACATCTTGATTAACCCCACAGATTTGGATAAAACTCTGGTAATTATACATGATTATAACTGGTGATAGTGAGTCAGAAGCGATCATGCTGGCTCCATTCTCTGTCAATAGGAAAAGACTAGCACCTCCTGAGTACTTTCATTATAAAACCTTTCTATTAGTATTTTTACACTATGTTACATGTGATTAAAAGACATGACAGGCAAAATGCAAATACTAGCTACCCATGGCTCAATTCTAGGGCAAGTCCTGCTTAATGTTTTTATCAGTGATCTGGATGCAAGAGTAGATGTTCCCTTAACAAGTTTGCTGGCGACACTGAACTGGGAGGTTCTGTTGACACTCTTGACGGATGAGGGATAGATCGATTGTAGTACTGGACAACCATCAGTAGCAAGAAGATCAACAAACAAAAATGCATGGTTCTGCACTTCAGATGGAGTAATGACAGATGCATATACAGACTGGGAGAAAAGGGGCTAGAAAAGAGCTTTGCAGAAAGGGACCTGACAGTGTTGGTCAGCAGCGGGCTCAGAATGAGTCAGTAATGTGCCTTGGCAACAGCAAACAGTGCTGTAAGATGCATCAAACACAGGCACCAGTCTTTCCTCCCTGGTAAGCAGTGACAGGGTGCAAAGAAATTTTGTGCCATTGCACCAGAGGATGTTCAAACCACAATAAACATCTGGCTGGGGACTAGCTGTGCATTGGTCAGCAGGTGATGAGCAACTATTTTGTGCATCGCTTTTTTTTGTAAATATTTATGAATATATATAATTACTATTGTTTCCCTCTTCCTTTTCTGTCCACTGGGAATAAGGGTGGGGGTGAGTAAAAAGCTGTGAGCTGCCTGCCAGGTTAAATGACATATTTGGAGGCCCCTTCCAACTGTTCCATTCCATTCCATTCCATTCCATTCCATTGTTTATAAAAAAATTGATCAGAAAATATAAAAATCATATAAAATAACTACTCTAATTCTGGAAGATAGAGAAAAAATAAGAATATGACGGGTGAGAGGAAAAACACGATTTTCTGTAATAGAATGCCACCACACTACTGATAACATTAGGGAATCTGCTCTGGAAAAATGGACTTTAATAATATTTACAAGTGTTTCTTTTTAAGACAGTGAAAATGAAACTGTTTTCTGCAGTCTTAGATGAAAACATTTTCTTGATTTTTAGTCATTAAATATCTATGATAATCTGATGCTGAAAAATTCTTCATATAAAACATAATACACAAAACTGATTGCAAAGTATTCCCGTATTTACTCCTCTATACAAGAAAGCAGAGGTAAATATAACACAACAACTTCAAAACAATGAAAGTGTGTATTGAAAAGCAAAAGGAATCAAAACTAAACATAAAGTGAACAAACAAAATACAACAACAAAAAAAACAAAGTCACAAATCTTCTCATTGCAGTTAGAAAGAAATTTATATTTCCCTGCTTCATTTCATATGCTAAACTGTTTGAGGTCATCTTCAAATACTAGGAATGGCAATATTAGATACCTGATAACATCCCTTATGCCTCTTTTGGTGTACATAATGAGAAAACATTATTTACCCTTATTATTTCAGTGAGATTCAGATCCTGCTCTTGTTTGAATGATACAAAAAACATAACAATAAATTGCGTTTAAACAAGTTTTAGCTACTGTCAACAGGATTGCAAAAAGTTTTGCAGAACAGGAGTATAATGCTATTTAACCAGAGGTTTCATCTGAGTTACATAAACACTTGACTTTCATAGCCAGTAATCTGTATAATCTTCAAGCTGTAATGTTTCTCCTTGATGCAATGGGTATAAACTCTATAGGTTATTTTCACTTGCCGGCTCAGTGAAAGAACGTGACTATCACAAAGTGACTGTAGAGAGAAAGTATGAAGCATTTAAATGTTTTGTGTTAACTTCCTGTCAAAATCAAAGTTGTATGGCTATTTTAAGAACAGTAAATAGGATTGAAAACTGTAAATACTATTTTCAAAGCTTCTTCTGTGTCATTTTGGTCAAAGATCTTATAATCTTTAAGATCCATGTAGTTCATAAATGTTTTCTTATTTTGGGAAAGATCCTGGGTGCTTAAAACAACATAATGTCTGAGATTCTGCTTTCTAGTATTCCAATATCTGAAAGAAGACTGTCTCTTTAAAACTAGAAAGCAAATACAGAATAAACTCAGTCTAATCAAGTTGTCTTTGCACCTTCAAAAGTCAATATCACACCTTCAGCTCAGTGGGAAGAAATATTTCACTTTGCTATCAGCTCATCATCAACTGACAATTCAGGGAAGGCAAGCAATTCCTGGGGGTTGTTCCACTGCTTTTAATCTCTGGATATTGTGGCAGCCTTATCTTTGAATTTTCCTACACTGCCTATTTCCTTAAAACCCTTAACATGATTTTAGCATAGATTTTGATCGGTATTTTAATTTCCTTTATTAAAATAAAATATATAAAAGGAAAGGAATCTTTTAAGCTCCTAGCTGACAATGAAATGGTACTTACATTGTCACAGGGAGCTAACTTCCTATTAGTACAATAGTATTTGACATTTCCATTAAAAAATCTTCCACTGGCATTATATTATTACGTCTGTCACAGCTCACTGTGGCTTTGGTTATAGTCTGATTTTAGATTGCTGTTTTATAGCATTCTTAAAACGTACCTCAGAGATCTACTTTAGAAATGCCTGCATTTTTTTTGTTCCAAAAGGGTAGTAAGAAAATATTTACTGAGCTCATTTGAACTTTTGCATTTGCAATTCTATGCAATTCTTTAACTTCACAAAAATATAAAGAAATTTTGTTTAAGTAATTAATAAAATTAAGCTTTCACAGTAGTACGTCAGTTAAATGTAGAGTTTTAGACAAGGTGAAGAAAAACTTCTTTGGATGCACCATGAATTACAGGAAGTGGTATCAAAGTGGAAAAAGAATATGAATAGAAAGTCACTAGACTGACCAAACAATCCTAGAACCAGCTGTATTTGGCTTAAATTCCATTCCACGATTACTACTGTCATTAAGACACTTTTAAGGACACACTACAACTTATTAAGCACTGGAAACACAATATTTTGGCTTTTAAAATCATTTGATCTTTAAACATATTTGTATAACATATAAATCTGCATTTACTAGCAACACATGATTTCAAGTAGAATATCCCTATAACACAGTTCAGACTGCAGTTTATAAAATGTTTAGACTAACATCACAAGGTCACGAAGATACCTCAATAGTAAAAGATAGTTCTCATAAAATTCCATTTATACACAAATTATTTATTCAGGTACATCATATATTCTGTCTGGGAGCTTGACCTCTGCATTGCCATCTGCTGATTGTAAATTTTGTGAAAAACATTGAGCCAAACTCAGGTTTTTGCTTGTTCAGAAGATTATGCTTTCTACATTATTTAACTACCTGTCATTTGACCTTGTCTTGAAAACCAGCGTATGCTTCTCATGTCACAGCATTCACTGTTGACAGCTGGTGTTGATCACCAGAAGCAGTGGGGGGAAATTACTTTGTGTAAAGCCTAGGCCACTTACAAATACAGTTCAAATAAAAATAAATAGAAATGAGGAGTCCCTAAATAACACCACATAGCACTTCAACAAGTATAGGCAATGTGTAATGCTTGTATGAGACTTCATTGTACAGCTGCTGTCAGTATTCTCACTGCTCAATAAAGCAGCTGTAGTGATACCTGTGGTTTCCTGTATCAGAAAGTGCTAAAAAAAGCTTTAAAATATGTCAAAATTCAGCAAGTTTTCCTGCAGCACTGCTATTTTCCATGGTAGGCAAAAACCTAAACAAGGTAATGAATGATCAGTATTTGTCCTGCTTTTATAATCATCCATTACTGGCAATTGTCAGAGGCAAATCTGATGGACCTCTACGCTCAGCCAGTACATATGCATTTCTATTTTGATAAAAAGCCTGTCGAATAAAGCAGCATCAGGATAGGTAAGCAGGAGACATCTTATTTCAGGTGTGAAATAGAATTCAAGTCCTGGACAAGGTTGGTTAGTAAAACTACACTGCATGTTTTCATTTAAAGGCAACAAATCCGGAATCATAGACAAATAGAAGAATTTACTCTTCGGTAATTGATAATACACTCAGCTTCAGCTCCATGTGTTAATCCAGCTGAGTTCCTGCCAATATTTTTTGTACTGATGGCATGAAAAAACATGTTTTAGTAAAAATAAAAACAGATTGTTAAGATCTAGTTTGAAATGGTTGTGTAGATGCAGAACTGCTACATGTAGAAAATAATATTATAAATTTATTCTAAATTCTTCTTCCTATACTTTGGAGGTCTGTCACATTCATTTACATTTATCTGTACAAATTAACTCCTTTGCATCCTGTTTTATTTGTTTTTATTTTCTATCACCTACTGAAAATATGGCACATACACAGTGCCTAAAGGGCTCTGGAAATAAAAATTCATCAAGGGACACTTAATGTAAGGACAAGATTTCTGACTTGGAATTTCACAGTCACAGATCATAGGATTACTGGAAAGTAATTAGAAGTATTCTAGAAGCTTGATTTAAGAGAATGTAAGGCTATTTTTATTTTTTCTTTATCATCCTGTTGTCCAGTATGAGGTAGATCTTTTGACACATTAAAAAGAACAAGAAATTGTGTTGTTTCCCATAAGTTTTTGTTCTACTTTCTTGACTAATTTATTTCTACTGCACCTTTTTTGACTTCGAAACCATTCATGACAGTGAATCCCAATTTTGCCTATAAGGAGATATGAGGGCTGCCCTTAAAGTAATACCTTCTATTTTATTGTTTTGACCCACAGTATCAGAGACAGATAGTAGTAGTGTGGCAGTAGAGGTTGAACTTTTTTACCAATATCCCGTTACATGTTGTTGCTGTGACAGATGGCAGCAGAAGTGAAGTCTGACAAAATGGTATCTGACATGGAAGTGCATATGTAGCAAAGGGATGTCACTAAATTCCTCCATGCAGACACAAGGGCACCCATTGACATTCATTTACACTTGCTGAACATTTATAGGGACAAAAGAGTGCATGTGAGCACAGTGAAATGATGGGTGATGTGTTCTAGCAATGGCAACAGTGATGTGAAATACAAGACGTTCTGGACAGACATTTTACAAATGCATCATGCAGGCTTGAGGGTTCCTGTTCATTGCTGGCAAAAATGCACAGCTAATGAAGATGACAGTGTTGAAAAGGAGTGTTTTTTTTTGTTACTGTGCTCTTTGTATCTTGTAGTTTCCTTGGAAATAAACAGGTGACATTTCTTTTGAAGTGACCTAGTACGTACTGCATCTGTAGTACATGAAAGCCATATTTCCAAATATAATAGGCTTTATGGAAAATTCTTGGATTGTAACAATTAAGCTGTGTTAGGCACACACTACCGTGATCATGTAAAGCTGCAAAACTTTAAAAGTCAGCATTCCACAGCTGTCACATAGCAGTATTAATTTTAAGGCATTTGGTCTCTGGAACAGCTAATATTATGTAGAATAATACTCATGCAGCACTCATCTCAAGTCTGTGAGTAAAACTAGAAGAGGGAAAGGTGAGAGAAATGACTGATGTCCATTTGTGCATTACACGTTAGCAGGCTCACTCACATGTAGCTCTCACTAGATTTTTTCAATCTTGTGGATCACGGGCTTGTAGAAAGAAAAAAGTGGCACTGAAAGAAATTCCCATTGTAGGAAACAAATAATAGTTTTAATTATTGGTTTATAGTGTGGTCATTCTAATAGGATGGTCTTTAGAATGGCTCTGCATATTTGGTTATGTCTTTAAATATACTAAATATATTCAATAAATGTTAAAATACCTTTTAATTAACAAGATTTTAAAAAGATAACCAAGAAAAATATCCCACTTTTTTTTTTTTTTTTTTTTTCATTTTTTCACACTGAAGAAGTTTTGGAAACATGCGTCATCCCCCCCCCCCAAAAAACAACTGCATTTCATACACTATTTCAAATGTACTCACACAAAAAGAATAACATTTACATGTTTTCCTGAAATAAGCTTGTCTTCTCAAATAACATTTTGATTAATTACATGTAAATGAATGCTAAGAAGTCTATAAAGGGATTTCTGCAGTTGTCAAGGTGATTTTAATTAACATAAAATGTGTCACTTTCCTGGTTTCCATCTGTGTTTATGATTGTACTGATGGAGCTATAGCTCATCTCTGTAAGTGTCACACACTGCTCTAAATATTCATGTAGTTCAGTCATATATAAAAATTAGTAATATAAATACTACAGGAATTGTCTGTTTTCACATAACATCTAGTACTATTAATTCACAGCATCTAATTTCATCCTGGCAGAATCTTGAGCAACATAGTTCTAAAATATATCTAATTATTCTTAGACAAATCATTGTTAGACACAGCAGTAAAACTATATGGAAAGTGAAAGTTTTACCAGACAACTGTAGCTTTCTGACAAAATCTTCAACTATGCCAGGTCATATTCTTAAGAAATATTCAAGAATAAATGATTTACTTAAGTTCAACAAAATACTTCTACTACCTTACAATTTGCATCATGATGTATTCTAACAATTACGATTCTAATACCATTTTTTTTCAATGAAAACAAGTTAGAAAGGCACATCCAGAAACTGATTTAATTAGATGATTTTTTTTATGTACCACTATATTATGAGTGTCAGTAAAAATCAGCCTTTGTTTATGTTTTGAATGATGTATGGATTATATTTTAAAAGCTTAGGTATATGGAATTAAATTAGTGAATACAGAAGAACATTAATTTTCTCCAGTGCATGCACTTTTCATTCACTTCTTTTCACAGAATCACAGGATCATTAAGGTTGCATGTGCCCTCTAAGATCACCTAGCCCAGCCACCAACCTATCACCACCATGCCCACTATGTCCTCTGCATTTTTAAACACTTTGTGTTTAAAAGAATACACATTATCAGATCATCTATTGCAAATTTTATTTTTATCCTCCTACATGTAAAAACCCTCACTCAGCAGAACGTATGTACCTTTTCCAATTAAACAATAAAATGTTCTATTTGAATTAAGTTCTGAAATAAACTGCAGTTTTTATTGACTGTTACATTGAAAGATTATGGAATATATGACAGACTTCAATAAAATCATGTTACTTTTTTTTCTATTTCACAATATAAAATGTTTTTCTCCACCCTGGAAAGTACAGAAAATCATGCACCTTTAGTATTGTTTACAAAGGAGGATGAGCATTCAGATCTGTTGAGAGTCTTTTTGAGGTCTTCCTGAGATATTCTGAAGCTGTTGGGACTGTAGATATATGAGGGATCCACAGATGAAGCAGAACTAAGTTGAAGGGAACTTCACAGCCTCAGTGACCCAAAAGCCTTATTTCACCTGCCTCCATACTCTGAAATTGTTTAAAACTAAGGTTTCTTAGCCTTGAAGGTGTATAGAGGTATAACTTTGAAGATCCAGGTCTCCAACAAATATCCAGATAGGAATGAACAGTATTTGTGGAGTCTATATGCGATGGAGAAGTAAAATCTATTTCACAGACTCTGTAATCCTTTTGCCATTTGAAATTCTCAGTATAGATTTCATATAGAACAAAAATATCAGTGGAAAAAAAGAACAGCTGAAGGTAGACATAAAGTTCCTGATATGTTTACCACTTCTTTACAAAACAGAAATCAGATTTAGGAGCATAGATACAGATCTCATGAGAAGAAACTAATTGTATTTCAACAATATAAATTACAAACTAATAAACTTAGGTATTTATGTTCATTCCAAATATAACTGTTATTTAATCCAGGCTCTCAAGTACTGGACAATTCACTAGGCAAGAAAAATATCTCCTTGAATGGAGTTCCTGTGACTTGTAGCTTCTTCTATGGGGTGACAATTATTACAACAGTGAGAGGGCTTTCAATATGAAGATTATTTTGACAGTGAAAAAGTCCAGATGAAGAGTCTTATCAATTTACTGTCAAGAGGTGGCCAAGCAGCAGAACTGTAGCAGTCCTCCAAAAAGGACATTCATTTTAACAAGCAGCAACACTTTGTCTATCAATAAATTATTTAGAAGTTGGATGGTTGACAGGTTAAATAATAGTACATTATACTAGAACAAAGCTTGGGTGGCTCTTTGTTATTAAATATGTTACTAACATGAAAATAAATTAATCAAGTCTTAAGACTTAATTAAGTCAATTGTGACTTAAAATTAGTTTTACCTAGAGAATCTGAGCTGAAATGAACACTGAATGTTGTAATCTCAAGTGAAATAGCACTGAAAAGGATCTTGGGGTTAAGGTTCAGCATAAGCTAATAGTGCAGGGTTACAAATAACAAAGAGCAGCTACTGGGAATAATTTCAAGGAACAAGGACAAGAAATGGGACTAGGAAAGTGTATTATTTAGTGCAATATAACTGATATTGTTACTGAAGTTCTTGCAGTTATGCTTTAAAAGCTGTTGATGAATTGCTAGAGGATTAAAGAATGCACAAAGAATGCATTTCTCTCTCGAAGTAGTATTAGTTTTTAGCAAGTAGAATGCTAAGAGTGGCTTATTTGAAGGCTCTCAATGAATAAATGGTTTCTGGTAATAAACAGCTTATCAGAAGTAAAAATAGTTTGTATAAACTGAAACTAGTGTAAAGCTGAGACTGTTTTTGTTCTTAGTCATTGGGAAAATGTGTTTAAAGAGGTGATGGCAGCTGTATTACCTTAAGTCTACCATTCACATCACCACGTTTCTCCCAGACACATATGACAACTCTAAAATAAATTAGAGGCTTAATTCAGTAATTATCTAGATCAAAGTAAAAGTAAAGTGTAGATGTGGAACTGAGGGAGATCAACATATATTCATCAATATTATATTCAGAATCTTTACTTTTGAGTTAATTTGGCACTTTAATATACAGTACACAGATAAATCTAAAAAGTAGTTTTCCCCAGTGGAGTGGTGAGAGCTTCCAAATTATTTGCAGTAACAAAAATGAGATGTCAAGCACAGAGTATGTTTTTCTTTGAAAATTCATTTCTTCCTCAATACTACCTTTTAAAAATTTCTATGTACAATTTATCTTTCAAAAGCTGAAGTTATAATAACACAATGTGTAATTATAAAAATTATTCTAGGTGTACCTGGTACCTCATTTTTTTTTCAGCAGGTATTTGGACTAGTTTCATGGTTTGTTCACTTAGCATTCTTGTTTTTAAGTGCAGAGAAAAAAAGCAAAACTTATGTTCTCATGAACTGTAAAGAAAAATGAGATTTTAGGATTGTCTGTTGAAAATAGTTCTCTCTGTAAAAAAAAAAGTTTCACTGATTTCATAAGACCAAAACATATAGTTAAGAATGTTATGAAAAAAAAAGTCAACTAGATATGATGCATATATACAGAACAGGTAATTATGCCTGCTGAGGTTTTAAAATCAAAGTTATGAATTCCAGAAATTAATGTTAAGACAAAACCATGTCAAATTAAATGGAAAAACTATAGCAAAACTAAAAACCCATGTCAGTGCATAAGTATTTAGAAACAGAGCACTAAGTATAAAAAAGCAATAAGTAAATAAATAATGCCTTGTGCTAGTCTAGACCTCCCAGTTAAGTTGTAGAAGCTCAATGTTTAATTATGTTCAGTGGTATTAAACCAGGTAAAGACGAGCATGTTATATACCATCCCTATTTTTGCTTTTAGTTCTAATGAGCAAAATCTGCCTTACTGAATACAGTTGTGCATTACCTTTAGTCTACTCTTAAATATAAATACATTTGAGATCATTGTTTTAATTAGGAAAATGTCCAAAATCTTCCTAACATAAGGCTTTGAATACATTTCTGCATTTGAGTTTACTAGTTTGGTTTAAAATAGCATGAGTATGAGACTAGTCTAGTAGTGGGTTTCCATCATTTAACTGACACACTGGGCAGGACACAAGACAAACTCCCATTCACATAAGTGCTATTGCCAATAAGAAAAACAAAACTCAATCAAACTAGAAGGAGAATATGTTAATCTGTGGTAATTTCTCACAGGATTACAGAACTACTACTGAAGAATGTAAGAATGCCAAATATTTATAAGGATAGAATAAAGAAGAAAAAATATCAAAGGAATTTTATACCTAATATTCTACTTCTAAAATTGCTGTCTGTCTGGAAATTAGGCAGTTCTGCAACAATCTTTAATTCTTTGCTAGAAATCTGACCATGTGGCATTTTTTCCCTCATAAACTATGCACTAGATATACCTTCAGTACAATTGATAGAGCACAGATCTGTTTTAGCATACCAAAAAATATCTGTAATGTCACAGATAAGCAAATGTCACCCAGGCCTCAACTTTCCATCCTATGAAGACATTAAATTTTGTGGAGTCTGTCCTATGAACTCCATTTGGCTTTTGCTAACACATTTTATATTTCCTCATTCCTCAATACTGATTGTGTTTGTAAATTGAAAACCTATTTCAGTTGCTCATTGCTATTCAGACATGAAGAGTTTTAACCTTGATCTTTCTCTCAATGCGACAGTAAATATAGACATATATCTTAGCAAACATTTTTCTGTGCTGCATCATTTTCAATGCTAAGTGCCACAATTTACCTCATAATATAAATTAAAATTCAAGTTTAATAAAAACGTACTGCTTCAGCTGTGGTTCTGAAAACTTTCTGGTAAATATTCACCCCCCAGTACATATCTCTGAGTTAATTTCCCATGTCACTGCTTTTTGAGAAATAAAAAAAGACCAAAAAACAGATGTGGGCTTACGTGCTGGAAAAAGTGTTAACAAGACTAACAGTATAGCTTTAGCTGTTGTACCCAAAATGGAAGATCCAGTGACTCTCTATACTTCAATTCTTGTGTTGACCTTGATTCAACATATATATAAGAAATACAATAAATGGAAGTTGGCAGCCTAGAGTGCAAAATCTTAAAGAAGGAAAATTAATAAAATATTTTTAACCCAGATTTTTCTCATGGATGATGGATCTATATATTCTTCAACTGCAAGTGAATGAACACATTTCCATGACATTTTAAAATATTCTTTTGAAAATACAATCGTATGGTTCCACTTGGTTTAATGAGGCATATACAGAAAATGGACTCAATCTGACTTGCTAAAACTTGCGTTAATTTGTAGAGAAATATGTCAGGTAAGCTTTCTTTTCCAAACCATTCCATAATTCACTTTGGATCAACTTCAACAAAGACTGTTGTGAGAACTTCCTCCCACAGTATTAAGCAGATTTTTTTTTTTTAAATTTCAGAAAAATCATTTAAATATGTACTGCTATAAATACTACGCTATGTAACTGAAGGTGTCTTCAGAAGAAAGTATGCATTTCTTCTATGTGCTGTATATTTTACATGCTACTATGTGGTTTGCTATTATTTGTAACTTGAATTAGTTTGAGGGAATTACTAGAGAAGACATGAAAATGTTTACATTAATGTTATATAATTATTGCCAAAGAGTAACGATCTAGAGAAGACCAGTTTTCCAAATGTTCCTTACTGCTCCACAGTGTTTTGAGATGCACTGATTTCATTTTGTACTAGCAAAAGAAAAAATGGTTAAGTAAAATCATTACGCTTGAGTAATTAATTTTTTATAGTCTTTTCAAGCATATACTCAGTTTCTTGGTAGCATTATTTGTCATAAGGAATTAAACTATTAATTGTATATACCATAAAATAAAAAAGGACTGTTCTCCTTTAAACAAAAGCTACATTGCAAGGAGACGTGCTAAGAATGAAATACCCTTAAAATAACACTTAAAACACTTTTATGAACACCTAGAGATAAAGAAACCAAAAACTGGTTACTACTGTCAATTTAAATGTGTGTTTTCACAAGGAGTCATTCAGTAAAAGTAGAAACTTGCAAGAACTTTTAAGTACACTGTATTTATCACTATTCTACTGTATTTTTCTTCCATAAACAGTTATTAAAAAAAGTAAGAACTATTCTTTGAGGAATCTGAATCAGCCATGTGAGCTTTTTATATACCAGAATTTTTATTTTGATCTGTCAGAACTGTCCAAACATCATTCTGAGTAGCAAAATCATGAAAAAGTGAAACTGTATTTTTTACATTTGCAGAAAACAGGTGACTTGTATATGTTAGCAGATGTGCATGAATAGATAAAAGTCTTATTCTGTGTTGAAGAGAGTTTAAGCAAGCTAAGAGTTTTGGCTTTATTAGGAACAAGAAATAATGCTAAAATTTCAACTAAATTTGCCTTAAACCCCAGGAAATTTACTGATATTATCCCACAGTGGCTCAAACAAGCAAAGTCATCTATCTTCAACTGCAGTGACTACTAAAATATGTCATATCCAAAGACAAAGCCAAAACATTGTTTCTGAGTTCTTATATCCATAGAAATATGGAATATTTCACAAGTGATAACTTTCCCTTGCTTACTTGCAACACTAATATAAATAATAATACTAATATATAATATATATATA
Source organism: Oreortyx pictus (assembly GCA_036925125.1). Taxonomy (NCBI): domain Eukaryota; kingdom Metazoa; phylum Chordata; class Aves; order Galliformes; family Odontophoridae; genus Oreortyx; species Oreortyx pictus. The sequence goes on along the minus strand of JAUPFR010000001.1, from coordinate 46,086,359 downwards.
TATATATATAAATAATATAAAACTAATATATATTTATACATACATATTTTTAAACTACTGCTTTACCTCTAGAATTTCAAAGTAATGTGCTCAGCAGCACCACTGGGACAACAGTAGTTACTACGTTACAAACGTGTTCTGCAATGTGCACTGAAGCAATACTACTCTTGCCAAAATTAATATAGAAAGCATATGGCAGCCCAGCCCCCTGGCATTGCCAGAATTCACACAGGAGGAAACAATGAATTAGTTTCAGATATTGCCAAAAGTCCAGATGAGGTGACATACACTAGCACATTTACACCTGGATTCAGAGACGCTGCAGTAAAATCTGGAGTTTAGAAACCTTCCTGGAATCTCAGACTTATCCAGTTTTAGATTTCTGAAATGAAATTTGAAAGTGAAAAATTTCAGCTAAGTGATCCAAACATCCAAACTACTCTAAAGTCTTTTCATTACCAGTAAATCACGTTGGTTTGTAATGATACTGAAAAGTGTGTTAAATCATGTTTATATCCTTCTTTTAGTTATTTTTGTACCACACAAATGTTCCCTGAATTCCAGCATTCAAACTTAGAATGGCAAATGCTTCTATTTAATAGTTCTCTCTCTTATAGTCCCTAACGTGATTAATTTCATTCAGAAGAAAACAATGTTAAACTAGCACTGCAGACCAGGAACAGGTGAGTAGACTTAAAGCATATGAGGAAATTGCACTCCAGCAAAGCATTCAGGATCATCTTGCTATTGCCCGCTTCCCATGCAACTCATAGAGAAGGAATCATGAGCTCTGCTTGGTTTTGGGGTGTTACAAAAAACTGCACAAAGAACAGTTTCTGAAAACAGTCCTGTTGGTCCATTGTACTTAGGATGTTTGACACTTCATATAAATACTCTAAAAAAAAAAAAGTCACACTGATTGTTCTTTTGGGATTTGAAAGGAATTTCTTTCCCTCTTTAGGTCAAGAATTGTGATTTTACTGTTCCTTTATTCCAAAATGCAAGACTGCATCTAAATAATCTTTCTTTTCTTTGCTTCTGACTGCACATGATTTCCTGCCTCTGGCATGCTGCCCATTCTCCCAAAGTCTCGAGTGTATGTAAGTACTGCCTTACATTAGCACTGTGATATATAGCTTTAAATGTGAATATTTGCATTGCATTTCAGGACTGCGATCTACTCAATAGTTCAGATACTGACATCTTAGAGTCTTAGTGGATAGACTGGATGTTTTACTTTGTTGTCTAGGCTTAAGTTCTGTGATATTTTAGCAGATAAGCATGTACTGAACTGTAACCATCTCTCTTTTAAAACAAGTTCTCGTGCCTGCTCTTAGTGGCACACTTCTACTCAATGCTACAAAAAACTTTCCTGTTTCACTGTTGCAGTGAATTTTGGGATTTGTGGCACTGCTCTTCTAAGCTGATGGAAAGAGGTCCATTGTATTAGTTAATTAAATGACTCTTACTGGTCATATGTGATCTCAATAATGAAAGAAATAAGAGTTGATTTAGAAGTGGATATGTAATACAAAAGTTATCTTTATGACATTGTAATTTGATCTAGTATTATCTCCAGGAAATCTTATTCCTGTTGGTTGCTTTTTCTCTTCATAATATCTCCTGAATAAAAATTGTGTCACTTCAGAAGATATATCTCAAGTATGACAAAGATTCTGAAACTACTCTAGGCAAATGCATATATTTAACAACTTTCTGAATTAAATTTTACCTCTGTCTGTAATGTGACTTATAATTAAATTTTCAGGAGTGTCTTGGTTTTATGATTTTTGGCAATGGTATTCCACATCATAACATCATGTAGTGCATGAAGAGTTAAAGAGTTAATGCTTTAGCTCCATGGATCATCAATAGTTGTGGGTATACCTGTCTCAGAAGAGAACTATGTTCCCCAGAGGACTGTGCGTTGCTTTGTATTTTTACGTTTTTCCACTCAGAGAGAAAGATAAAAACTGTTTGTGTGTCACGAGGTACTCTCTTTCCTTTGGGATCGACTCAGCAGTGAGTACTCGCTGCTGTCTGACCTTCAGCATTTAGTGTAAGGCCTTCGGTTTATCAGACACTCTCTCTTACTCATTTTTTTTGATTTATTAGCTTTAATTCTAATTATATTGTATGATATTGTGTTATTTTGCTTTCCGATATCTTATTTAGTAAATTAGCTTTCCTCCTCAGATCGTTGCCGCTGTTTTGTTTCTAGGCCCATCTCCCTTTTTTCTTTTCCGTTTCCCCCTTCCCCTTTCCTGGGGTGTGTGTCCGTGGGTCCCCCTCACCAATTGTCATGGAACTGGGCCGACCCAGCCTGTAAACTGTTGGCAAGGAGATACAGATCAGCATAGCAAGTAAATACATTAACAAATTCCATGCTTAGACATAGTAAAACAAAATGGATTGAAAGGAGATGGAAAGAGAATTAACACAGTAAAACTTCAACATCCTGTGAAGTAGTCCACCATAAATGCTTCTTAATATATCACAGAAATCTCAAAATTACAGAACTATAGAGGTTAGAAGGGACCTCAAGAGATCATCTAGTCCAGCTCCCCTGCCAAAGCAGCTCCCTAGCCCAGTTTGCACAGTTAGGTATCCAGGCAGGTCTTGAACATCTAAAGAGAAGGAGACTCCACCACTTCTCTGGGCAACCTGTTCCAGTGCTCTGTCATCCTCACTGTGAAGAAACTTCCACATGCACTTGCGTGGAACTTCCTATATACTTTTATACTGCATTAAAGTAAGAAAATAAGATGATTTGTATGATTATAAAAATAAAAACATTTGCCCATCAGGTCAAATAATGTCAAATATTAAGTAAAATAAAATATGCAGTGTTCCAAGACTTGAAAGTAGTAAGAGAAATCTACTAATGTAAAAATAACATGTTGACGGGCTTCAGGGTGAGAATGTAGTCTATCAGATGTTTAAGCTGGATTGCCACAGTGTAGTGTTTGCTTTTGGATGACAGTGAATACATGGACAAGACAGCCTGTGGGATCATCAGCAGTTCTAAAATCATTCAAGAATTAATAATACTACTTTGAGTATTTTGTGGTTTAAGGCAGGCAGCTAAGCTCTAGTTTGCTTGGTCCCCCCAGGTAGGATGAGGGAGAGAAGTGGAAGCAAAATAATACATGAACTGAGATAAAAACGTTTTTACTGAGATAGAAAAAGAAAATAAAAACAAAAATGTGATGATAACTGCATCTGTGTATTTATCTCTACAATACAACTACTTGCTACCTTCCTGTAGCAGACCAATGAAAAACACTATCTGTGATACGCCTGGAATTGTCTCAAACACTTGCAAGATAATACCATCACCATGACAACAGGTTAACTGCTGAAGATGTAGTCAGAGGGGGGAGCCCTGTGGAGAGTGAAGACAGCCTTGCTCTTTCCAAAACTTCCCTATTCAAGTAGAGTTCTTGGCTGTGGAGTTTTGACTGTAGAGTTGTTGATAATGAATTTATTGACAATGAACCCCGCAAACCTAGCATGCATAAAAGAATGACCATGAGAAATTTGGAAGACTCAGATTTCTGAAATTAGGAACTACTGGATGAGCACTCTTTCACAAACAGAGGCCCCCCATGGTGGGTGGGCCAACAATGGAGTCTTTTTCTTACCATCTCTCTCCCCCCCTCCATCCCTTCTATCTTTTCTTCTCTTAAATAGCAGAAGTCTTATTTCTTTTTTTTTTTTTTGTCACATTGTTTAGACTCACAGTTTTAAACAGATATAATTGTAAGAGTTCTAACACTTTGAAGATAATTGCAGTACAGAGATTCTCATTAAAACTGATGATTAATTGGGCTTGGATCTTGAGTGTTGTTTCACCTTAATATAACTGAGGGGATTTTTGAATCTAGTCACCTTTACACCCATAGGCAGAACATGACACAGCTAACAGCACAACTGCTCAGTGACTGACACCCTACTAGCAATGCAATGTCTTACTATTCAATGACTGACAATCAGTAATGTCTGAGCAGCAATTCATTCCTGTCTAACTCCTGTTATCTATATTGTCTCCTGCATGATAGCATATGGTATGGAATAATCCCTTGGCCTAAAATTCAGGCCACCCAGACCTAATTCAGTCTCCACTCCATCCCCTGATGCAGTACCATAAAGGTAGCAGCTCTTCTTGGTGTACTTCCTTTGCTCAGCAACCAAAAAATTGTACTGCTATTAACACTGTCTTGGCTGAAACCAGGACAAAGTACTTATGCCCTTTTAATGAAAAAGGGCAAGTATGAATGCATCAAAATCATGGATGATTTCTGAACAGCGTATCACACTAATTGATTATTTTTAGACTCTGTCACAAAGTAGATGAAAAGGTTTCTCTATACAGTATAATGGTCCATGTTAGCATCAAGCCAGTTTTTATGTGATATTTGCTTGCATCAGAGAACTGATGGCATTTCGAATGAGGATACAACAGTATGGTGCTTCAGAACTCTAAGTCTAAATATAAAGTCTGTGTATAACATCACTGTACAGCCAACCAAACCGAACATGGGGAAGTTTTCTCAGCAATGGCAGTTGCTCAGTTACTTAAAATTAAAATATGATGAAAGTGAACATCTAATATGTTGTAGTTAGTCAGTACTGTAGAGAGAGAGGGAAAAACAAACAAGCAAACAAACTAAACCAAAAACAACAAAAAATCCCCCCAGAAAACCACAATGAAAACCCAAGCCATCCTCTTTGCTTTAAATAGGCAGAAACTTGTAGCTTTCCCAGTGATCAAGCCTACCAAGAATCAAAAACTAAAACTAAAATCAAAACAGAAAAACATCCATTCTACGATAACATCATCTGCTGTCCAGTTTGAAACAGGATGAAACAAACTTGAACTATGATGACGATTAAGGAATGCTAACATATCTGATGACTGGACAGTTGCTTAACCTTAGATATTCTTACTTTTCCAGAAATATTTTTACATCCTGTCTTAGATACAGATTATATCTATCACCAAAACAGCATGACACTGCCAACATGGCAATGAATTCAGAACACAGCTTTCACCATATCTTGATTTTCACCATCTTCACTTTGTCTTCCCACACTTTCTTTCGTGCCTTAGACTTACTAATGTGATGACTGATTAAGATAAACGAACTAAACAAACGATCATAAAAATTATATCAGAATTTGCAGTTGTACAGTTTTTTCGTTTTTTTTTTTGTAAATCTTATGCACCACCTTCACTAGGGTGGAGTGTGGGAAGCTCCAGAAAGAGGGATTTCGTTATAGCCTGGGGAGACCTGAGAGCAGCCATTCATTATCTAAAGGGGGTCAATATGCAGGAAGGGGTCTGTTGTGATAGGGCAAGGGGAAATGGCTTCAAACTAAAAAGGTGAGATTTAGATAACATATAAAGAAAAAAAATTAAGGGTGGTTAGGCAGTAGAACACATTGCCCAGACTTGTGGTAACCACTTGCCCCTGGAGACATTCAAGGTCAGGGTGTAGATGGTGCTGAGCACCGTGATCAAGCTGTCCTTGTTCATTGCAGGGGACTAGATGCTCTTTAAGGGACCCTTCCAACTCAAATGATTCTATGATTATATTCATACAAAGTATACCAAAACTTATACACCCTGTCCCCAGATAACACGTAAGTTATCAGATGAGACGAATTTATCCTCATTTTTACCACCTCTCATTTTCCTCAATCCACAGATTTTCATATTATTGTGTGACATTAGATAAGTTTTCATAGAAGCATAAAATGACTTGGGTTGGAAGAAAACTTAAATGTCATCTAGTTCTAATTCCACTGACACAGGCACTGGTCACCCTCTAGGTCAGACTGCCCAGGGCCCCATCCAACTAAATGGCAAGCTTCTCATATAGTACATGTTTCACAACACGTTACAATTCAATTTGTGATTTAACCAACGAATCCTTTACTTTAAAGAACAACAAATGCATATATACATTCATTTAAATCTACAGATAGATTTTAATTTCTTCCACTAAACTAACAGGAACTCATTTATGCATTGTTCCTACTGAAATATAATAAAGATTGTGAGAAACTGATTGTCTTTGGCACCAAACCAAAACCAATTCTGTACAGAGTGGCTAATAAAATAATTTATATTAACAATAAACAGAGTTTAAATATAAGTTAATTTCCTTGTTTTATATAACATCTTGAACATCCAGTGTTATAGTTAGCATCCTGCCCCAATACTGATAAGCTTAGTCAGTAGAGAAGTTTTTTCAAGCTGATGCGAAGGTTGATTTTTTTGTTTAAAAAAGGCTTTCAATTAGTCTTAAGTCCTGTGTTACTCTCAAGAAAGCTAAAAACTTTATGCTTATTCTGCTGAATAAATTGAGACTAAAAGACCAACAGAGGTACTCGTTCTTCTGTGGCTTTACAATATGGCTGTTTATTCCGTAGAAAACTACAGGCTGGTGAGCCTTATGAATAGCCTAATGCAAATTCCATGAACAAATCCACCTGGAATCTAATTCCAAATAGAATTAGGGGTAGGGATACAGCCATCACGGGATCACTAACTGTAAATTGAGTCTGAACGATTTGTCTGAATTCCATGACGAAAGGACTGGTTGTTGTTGAGAGCTAAACTATTAACCTAATATAAGTGGACAAAAAATGACACTGGAGACTAGAGAATGCAAGTAATAGTTAAAATGACAAATATGGAAAGAACAAGTCAGAAGAACTGCCCACACTCCTACTTGTCCTCAGGGTAAAAAACACTACAGCAAGACAGATTACCATCTCTGAGAATATAATTAAAACAAAAGCTGAAGAAGAACAATAACATTTTCAGTAATATTTAGTTGAGAAGCTCCAGTATCCTCTTAACTTTGAAAAGAGACGATGTCTTAACAGCAATCTTTTGTTTCTGCATTTTGTTATTACAAATTGGGTTTCAGCTCCAGACTGTAGACTTTCAAGTCAACATGCTTGCTTAAATGTAGAATCTTAAATAAGCAGTTTAAACATTGGCAAATGCTGCCATCTGAAATGTCTCAGCACAATCTGCCTGACCTGTAGGTGATTCAGAATGACATGGTCATCACTAGACTATCTTACCTGCTAGCCCCATGTGGACACTTTGAATAAACCAGGATGTCTGAAATGATAGCAGATGCCGAGATGAAGGTAAATGAATTATGTTCCCCTTTAACCATAGCTGTAATTTATGCACCTAACTCATACAGAGACAGTGTAATTTTGCACCTAAATTTAGATGGTACTGTTTGTGGTCTCTTCTACTATGACTGAATTATCCAGATATGCTTCCTCATCTTGCCTACTGATAATTGAAAACTGGGGTGCCACTGAAAATAAACTGAATAATCATGAAGGTTATGCTCTCAGAACAGCTCTGACTGGCAAAAAGTATATAATTATAGCAGAGGCAATTGCCTAAATATTCTGCAGAAGAGTGAGAAACAGCATTTGTGACAAAGGGATGCAAGTTTATGGAAGCAAGGGACCAAGATTAGCCAATGTAGTATAGATACAAGTATCTCTAATTGTTAATGTATATTTTCTTAAAGAAATTGTGATTGAACTTCAAAGGTCCTTGATATCTTTTACATTTTGGATTCCTTATGTTGCATTGTCCATTGCAGCTGGTACACAGATGAAAAACAGACCATTACTGTTATTTATTACTCCACTACCTGAAGCTGAAGCAGTTTGTTGCATTAATTGGAAAAAGAATGATGATGACCCTAATTCATTATCAACACAGTTATAGCTGATCACATTGCAGATTGTTTTATAAGAAGTTAGAAACACAAAAGTCTGTTCCTGTGAAGTACCCACACCCTTTTCTAAGCCAAACAGCATGGTTATATATTCAAGCACTTAGAAGTTTGTCAGAAATATTGCCCATACATATGCAACTTTGCAGCCTCTTTGACACATTCATCATAATACTTTAGTTACAATTCATTATATTTCTTCCCCAAAGCTTCTAGTCATATTTATTGTTATTCAAGGTTTGTTTGTTTTCCTCAGCTTTTGATCCCTTATTTAGTACATATTACTATGCCTTATTTAGTACATATTACTAGTCTTTTTTTGAAAACAAAATAATACTTTTAATTACTGTTTCCATGGTACTTTTGTTAAAGTAAACTACTGTTCCATTAATACAAATACCTGAGATTAAAGAGATTTTATTACAATCATTTTTCAGTTTGAGAATTAAGCACTACTGTATTAAGATGTCTACTAATTTTGGGTACACTGTTCTGATGATGAGACTTGTGTTCTCCATATGCTAATTTTAGTATCATCCTAGTCTAGGGAAGACTGCTGCATTTACAATTTACACAGCACTTCTGTAAACCTAACCTTATGATTTTTCATAGTACATCCAGAAAGTAAGAAATATAGCTACAAACACATTTTATGGAGTAGATGAAAGACATATTCCTAAAATCTAGGTGTAGGTTCCAGGAATTTGTCTCCCTTCCAAATCCTACTATGCTTTACAGTTAATCTCTCTCTTTCCCCCAAGAAATAACTATGTTATCACCTCTTACTTATTCCTCTCACTGCTTTCTGCTCTGTTGGCTATCCTTTTCTTCAGAGATGGTCTAACTGACAGGTTCCTGAACAATTGCTCTTCACAAGTATATTCTGCTGCTTTGACTTAAGGATGGGAAAAAGACATACATTTCCAATATCTCTACTCTTTTTTTCCTAATTTTTCTGACTTCATTAATAATGGTACTATTCTATTTCACATTCATCAGTCCTGTATCAGTTGTTGTACATCTTAAAAAACAGGAGAAAAAAAATATGGCATCCCACTAACAGGATTTTCTTTAGATGTTGCATGAAAGAATAGCATGAGGAGTAAGGTTTTTATTAAAAATTTATCTGATCAAAAAGGTGAACTTTATCATTCCGAATATTATCATTCATGGGTGAAGACCACTGTAAATTTTAGCATTTTCTAATGTTAAGTATAACAAGCTCTAATTCTAAGTAAAACCACTCCTTTGAAGAAAGTAGTCTTAGTTGAGGAAACGGCCACCCCCCTCAGAGGCTAACACTTAAATGAGCTTGGAGGGGTGGTTCCTGGATCACTGGGAAGCACATGTAAATTATTTGTACCTTTGCTTCCTGGGTCAGCCACTCCCTTCACTAGTTGCTCATCATCAGTTCAGGCCATGACCAGATAGTTCCCTTACAAGTACTAATATAATAAATTAGCAAATGGATGGAACTATAAAGAAAGACAAAACACTGACTGGTAGGTATAAATAGGCAGTTGCTGTGTTGAAGGAAAATATTCAAACTTTCTACTTGTTTCAAGTACATATATTCCTGCTAAACAAGAGCTAACATTAAGATATGTCAAAAAATGTGAGAGAAGGAGATTTAGATAATTAAATATTTCCTTTCTGTGTCCGGCAAAACTCACAGCAATAAAATCTCAGAATTGAGGTCTGACAGAAACCTGAACCCTGATGAACCCTGTGATTCCAAGTGTGTATAGTTGCTGATAATATTTATTGAGTAAGATAGTATACAGGGGTGAAAAAGCTGGAAAACCAAGCACATCAGAGAAGAAAGAGGCTAAACAAGAACATGTGAGTCCCAGTTACTCAAAGCAAAAGAGTGTACTGTTTGAAATTGGCATAGATGTATGCAACCAACATATGTCCCTTAGACATTCTTGTGGTGAGACTACCTTGAGGAGTCAGAATTTTAGGGAAATTAATTTGATAGGAAAAAAAGCTTGCTGTCATGCCTGCAGATCAGTATGAAAACATGACTAATAATAAGAAAAATAATGAACGATCATCCACAGGCATAGAAAGTCTGTTAATCATCAAACTGAGAAATAGTTCTTGAGGTATTGCATATTTTAAATTATCCTATTTTTCGAGATAATGATAATGGATGAGTGGTCAACTTGTGGAGTTTTCTGTATCTCAAGAATCAAGTGAAAGTATCTACTGTAATTTAGCATATTTTAAGAAACAACCCCAAATGTCATGCTATTTCCTCCAATCGCTGCTAATTATTACATCATAAATTAAATCCTAGATGCTATCAGTACTCAAATCACAGAAATCAAGGGCTTTCTTCACAGTAGGCAAAGTATTTCACAGGTTAAAAACTCATTAAAAATCCCCAGGACACTTGTGTTCCTTAAATGTCAACTTGAAAAACAGGCTATTGTCAGTTTGCTGAATTTGGATCATGCAGTCTGGGCTATAGCTGCAAAAGACTAAATTCAGTGTTCTCAGCTGATAATGAGAACATTTCAAATAATAGTATGATGCATGCAAGCCTAGGTGGAGAACTAGCGACATTTGATAAAAGATGGTCAGAGAGCCACAGCATCCTGGACCACTATTGTGAAAGCATTTGTAAGTGAAAGAAAACTTTGAAGTCTATAAGAGATTTTATAGAAAGCTAGTAAAGATATATTTTTGAACAGATGTAATATAATGAGACAGACAGGAATCAGAGGAGATTTGATTCACTGTATTAGCTGTGTCTCAACATAATAAAATTTTAACGGTGGGAAAATGAAAATTAAGAAACACCAAGCACTAGATTCTCAAAAAAAAAAAGATTGAAAATCGTAGTATTCAGAGGGTCTTTTTCACTTAATGGACAGAATTGGTGTATTGAGAGGACACTGAAAGGTATTTCCAGGGAGGGTAAAAAGTCAGTGCTTATGAAATGAACAAAATGCTGTTTGAAGCACAGTACCACATTTGAGACAATTATCTGATATCTGGAACCAGACAACAGACAGGCAAGACAATCAACTAGAATGAAACAGGATCTTAGTAGCTGCAATAGAATAATTCTCTGTATTCATAACTCTAAAATCAGAAAACCAGGCACACTTGCTTAGGAGACAGGTTTTCTTATATCTCAACATCAGAAATAGAAAAACAAGGCTGAGTGTTCACCCACCTAATTTCTTACAGAGGTGCATGTCCCTGTGAATCTTAGAATTCATAATATTTCTAATCTTAGAAATATTATGACAAGGGCCTCTCCAACAGATAAGCTAAAGCTAACCTCATGATCAGGTAAGTTTCATGTCATCTTTATCTGAAGTTGCTGGATTCAGCAGCTCCGTGAAATGTGATCTATAGAAATTCACACTGTAGTCTAATACTGTCTTCTGCCTCAAATGGTCGGACAGTTAGTTACCTGTAATTCAGGTATCTCCATTTAAATCACAGCTAGTCATTCTAAGCTCCCTTTACAGTCCAAGAAGGGAAATTAATGTCATGGTAAGAAAGGTATCTAAGAAGAGTAAGATGAATTACTCTCTGCCTTGCTTATCTCTTCAGACTATAAAAGGAGCCAAGGGAACTGGCTCAGACTTACACATCTATGCCTTAGATGTGTCAAGGTTGAGAAGATTAATCTCTTTTATATTTTTTTCCTAAGTTTGTGTTTAAAAAGCATAAGGAATTGTATCCATGCTTGCTACTGAATCATATTTTTAACATTTTTAAAGAAATAAAACTGAAAAGCTTACTTCTATTTCCCATTCTTTCTAAATATTCTGTTTATCTTTTTTTCCGTCACTGCAATATATGTAAACTAAGAGTAACCATCACATAAATACGTAATATGCATAAACTACAACAATGACAACTTATAAATACTGTATATGAAAAGGAAAAAAAAAAGAAGAAAAAAAATAGAGAGAACTTCTTTGACACGTCTCTCATTGAGCCAAGAGCACTTCATGGGAATGTAGAATCTTTTCTGTTTTAGAAAACTCCTATAGGAAAATTCCACATACTTCCACAGAATTTTTAAATGATTCATTTCCTCTCCTCTCCTTTCCTCTCACATTGTTTCAAATTATCTTTTAATTATTCTACATACATGCTTGATATTATTTTATCAGTTTATACAGGGATTTATCTGGGATGCTTTTCATTCAGTAAAAAAAAAAAAAACACTAAAAAACCTTCAAATGCATATATATTACACATCAGCAAATAAGATGCTTCGGGCTACATTTGAAGTTAACTATAAGCTAACTAATAAATCAAATAATTTCAAGGAAGAATAGCAATGATAAATAGCAATGGCTTAACTGTGTAAAAATCTCTTTGCTCACTCATGTCACTTGTCTGTCAGTGAAGAGGCTTCGTTGTTCAATGGGTAAGTTAATACAGGTTTCAGTTTGCTGCGCTGTGCTCTGTGTTAGTACACAATTCTAGTATGAGATATTGTTGGAAGGCTTAACTACAAGTATTTTGATAAAGATGCGTCAAGCCTTCTTCCTGTTTCTGCGATAAATAAAAAGTTACTTTTGCAAGAGATGATAATTACTGGACACACATTTAGCATTGGTAATTAGGCTACAGGTTAGAATAAGAACAGTTATGTCATTACTGCAAGTGAATGTGTAACAGTGTACTACAGAATTTCTGGACCAATAACCCAAACCCAAAAGATTTAAATACCTCTCAGTATTCTTTCAGAAGTGTTGTGGGTAATGAATACAAAGGAGGGATCTGTTCAAGCAAAAATAGGCACATATGAGTCTTTAAATCTAGACAGACTGTAGGCAATTTTTCCATGGTAACCAACTGGTAAACAACATTAATAGTAATAACAGGTGAAGGATTACTGAGTCAAAAATAGGGACCCTAAAATAAAGTTAGGTTCATAATGGAAGCTGATAAAAAGAAAATTATTTTTTAATAATTAAATCAAATTTCCTACTATTTTCAAGCTTAGAACTACTATTTTAAACCTTAGAATATCCATGCTTTTTTTTTATTATTACTATTTGTTTTTTGTTTTTTATTTTTAAATCTTACCTATTTCAGACCTCCCTGAACTTAGGTTTTCTGTATCTGCAGCCCCAATCAGGTAAGCTGCATCCTTCTTTTTAAATAATCCCTAGGGGATAAGAGGCAAACTTATAGGCTGTTACTAGATCAACTTAAATAACTCATTATCCATATATAAAAATAATTTACTTTAATAGCATTAATTGTCTATGTTGAAAATTTGATGAAAAACAACTTCTTGGAACAAAATTAGTTACATGCAAAGTGAATACTCCAATGGTTTTGATACAATGTATGAACATACTTTTTTTTTTCTTTATCCAAGGAATTATCATTACATGCCAAGAATGAAACATATTGGATATGTTCTAAATTACTAAATGATAGGCAATATTTTAAGCTGATCTGTGCTACAAACTGAAAATAAAACAGAAAAATAAATATTATTAAAATACTAATAAAACACATCTCAGTTGTAGAAGTCTTTTTATCCTGTATGACAATAAGTTAAATAGCATTTAATATTTCAGTTTAAATATATTAAAGACTCAGAATTATTTTTTTTCATTGCTATAGTCGACAGACTGGTAATTTTAATGTACAAATAGAATGCTGTGGTTTTTTTATAACTACACAGAACTTGCAGGAGGGAAAAGTGAGTACTTCAGTGTTTGTTGTTTTATTTCACAGAGACAGTGCAAGTGGATGAGTGTTAGACTTCATGGCATTTTATTACACCAGAGCAAGAGGAGATAAAGAGAGATTCTGAAATGTAAATCTGAAAACCTGTTGGAAGTTAACAGTACTGCTTTGATTTTTCAAAGTATGTGTCTTGCTGCAAACGTAAAACCTTCAAGAAAATTTGAAAAACACTAAAGAGAATGCTGTATGCTTTTGACACTTGAGTTCTCCCCAGCCTAGTCTAAAGATACTACCCTACTCCTTATTGTTGTCTGTTTAAATCTTTCATAAAAGACTAACTTGCAGTGTCAAGGCCACTGGCTAACATCCATTTCGACACTGATGAAATTACCTAGAGTGATGCAGAGTCTCCTGAGGCGCACTCTGTCAGAAGTAATGAAATATGAAGGGACCAGAAAAAAAGAATTTGGCTCTGCATAACAGAGCTGAAGAAGAAAAATGTTAAAAAAAAAAAAAGAGAGAGAGAAAAAAAAAAAAAAGAAAACCCTTTGAAAATTGTGGGTGAAAAAGTTTTCTCCAAAATAATCTTTAAACTCCACAGACTAAAAGAAGGCAAAGAACACAATTTATGATCACTTTCTCTTATCAACACATGAGTAAATACATCTGTTTTTCTCATGGCTCTCCAAATCTCTATCCTTAAAATGAAGTTGAGTATGTCAACAATCACTGCACTTGCAAAAATTGTAGATATTGATTGTTCTAATATCATTAGACTGATACTTGTAATTGCGGACAAATCAGGCACTTCACTAAAGTCAGTGGGCTTCTAGTAACTCTAGAGGACTTCTGATCAAGGGAAATGAACTGGCCTTCTTTGAAGTCCTGAAGCTGCAGTATGCGGAGGGCTTCAACTAATCAAGAATCTGAGGGACTTATAAAGATAGAAAAGCTGCATGCATATAAAACAAGCTATAGATTGCACTTATACTGTCATAATCCCAAAATGGTGGACATTATTGCAACAAAGGAATCTATTTTTTGATGCAGTCCATCAGGCAAGGATGCAACATTAAAGTTACTCTTGTGCCAAAATATATAAGGAGAAAGAGAAGTGTGATGCCAGTACAATTAGCAAAGATTTCCTGGGAAAAGAATGACCATATTGATGCTGTTGACTTGCAATTCAACTTCCAAAAATTTTGCTTGTCCATCACAGATATGTGTAAGAAAGCATTAAACAAACTCAAACAAAAAAGATGCTTTTTTTTTTTGCAAATGTGCTTTTTCCCTAGCCATTTATCTACCTCATTTAAAAGATTATTACAATTAGCACTTCAAATATCTAGAATAGGAGTTTATCACCACTGTAACCGTTGAAAGAAATCCTGGGGCTGAAATATCCTGATTGTTGGCTACTGTGCACGCACTTCACTATATCCTACTAGCATGTTTCTTGTAGCTAGCAGGAAAATAATTCTTTACTTTTGAAAATTTCATTGGCTCTTTCCCTACGTCCCTATTAGTAGTATGTTTGTCATATTGAATTATCAATCTTGATAATTTTAGAGATCAAATGAGTTTGTTTTTTTCTTTTTTCTTTCTTTTTTTTTTTTCTGTTTATTTATAAACAACTAGTCACGCTTTTGGAACTAATATACTCACTAATACATTTAAATTCTTTATAAAACATGGCCAATGACAGCAAGTGTGAAGCAGATCTTGGCTACAACTGCCCATGTAGGATAATATAGTGTAGTTTTGAAACCTATGTACAATGAGACTTCTGTTTCACTCTGTTCACTTATAGACCTTCCAGAAGGAAAAACAAACAAAAAAAAACACTTGAAAACGTAGAACTAATCAGCAATATTCAGAATGAGAAAAAGAACATTAAAAAAAAAACAACATTTGTCTGTAGTCCCAGATAGAAATATTATTCCTAGCTTGAAGAATATGAACTAGAATTGAAAAATACAATCAAACAAAAACAAGAAATCATAAACCATACACTTTACCTAGCTGATAAAGAATCCTCTAACTTCACCTAACACATTCAGAGGGAGACTCCCCTAAAATTAACAGACATCAGTAACATGAAATCATTGCAGAGTAAAAAGAGTAAGGCTTTTCAGTTTGTATCCTAAGCTACCACACTTAATTGTTTTAACAACTGAGTCATCAAAAGCTGTATGCCCTACAGACATTCACCTCAGGTAACGTGAAACGTTTCAGTCACTGCACTGAATATCCTTATAGAAGCCATATAGTTTAAACCAAGTAAATGCTGCATTTCAGAATGGGCAAAATATTGGCAGAGGACAGAAAAATCCAGTTGTTGAAGGAAACAATTTTTCACTGAACAGTTCATCACTCTCTTTCCTGAGACTCAAGTGAGACCTATAAAACATCTTCAACAGATGAGCCTGGAAACTAAATCCCATTATTATACCGGACAGTAAAAGTTATGGACTGAATAAAGATATTGCACATTTCATTTTTTTCCCTGTGACACCCTGCCAACTATCTCTGAACGTATCATAGACCTTCACCTCTGCTTTATTAATATCTCCTTCTTTCACCAATTGCCAACCACTCTTTCCTCTTAAACTGCTTTGCTGATTAACAGAATGAAACTAAACATAACTGTTTCTGATAGCTAATTTTTCTCCTTTCAATTTTTAGTTTCCACAGAAAATGTGTTTTACTGTCCAGTTTGCCTTCAGTCTGTCAATCTATTACAAGACCCTAACTTTTTTTCTGATTTGTAAAGTGTGATGACTTGGGATGGGTACATGGGCCCACAGAATATTCCTGCATTCATTTAATATAAAGCATGACTCCACAGTTAACTCTGTTCAACGTTACTAGTGAATGGGAATTAAAAGTATGTCATGCAGTACGATGCACAGAACTGTAATTTTCAGTGTCGTCATGTACTCAAAATCATAACCTTTGCAAAATACGTAATCATTATGCCAACTATTCTTATATTGAGTATTTTGGACTCAGGTACAAATACAGGAAAATATTTAAAATATTTCCATTTTATTATTTTTGATTGAGAACCTCAATTTGAAAACATACAAAAATCGCTGGAAGTTGTGGACACTTGGCAACTCTGAAAATCGAGTCTTTATTTATTGCAGTTGGTAGTCAATATTAAAACCGCTTAACTATGTTTTGAAAGTGACATATGAGAACAAATAAAATGCCTGAATTCCCATTATAAAAAAAAATTGGAAAAAGAGATGTATCACCAGCTGTCTACAAACAAAGTCAGACACAAAGTAATAACTTTCTCTCTGAAACACCTGTCTTCAATTTCTAAGGTACATCTGTCATTTTATTTTAACAAATTCAAACAAGATCAGTTCACAGCCATCTGTGTCTCTACACCTTGAGAAGAATTCAGGGTGCATCTCTTTAAAAAAAATTCATCTGTCCCTTTACCAATTTCTTACGTTTTTGTTGTTGCTGTTTTAATTCTGTGAGAAGTAAGTATAAATAAAATTCTACTTTGATCCAAGTCCTTCACACATGGCATCAACTCATATCACCCAGAATAGCAGCAGTTTGGAAACACAATAGTGTATGACATTAGAAGCAGAACTTTTGATGCAGAAATTAGGACCGAGGGAGAGACGGCACATTAATTCAGTATTAAACAGAGCCAACTTAAGGGAGAGAAAGAAAAAAAATCAAATCAACCAACCAACAAAATGATAATTATAATAAAGAAAATGATAGTCAGATCAGAGCCAAACACTGTGAATTTATTTTAGTTCCTCAGTAGGCACATAAAGCAAATTTTTTCATCCTTTGTAGAACAGTAATTTTACTATTAGTAATGGCAAATATGAGTTCTAGACTAATTATAAAAATTATACTTCTGTCTGAAGATGAAAATACAACCCAGGTAACTTTTTGTTCAAATCTATTTTGTATTATTAAGTCAATCAGAGTCTCAAGTAACATATATACAGGCAGACACATATAACAGCATCATATTTATGCAGTGAAAGAAGTTAAAACTTCTTTTCCAAGCTTTTCCACCAAGGTAGATGGTAAGTGTCAGAAACCTAAGGACAAAGCAAAATAAGGATAAAGAAATCAAACTGTTACTACAGAGCCAGTCCAGAAGAACACAGCAGACTCAAAGAAATGAAACCTACACAGGCAAAGAGTTATGCAAAACACTTAGCAAACCAATCAAAACCAACAAATTATGGCAAAGGTAACTGAATCTGTCAGGAATCTAAGGTACTTAGTGCCAGGTTAATTGCAGTGAAATAGTCAGAAACTTGAAATAATGAATAATAAACATGTTATAAAAATATTCCAGAAGCAGTATGTAATGAAACTACTCTTCTAAATAGTGTGGACCAGTGCTGGGACAGGTCTGGCTGGCTTACTGGGCCAATTGTGATTAAGAGCTTCACAAAGCATAAGAGGGAAAGACTGACCAGACTTAGAATTAATGACCAGATATTAGACAACAATAAATGGATTTCTTTATGGTAGCAAATATTCATGAATTAAAGAGAATACAGCTCTGAACTATAACAGAGCAACGTCCTTACACAGTAAGCAATTATTCTACATACTGTTGTGTTTTTGTATTGTCTCTGTTCATAAAACTCTAACTGTACTTCACCTGTTAAAGCCAAATATAACTCCTTGCCATTTTTTTACTCTCTGTAAATAGCAGAAGAGAGTTAGTGGCTAGTTGACACCTTACCACTGATTATGCTACCATAAAGACTGTGATTTACACTGAGAGAAAAATAAATAATTATTCCTTCTTCTTTGAAAAACTTAGTAGTATCCATACCCTTAAATTCAATATCTAGTAAGAAAGTCATAGCTCATTTTCCATATGTTCCCAGAGGAGATACAAGACTTCCGTTAAGCAATTTGATGGAAAATGCTACAGGCATTGAACAGCATTCAAAACCTCAGTTGGTGGGAAAACACGTAACTAGGTGTTCTTCCACTTCTCTCCTTGAGGTGAGACATAACCTCATTAAGTATTCTAGATTATCAGTCATCTTTTGTAATGCTATTTTTGTACTGAATTGCAGCTTCTTTCCTTTGGGGAATCTTTGTGTTTCAATTTGATTGTTTCCCAGATCGTATAAAGACCGGATATGTTAAACAGCTATGTATATCACACATATATGAAATAGTATGATTATTTCTTTTCATTCTGAAAATCTGCACTAAGTTTTACTTAGTTGATGGCTGATTTAAGTAATTTATTGGAAGAATGATGCTTTAAAATCATATTTATTATTTTTTATGTTCAGACATATAAGACAGATTTTTTTGCCTGTTTTGAAATGCTCTTATCATACACTTACAAATTAATTGCCAGTATACCTCAGTGCAGGGTTACTTTAAGTTTTTGAAGCTCCTGAGATGTTATCACTTCACTGACATAAATACTAAGCATTTCAAACAGTTACCTAACCTCAAGTGTCTACAGCTCTTTGGCATACTCTATTTTATCCAAGGCATTGGCATGATGTCAGTTCATGTGACAGAAGATCAATCAAGAGATTCGGGGCTCACAGATAATGAACAGGTAGAATATCAGACATATCAAACAGCACAGACAATTGCATTAAGGAAAAAAAAAAAAAACAATAATAACAACAGCAAGAACAACAAACACACAAGGATGAGGTTCAGATTTCAGCTAAAGATCTCCGCATCTCTTTATGTGCTTTGGTTCTCACTACCATCAGCAGGGATGTAAATTTTATTGAACTCATTTGCTTGTACATAGTATCTAGCAAGATTTGAAATTCTCTAGGGTATCCTGTTAGCCCTTCAGCTGCTACTCCAGAAGTTGCATAAGTGCTATCTGATATGGGACAGTTCTGGAAAAAATGTTCCAGAAAGCCCACAGTGGAATAAGTAACATAAAACACGCATGTGCAGGCAGTCAGGAGGTGTACTTGGTCAACACTGTCAGGGCATCCTCGAAATCTAATCCCTGATCATGGTTTGATCATCTGAACAGAGTGTTTACTGCGTTCTGAGATGATAAGCATGGACATTTAAATTGACAGCAATAAAAAAGTTGTTAGTCTGCATTGTACTGAATAAATTGCTCTTGAGTTTGATTGCAATTTGGACACTTGTAAGTATCTGTACGATACAGACCTAGATTTTAGCACCTTAATTTGAAACTGAGTTCTGCCCAAACCATACTGTTTCCCAAACATAGTTTTTAAGTGCCATGGTTTTATGATTTTTGTTATTGGCATTCCACATCATAACATCATGTAGTGCAGTGGGAGCTAAAGAGTTAATGCTCCAGCTCTGTGGATTACTGATAGCTCAGGGTATACCTGTCTCAGAAAAGAAGAAGAACTACGTACCCCAGAGGACTTTGCGTTACTTTGCATTTCTCCGTTTTCCACTCAGAGGAAAAGATAAAACTATTGTGTGTCACAAGAAACAGGCTCTTCCCTGTTGGACTGAACCAGCAGCAGGTGCTTACAAGCCATCTCACCTTCAGCGTTTAGCATAATGCCTTTGGTTTATCAGACTCACTCTCTCATTTTATTTGATTTAGTAGCTTCGATTCCAATTATATTGTGTTATTTTGCTCAGATCATTGCTGCTGTTACGTTCTTAGGCACCTCTCCCTTTTCCTTTTTCCCTTTCCCCCTTCCCCTTACCCAGGGGTCTCCCACTACAATCATCACAGAACCAGGCTGAACCAGCCTGTAAACTGTTGATATTAAGTTATATTCAAGATGCTCTACAGTACCACTCACTCTCTTGAACAACATTCAGCAGCTATATATAAGCAATTAGATCTTCCTCCAAAAATGTAAAATAACTTTGGCATCAATTCAGGCGCCTAAATAAAAAATATCAAGTGTTATTTGGGATGTATGGGATATATCACAGCCTTTGCTTTTCTGAAGTGATAGGTGGAGATCATAAGCAGTATCCTATGGCATTTCAAATCATTGACTACATGTAGGCACTTTAATCAAACTTTTAACAGCAGAGCAATGTCAGATATGAAAAAAAAAAAAAAGAACACTCAAAATCATGGACAGCTAGATTTTTAGAAGCAAAAGGCTCAAAAATAAAAATAGAAAGTCCATACAGAAGATCAACAAATAAATCAGTTTCTTCTCTGTCTTGCACTTTTGAACAAAGTACTTTAAGAACACAAAGTTGGCTTACTAAATGCAAGAAACAGGGCCTCAAAAATCCTGTTTATCACAAATTATCTATTCTGCACAGACTTCACTGATTCAGATTTCACTGTAAGTATCTATGAAAAATAAATCTACAGCTGTACGAGCTCTCTCCAAGCACAACCCCACAATTCTTACCTTGTAGTACTTTTCAAAGATTCATTTTTTACAGATGCTCTATAATGTCTTCTTTCAGAAAATATGTTAGTTTTGTCGCACAATCAGAATGGGCTGCAGAGTAGTAAACATTTAAATTTTGAGAAAAAATTCATTAAGTAGTACTTTTGAACTTTTGAACTGACTTGAAGAATTAAAGCAATATAGCACAGATATTAATGAAGACTTCTGCTAGGAATGACAGTGAATAGCTTTTATTTTCTTCAGGACAAATAAAAAAAGATCACTAAAACCAAATTGTGGTAAAGTTTTCAGTACACTCACTTCACATCACCATAACATTTTTTTGATAGTTTCTCCCTTGCCCATGCATTTTATTGGCTCTCAGCATTATAACCTTCTAAGTAAAAGGGTCTGCATAATAGACATTTCTTGATTTCTTATCTTATTTCATCCTATTTTAAAGACAAATCACCCAACCAAGTGTGTCAAATGTAGCAGAAGCACTAGCTCCCTTCATTCCCAGAGGCTTCGAGAACTCTCTCAATTTCATGCTTCCTTGCACAACTTTATTTACACTAAAACCATTCTGCTGTGTGCTTTTGAGCAAATACTTGGTCTTGATCTCCCAGCAAATCTTGGCTATATTATCTGAAACACTCTGTGAAGCCTGGAGTCTTTACTATAGACTATGGCTGACATATCAGGTGAAATACAAGTGAACTGCCTAATGGAAGTTAATGTCCCATCAAAATAGGGTCAACAGGATACAATCAAACATGTGTATATCATGAGCTCATGGTGTGCAAGCTATTCTTCAAAACAGTATTTAGATTTGAAGTGGATTCCGTAACAGATATTTCCAGTTCTGCTAGTCATCTTTCTGAAAGTCAACTTGATATCTCAGTCTCTTTCAACAAGTTTGCAAATTAAGAATCATTAGTTCTAAAATTTATAGAACTTCGGATTTCTCAGCAACATTTTCATAGCTGAAAATATTATGCCAAACACTACTGAAGTTGCATTTGACAAGACAACATGCACAGGCCTTTTTAAAAATAAAAAACAAAACAACAACAATGAAAAACCCCTTTTATACTGTTTGATTGTTTCTGCAAATTATCAGTTCCAACTCAACATTTGAGATAGTACATAGAGTATCCACATAAAAAACCTTCAGGCATGTTTTTGAAGAAATAGGTTTTCTTCCTGAAAGACATTCTCTAACATTCAGAGCTTTAAAAAAAATCAGTAAATACTGCTGTATACCTATCTCTTATGCAGAATATAAAAACTCCCTTCAAAGACTTTATTTAAATATGTTAAATACTTAGACACTTTTCTAATGCAAATTGGCATGAACTGAAAGACACACTGAAAAGCGCTTTTCCTGCATGCCATTCAAAGTTAAATGTACCTATTTTGTACTTCAGTGGAAGTACATTTATTTCTTGCTTCCATGGAACTTTTCTCACAAGAATTTAAACCACAAGATGAAAGAGAATTCTTTCATACTTATATTTTGCAGTGTGACGGAAGGGACCTAGTTTGGGTTCTGACTGCTAGTTCTGACTCAGTAACAGCTTTTCCACTTAAATAAAAGGGACAACAATCCCAGCTATACAAAAAACTGTACAAAATGGAAATTGTATTACAAAATGATGCTATGGTGTTTTTATTATTATCAATACAACAGCTTTTCCTAAGTTTCTTGACTGAATTGAAAATGATTATGAAACTCAAACTTGTTTTTTCAGTACTGAAAGTTCATTAGATGACTGCATACTGCCAACTGTCTAGAGATATATTTTTCAACATATAATTTAAGATCTCTTACAGGTATGCTTTTTTTCCTTTCACAATCAGAGAACATTTTTGTGAACAAGTGGCTAAGAAAAGTTTCTAACGGAGATAAAATAGAATTTTAAATTTAAAGTTATCGCATAAAATCTCTTTTCTTCTCAGGATGTGAGTATTTTATACTAAATTAGGTGTTTACATTTGGCAGAGACTTACACGGCCTTCTGAAAACTTTCCAGGAATTAGACTATTTTCTCAAATGACAGGCTGCTTCAGCAATGTCAGAAATAAGTTCTTCATGTATATTTATTACCCTTGGCAAATAAATCACACAATTATTATGTTATTCACAATAATATTCTCACAACCATTTCACAAAGTACTTAAGTTGAACCAACACACACACTCTGAGTTAAGAAGTGATATCATAGATAGCACTAGTTAAAAGCAACAGGTGATCTGCTGATTCTCATACACTACTGACTTACCAATGACAATCAATTACTTTTTTTAATTCTTAGCTGTACAAATACCCATCACTGCACTTCCTTTAATCTAATTATTTTTTTTCATGGAATCATTGGTTCAGGGCGCGGGGCTATCTGTATCCCCGTGTCCCAGACCCTGCTCCAGCAGTGCCACACAGAGCAGTACGCCTAGGCCCATGGCCAGGCACCTTCTGGAGAGCTCCAGGGAGAAGACCCCCTGGGAACCCTGTGCTGTATACATATTACATGCCTAGTTAGAGAAATGTGGGCTATGTGGAACACAATTATATGATGAATATATTAAAAACAATCCCAATTCCCTCAGCTACTCCTCATGAGACTTGTGCTCCAGACCCCTTGCCAGCTTTGTTGCCCTTCTCTGAACATGCTCCAATGTCTTTCTTGTAGTGAGGGGTCCAAAACTGAACAAAGAGCTCGAGGCACAGTCTATAACTTGGTTTTAAAACATATGGAAGATATATGGAACACATGGAAGATAACCTCTTTCTGCAGCTGCTGAGAAAGCCTACCAGGGGATCTATCCCGCTAGACCTGCCATCATAAACAGAGAAGGTCTGGTAGGAGATGTGGAGATTGGGGGCTGTCTTGGACACAGTAAACATGAAATGGCACAGTTCTCAATTCTTGGTGGTGACAGGAGGATAGACAAAACCGCAGCAAAAATACTACCTTGGACTTCAGGAGGGCAGACTTTGAGGGAGCTGGTATTATTCAGTCTGGAGAAGAGGAGGCTCAGGGGAGACCTTATTGCTCCCTATATCTACCTGAAGGGAGGCTGTGGTGAGCTGAGGGTTGGCCTCTTCTCTTGTGTAACTAGTGATAGGACTGGAGAGAATGTACCAAGAAAGATTCAGACTGAATGTTAAGAAATACTTCCTCTCCAAAAGAATGGTCAGACACTGGAATGGGCTACCCAGTGAGGTGATCTAGTCATCAACCTTCGAGGTATTAAAGGACTGTTTAGACTCCGTGTTGAGGAACATGGTTTAGTGAGAACTATCGGTGATAGCTGAACAATTTGACTGGATGATCTTGTAGTTCTTTTCCAACCATAATGATTCTATGATATAATGCTCTTCAGAGAAAATATTCTTGCATTCACTTTCAGTAAACCCTATCACCTTTGAATTCATCAATGTATTGTAATATTAACATTCCTAGAAACAATTCAAAAGGTTTTCAAATTGATTTAGGCTGGACAAAATTCTAGTGACTTCACTAGGATTGCACTTACTCATCTGGGAGCTAGCATATGAAGGAATGATTGCCCACACTATGCATTATTTCAGGCACATTCAGCATCTTCCCTGTCCCTCATCTACCTACTCTACCTCCTAAAATTAGTCTTCTGGACATCTCATGCTCAGTTCTGTAGCCCCCAGGCCAGGCACACAGCTTTCTTGAACCAAGCCCAGTTTGGTGCAGTGGGCGAATGATCCTGGCTTAGTCCTACAAAGGAAATTCTTGCAGGAGTGTGAGAAAGCCTGTTATCTACATCATTCATTAATAAGGAATCTAAACACTGGGATAATTGAGCAATTGTTTAGCAAAACAAAGATTCAAGAAGTAAAATACTGAAACAGGGAAGTAAAAAAGCAAAGGAAAAAAAAAAAAAAAGGAAATGGAAATCTATCAGTATTGAGGATCAACCTGTTCCCTATCAGACTGTTGAATGGTTGCCAGCTCAGATTTTCTTGGTTTCTCACTGCAGGATTATACAGGTGCTTAATCTAGTAGCTCATCACTGCCCGCTACATGTTGCCTGTATTAGGCAGCAAATAATTGGTTTGCACCCTAGAATTGTGATGAGTTTCTTAAATTTCCCCATACAAGAAAACATCATGTCTGACAAAGTGTCTAGAGTTCCCTTAGATGCCTCAAAAATACTATTCCTGGCTGCCAGCTGCAATGACAGAAAGCTTAGCTCCAGCGTAGCTGAGGTTTACCTACCAGCAGATAATCCAGGGAATCAGGAGTAGCATAGAGAGACAGCTAACTTCCACCCATCCTAACTTTAGTTATCCATACAACATGGCGAGAGAAAACACCTATTTAATACTTATACTCAGGTGCCCTGAGGAACATCCAACTTTCCTTACGATGCTGAATTTTAGAGAGCATCAAGTCCTACATTATGTTCCCAGGTTAGGACATCTCTTTGTGTCCACATCAAGCATTGGCTTCAGACTAGAAAAATATAAATAGAGATGCCTCTATGGCAAGTGTCAAATTTTATGTCTAATTTCAATCATCCCAGAATATGTGAGATCTATTCTAATAAATTGAAGGCCTCTTGTTATATTGAAGACTTAAGAAGCTGATGAGTTTCAATTTGAATGCTGATGAAAACCTGTTGGAAAAAAAAAAAAATTAATGCCATTGAAATAACCTAGAATGTCTTGGATATTCTGAACACCTCACATAGAATTTGACACAAAGAACCTTTGTTTGTGTATTTAGACAACTGTGTTTAGGGAAATGAATGAGCTCAGTGGATTTGGAAAAATACCCAGTTTATCCTACCAGATAGCTGAAGAAATGCCAGCTTCTGCTGACAATTTTGGCTAGATTGCAAGTTCAGTCATTTAAACACAGGCATCTCCTGCCATTTTAAATGCATTAGTCGAATATCTAGCTTCAAAATGTCAGATTAGAAGAACATAAATCTCCAAACTGTACTGTGTCATATATTTCCATTGCAATTAGTACACAGATTCATGTGATTGCAACAAGGCTAGATCAGTGTTCTTTAAAAAAAAAAATAAAGCAGACTCAACGTTTGTAACAGAACTTGTGTCGTGCCAGGTACTCTGATAGAGTTATTTCAGTTATTATGGGTGCTATCAAATTATTCTAGGTAGAGATGCTTTTAAAACTGATTTGTGACTCCTTCGACTTGTAATGGAAGTTCACACAGTTGGTGTTGAACCAGATGCTTTGTAACAACTAGTTTAGCTTCCTTCAAACAAGATGATAAAATAAGTTTTCTAGAAAACAAAACCAACATTAGAAAAGAAAAAGCAACACTCTACCCTATCTCACTGATGTCCCAGCTGTATGCCAGACTAATGTTTGACATTTCTAGATATACTGCTTTTATTATTTTTTTTGTGCGCCTTCTAGAAAAGCATTGACATCACTTTGCAAATCATCCTAAAACAATTTCAAGCCTCTGTGTTAATTTATGGAACAGAAAACTTCCATAAGCAAGGAGGTATCTAATTATATAATCTGAGATTATAATCACAGTATTAGCAAGTAGAAAAAAATAAAAAAACACCTTCTCACTCAGAAGCAAACCATGTGAAGTCTACTTAGGAGATTGGACTATTTTGTTTTATATGCATCATTCTGTTCCATCACCTTTACTTCTCATAGACTTGTACACATTTCTACTGTATCTCTGCAGCAGAAATTACCCACATAAAATTAATCTTGATGACATCATGTGGAGCTAGTTAGTCAGAACATTTAAGGAGAATAAAGCACTTTAGCCTTAAGGACTCTTAAAATGAGAATCATTTATTCTCTGCTGTTTTCTGTGAAATGGATTCTAGCTGTTACTAATGTAAAAACCTGCTGTTAAATGTTTTGACTGTACATATTTGCCAGCTGGTGGTTCAGTTCTTACTATTGAGTCTCCCAGAACTGAAATAATTAATTTAGCTAAGAAAAGTATATTGTGTTGTACCTTCTAGATTTGTGACTGTAATCTGTAATCACCAGGGTGTTTATTTGGATTTGCAATAATACTAGTGTTGGTAAGTTATAACAGAAGCTCACTAAATAGTTTACAAAGCTTGGAATTCAAGAACTTTTTATAACACTGATTCACTTACCACATTGCAATTGCTGAAAGTTTAATCTTCATTATCCTAATGAACTGAAAGCAAATCCTGTGGAAAGTATTTCTTCTAAGCACAGGTCTCCCTAATGTTGTATCTGCAAATCAGTGTTGTAAGATGTAAATTAAAGCTCTCTGCAGTCCAAGGAAGCACTCCTGTTGAGCACAAAATGCTTGGACCCAGATTCTCAACAAAAGGACAACTTAAACTCAAACAGAGCCATTACTGCTAATCCATGCAATGTTTATTGTATATGTTTTTATTTCTGCCTGCTCCTTGTACTACAAAATGAAATATAATATGCCAAGCCTACTTAATTTTTGAAAATTGTATTCAGGTAAATACTGCTATTCATTTCTTACTTGGTACAAACACTCGTTTATGTTTTTAAAGGAAGGAGTAAAAAAAATCCAAGCAGTACTATACATTAAAGCAGTTCTCCAGAAGATTTCTAGTAAGATAACTTCTCATATAATATTTATTATTGTGTCAAGTAATGTGTTTGTTTAACCATTTTTTCTTGTGCATTTTTTTGTGTTTTTTTTTTGGACCCCCTTCTACAACATTTGTTAAAGTCTTCCTTTCACAAGGACTGCAGGGACAGGAAATTCTCAGATGCCTAATGGAGAGAGATGCTGATCCTCCTACTTTTGAGTAGTAAAGAACTGGAGGATACTATCAGGTTCCAAGTCTCTCAAAACAGAAGCAGAAAGCTCTGTTTCCTAAATAAAAGGTGCCTCTGCTTGAAAGGATGGATGATTGACATGGTGATGTATTGATTTTTATATTCAAAGGATTTGAATTAGTCAGTCTGGATATACAACAGATTTCAATACTGAAGATAGACGAAGACTTGAAGAGAGTGGAATGTCACAGGTCACTGCACAATAAACAAAGTGAGAAAGCTGTAATGGCATGAACACTAATTCCTCTGAAAGGCTGCTGCTGTTTTTGTTATTTTACAACACTGTTGTATTTTATAATTCTGTATTGCTACAGGTTTTTTTTTTTTTTTTATTTCAGCCCTAGTCTGTTCATACACAATTATTCACAGGTGTTTTGTTACTGTTTACAGATTTAAAAAATGTCAGACTTTAACAACTCTGACCTCAATAGTTACCCAAATCTGTGTCTTCTGAACTACTAAAATCAGAAAGAAGATTTAATATCCTCTTAGCAGCAGTATTTAGCTATGTCCAGTCTTAGTAAAGTTACTAAATGTTACCCTTTTTTAAAAATGGGGAACAGAAACTCCTAAGAGTGCTGTGAAAGTCACAATGAATATGTGACATACTGAAGAACATTCTTAAAACAGTACATTTAATTTCACTGTCACAATTAAAAAAAAACAAAACAGGTCCAGTTATAGTTTGTTATGGAAAGAGGAGCAGAGCACTACTACTGTATGACTCCTGTATGAATCCTCATCTGGGTTTGACAACCCAGAACATCCAGAACAGTTCTCTGTTAAGTAAAAATAAAAAAAAAAAAATAAATAAAAAATGGAGAAAATATATTGAGTTAGATAATTAAAAAAAAAAGTATACAATAACAGATTTACAGAGCAGGCAAAGTATTCAGTAATATATAATTGGAAGAAGACTGTGAGTGAGACAAGCAGAGTCTTTGCATCATGCTGGAGCCACACTAAGAATTGTTTCCTTGATAAACATTATATATGATAAGAAAAGTGAAAGTACTTGTTTCTCCCCCCCCACCCCCCTCTCAAATACAGAACAGAAACAAACTTGAGAGTAACATGTCTAAATCCTACTTGCTACAAATCACTTTTCATAATAAAGATTTCTTGAATTGCACTACTTTTAGTTATTAAAATTTTATATTAAAACCAGAGATGCTAAAGTATGGATTTTTTAAATGATTATCCCATACTAGCATTCTGATGTTGAGTGAGCTTAGAGATACCACTGCATACATTTTTCAAAATTTACATTTAAATAAAATATTCTGTTTTACACTTCATTTGTTATTAAGAAGTGTATATAATAATATTACCCTTGCACAAGAAAATGAAATTTTCCCATGATGGTCTTGAAGGTTTTCCATTTATATGCAGATTCTGACTTTTACCTCAGTGAAAATGCATTCTTGAAATAAGGGTAGGAAAATAAATATTTTTACAACAACTCTCAGGAAGAAAAAAAACACATCAGCTCCAATCAAGCATGAATTATCTTCCTACCTATCTTCTCCTTCACAAGAGGATTTCTTTTTTCACAGCTTTTCTTATTGACAGGCAAAAGAAGACTCAGAACACCCAAATCATTTCCTTATTATTATTTTTCCTCTGTCGCATTGCTATTTCTTGCTGCTGTAAGCAATATATCCGCCTGATCTCTAAGGCCTGTGACTCTGAGATCATTACTTTCTCTTATACTCAAAAGCAGTACCTAATTGTCTCCTTGCCACCCTTCATAATACAGTAGGGTGCACAATTTCTCAGGCTGATCTAGCTCTTGACTGTGGCCTAGTCAGCCCTGACTTTGATTCACTGTAATACCCTTACTGTAGTATTCACATGGTATACTTTAAGCTGATGTCTGTAGAATAACTAACTTTCACACTCACCAAGTCAAAATATAAATGTCAGTCTACTCCTGCATTGCTATGCCTGCCACACATTGGTAAGGCAACCCAACAAACCCAACTGCTCCACAGATAAATCATCAAATCTTTCTACTGTCTTTTGAGCTGCTATGCCTTTTCTTCCATCCACTGATCACAGAAATACTGCTGTTTTTTCCTCAAATCAAACTAAGTTGTCTTGAGCTTATACTATATTTGAAAAACTTGACTAGACCAACATGTCAGGTTCTTGCACCATTTGACATTCACACATAGCCAATAAGGCTGGCACAGGACTTCTGGGTCAATTTCTAGATATAAACGAAGGGTTTTCAAGATCAAATAAGTTAAAATAACATATACTTGTTTTTAATTGTAATATTACAATAACATTTTATGTTAACTGTTGTGAAAGGAATACAAGTAATCAAGAAACTTCCCTAAACCCTTAATCACAATGATGGATATAATCACAGGTTTTAAAAACAAAACAAAACAAAAAAACAATATACAATGAGAAAGCCTCTGTGGGAAGGTCCCCCTTGATGATTCTGTGATTCAGTGTGTGGGGGCAGACACAACCTGTATGTGATAGGCAAAGTTGTGCCAGCAAAGCCAACAAATGCCATGGCATGTGGATCACTATGGAACACAGCTGCTGACAAGGATGTGAGAAAATGGCTTTGGCCATAAGGAGGAGTTAGTTTGGCCCAGGGAATAACAATTTTTCACAACAAAGTTAGCTTAATGTTGATTTTTGGTGCCTTAAAATATTAAGTCAAACAAGCTTAAATTCAAGGAGACCACAAATACTTCTTGGTATTGGCTACTTTTTTGTAAACCAAAATATTCTAGTTACATTTCTCATTTAGATTCCTCTATATCCTGGGTCAAAGATAAAGAGAATTTAAGCATTTGACATCTTGGTGCATTTATTATTATAGTCCAACTGTGATAAAGAGCCATTAAAAACTCATTGACTGTACGTTGTTATACTTAAAAGGCAGCAGAAGCATTTTGTTCCAGCTGGTAACTGCATAGTGTTTCTCAGGCTGGGGAACATCGGTGGCATTCAACATAACACAGGACAATAAAGTAAGAAATGGAAAGACAATAAACACTCAAAAGCATTTACTTTGTTTCTGCTGCCTGAAATATGTGATAACAGATCTAAAAGAGAGGTGCTCAGTACTGTAGCTGTTTTAATGTCTGAAGAACAGCTTTAGAGTTCAAAACTTTCTGATCCATACACATGCAACAGGCAGCAAAAAAAAAAAAAAAAAAAAAAAGCAATACCCACATATGTTGTGCCTGCTAATAAGGTATTAAAAACATGGGGAAACACCAAGGCCAACACAATTTTTGGTAGAGAAAACTGAATATGGAAAAAATAGCATAGAGCTATAGAAACAACTCCTACTAACGTGAGACAATGGCAACATAATTCTTTCTGGCTATGATCACTCTGACCTATGGTGATTTCCTCTTACTTAAAGTATCAGTGACACACATCAGAGAGGATTAATCTTCACTCCAGTGGAGAAGAAAAAGCACACACACAAGATACATTTGTCTAACCTATCATAAAGCAGGAAATACCATTTGCCCCTGTTAATCCTTATTTTCCACTATCAGTAGAGTTGACTGTTTGATAAGATGAAGTCATCCATACTGACATTCTGCTTCAAAGAAAAAGAAAAAAAACAAACAAAGAATGAGATAAAGAGGTATGAACAAGGGAAGAGAAGTTTTAAAGTTGCAAGATGCGGGGAACAAAACTACATGGAAAAGTCCTAGTATTACAGGGGTGATTAACACTTAATTCCTCCATATTTAACAAGGTATAATGGTTTGATGGCAATAGGACCAGCACAATGAAATAGATGTTACAAAAGAAGGGAAAAAGTGCTCACCCACCTCTAAGGCTTATAAGGGAAAACTACATAGAGAAGTGATAACCAAAAAGAGATCATTCCTCGGTGTCAGTCAGCCCTTAAATGGGGGGGGTCTAAGTGGGGTTAAGCCTGGCTCCACCCCTTCTGGTCACACAGGTGAATTGCCTTCACCTGTGCTCCCAGGGCTGACCGGGTCTTTTCTCCAGGTACTCAATCAGAGGTTCAGACTGTGACTCAGCAGTTACTGTATGCAAGATGAAACATCAGGAACTGGGAACAATGACCACCAACACAGTTATTTTCAATAACAGAAAGAGAGACTGGTGTTTAAAATATTAGTGGAATGACTGACACTGGGATGCAACTCAGAAGTGAACAAGATGAAGAGATTTAACTGCCAAAGATGGGAAGGAAGGACCCTGAATAACTATATAACCAAACCCGAGAAAAGCAAGAACAGAGAGGTCTAAGTGTGCACAGAACACTGAAGATTAAACAATATAAAATGGGAAACTTTCACCCACCCTTCTGTTCATGGCTAACACTTCTGTGTCCATATGCCTCCAGAGTGCTCTCCTTTTTTCTCCTCACTGTCATATCAAATGCTTTCTCATATTCTCCGTGTAACGTGTACTATAGGCACCTGATTTTTTGTAACCTTGTACTGCACTCTCTCCACATCCTGCTGAAGTGGGTGCAAAAATTAGTTATCTGTGGAGGGAGGATTATAATTTCTTTCCACTGGCTGTGGTCCTCCTCATATATCACAGTACATGGGTTTGTCACAATAAGGCAAGAAGTCCACTGTTTATATTCAGCCTGGCATCCACTCTGACCCTTTAGTAAAGATATTTCTCTGGTAATTGTTTTCTAGTCTGCATATTGACTAGTGTAGAGTTTCCTTTCTCTTAACTGAACTTCACAAGGTTCCTGTTGACTGACTTCAGGCTCACCCAAATTTCCCTCAATAGACCTCTGGACTGAAATTCAGTTATTACTCACATCAGCCCTAATTTTGTGCCTCGTAAAAGATCTGTTCTGCATTACCACAGAGATCACAAATAACGCTGTTGGACGATATGGGCCCCAGCACTGACCTCCACGCATCAAGTCGCCTATCACTGCCCTTTGAGCATGACAGTCCAGGCAATTTCCTACCCACACAGCAGTCAGATAAGGCTGTCCAGGTTTCATTGACTACCAAAAGGAGAGCACTGTGTGAGACAGCATCAAAAGACTTACTGAAGTCAAGGTATATTACTTCCACGTCTCCTCTTTCATTCAGATAGCCAGTCATTTTGTTGGAAAGGCAATCAGGTTCTTCAAGCATGATTTGCCCTTGAACGCCTGCCGTGAATACTCACAGTGCTTGAATGCAGCTGGCCTCACAGTCTTTTAATTTTAACACCTGCAAACTGACAATCTCAGTCCTGCAAAGCTGTTGAACCCCAAACTGATGTCGAAATGACAAAACCAACACCTGCTGCACTTCAGGACATGGTTGATTTTTCTTTCTTTCTTTCTTTCTATCTTTCTTTCTTTCTTCCTTTCTTTCTTTTTCTTTTTTCTTTTTCCAGAGCAGTGTTTCTAGGGATTAGCAGCATAGACTGTACTTGCAATTTAACAAGCAATAATAAAAATACTCAGTTCTTAAATACTTCCAAATCATAGGGGTTGGCTTTTCTTTCCAGAAACAAACCTTAACATGAAAACAAATAAAATATGAAATACTTAAATACAGAGCGTTAAACAGAAAGTGTTTTCAAAGTTATTCAAGTGTTCTAAATGTAGGTTATGAGACATCTGATTAAAAGCACTTTTTACTGCAATTTTCTATGAATAAATGACAATATCTATTCATCTTTAAAAGGGTATATGGGTATACACATTTCAGAAATGTTCCAAGGTCACATAAAAGGTATATTAGCAGAAATTAATATTAGTATTTTTGTCAATACCATCGCTCTTAGTACTATATTTCGTATGCAGCATTTTCAAATATCAGGCTTCATTCTTTCCATTTAGAACAACAAGTTTTGAGATTGTGGCAGGGCTATTCTGTTAGACGTGCACTTTCTTTTCTTCCAAAGGCAAAAAGAAACAGATCATTACTGAACAGTAAAGGTCAAAACATAAATCAATCACTTCTCTAATAAGCTATCTTCAAGCAATAGTTGTGTAAGGAATATAGGAACATTTAACTCTGTATTTTCTGCAGATAAATAACAAGAAAAAACCTGAAGCTGACATCCTGATTTCCATCAGTCCCCTGAGAGCTTATCTGGATAGCTCAGAGCTCAGTGCTGTACAGGTAGATGCTAGGCTAATTACATACACCATACATTCAAATCGGAAGGAATTGACCTAAGTGTGTTCATAGAATTTGAAGATATCCTATCATTTTGTCATCAGTTAAATACATAGGATGTAGGTATTTTTCTTTGTTACTTATATATTTTCTACCAAAGTATTTCTGACCATAGGACTGCTGAAAGCAGAAATGAAATTTCTTGTCTAACTTTTTATCCTGAGGATATGCAATAGTTAATAGTTATAGTTAACTATAGTTAGGTTGTTGTTTGCTTCTTGTTTTTGTTTTATGTGAGTGTACCGATATTTGGTGTAAGTAATCACAACTATTTATATCACATTCAGTAAACAGTGACTGAAATAGTTAATTCTATCAGAGATTATTCTTGTTATTCAAATACAACTATTTAGCAATTGCTGTCACTTTCAGCACCTGTGATATCAGAGTGTTTCCCTGGAGGACAAATAGCACAGCAAAACCAGAAAGAAGGAGGAAAGGGCAAAAGCTAGAACCTGCAATAAAGTATATTTTTGCTAAGAGCATGTCTTATTAAGTGATACTTTTGTTCCTCTTCTAAAGTTATGGGCTGCTTTTGGAAATCATGCATGTGCCAAAAGAAAGTATAACATCGTCAGTAGCCAGCCTAAAAGGCAGCATCTTTATGAATAAGATATAAACTTTAGAGGAGAACTGAATAGGCACCACTGGGCTCAACAGTTGTTCACTGCTAGTTATGACATGAAAAGCCTTTTTTTAACTATTGTTCTGCATAGAAATCAAGTAAGTAAAAGATCTTTGGGAACTGATAAAATCTCTTAGGGAAATGATATTTGAAGTTTCTACCTACAGAGACTATAGTCAGAGGGTTTTATTAAGTAGCTAAGAAGTCCTGCAAGATATTCTGAAATTCAATATTAATGATTTATATTTAGCTCACTACACAATGGGGCATTGGAGATAATTTGCTAGCTAAGAAAAATCCATCCAGTTCTACTGAAATAAATGAATTTATTGTTCATTTTGGAGAAAAATTGAACAAACCAAGGACGAGTAGTTGTCTAATGTTCTAGAGATTGAATAGGCAGTGCAGCACCCAGGAGTACAGACAAAACAGCAGTTAGTTCAGTGATAATACTCACAGAAGCAACTTTATAGCCAGCCAACCTTATGTGATTTTATGAACACTGAAATTTAAGATGGCCACAAGTCTGATGCAATTTGGTAACAGATCCAAAGAAAAAAGGCAGCCTTCATCTGATAAATAACTGGGCTTCAGTGATCCACTTCAGCTATGGGAAACTGGCATGAAACTGCACAGCAGAAATCTAATACAATGATAGCACTGTTGTTTTGGAAGATCAATGATGAGAGGGTATGGCAGAATTTCAGCAGTCCAATTATTTATGTTAGTAGTATATCTGAAAGAGCTTGTGTCAGATAAAGAATGTATGTTCTTCTCAAACGAATCATTTATTAATCACCTGAAAGAAGGAGTGAACAGCCCATTAATTAAATTTTTATATGCTTCCAAAATGAGAGGTTCTGCAATCTCTAATACAGAGATAAGACAAAAAGCCAGTAGTGACTGAATATAAAAACTGGTGGTATGTAATCAACTAGGTTCTATTTAGAAAAACATAAGAGGATGCATTTAAAATAAAGAGAAAAAAAAATCAAGGGAGATATCTAGGGAAAAAGACCTGAGGGTAATAAATGTAATGTGAATGTGCGACATGGTGTTACAGCACGGGAAAAACAATTTCACTCATAAGGCAAAAAACTGATAATGGTAAAACAGTAGAACCTTCTATAGCAGCATGACACATTCTCTCCATGTTGGGTACAGATCTAGATATTTTTACACTAAAAACCTGAACAGAAAAGAATGTATGAAAAAGAAACAAAAAGTGACTATAAGGGAAAATATAACTTGTAAGATAAAATTTACAGAACAAGCTTGGATCAATGAAAAACAAGAAAAACCGTGATATTCTCTAGAAACTTTACAGCATTGAAATAAAGAAAGGTGAGGGTCTATCTAAGATGAGGCAAATGGAAAGGAACCCTCTTCTTTTCCTGGAAAGAGTCCAGAGGAGGGCTACAAAGATGATAAAGGGCCTAGAAAACCCCTCATATGAGGACAGGCTGAGACTTAGGTCTGTTCGGCTTTGAAAACAGAAGACTCAGAGGGGACCTGATCCACATCTGTACATATCTAAGGTACAGAAAGCAAAGGAATAAGGCCAGACTCTTCTCAGCAGCATGTGAGGGAGGTGTACAGGGAGGTGGTAGAGTCACTGACCCTGGAAGAGTTCAAGGCACGTTTGAACGTTGTGCTGAGGGACATGGTTTAGTGAGAACTATTGGTGATGGGTGGATGGTTGGACCAGGTGATCCTGTGGGTCTCTTCCAATCTTGGTGATTCTTTTATTCTATGATTCTATGTGGTAATAGGACAAGGGGTAATGGTGATAAACAGATGCATAGGAAGTTCCGCACAAATGTGCATGGAAATATCTTCACAGTGAGGGTTACAGAGCACTGGAACAAGCTGCCCAGGGAGGTTTTGGGGTCTCCTTCTCTGGAGATTTTCAAGATGCACCTGGATACCTAATTGTACAACCTAGTCTAGGGAGCCTGCTTCAGCAAGAGGGGGTCTGGCAAGATGATCTCTAGAGGTCCCTTCCAACCCCTACAATTTTGTGATTCTGTTTGCATTTCTGTTGCTACTGAACTGAGTGGCCCCAAGAAATTCAAATTGCCCTTATGTGCCTCAGTTCCTTTATCATCTTTATAGATCTTATATATGTGAATATTTACTTAGCTCACAAAGAAATTACAAAACTTGAATTAAATCAAGATTGGTAATTACAAATGTTAAAGAGAAAATATAAGCAGTAAAATTAAGATACCTGAAGTGAAATAATGAGTGTCACAGAGAGAAAAACTTTAAAAATCTGGCTAGGTCAAACTTCTTAAAAAATAAATGAGTACACTTCAGGTTCAAAGGTTTAAGATTGTGGGATTTAAATTCTCATTTAACTTCTATGATTTCTATCCCTGTGGTGCTGGTGCTGGGAAAACAATCCTTTGCATATTTATCGTCTGTGAATAATATGTGTGAAGTCCTTCTTTGTGGCTAGAGGGAACTGTAATTTTTTATAGTGAATGGTGCAGGACAAAGTATTCAGAATAACTCATTTATCAATTGATTTCTAATCCATTTCCAACTTTTCTTCATATCTTACCTAAAATAAATAATTAATTAAAGAAAGAAAAGCCTGACAGTCCAAAAGCATGTTTTATGTTAAGCAGTTAAATATGATAGATTGACAACATCATCATAAAAGTTCTCTATCTTTCTGAAAGAATGATTCTGTGATTGACACGAAATATGGCCCTCGAATTATTCTTCTCTATAGACTCCCTAAAAAAATGCTGTTATTTCTATAGTATTCTCCAATTTCCCTCTAAAATGGCATTGAACACTTGGGAAGGAAAACCAAATTATTCTCCCTCCTACAGTCATAAAAATCAGGTTTCTTACTGTAAACTCTGAACTGCTCACAGTTACTCAAAACATAAGTTGGCAAACAAAGAAATGTGACTTTCATTTAGAAGAGAACTTCTCTCCAAGAAGGAACTACTCAGTAATTTACAAATAGTAAAGAATTCAGGTGCAGAAAAGCTATAATTCACCTCAGTTATTTAATGAACAAATAACATTATCATCTTAGAAAATGTGAGCTGTTTCCATTGTAAAACACAGTACATCTAGGTGAAACCTGGATCTATTTCCTTAAGAGACTTCAGGTCAATGTCCTAGCACTGTATAAATGTGATACTCAATTAACTCACACATGTTTTGCAAACAAAAGCAGAGAAGAAGCCTCTTAGCTGGTGCAAAACTTGCTGCACTCATTCATAGATAGTTTGTTAGTGAATTTGATAGTGTGCAGTCTTGCTGCGTAGTCAGATAAAGTCTTTGTAACGGGCTAAGTGGCAAGGCACTGATAGGAGAAGAGTATGGCCCTTTCCTAACAGTTTGAAATCTGCATTAGTACTTTGATGTCTTTATGTTGCCATTGAATGTAAACATTTATGCATTAAATTTTCATGTTACTTTCAAACTTCCAGATCTCTTAAGTTTGTCATATTCTTGACATTATTTTGTCCTTATGCCCAAAAGTTACTTGCCACACATGGCTAGACTGCTGAATTTTTGCATTTCTCCTCCTCATCCTTTCTGTTTGCTCTCGTTCAGGCTGGGATAACTTTCTTTATAGTGACTAGTGCAGTGCTGTATTTCGGTTTCAGGATAAGAATGTTGATCACACACCAGCGTTTCAGTTTTATTGCTGAGCAGTACTTACACAGAGTGAAATGCATTTCAGCTTCTTGTGCTACCCTTCTAGCAAGGAGCTATGAGTGCACAAGGAGCTGGGAGACAGAACCAGGACAGCTGACGCAAACAGGAGAAAAAGATACCCCTTATCATAAGAATTTATGTTGAATAATAACATGGGGAAGACATAGCTGGGGAGTTGAGGGGAAGCCACTACTTGGGAAGTAGTCACATTGCACATCACTTGCTTGGTATATTCTATTATTACTGTTGTTATTTTACCTTTTCTGTTCTAAAAGATTGCTTTTATCTCAACTCATGAGTTTTATCTTTTTCTAACTCTCTTCCCCATCCCACTGCAGGGGGGAGAATGAACAGCTGTGTATGCTTAGCTACCTGCTGGGTTAAACAACAGCACCCCCTTTCTTTTATTAAAACAAAACAAAACAAACAAAAAAAACCACCTATGGTTATTCCAATACCAATTTAACAAGCTAAAAGTTTTTAGCTGTTTTAAAACTGGCTGGCGGTGTGCATGATCATCACAGAAAGGTGACCTTGATCCTAAGCTTCAACATTTAAAATTAAGGCTGGTCATGGTTAAACTCATAACTTTAATAGTATTAAAGAAGGCAATTTCAAATGGAAGGATATGTAAGGTTACAGTAACAAAAGGAGATTTAAGGGAAAAAAAGAACCAATACCTAAGAACACTTAGGCCCCCATGTGAGTCTCATTTGAGAAAAACTGATGTCTCATTCATAAAAAGTATTCAGGCAGTATTTTTTTTAATCATAGATAGCAAAAGTCACTTAAATCACTTTTTTTTTTAATCTGGAAATGTATTATTTTAAGTAAATTTTAGTATCTTTATCTTTAAAAACTTACTGATAAATA
The DNA here is from genome assembly GCA_036925125.1 of Oreortyx pictus. Taxonomy (NCBI): domain Eukaryota; kingdom Metazoa; phylum Chordata; class Aves; order Galliformes; family Odontophoridae; genus Oreortyx; species Oreortyx pictus. Next base: position 46,047,365 of record JAUPFR010000001.1, on the reverse strand, counting down.
ATATGCCTTGTTTTGCACTTTTATCTGAGCACTCTATAGCCAGGATAAAAATTATCTGTTAGCAATATGCCTAGGGTGGTACACCACCCAAAAAAAAATTCATCTCTTTATGTAAAATATAAATAAATAAAAATACAATGCCTCAAAGAAAGGATTTATAAGTAACAAACCAGAAATAATTTCTGGTCGTAATGTTAACTTGTGAGTTTTTTCAGTACTGCTCATACCCCTGTGAAAATAACAAGATGTATTATCAATAGGTAATTCAGGAATATCTTTTGCATACAGATTTTCCCATAAATGCCCACTGGGCTTGTGCTATTCACCATTCTGTAACATTTATTTTCATTTCAGATATTATGTAGAAAGCCTCTCAGATCACTGTTATTTATAACTTAAATATGGATTGCCGCTTTGTTGGACATGGTTAAAGTACTGAAAACAACAAAATATGAAGCATTGATAACAGTATTGCCAGCCTGGATGATAACACATTTCCTGTTTAGTCAGTTTATAAACAGCAGTATTAGAGATGCCAATTAAAGAGATTAAGACATTCAGAAATTTTAGTCAAGCCAGGAATGTTTTGTTGCTGTTGTTGTTGTTGATAGGTTTTTAAATGCAGTGCTGGAATTGTTTCCTTTCAAGCAGCTGTGTGACACTGACCAGTCTGCCAGGTTAGAGCATACTGCTGAGTTTGTGTCCATTACCCCTTGATCTGTTGTTAGGTACTACTGAAAAGAACCTAGGCCCACTCTCTTGACATTCTCTTCCTTAAAATATTTGTTTAAATTGATAAGATCCCCCTTTGGCTTTCTCCTTTCTAGGCTGACATGTCCTAGATCTCTCAGCTTTTTTTCATAAGGGAGATGTTCCAGGCCTCTAAACATCTCTGCAGCTCTCTTCTGGATTCTCTCCAGTAGTTTCTTAGCTTTCTTAAATCAAGGAGCCCAGAACAGACAACAGATGTTGTCTTAACAGGGCAGAAGAAATTTGGAGATACACCTCCCTCAATATGTTGGGAATGCTCTTGCTAATGTACCTCAGACTACCACTGTTCTCTTTAGCTACAAGTGCATATTGTTAGCTCTTTTTTTTAATTATTTTTTTAAGTAGTCTATCTTTGAGATTTAGCTTCCCATTTTGGTACCAATACAAACATGGACTAGTATCTTAAACCCTTGTAAACGTATTAGTACTCAACTACTTAAAGTTATGAGTTATTTTTTCACACATGGGGTTTTAAATTTAAGTAAAGGCATATGAGTTTGATCATTCTAATCACACTTAGGTTTTGGTTTTATTATCTGGAAACCTGAACCAGTAAAATTCTATTTTTAGTGAGGTTCATTACATTGTCACATTGTACTTTGTTCAGTTGTACCACATTATCACAGAATCTTTCTTATATTTATAATCCGTCATGGATTTCTTTGCATGTGAAAGAAAGCAGCTAAAAAAAAAAAACAAAAAAAACTCATTATGGAAGAGAATGTAGGAATGTAAGATGCCAGAAACTCCTTATGCTTTTAGGCTACCCTGTGAACAGTTAAATATTTTATTATCTTGCCAAGAGTAGTATTGTCTCTCCAGCTCTGCTGTTACAACTGATCAATTATTACTTTGATCTAGGGCTGGAGAAACTCTCCTATGAAGAAAAGCTGGGTGAACCAGGCTTGTTCAGCTTGGAGAAGACTCCAGGGAGACCTCATTGCAGCCTTTCAGTATTTAAAGAGAGCTTACAAACAGGAGGAAGACTGACTTTTAATACAGTCTGATAAGAATAGGACAAGGTAGAACAGCTTTAAACTAAAAGAAGGGAGATTTAGATTAGATGTTAGAGGCAAATTCTTTACTCAGCGAGGAGTGAGGCACTGGAGCAGGTTGCCCAGAGAAGCTGTAGACACCTGGAGGTGTTTAAGATCAGGCTGGATGCACCCTGGGCAGCCTGATCTGGTGAATATACGACACGACAGGGGGTTCGAAATAGACAGGCTTTAAATCTGTTCCAATCCAAGCCATTCTATGATTTTTTGTCATTGCAGTTGTTGTTTTGTTTGTTTTCCTTTTTAAAGGATTGTGTAAAATCAGAGAATAATAGAATTTGGGTGCAGTCAGATTTCTCAGACTTGCAATACCTTCCTTCAATATGAAGCATTATTACATAGTGCATTTGAAAATGTTAACTGTTTCTCCTTTATTTTTCTAAGATCTCCAATATTTTCATACTTTATTTAGGCAGGAAAATAAGTACTTTCACAAGATTGTACAGATTTAATAAGGCAAGTCCTGCTCCAGTGATCACATCTATACATTTGTTGCATGATAGTGTGAAAAATAATGAAGATATGCTCATAGTTATTCAAGGAGAAGGATGCTATGACTGGAAGTTAAAAAATCTGCTGCAGTGTTATTTCCAATAAAAGAGCTAAATAAGCTCTTAATATGAATTTACTTACAAATTAAAAAAAAAAAAAGAAGAAAATTATGTTTAACATTTCATTTTTTAAATGGAGAAGCTGTCTTGTAGGGTTTCCCATCCTACAGAGAACTCTGTTACGTCCCTAACTTTAAGCATGCGACCTCACAGCTTGCTGTAGAAGGTAGTCTGTCAATGAGACACTGAAAGAATATACTGCAGTAAAATAACTCCAACTTGCACAAAATCTTTCAGATGATATGAATTTGTTTAAATGCCTGTATTGGAATTTGAAGATAAATCTGCTTACACAGATTTTAAAGAGTATGACATAGACATGGATTGATTAAAACAGTATAGCTGTATACCCACTAAATAAATTCTTTAAACCAATAAACACAATAAAATTGAATCTTTAAAATTACTTAATTATCAGTATTGTTAAAATGATGGCTAATACTGAAGGTGTAGTTAAGGAGGAATGTGTTGGAAGATTTCCATTTATTAATGATATTCCATGAATAAATCTCATTCCAAGAATAAATCTAAATAAATACAGCTTAATAGAAACAGAAATGTGTGATGTTGGTTATTCCTTGCTAGCCTATTTGGGCAGCTGTTACTAGCATCACGCAGCTCTCTATTTCTTCTCTATCTCTAAACTGTTTTTATGCCACTCTGATGCTTCTAAAATGGTATTTTATTTTGACAAATAAGAGTTCTGTGTGTGGTCCGGGGTATGCAGTACCGCTAGAGATCAGTTGATTAATTAACGAACATCCTTCCTCTGTCTGAAATGTCACAATTCCCATTGACTGCATTACAAGAAGGAGATATTTTACCTTTAAGCTCCATGATTGGTCAGATTTTGTGGTAACATTAATTTCCTGAGATTAGCTTACAAAACTGAGGGAAAAAGAAGTTAATATTAGACACCTGTAAAAGTAAAAATGGATGTCTAATAGTGCTGATACGTTTCACAAATTAATAGTATTTCATTGCGTGATAAACAAGATAATATCAATAATTTATTAGTTTATTAGAATTTTTCCTCTTTTAAATGTGAATAGTTGACTTTTCACTTGAAAATGACCTTCAGCTTTCATTTCAAACCCTTCAAAATACCTTAAAATACTGAAATTCAGTACTAATTCTGTATAGCATTGTCTTGATGTGGAATACATTTTTAATCCTCAAGTCTTACTTCTTGCTTTGTGGAGCAAAAGTGGAGCTTTTTTCTTAAAAAAATGTTTTCAGTTTTTGAATAGTAATGAAGAAAAATAGTCATTATCTTTGTTTATTTATTTATTATTGCTTCAGATACTAGTTCATAGAGAGCAGAGATCACTTTGTCTTCCAGACATGACTCCAAGGTCCTACCAAACCTTGTTTCAGTTTTTATATAAGGATTTATAAGTTGGCACCTTCCTTAAACTGCTTGCCCCCATGAAAATACTTCAATGTGAGAAAAAGGAAAAATTACTTAAGAACATAATCTCCTCAGTATGTTATAAGTACTGTGTTGCCAATTTGCTCTTATCTGTGTAGAAATTAAATCACATGGCTTTGCACCCACTCACTAAAATTGGTACACAATGACTATTTCCTGTTGCTTTTTTTTTTTTTTGGCCATGATCTTGCTGAGATTTTATTGACTGAAAATAGCCTCCACTACTGACATGAGCTGTTTTCACCTCCTTCCTTCTTTACATATGTCTAATGTTTTATCTGCAAGTGTAGCTATTCAATATCAAGGATAGCCTTTTAGCTGTGCACTGATGTTTCCTAACTCAGATATAGGGAATAGCTTTTTGGTGCTCTCATGATACCACAAGTGAAAGAATTAACAAGAGAAGGGCACCAAAAGGACAACAATGCCAGTGTATTACAGTGGAGACATCCATTTCAAAAACAGAATTTCTGCGTTTAATGAGGGCTGGGGACCCTTGCTGATAAGGTTACAATTTCTATTATCCAGGGTGCTGATACTATGTATGAGTACCTCTGTTTTCAAGCTTGGTTGTTATTTACAGTTTATTTCTTACTGAATGATTTTGTCCTTGCAGTATGTCAGGAGAACAACTACTGTCTGAGCAAGAATCAGGGATGGCTAATAGACTCTGATGGCTGATTGTCTGAATACTGATGTCCGACATCAGTGTTATGGACTTGAGGCAGTGTTCTTTATTATCTCATGAGTCAGTAATTTTACTTATGGACTAGCATGTTTAAGGCTTGGAAACTAAATTTCAAAAACAGTTTCCCTTGTAAAATGTTAAAAACACACCATATTCAAAGCTTTAGTGAAGGATGAATACCATATGAATTTAGAAGTGTTTTTCTTCAACCAGCAAAATAAAATAGCTCACCACCATAATATTTACTTGCCTCAGTATTTTAATACCTCTTTTTTTTCCTCACAAAATGGTACAGAACATAGGAAGGGTATGACCTTGGTAAAAGAGAGAAACACAGAGCCTTAAAAGTGTTTGGATGCTTCATCACTGTATTCATCAGAATGGAATTCAAGTGAATAATTGTTTACTTCCAGTGTATAAGTACCTATGTATGAACCAAATGCCCTCTCTGATCAGTACATAGAAATAAGCACTTCATTAAGAGATTTTTATCTTACTTGAGTAAACTTCAGATCTGTGTGACTTTTGTCCATAATTCCTATTGACTACAGAAGTATTCTACACTGTGGGCTTCTAATATTCAGCAAGTAGAATTCTGCTCTCTGTTTAATAGGAAAAATGCTAAATCCTTGTCCCTTCAAAGCCTTCTTAGGTTTGGCTGTACGTGGACAGCATACTTTCACATGAGATCACTGTGAGAGTGGACAACATCCACATGTTCCAACACAGTGCAGCAGCTTGTCCTTGTAGCTTCATAAACCTGATGCAGCTGGATGGAAGATTACACGCTCCACTGATGAGCTGAGCTGCACTTAGCACATGAAGCTGCAGAAGAGCTGGGAGAACAAGCCATTGCAAATTGCTTGTGCTGGCTGCAACAGTGTGCAGGAGACAGCAGTTTCTGTGGTACTGCCTTTCAGCATGACAGCTGATCAGGTTATAGCAGTTTACATCCCTGGCAGGAGACTGTCCTTACTACAAGGCCAATACTTCCTTTCCAAGATTCACAGACTTGCAGCCTCTCATCTTTCAGCTGATCTTAACATAATTTATTTTGATCTAACATAAGCATGATTTACAGGCAAACTTTACCACAAAATACAAAACAATGTTAATTAGTAATATCAGTGCAAATCCTAAAGAATTAAACTCTAAAATGTTCATATGAAACAGAGATTCCTCTTTTATCAACCCTGATAGGCCCAGATCAGGTTCAGATTCTTTTATATTCCATTAAATGTTGCCTGTCAAATAAATGTAAGGGATCCTTTATTAGAGATCTCTATAAAGTTTAGAAACTTCTACCAGGTGTCCTACGAAGGTTTGGAAACAATTGCATGCTATGAGTCAGCAGATGTTATTGTTTTTTAGGCTTTTAACTATAAGGCCTGTAGTTTAAGAAGTGCATAGGTTACATTGTTAAAACATAGGATGAGTTATATAGAAATTATGGCCTGCTAATTCCTTGGCAGCCTAACAGTTGTAGAGTTTTAAAAAACCCACCTGTCCCAAAATGGGTGTAGCATTTAATGGGAAACATATTGCAAAGTTACACTTAAATTATGTAACGTATAGGAAAAAAAACCACCAATGCTTTGACCATGACTAAAACAAAAACAAAATACCTGATATCATAGTGTTCATAAAGTGAAGCTTACGTTCTATTGCAGACACTGCAACACTAGAATAGTATGGGTAGATGCACAGTGTTGGCAGATGATGATGTATCTATCTGATGTTCCCACACTCCTTAGAAGCCTCCTGATTTCCAAACAGCTATGGGAAAAAGGCAGAATTTTTTGATTCTCTGCTTCCAAAAAAACAGAGGAAAGAAAACCAAGTGAAAATCATCCTCTTTCAATGCAAGCAATGCATGAAAAAATGTACTCCTCAAAGTGCATGCTTTACCTGCACACTGTGACAGTAACAGTGTACAAGTAGAGTTATGCTGGCTTCACACTCCTCTGCAAAAGTCCATGAACATAACTTAAGCTTCAAGCATGAGGCAGGCCTAACCTGGTCTGGCAGGCTTAACAGAAAGAGTGGAAGGGGAAAGGACAGAAAGTTTGCATTTTCCATGCAGCTGAATCTGTATATATTCTGAGTTTAAACATCTCCTTTGTTTTCTTCCTTTTTCTGTCGAATTTATTCTGGGTGGATATACCTTGCTACAAAAGTTTATCCCATTTAAGAATTCTTATTTTCTTGGAAAGACACTTCATAAAACACATTTTTGCCACCTCCCATATCAAGGAAAGATTCTTAATGATATATTTTTTCTTCCCAGTTCTTCCATAAATTGTGCAAGAAGAGAAAGGGGAATACATTCTGTGATGCTATCTACTCCTGCAGGTATTGTTTTTGTAGGTTAACTTTGAAATTTTCTTTTTACACTTCGGTTGACACTGCAACTTCTGGTAATGACAGAGAAATAAAAGAGGCACTAATGGGCATATATTGCTGTTTTCCCTCGACTGAGGAAATAAATAAATAAATAAAAAGAAGAAGGAAAGAGGTGGGAAATGATAACCCCTGTGAGAAAGATCAGTGCAGATCAGTTCTTATGCTGTTGAAATTTATTTTCCTTCCATGGCATCATACCTCATACATTCTGCTGAAGGCTATCTATAACCATTTGAGTCCATCACAGCTATTCTTACTCATTCTCTCATTTTTAACACCATTGCCAAGATTTCCATCCATTTTAAGATGAGAATGAGGAGACTCTCTCTCTTCTATCAGGGTCAGATGAATTAAGCTTAAATAATTTTATTTTCTATAATTTCCCTATAGTTATTCAAAGGATTGGTGAGAAAATGTCACAGAATAGATACTTGTCTTCTCATTAACATTCATGTCAAAACCTTCCAGTAGGTCTGGTTTGGGCTGCTGATGGAGCAGTTCTTAAAAGAATTGGCTCGTCTGTGAAACAGCTGCTCAGCAATGCCACTATGCAAGGGAATTGTTGATAATAAGATGATTCTATTATAACTACATTGGGAGCATAACATATATTAAGCTGCTTTGAGGTATGCAGTGGGGGCCTAGGAATTAGACCATGATTGCTTGTCTCTTGCAAGGAACAGGAAACAGCTGATGGTTTCATGTCTGCTCATTTGAATTAGTCCTACTCTCAGACTTCAGTTAGATGAAAAATCTGCTATCAGTCCTCACTTCCTGTGTATTTTCTGCCTGTGTGAAGGTTTGCTAATTTTTTCCCTTGAGTTAGGGAGGGTTTGTATCTCCTGCTGCTGAGATAATTGATCACTTACTATTTTATAGGAATTTTTCTAATTTCAAGGCTTTCTTAGGAAAGATTATCAGGAGGAGATTCCCTGGATCCTCATTCACCCAGCAGTGAAGCTCCGGATACTGAATGTTTGGAAATTACTATGCTATACAGCAATGCACTGTCGAGTATACGGACATGAGCATTACAGACTGACCTCAGATACAGATATGTAAACAACTGTGCACATAGCTTAGCCAAGAAAAGTGGCAGTGGGTGTTGTGTAGTGACTTATAGTAATTCACATTTATTATTTAGGATGTACAAACCAAATGAGAAATACTGTTGTCAGATTTTTGACTATCAGATATCTCAAAGTTGTTTTCAAATAAATAAGAAGTGAATAAGATCATACAGGGCTTTAGGCTTCAAGAACTTATTGCCATCTAAAATGAAAAGCATGTAACTAGTCCAAAACATTTAGTAGTTTCTACAGTTCTCTGAAAATAATTTAATTTTTTGCTATTTTTGTGTACTGTTATTCCACATTTTTGTTATTAGAGACATTTGGAAAATACTGTACATCAGGTAAAATGAAATAAAAAAGTGACCTAGAAATGACATTTAGGACCTTCCCTCCTACTCAGCACTAGTGAGGCCACACTTGGAGTTCTGGGACAGATTTGGGCTCCCAGTACAAGAGCAATTTGGATATATGGGTGCAAGTTCAGCAGAAATCCAGTAAGGTTATTACAGAATGGACTATCTCACATATGAGAAAAGTCAGAGAATTAAACTGTTTGGCCTAAACAAGAGAAGATTCAGGAGGATCTTATTAATACGTGTAAATCGCTGTCGAGAGAGTAAAGGATTGAGATCAGGAGATCCCAGTGTAAGGACAAGAAACAATGGGCATCAAGTTATAAATAGAATTGAATTATCAAGTTAATTAAAAAAATAAATTCATCGGGACACATATTTTCATTGTGAGGACGACTAAGCACTGGCACAGATTGCCAGAGAGTTTGTGGGGTATCTATCCTTGGAGGTACTCAAAATCCCTGTGGGCATGGTTCTGAGCAATCTGCAGTGGCTGACCCTGGGGCACACTGATTAGACCACCTTCAGAGACGGCTTCCCATCTCAGCAGTGGTGTGAATCTGTGTAAGATTATGTGACTGACCTGAGGCTAAAGAGGCAATCTTTAAGCTACAGTAGAATCAGTTTCATTGATGAAAATTAGATCATGAATAGTAATCAGGGGCAAAACCCTGACAGGGAAAGCAGACCTTAGATTAGCTCTCAAAAAGGAAATCAGAAAATCATCTAACCTATACTTAAGTGTATGAATGAAGGCCAGAATATAAATGATAGAGAATCCAAAGTACTGCAAGATAAGAGAGGCAAGGCACACAAAGAACAGATCATAATTCAACATAGAGCTCAAACGCTGCTAGAACATACACTGCGAAAATTAGTATTATTGTAAGATGTGCCTAGTGCAGTGGAATTGCAAAAATCAACAAGAACTTCCACATCACTTTTAGGAGTTTACAGAATGACATAGATGTCTGCACAAACATGCAGGCTGTCAGCAACACTTGTTCAGAATAACTCCTCCAGGGAGCAATCACAATATGCTCCCTATCTCAGCATTTCTTAAATGCTCATATATTCTGGTATTGCTTAAATTTGCTACTCTTGATAAAATAGGTCCTGTGCAAAACTTGCATGGGATGACCACAAATGGCTGTATTTGTTTTATTATATGTGGTACACTAGCATCAAAAGGCAGATGCATGCTTCAAAACTTCCTTGTGCAATCAAACTACCAAATTAAAATAAAACAAAACAAAAGGATATGATCTTGAAGAACTAAAATATAAAAGTTATCTAACAATCTAATATTTGCTTTACATGAAAAAGTGTCATACCATTTTAAACTGAAAAATTACTAGATTTTTTTTATGTTGAAAGATAACATATTATGTAACTGCACTTTTCTGTGAATGAGTTTGCCCTTATAGAAAGACTAAAGTTTTTCCAGACAAGCGAACAAATTCTAAATAGTTTTATAACATTATTAAAATACCAAAACTGTACAGAAAATTCAAACGCTCTTTAATAATATTGAGACTTTGAATTGCAAATTACCTTTAAAAATGTATGATAAGCCACGTAGTTTTTTAATCCAATTAGAGGAGATCAATAAAAACTCCAAAATACAATATTTATAACCCGTCAACAACTCATATGTAGGTTCACTACCATCAATAAAGACAATGGTTTTACAGCATTTCAAGTTACTGAAAAAGCCATAATACGCTTAAGTTCATTGCAAAACAAAAATGCCACATGTTGCCTAAAAATTAATAATATACCACCTGTCGTAAACTCTGTCATAAAGAAGCCCAGCATTTTCGCTGAACACCAGTGATCTTGCTTTCCTTCTAGAAAACAAGGAAAGCTGTGCAAATGCTGCTGTTTTCAAACATCTGTTCTGCTTGCAGACTTGCAACACTGCGCACAGCTTCTAGATTTTGTTTCTAAGTCCCTCTAGGACAACTACAGTTTTGAAAATTTAGGACCCGAAAGTTCAAGATTCATGTTAAAAATTGAAGGCATAACAGCGTAGGACGCTGCACAGCCATCCACACCAAGTCCTTCCAAAGACTAGGGACATTTTATAAACTACACTAGAATTTGCACTGCTTCATATTGAGATAATCAATATTAGAGCAAACATCATCTATAATAGGATAAAAGGAATGATCCAGAATTACTTCACAGAGTGAGGGATGTCTTCACTTTTTCAGAATGCAATCTCAAGATTTCTACATAAACTTCCACCTCCAAGAATAACATTTCCACTGTTCTCCTACATATGTATGTGCGCCTCATTAGCTGTTTTTTTTTCTCAGCTTTACAGGGCCTGTTTGTAGGATTTCTATCTCCACGCAAAGAAGCAGCTCTTCTTCCTCTGCAATGACGATTTACACCTCTCAGTGCCATAGTCATTTCTATCTATACATTTACTGAAATTCTCAGAAACACATCCAACATATACATATTTATTTCATAAAGATGACTGAATATTCTGAAGCTCTTTTGCTCCTTATTAATTTGCAATTTATAAGAAAAGCTCAGTGAACTGTGACTTGCAAACAGGGATACACCTGCAAAAACAGTTCATTCATAAAGACAATTATTTAGTAAAACGTGACAAGTAACTCTTAAATTTACAAAATTCTGAAAAAGCACCAGAAAAAACTGATTAGAAATAAATAAAACCTGAAAACTGTCTTTATCAATTCCTTCTAGGTTAAAAAAAAAAAAGGAAAAAGTATACAATACATCAATACATCTGGAGTGAGTTGCATAGAAGTACCTCCCAAATGCAATTCAGGCCTGTCTGTTTAGAAGCCCCAGAAGTATTCCACAAAACTGTCAATATCACAAGAAAATCATGTAGGAAAATACTGCAGCCATAAAGCTACAAAAAGTCAGAGTACAAAAAACCACTTTCCAATAGAAAAATCATGGGAGATCCTCAGTTCATCTTGCAACAGTGAACATAATTGCAAATCTAAATTTTGCATTTGAAATCAGGAGATAAAAATTATAAACCTCCCTATGCATATCTAATCTTGCTTTTCAACATTAGCCAAGCCTGCAGGCACTTAAGAGTCTGATTCTTTATGCTACTGTAATTAAAGGCAACACTCATAAGGCTGATATATACCAGCTATAGTTTATCTTAGCCAAACTGACAACTGCAAATATTTTACCAAATTGTGAAGAAAAGTATATTAGAATTCACTCTGGCTCACCAACTTTTAAATCCCATAACCTTGAAAATAAGTATATTATATCCAGCCTACCATCAAACTTCTTGTGCCGAGAGACAAAAGTGGTGCGTACAAAGTGACTTGTCTCTTCCACCAAGTTTTCAAACTCCAATTTGCTCTGCTGGCTTAATTTGTCCTCCATTTCTGATGTGCAGCATGTATACTCCTGAGGGCAGATTCTCAAATGTTCCCCTGGAATTGGAAGAAAAAAGGCATTAAAAATATTTGAACAAGCATGTAAATACATCAGAACCCAACATACAGATAACTCTGCTTCAGGAATGTGGACCATGTAAAGATATCTTTAAGGTTTGACCACTTCACTGGAAACAATTTGTTCCTAATCAACAGTTTTGCCATAGCTGGGCTTTCCCAGTGAAGAGAGACACTTTGCAGTGATGTATTGATACTTCAGAAATATCTCAAGATGAAAATGATTCTTGAACTGAAGAAGACTTCTACATAAGCAAATGTATTCTTAAAAATCCTAAGACAATTGCTTGCTTTCTCTTTGTGTTCAAAATATCTGGAGAAATACCATCAGAGCTTTCTTGCTATCAAAACTCCAAAATCATAAATTATGTATTTCTGTAGGTAGGTTCCACTTGCCCAAATGCACTAAAACATTCTCCCCTTTTCCCCTTCCTTCCCTCCTGTTTGAGTAAGTGTATTTTAATGATTTTGTCTTGGTGCCACATATTTTCTTGGACAGCATTTCTTGTCAGATCAAGCAAACGCTTCACTGAATGGGAGAAAGCAATGAAGAGTTTAATTAATGCTTATGTTATATAGAAATGCAATGTAAAAGGTAATGAAAGCTTCTTATTTAATCCAATAGATTTATCTCTTGAAGCACGGTGCCAGTTCTTCTGACAGTATTGCTTTCTTCAGTACAATTTGCAAGTGGAAACCAATTCTTTAGCTCATGAAATTAAAATGGTCTGTTATTACACGAAATGTGAATTTCCAATTGACACTGTACTAGGGTGTCAGAAACATTTAGCTCAGTTTGTGTGAAGGTAGGAAATTCTATCATTCCCTCCTGAGAAATAAAAAGAATGATCTGCCTGTATGATTAAAGCTACTTGTAAAGCAATGAAAACATTTAGCTTTCTGTACACCGAATCCTGATTAAAAAGCCCTCTGCAAATCTCTTAGAGGTGCAAACAAAATGATATACAAAGCCCAGGGGTTAAATAAATATGGGGGACCTGATTCTCATTTATATCAAGGCTCCTTTGTATCACTACTGAGCCATAAAGAAGATTTAAATGCAATTTATATCTACTTTAAGGCTACTGTTCACCATTGTTATTATGTAGCAAGGAGAATCAGGCCCTGAGGTTTATACTTCCCAGGGGTGCAATACATTTAGCTGCAGCGTCATTGTGAAAACAGCATCAAAAAAGGTTTGTACATGCTTAGAATAAACACTGTCTTGAGTTTGCTATCACTTTATTTCAATTTTTAGTTTAGTTTCTGAATGAAGTCTTTTGATTTGAAGCTCAATCATTCCTCAACCCTGACCCATTTACCCTGACTTAATTTGTAGTTCTGCAATAGTTTGTATGATATGAACTGTAATGTTAAGAGACTTGTAGCAGTCTCAAGACTTTTTAAAAATCTCACAGCCATAAATCTTTAGGAAGAATCATTTAATTAACAGTCACGAACAAAAGAACCGTTGTATAAAAAAGATTCTCTGTGACCATCAGAATATTGTAAAGATTCTTTCCCACAGTGCTCTCCCAATGCAACAATATCACTCCTCTCCATTCTCTAGGTCATGTATCAAGCCGGAAACAATACATGAAGGAAATGATGAACTGTCAAACATGAAAGATAGTGGCAAAAAATGCTTGGTTCATACTCTATGCCACTGTCACATTAAATAGAAATTATTCAACAGGTAACAAACAACTGAGGAGACAGCATACTAGGACACAGAAAGTTTTCTTTCAGTAACAACATTCTGAGTTTTTGTTAGAAGTCAGAAGCACAAAGCTGAAATATGGTGTCTTTGGAAGCAGTGTTGTATGGTTAATTAAATAAACATACCCTTACACATACATCAGACCCTGTCCCCCCCTCCCCTTCCTACATATAGCCAGGAACTTTTCCAGGAAAGCACTTCCAGTTACAGATGCAGTGGTAGTTCACACCTTCTGCAATGCCACTGTCCTTTAATGTTGTTGTAGTCATTAATTTTAATAATTTTCAGGCTTATTTCCTCTACTCATTTCCCATTTATTTTTTTATCTTCTAATTGGCTTCCTTTATTTTTCAGAACTGCCAGACTACCAAAAGAACTAATACTAATCATCAAGATACTGTGCATACTGAGTAACAGCTGTAGGTCTTTGTTTTGAAGAAGTTGGTCTGATTTCAACTGGGACAGAGCTAATTTTCTTTCTAGTACCTGGTATGGTGCTGTGTTTTGGACTTAGCATGATAATAATGTTGATCACACAGTGATGTTTTAGTTGTTCCTGAGCAGTGCTTACACACAGCCAAGGACATTCCCACTTCTCTTGGTGTCCTGTCAGTGAGGAGCTGAGGGTGCACAAGGAGCTGAGAGAGGAAAGAACCAGGACAGCTGACCCAAATTGGCCAAAGGGATATTCCATACCATTTGGTGTAATGCTGAAGAATAAAACTGGAGGAGCTGTCTAGAGGAAGGGGTTGATGTGTGGGGACTGCCCCTGCACTGGTCAGCAGGTGGTGAGTAATTGCAATGTACGTCATTTGTTTTGTATACTCTTTTAATTATAATTATTATTTTACTGTTCTGCCCTATTAAACTGTCTTTATCTCAACCCCCAAGTGCTACCTTTTTTTTCCAATCTTTCTCCCGTACCACAGTAGGGAAGAAAGAAAATGGCTGTATGGCATTTAGCTTCCTACTGAGTTAAACTACAACAGATGTTATGTCATGCTGAATATTATGACACATTAAAGTACACTGACTTCAGTAAAACAGTCAATTTTGCATCAGTATTAATTTTTCTCCTTTTTGTGGTCTTACTTTACTACAAAAACTACTTTCCAGTTTACTTTAAAATCCAACTTCCACACTATATACTCAGATTTCTGCTGTACTTACTTTTTCTACCTATGCACATATTTTTCTTATGTTTCCTTGTTTAATTCAGTGGATATTCATTCATTCATGAAGCTGTTAACTGCTGACACATAAAATTTCCAATTACATAAAGTGCTCACAAATTCTACATCAACCCATTACTTTCCTCTCCTAACAATGTGTCTCCCTAAACCGTCTACACTAACTACCTGTCTTCATCATAATTTGCTAATTTATAATCATCTTTCTTTTAAAACAACAGTTCTAGACTTTTCCCCTGAATTTTCTTGTAAAGAAATAGAATCATGCTGTTCTTGATATTGTTTCAATATCTTTTTCCTCCTCCCATCACTAGAGGCACAGGTCAGATTACAGATAAAATAAATACAATTACCTTTTCCCTGTGGCAATGGAATGTCTGTCCTCAGATCAGTCTAAGATGTTCAAGTGCGCTAAACAAAGAAGTCTTAAGAATTTGAGGCTCGTAAGCTCTATCATGCTTGCACTGATCATGAGTGGCTGCAGGCTCCAAAGACTGACAATCTGGCAAAATCTTGGGCCATTTCCTGGAAATGGTGAATGGAAATTCACTGACTCTGTATGAGTAACCCTAATTAGATTTTTAAAAGCAATGATTACTATTTTTTTGTTTATTCTTATTGAACTTATTGAGTTAGCAATAGGACAATTAGTAATGGCCTAAAACTTGTAAAGCCTGAAGCTCTGTACTAACTTCTTTATGGTAAGGGTGATGGAGCACTGGAACAGGCTGCCTAGAGAGGCTATGGAGTCTCCTTCTACAGAGATATTCAAGACCCATCTGGACACCTAACTGTGTCATCTAGTGTAGGCTACCTGCTTTAGCAGAGTGTTGGACTTGACCTTGATGTCCTTTCCCACCCCCACGATTATGTGATTCTGTAACATTCAACTTTTATTAGAATAGATATTTGTTCCTCAGAAAAATAAAAGTGGTCCTGATTTTCTCAAAACGAAAGTAGTTTTTTGTTTATTTTCAGAGATGTGTGCTCTAATTTGGATTTTTTTCCTTATTTTGTTCACATCTGTGATCGAATCTGCTTGAACTGGAAATAACTCTGCAGGCTCTATTTGATTGTGGTTCCTCTGCTTTCCTGAACAGGATCATTTGACATTTCTGTTTTGATGTATATTGTTCCATTACTCTGAAAGGAAGTTAATCACTGGTTCGTGTATTTACCCACATCAAGTATTTTGGAGGCTGAATATGTGCTCACAGCTAATGTACCAATTCTTGCCCTGGGAAACTTCATACAGTCTAAAAACACACACTAATCTTAGCAAAGACTTTGATGGCACAAGTGGCACTGGATGTAGCTGACTAGGTTTTCCTTGTGGTAAACTGTGTCTCGTCACCATTTGTGACAGAATGTAGCTACCAGCATTTTTTCAGACTAAAAAGTTCAAGATCAACAATTATCAGCAACTCACCACAACTCTTCTAGCCACTATTTCCAACTAAAGATGGTGACCCACATATCTCTTTTTGCATACTATGTTATATAAATCAAATGAATTTCCAGCTTGAAATTCATCTTCTGGTATTCAGAGATTCAGTATCCAGTTTCAGTTTTATTAATGTTGTAATCTCACATCTGTCCTCACATGATCCAAATTGTTAAAATCTGCAGGTGAATTTGATAATTGTGCTACAATGTTTTTTTTGAAGCGTGATGAAACATTTAATAAAACATTTTATATTTATACTGCAGTTTGATGTCTCCCTATCACGTTACATAACCCACAGTTCTTTCTGAGGTAATCAGCGTGTAATAGTTTCTATCCTAATCATATAGGAAAAGATAGAAGGTAAAAGGAGTGTTTTACCATATTGTTATGATATTGTTTTGTCTACGGAATCATAATATCCTTAGAGTTGGAAGGACCTCTGAACGCCAGCGACTCCAACTCCCCTGCAATGAACAGGGACATCCACAACCAGATCAGTTTACACAGGGCCTGATCCAGCCTCACCTTTAAAGTCTCCAGGCACAGGGCATCAACCACATCACTGACAACCAGTTCCAGTACCGCACCATTCTGATTGTAAAAGATTTTTTTCCCTACATCCAACCTAAATCTACCCTCGCTGAGCTTGAAACCATTGCCCCTTGTTCTATCACCACAGACCCCGCTAAAGAGTCAATCCTCTTCCTTCCTGTAGCCTCCCTTAGATACTGAAAGGCCGTTATCAGGTCACCTTGAAGCCTTCTTTTCCCTGGGCTGAGAGCTCTTGGTGGCTTTCTCAGCTTGTCCTCACTGCCCACTCCATGGATCATTTTTGTGGCCCTACTCTGGATGTGCTCTAATAGGTCTATCTCTCTCCTGTACTGAGGACTCCACATCTGAACACAGTAGTCTAGGTGAGGCCTCACTAGTGCAGAGTAGAGGGGCAGAATCACCTCCCTTGACTTGCTGGCCATACTTTCTTTGATGCAGCCCAGGATAGGGCTGGTTTTCTGGACTGTGAGGGCACATCGCTGGCTCATGTCCAGCTTCCTGTCCACCAATATTGCCAGTCCTTTTCAGCAGGGCGGCTCTCAGTCCTTTCATCCCCCAGCTTGTATTGGTAACAGGGGCTGCCCCGACCCAGGTACAAGATCTTGCACTTGCCTTTCTTGAACTTCATGAGGTTAACCTGGGCCCACTGCTCAAGCCTGTCTAGGATGGCATCCCATCCCTCTGGTGTGCTGACTGCACTCCACAGTTTGTTGTCATCAGTAAAGCTGCTGAGGGTACACTTGACCCCGCTGACAATGTCATTCATGAAGATATTCATGATTCCACCACCTCCCTGGGCAGCCCATTCCAGCGTCTGACCACTCTTACAGAAAAGTATTTTGTAACATCCTGTCTCCCTTGATGCAACTTGAGACCAATCCCTCCAGTCCTATCACTAGTTACACAGGAGAAGAGGCTGAACCTCAGCTCACTGGAACCTCCCTTCAAGAAGTTACGGAGAGCAATATGGTCTCCCCTCAGCCTCCTCCTCTCCAGGCTGAACAATCCCAGCTCCCTCAGCTACTCCTCATAACACCTGTACTCCACATACCTCATCAGCTTCATTGCCCTTCCCTGGACATGCTGCTCCAGGGTCTTGATGCCTTTCTTGCAGTGAGGGGCCCAAAACTGAACACAGTACTCAAGGTGCGGCCTCACCAGTGCTGAGTACACTGGGACAATTACTTCCCTGCTCCTGCTGGCAACAATATTTCTGATACAAGCCAGGATGCCACTGACCTTCTTGGCCACCTGGGCACACTGCTGGCTCACATTCAGCCAAGCATCGATCAATACCCCCAGGCCCATTTTCTCTACACTTCCAGCCACTCTGTCCCAAGCCTGCAGCACTGCCTGGGGGTTGTTGTGGCCTAAGTGTAGGACCCATCATTTAATCTTGTTGAACCTCATCCCATTGTCTTCAGCCCAGCTAACCAGGCTGTCCAGATCCCTCTGTAGGGCCTTACTATCCCCGGGCAGATTGATACTTCCAGCCAACTTGGTGTCATCTGCAAACTTACTTAGGGTGCACTCAGTGCTCTCATCCAGGTCATCAGTAAAGATACTGAAAAGGACAGGCTCCAGCACTGAACCCTAGGGAACACAACTCATGAGAGGTTGCCAGATGGATTTAATTCCATTCAGCACCACTCTCTGGGCCCAGCCCTCCAGACAGTTCCTAACCCAGCAAAGATTGTACCTGTCCAAGCTATGAGCTGCCAGCATCCCCAGGAGAATACTGTGGGAGACAGTGTCAAAGGCTTTGCTGAAGTCTAGATAGACTACATCAACAGTCTTTCCCTCATCCACCAGATGGGTCACTCAATCATAAAAGGAGATCAGGTTGGTCAAGCAGGACCTGCCCTTCATGAACCCATGTTGACTAGGCCTGATCCCCAGTTGTCCTGAACATACTGCGTGATCTACCCCAAGACAATCTGCTACATAACCTTCCCTGGCACTGAGATCAGGCTAACAGGTCTGTAGTTCCTCAGATCCTCCTTACAACCCTTCTTGTAGATGGGAGTCACATTGGCAAGCCTCCAGTCTTCTGGGACCTCACCAGTCAACAAGGAACACTGACAGATGATAGAAATTGGCTCAGCTATCACCTCTAGCAGTTCCCTCAGCATTCTCGGGTGAATTTCATCGGCTCCATGGACTTGTGGCAATCCAGTTGCAGTAGTAGTCTCTGACTATTTCCTCCTGAATTAAGGGAGTTTATTGTGTTCCCTAACTGAGACTTCCAGGTCAGAGAGTGGAGTACCCTAAGGATAACAGGTCTGACTTTTAAAGACAGATGTAATCAAGAGAATCTCAGGAAGGATCCTCAATGGTTACATTCCCATCTGCATCCAGTAAAGAATGGAGAGTCTCCTTGTTCCTCCTCTTCCTGTTGATATATTTATAAAAGAGTTTCTTGTTCCCTTATAACCTAGTGCCCAAGTCAAATTCCACCTGGGCTTTTGCCTTTCCAATTTTCTCCCCGCACATCCTAACAACTTCTTTGTACTCTTTCTGAGTTGCCCATCCCTTATTCCACAGGAGATAGATTCTCTTTTTCTCCTGGAGCCTTGAGAAAAGCTCCCTGTTCATCCATGCCCATATTATTCACTGCCGGCACAGGGGGACACCCTGCTCCTGTGATTAAGACTTCCAACTGTCCTGGACTCCTTTACTCTCCAAGACTGAATCCCAATGGACCCCCTCTACTAGTCTCCTGAACATTTCAAAGACTACCCTCTGGAAGTCCAAGGTAGCAGTTTAGCTGTCCCAAATCCTGGCTCCATCAGGAATTGAGAATTCTACCATTTCATGGTCACTCTTTCCAAGACAGCCCTCAACCTCCACATCTGAGGTGTAACATCATGAGATATGATGTTACGATATTAATTATAATTATTATTATTATATATTAATAATATAATTCCCCTAGGTTCATCTCTAGCAGGTTTAGTTTTATCCCCTCCTCCCTTCATACCTAGTTTAAAGCCCTCTCCACAAGCCCTGTCAGCTCCCAGGCAAAGATTAGTTTCCCTCTTTGAGACAGGCAAGACCCATCAGCAGACCTCAGGTCAGGTGCCAAGTAGACCGCCTCATGATCAAAGAACCTGAAATTCCTGCATTTGCACCAGCCACTCAGCCGTGTGTTTATAAGATGGGTTTTCCTGGTTGTTTCAGAGTCCTTCCCTGACACTGAAGGTATACAGGCGAATACTACTTGTATGCCTGTTCCATCAACTATCCTTTCCAGTCCCTTGAAATCAATTTTGATAGTCTTCAGTTTTTCTTCAGTGACCTCATCACTGCAGGCCTGAACTATCAATAAAGGATAAAAATCAGAGAGGTGGATTGGACTGGGGAGTTTTCTAGAAATATCCCTGACCTTGGCACCTGGGAGGCACGCAGCACACCTCCCTAAGGGTAGGGTCAGGGCAACATATAGGTCCTTCTGTTCCTTTCAGAAGGGAGTCACAATAATCACTCTTCTTTCCTTCCTGGTGAAGGCAGTCTGAGGCATCAAGTAGACTACCTCACCTTAGACAATTCTGGAGGCAGACCTCCCATCTCATCCTCACTCACTTCTCCCTCCAGGTCCAGGGCTTCAAACCTACTACATAAAGGCACCTGGGGAACTGAGGTAGGTTGGGATGGGGGTTGTCTGCATTGCTGAGCTTGGACCTGTTGCCATTCCTCCTCTGCTCTCAAGTTGGCTCCCTCTGCATGACTGTGGCATGAGAGAGGGTCCACCATACATTGGGGGTGCAATACCAGTGTCTTTCTTGTAGAGTTGTTCCACCAGTCAATCTCCCACTTGCACTCTGATTGTCCTTAGTCTCTCCACCTCCTCCTTGACCTCCACTAACAGCTTGAGCAGCTCATCCACCTGCTTGCACCTTGCACAGGTGGAATCCTTGCCACCCTCCCCCAGCAGTATTAGCCTCTCCCTGCAGACAGATACCTGAACCACCACATTTATGGGTCAGCCATGGTTCAGTCTGAATCAACACAGTCTTCTTGAGGCAGATCCACAGTCTGGTGGAGACCATGTTTAAGAATGTGGTCTCAGAAACTGCCAATAGGAGAGCTGGTCACCCGAGAAAAGATGGACAGCACTCCTGTGCCCTACCACTCAACCCACCTACCACACCTGCTACTGCAGCGTGGACAGTGTGTTGTGTGTGCAGAAGCTAGATTCCATCCTCTGTAGGGCTGCTTACAGCCTAGCAGCCAAGGGTTAAGGTCAAGATCAAGAGATTAAGAGTGGGCAGTGCCATTACCACCCATGCTAGCTCTGCAGCCCACCCACAAGCTGCCAGTCCCTTGGCACAGGTACAGCACTTTTGCAGGTTTCAAAAAAAGCTATCTTAGAAGACATTTTTGTTTGTCCTTTTTTGCTTTTATTGTAGGACTGCTGAGATTTGAAACATACAGTCGTCACAGTGACTATGAAGTCCAGTAATGAATGCAAGTTCATAAATAACATGGGTAAATTCAAGGTGCACTTTCAAACTCGGCCACTGTAGGCATTAATAGAGTCTGAAGATACTGAAGTTCACTTCTGCTTCTTCATACTGCCAATTAGATTAATGTGATTGGGCTTCCTTATTAACTAAGTTTTTTACAATTATGAAAATTGCCTTCATAGAACTGCTTCAGACCTGCTCTTATTCAGTCCTTTGTGGACAAAGTAGTATGATTTACTATACCACTCAGAGCTTCTTATCTCTAAGCACTCTGGATTTGTTGCAGTTTTGTTTCTGGACTTAATACTTCTACAGCTTTTTTTTTTTTCTTTCTTTTTTTTTTTTTTTTCCCAGTTACTTTTAAAAATACTATCAGTAAAATAAAAATAAATAAATCTCTCATTCATGTTTAATTCTTACCTACTAATTTGAGATTTTGATCTTTTTCTGTATTGGTGATTTCTGTTTCTGCACACCTTCTTTTTAAAGTTTTCAGTTACTTCAGTGCTCCACTGGTGAAATGTGAAGCTTAGGAGAACTCTTTGTGGTCACATTATCAATATTTCTAGTCTGGAAAAGAATCTTCTTCCAATATTTCCACCTTCTGTCACTCATATATGTGAAAAGAAAATGCTGGCATTGAATAATTTAACTCAAAATTACATTAAACAGAAAAAAACCCTCAACTTCTAAAACAGTAATAATTTAATTATTTTGCTGTTAAAGCTAAGTTATATACATGATCACCTTATCATCACCTTAGTCACCATTCAAATAGTGAAAATGAAAACAGTTTTTTGGACAAAACTTGATCTCTAACCACAAGTCCCAAAGCTTATTCTGAATTTGTAATAATCTCCTCTGTGGGGTATAACAGCCCTGCAAACAGCCTCTCTAAAATTGCACCTGACATTCAAATCATAGAATGAAACTTTCTTACTTAAAATGAAAGGCTACAGATTACGATTTAAATTAATTCCTCTGTAACGTTGGCCTGTCAAGTGATGATGGAAGCAGTATTTGCACAGAAAACAACAGCAGCTGACAGAAGGGAGGGAAAGCTGTCGGTAGCATAAAGATTACATTGTCAGACATGATTTCCCTAGTTTTAATCACTCGAAATCTGAGCTTGCAAAACTTGCATGTCCAGTGGGCTCCAATAAACATGTGCAACTACCCTATAAAAGAAAATGACTCATTTGTTTGCCCTGCACCCAAATCATCTTTCATCAGATTTCCTTTGTTCCTTGAGTGCTTTGAGGTCAATTAAAAAATGAATGCCTTCCAAACAGACCGATAATTAGTTAACAGTCTCTTCATTATGGGTCCCACAGGGAACATTCATTTACAACAAGCCCTGACCCTGTTGTCCTTGGGAAGCCCTCAGTAATAAGTTACAGAAGCAGAGGCCAAGGCAAGCCTGTTCAGAGTAGGACTACACAGATGCTAAAGAAAGAGCTGAAGTCCCTAGAGACTTCCTAACTAAACTACTAGAAGCAGTATCACCACTCCTACACTCAGGTTCATTTTATTTTCCAAGCATACATTGCCAGACAATTGGTTTTTGATCGCACCGTTTGTGAGAAGACTCTTTAGTTACCTCTCAGGGGGTGTATTACAGGCATTTTGCTCACTGCATTGTGGAAATCAAACTGTAAGGCTGTGATTCAGCACCGTATAGTTTCATCATCTCACTTCTTAGATGGTTGCAATTTTCTGATTTCAAAGCATGTTTCCACCAGGGAACAGCAGCCAACTTCTCCTCCCCACCAACTGACTTCTGCTGTATATTATGTCCCCTACTACAATAGCAGAAATATCTTTTATACCATTACAGTGAGAAGGCGAATACAAGAGGCATATTGCTTTATCATGAACATAAAGCACAGTGAAAACATGTTTTGTATTTCTGCTGCACTCACAACAATTTTGTTATTAAGAAAGCAGGATAAAGTTGTACACAAGCACAAAATTATTAAGATTTTCATCAATACATATTAAATGGCATTCAAATATGTGATTGGAACTCGTGATGTATTACAGATGGATTTACATGGCTTAGTTCAAGTATCCAAAGAAATACAACAGAGTGGTGTTGCCTGAGTTTAACTGGATATGCTATACTGCCAAACTGAGTCCTCAGGGACAAGCCCAAAACAAGTTAGCACCATTACTACTACTATACATACAGCAAAACTTAAAGCTGCATGAGTTACAATCATTTCATATGATTGTGCATTGAAGCATACTGTAGACCCATGCAGATTCCTGTAGAACACTATTGTTACCGTGTATAAAACTCATGTTTCTAAAGTACTAAACTCAGCAACATCAGTTTAAAATTTCTTTAACAGTGCTCTCCCCTTTTCCAGATGGCTTTGGTCAGACTGAGAAAACTTTTTCATCCTACCATTAAACAGATGAACCTGTGTTCCAGTCTTCTGGCTTCATAATTACACAATTTCCTGCAATTTCAGTTGTAGAAATAGTTCACAAAGACAACTACAAGAGACATCATGCTGGTCTTAGATTAGGTTTATATTTTGTACTTTGGTAATAAAACTTTTGTTCTTGTGCTAAGTTCTTCAGTGAGATACTCTTCAGCCTAATCACAGAACTCAGCTCAGCCTTTTAACTTTCAGTCTAGAGAAGAGGAGGCTCAGGGGAGACCTTATTGCTCTCTATATAAATACCCGACAAGAGGTTGTAGTGAGCTGGGGGTTGGCCTCTCCACTCTTGTAACTAGTGATAAGACTAGAGGGAATTGCTTCAAGTTGTGCCAGGGAAAATTCAGACTGGATGCTAGGAAATACCTCTTCTCCCTAAGAGTGGTCAAGCACTGGGATGGGCTGCTCAGGGAGGTGGTGGAGTCACCAAACCTGGAGGTATTTAAAGAACATTTAGACATTGTGTTGAGGGACATAGTTTAGAGAGAACTAATGGTGATAGGTGGATGGTTGACTGGACGATCTTGCAATCACCTCAGTGATTCTATGATTCTGTGATTTAAACAATCAGCCCTGAAAACTTGTTTGAAACAATTACACGTAGAAATGATGAGTGGTCAGGCACTGGAACGGGCTGCACAGGGACATGGTGGAGTAACCGACCCTGGAGGTGTTCAAGGAATGTTTAGACTTTGTGTTGAGTGTCACGGTTTAGTGAGAACTATTGGTGACAGGTAGACAGTTGGACTGGATGATCTTGTACATCTTTTCCAACGTTGGTGGTTCTATGGTGCTATGATTCTTCCTTTCCTTAACTACTTGAGGAAAAGAGAGTGAAAAAGGGGAGGCTACAACTTATTAAGGCCTTAGAGTTCTCTATTGTACTTGCTCAAGGTCTATCCATTAATTTACATTAGCAGAAACTCCGAAATTTGTCCATTTGTTGTCCTTGTTTTATGAACTTGGCTCAGTTTTGCATATTTAATTACTGTTACAGTATGAGAAAGCACTTTAGTCTGTGCTAAAGCTGTGAAAGGTATCAGAAAGAAAATTACTAACAACATTGTGAGAGTTGGAGGATTCAAGGAGACTGCTGACATTGGAAGATGAAAAACACCATGGATAAAAAAGGTGGTAAACATTGGTAATTTAAAGCATATCCAGAGAAAGGATGATCAACCCATACTCCCAATCCTGAGTATAGATACAAGCTGGGCAGAGAATATCTTCAGAGCAGCCCTGATAAGGATTTAGGAGTGTTGGCTGATGAATGACTCAACATGAGGTGGCAATGTGTGCTTGCAGCACAGAAGTCCAACTGTATTCTGGATTGTATCAAGGTAAGCATGATTGAAGGAGGTGATTTTTCCCCTCTATTCTGCTCTCATGAGAACCTTCTGGAGTACTGTGTCCAGTTAAGGGGTTCCCAGCACAAGAAAGACATCAATATTTTGGAGCGGATCCAGAAGAGACCTGCAAAGATGATCAAAAGTATGGAGTACCTCCCCTACGAGGGCAAGCTGAGAGATTTGGGACTCTTCAGCCTAGAGAAGTGAAGGCTCTGGGGGACTTTATAGAGACCTTCAAGCACCTGAAGGAGGTCTACAGGAAAGCTGGTGAGAAATTTTTTATAAGGACAGGTATCAACAGGAAAGGGAAAAGTGGCTTTAAACTGGAAAAGACTAAATTTAGACTAGGTGTAAGGAAGAGTTTCTTTACTGTGAGAGTGGTGAGACATTGGAACAAGTTGCCCAGCGAGCTTGTGGATGTCTCCTACCAGGAAGCATTCAAGGCCAAGCTGGATGGAGCTTTGAGCAACCTGGTCTAGTGGGAGGTGTCCCTGCCTATAGCAGGGGGGTTGGAACTAGATTATCTTTAAGGTACCTTCTAACCCAAACCATTCTGTGAATCAATGATTCTTCTATATTACAATTCTATGATTCTATGATAATCAGCCTGACTGATTACTGAGTAGCCACTGGAGAGTTACTGGGTGTCTTATCACTGATTACACCTCTGCTTTGCGTCATAGCTCATTACTCCTACTTATCAATCATGGATAGTAACTAGAAAATGATTAATTTCTGATTTTATATTGTATATCTCCTGCTTGCAGAGTTTCTTGGTA
This sequence comes from Oreortyx pictus, assembly GCA_036925125.1. Classification (NCBI taxonomy): domain Eukaryota; kingdom Metazoa; phylum Chordata; class Aves; order Galliformes; family Odontophoridae; genus Oreortyx; species Oreortyx pictus. The sequence continues at coordinate 46,021,568 of JAUPFR010000001.1, read as the reverse complement.
TACAGGAAAATCTACCCAAAGTGACTAAGAGTTGACTCACAGAGACCAGTGGAAAAACTGTTCCTATCCACTCAATGTGCCAGGTGGGAGAAGACAGCCTTACCAGAGGAGTACCTTTTTTTTTTGCTGGTTGTTTACTGCCTGTTGCATCTCCTTCCATGACGAGGAGTATGAGGGTCTCACAACTACAGAAATCAGTAGTTATTTCCTGAAGGTGTACAACAGAATGTTCTGTGATTTCCCAAAGTAAACCTTAAGGAATTTAGTAACTCATATCTTTTTCTGCCCACTGCTACACAAGTAGATAGTACTGAAATGACTTCTCCAATAACAGAGGATACCAGCTCACATAAGAGGTAGAAATATGGATACAGATTCCCACTGTTAATGTGCCATTGGAAAATACTCTTATCAAAGAATTTTCCTATTGACTTTCTGGGACTATTTTTAAGCTGCTCTGATTCACTTATTTTACAAATTTTTGTTCATCGAACTGAAAAAAAAAGTGCAGTGAATTATGAATAAAAGTATTCTGAATTATAAGGGTTCTAATTATCAATAAGAAACTAAAGCTTCTGTCTCTCAATATTGTTAACTATTATATGAGATTACTCTATGTTAACACCATAGATAGTTAAACTTTCAACAAACAGACAGGAAATTCTTAAATATTTTCACTAAATGTTATTTCCTTGGGAATCTCTAGATTCAGCAACGCAGACCGTCATGCTTGTTATCTTTGTTCGTTGCTGTTACCAGGTTGTTAGTTTCAATAACGATCTGTCAGATGTCCTAGAACCTGGGCTATGGGCTGGAGTGTCCAAGTCCTGTCATCTTTCAGTCAAGTTGGGACACAAGGACTTCTTTCTGAAGAAGGAGGCAGCTGGTGGATGTGTCTGGACTACTGGAGGCATTTGAAGTGAAAAGGGTTCAGATAACAGTACTGTCCTTCAGCAGAGGCCAGCAAGACTCAAAGGATTCCTAATTTTTGTCTCTGTGTTTTTTTCTGTTACAGTCTCTAGGTTAAAACCTCTGTGGTTTCTGATTTCTTACGATAAGATATAGAAACATTCTCAGCTTCTGGTTCAGGTAAAATTGTCAGGGAATCTTACCCATCCCTGTGCATCCAAAGGCTATAGCTGCAGCCCTAACAAATGAACCAAGTTTTCATGTTTGCAGTTAGAAGGGGCTTGCACACATTTCTTTGAGCTAACACCCTCTGTACAAAATGAATCTTGAATTACGGTAGCTGAACAAGTCCTCATTCCTTTTTCAAAGATCCTGAGTCTTTGATCAGTGTAGCAACCTTCAAAGGCCAAAAAACTCTTATTTCAGGGAGCCTAACAAAGCTGGCATGACATTACCATTGACTTTAAGAGGTCCTGAAGGAGGACACAAGGCAGGCTACATTGCACTGCAGATCCTACAAACTTGGGAGGACAGTTCAGCAGTCTATCAGGAAAAAATGCATAAAATATTCTTTAAATCAACAGTTTCTAGCATAACTTCATTTGCCCTGAAACCTTCTAATTCATTCTAATTAACAGCAACTATGCTTCTATAGTATCAGTAGCCACAGAAATCACTGCCAAAAATTAAATGAAATCTTTTTAAAGGAAGGAATAGGAGCATAGCCTGCAAAAATTGCAGATTTCCTCTGCTCCCAATAGTGTTTGAGATGTGATTTCATTGTTTAATCTATTTTTTCCCCTATTAAAAGAAGAGTAACATTTTAGCTCTTTTTACTACAGTCCTTGTGTCAGTCCCTTCTCTGGCCTGAGATACATGACAAGACTCAGTCTCCTTAAAATCAATAACTGAATGGAACACTGTTTCTTGCCCTTCAGGTGTTTTAATGTTAATGGTTTGACCTTTATGAGTAAAGATCAGAGCAAAAAGGGATTCTCAACAATACACGAAGTCTACTTTTATGTAACTGTATTCTTGAATTGAAATTTTTAACGAAAAGAAAAGAGAGGGAAGGGAAGGGAAGGGAAGGGAAGGGAAGGGAAGGGAAGGGAAGGGAAGGGAAGGGAAGGGAAGGGAAGGGAAGGGAAGGGAAGGGAAGGGAAGGGAAGGGAAGGGAAGGGAAGGGAAGGGAAGGGAAGGGAAGGGAAGGGAAGGGAAGGGAAGGGAAGGGAAGGGAAGGGAAGGGAAGGGAAGGGAAGGGAAGGGAAGGGAAGGGAAGGGAAGGGAAGGGAAGGGAAGGGAAGGGAAGGGAAGGGAAGGGAAGGGAAGGGAAGGGAAGGGAAGGGAAAAGAAAGACTCCTGAGTCATCTTACAATCTTCTTGGAAGGGAAGCATTTAAATTGAGAAGATATATATTGTTTTTTTACTTGAAAGGACATTGTGAGCTTGGACTGTTAGGCACCATATTTTCCTTGAAAAAGCTTGGTCATTGTTCTTCATAATGACTTAATAGTCATTCACTCTTCTCCAGTCTGGAAAAGAGAGATGGGATTGCTCAGTCTGGGACTGCTCAGTATGGAGAAGAGGAGGCTTTGGAGAGACCTTATTGCTCTCTATGGAACTACCTGAAGGGAGGTTTTAGTGAGCTGGGTGTCAGCCTCTTGTCCTGTGTAACTAGCAATAGGGATAGAGGGAATGGTCTTAAGTTGCACCAGGGGAGATTCAGATTGTATGTTAGGAAATACTACTACTCTGATAGAGTGGTCAGGCACTGGAATGGGCTGCCCAAGGAGGTGGTGGAGTCACTGACCCTGGAAGAATTCAAGGAATGTTTAGATTTGTGTTGAGGAATATGGTTTAGTGAGAACTAACGGTGATAGGTGAATGGTTGGACTGGATGATCTCATATGTCTTTTCCAACCTCAGTGATTCTGTGATTCAAACAATCAACCCTGAAAACTTGTTTGAGATGATTATATGTAGAAATGATGAAAACTTGCACAGAATTACATATGTAATTAAAGGTACATAATGAAAAATGAAAAAATAAACCCTCCTATGGAACAGTTGAAAACATTTTTAGAAAATTTGTAGCCAAGTTTGGGTGCTGCTGTGACGAAGAAAATATCAAGATTCGTCTGCATTTATGTGGTAAGGCATCAAATCAGGTTCTGTAAAGCTAAGACATAGTTAAAGCAGTGAATTCATAATGTTTTATATAAAATTTATACAAAAATATACACATCTGCCAGTTAATAACCTCTTTTCTGCGTTGGCACTTTGCTAAATTAGAAATTAGGGATTCATAGTCCCAATAAATACAATGCATAACTAGTTAATAGCTCTCACAACTCTTTATGATTTTGAAGGAGATTTATAGTTTTATTATGAGGAAAATTAAGTGCAGGTGCTATTAACTCACTGAAAAGCTATGTGGAAAAAAAAAAGGCAAAGCAAAGCAAATCCTATACATCTTCCATTAAATAGAAAATACAAAAGCATTTTATTAAAGTTTTCCCTTGTGTCCTGTTTTTAAAAAAAAAGTCTGTATTTGAGGTGACTTCAAAGCAGTGTAATTAATTTGGTGAATTTCAAAGATCACTTAATGAATGCTGTGTTTAATGAATATTCTTTGAAACTTTTTGGCTATTTTCTATGCCCATTCAGCACAGCAGCAGTTTTGAGCACTTGTACAGATGTTTCCAACCATTTTCTGCCAAATGCAAATGTACTTCCTGAGTGATTTAATTATCAATGCCAATTTTAGCTGATAAAGAAGAATCAGGTTACTACTTGCATTTTTTCAGCATCACTTTAGGAATATTCCAGTGTATTTTCATACTTTTTAAATACAGCACAGCAGTACTAAGTAGGTTTAACATTCTGCCAGTATGATTATAAATAAAGTATCTAAAACTAGAATTGTATCATAATGGAGTTATCATCCAAAATTAATACTGCATAGTCTCATGACACAATTCTAAAGCTTTATATAAAAAACTAAAAGTTAGGACAATTCATAAAGTAACTATTTACCTTAAATTAACATTGCTTTCTCAAATATGAAGAACTATCTACAAGGTTCAAAGTAAACTTCTGCAATCATCATCATCATCATCATAAATAATATTAATTTCAGCACCTAGAGGTTACACTGCAAGATTATAGAATCACAGAGTATTCCAAGCTGGAAGAGATACAGAAGGATCATGCAGTCCAACTCCTGGCTCCACACAGGACTACCCAAAATTCAAATCTTATATCTGAGGGCAGTGTCTAAATGCTCCACGAACTCAGGCAGCCCAAGGCCATGCTCACTGCCCTCAGTGCAGAACCTTTCCCTTACCACCAACCTGCCCCTCTCCTGATGCAGCTCCATGCCATTCCCTCAAGCCCTGTTGCAGTCATCAGAGAACAGAGATCGATTCTGCTCCTCCACTCCCCTTGAGAGGAAGCTGTAGGGTGCCATGAGGCCTCCTCTTAGTATCTTCTCCATTCTGAGCAAACCAAGGGACTTCAGTCTCTCGTTCTATATTTTGCCCTCTAGAGCCTTTATCTTCTTCACAGAACTCCTTCGGGCACTCTCTAATAGTTTCATGTCCTTCTTACACAGTGGTGCCCAAAGCTGTACCCAGTGCTTGTGGAGAGACCATACCAGTGCAGAACAGAGCAGGATAATCCATTCCCTTGCCCAACTGGCAGTGCTGGACCATATATATCTGTGGGTATGGTTAGCTGATGGGTTACACTGTTTGCTTTTTTTTTAATTTGTCATCAACCAGGACCCCAGATACATTTCTGTGGGGCTGCTCTCCAGCCTCTTGCTTGCCAGTCTGTAGATATATTCAGAGTTGCCCCATCCCAAGTGTATTCATTACTCACATACCTGAACATCCATAAACAGCAATGAAAGTAAAATTCAGCAAGAAAAGTATTTCATTTTTGTTTATCTCAGTGTTTTAGTTGATTTATTATTGACTGTTGACTAATTATTGAATTATTGATTTCCCTTTTCTTAATACATTCTGTGAAATATATTAAGCCCCACAGATCATGATCTCCATGCAAGAATCCCAGTCCTAGTTTTCCTTTTCTTTGGCTAAGTGGGATAGAAAATGAATGAAACATACTGGCTTTTGAGTGAAGTTTTATTTGAGATAAAACTAATTAGAATGATTCATGTATTACATTATTAAAGGTCCATGCTTCAATCTGTCGTCATTATAACCTATAAATCTGTGGTCACACTTCAAAGACTGCTTGTACATAATCTGGTTATAAATTCAGCCAAAACAATCACTGTACTGAAGTCTAAGATATCTAAGAAATAATCAAAGTAAACACCTGCATCCATTGTGATACCTAAGGCACTTCTACTGCAAGCAACTGGAAATACTGCCTGAAAAAAGTTTCAATTTCTATAGTAATCTGAAACTACTATCACTATTAACAATATTCTATTAAAGGGCTATTTAAAATTGGCATCACAGAATCACAGAATGGTTATGTTTGGAAGGCACTTTTGGATGTCGTGTGGACCAACCACCTGTTCGTGTACGTTCATCTACAAACATTTGACCAGAACCATGTTACGGTGGGTTTTGAAGATCTGCAAGAGGGAAGACTATGCAATCTCTCTGAGCAACCTGTGACAGTGCACCATTATCCACACAGTAAACAACTCTGAACTTATGTTCAAAGGGAATCCCTTATGTTCCATTTCTTTGCCCATTGCCTCTTGTCCTATAACTGAGTGCTACTGAAAAGAGACTGGCTCCATCTCCTTTGCACTCACCTTTAAAGTATTTATACACTATGATGCTTCTGCTCTTGTGAAGCCTGAACAATTTCAACTCTCTCAGCCTCTCATGATAGGAAAGACACTCCATTCTTTTCATCATCTTCATGACCCTTCATTGGACTCTCTATCCCAGCACTGCCTCATCAGTACTGAAGAGCGGGTAAGGATCTCCTCACTTGACCTGCTGGGAATATTTTTCCCAGTGCAGCACAGTAATAAAAGTATAAAAGTATAAAGTAGCAAGACTTAGGCACATATGCTAGTGACAAAATCTTGTAAGGTCCCACAATAATGTGATCATAAAAAAATAATTTGAAGTTAACATTCAGGTAGAGAAGATTAAATAAATAGATTTAAAAAATAGATACAAGGCTTTTGCCAAACTGTTCCCTTGAGGAATGAATTCTGGAGTAAAGATATGAACAGAGAGCTCTCTGCAGTTTTAAAGGCAGATACTGTGTACCTCATGTCAAGCTTCAGATCTGTGAATACAGACTTTTTAAAGAGAATTGGAAAGCAGAGATTTAATGCTAATTTTATGTATCATTTGAAGTCAGGATACAGTCTAAGACTTGTCTGACAAGACACATACAAAGTATAAAATGATCAAGCTGAAATTGTCAGTTATTTTATTAGCAAATCAGGTTTATGAATGTTGCAGAATTTAATCTACAAAGGGCTGTATTAGCAGAACACTTTAATTAGATACAGGGTTGAAGTAATATAGTGAATAATGTGTACACAGGTGAAAGTGTGATCAATCAAAGAAATACAGTTGTCTCTGACTGACACAATCTTACTTGATTAAATGCTCACATAGCACTGAATGATCGTTTCTGCATTTTAATTCAGCTGCTCAGAACTGAACACAGTTCACCAGTTTTGTTTCACACAGTAAAGCTCAGATCATCTTTAGTTCTGATGTGTTTAAGTTTCTCTTTTACAAGTCTGAATGAACCCAGAAACCTCAAAAATTAAATTTAGCCAAATTTTTATTTTCCTTACAAGCAGCTGAAAGTAGCCTCACAATCCTCAGCACTGGTTCTTATGGGGGACTTTAATCATCCAGATATCTGTTGCATAAGCAACATGGCCAGGCACGCATGGTCCAGACAGTTCTGCACTGAAGATAATTTTCTGAAGCAGAAAGGGAGGGGTGCTTCTGGACCTTGTTCTTTCCAACAGGAATGGCATGATAGGGATATGAAAGTTGGGGGCAGCTTAGGATGTAGTGATCAGGAGATGGTGGAGTTCAAGAACCTGAGTGGAAGAAGTAAGGAAAAAAGTAGAATTGCTACCCTGGCCATTCAGAGAGACAACTTTGACCTTTTCTGGGACCTACTTGGAGGTGTCTCATGGGCTAGAGTGCTAGAAGGGAAAGGGACCTGTGAGAGCTGGGCAACATTTAAACAGCACCTCTTCCAAGCTCAAGATTAGTGCATCCCTAAGAGGAGGAAATAGGGGAGGGGACGAGGGAGACCTGCATGGATGAGCAAGGAGCTCATTGGTAAGATCAAAGGGAAGAAGATGGTCTATGAAATGTGGGAAAAGGACAAGTCATCATGGAAGGTGTATGGGAATGTGATCAGGGCCTGCAGGGAAGAAACACTGAAGGTCAAAGTTCACCTGGAGCTGAAGCTGGCAAAGAAGATAATAAGAAGGATCTTTTTACAGTTTGTTAACAGTAAAAAGAAGACTGGGGAAAATGTGAGTCTCTTGCTGAACTATGAGGGTGTCCGGGTAATGGGGGATACCGAGAAGGTAGAAATGCTAAATATCTTCTTTGCTTTGATCTTCACATCGAGGACTCCCCCTTGGGACTCATGGATCCTGGAGGGAAGAGAGAGAATCCAAGAAATGGAGAGCTTCCCTCTGGTTGAGGAGGGGGTGATCCAGGAGCATCTGGGTAGGATCAGTGTGCACAAGTCCATGTTCCCTGATGGGATGCATCCATGTGTGCTGAGGGAGCTGGCAGAGGTGACTGCTGAACTGCCCTCTATTATCTTTGAGATGCCATCTCTCAGCAATTGGAAGAGGAGAAGATCATCAAGAATAGTCAGCATGGATTCACCAAGGGAAAATTTTGCTTAACCAATCTCACAGCCTTCTATGATGACATCATCAGCTCGGAAGATGGGGGGAGAGCAGTGGATGTCATATACCATGACTTAAGCAAGGCATTTGATATTGTCTCCCACAACATCCTGATAACAGAGCTGAGAAAGTGTGGGATAGATGAGTGCATGGTGAGGTGGGTTGAGAACTGGCTGACTGTCAGAGCTCAGGGCAGACTCTGGTTGGAGACCTGCGACTTGTGGTATTCCTCAGGGGTCGATGCTGGGTGCAGTCAAGTTCAATATCTTTATTGACGACCTTGACAAGTGGATATTGTCCACTCACGGCAAGTACACTGATGATACAAGGCTGGCCAGAGTGGCTGACATGCCAGAAGGCTGTGCAGCCATTCAGCGAGACCTGGACAGACTAGAGAGCTGGGCAGTAAGAAATCAGATCTTACTCTACACTTGCTTTAAAAAAAGCAAGTGTAGAGTCTTGCAGCTTGGTGAGAATAACTGCAAGTATCAGGATGGGTTGGGGTGTGACCTGCTCAAGAGGAGCTCTGTGGAGAAGGACTTGTTGGTCCTAGTGGAATTCAAATTGGCCACGAGCCAGCAGTATGTACTGATGGCCAAGAAGGCCAATGGGATCCTGGGGTGCATTAAAAGGAGCATTGCCAGCAGATGAATGGGGATGATCCTTCCCTTCTACTCTGCCCTGGTCAGGTCTCTCCTGGAGTACTGTATCCAGTTCTGGGTTCTCTCATACAAGAAAGACAGACCTTGAAAGAGTCCAGCGGAGGGCCACAAAGATGGTAAAGGGCATGGAACCTCTTCTTTGTCAGGAGAGCTGCATGAGCTGGAGAAAAGGCCTTGAGAAAAGAAGACTGAGAGAGGATCTTACGGGAAACAAAGGGACATAGCCAACCTCTTTTTATCAGTCTGTAGGGACAGGACAAGGAGAAATGGCCACAAACTGAAGCTTAGTAACTTCCACACCAGTATGTAAAGGAACTTATTCATGGTGAGGGTGATGGAGCACTGGAACAGGCTGACTAGAGAGGTTGTGGATTCTCATTCTCTGGAGATATTCAAGACCTGCATGGATGTCCACATGTGCTGCCTGCTGTACGAAGCCTACTTTGCCAGGGGTTGGACTAGATGATTTCTAGTTCTGGGCTCCCTGGTATAAAAAAAAGACAGGGATTTCTCTTAAAGAGTTCAGCGGAGGGCCACAAAAGACCCTGGAACACCTCCCTTATGAGGAAAGACTGAGAGACCAGAGTCTGTTCAGCCTTGAAAAAAGAAGACTCAGAGGGGATCTGATCCATGTCTATAAATATCTAAGGAGCAGGAGGAAAAGGGATGAGGCTGGACTCTTCTCATCAGTGTGTGGAGATAGGACAAGGGGAAATGGTCACAAACTGAAGCATAGAATGTTTCGCACAAATATGCATGGGAACTTCTTCACAGTGCAGGTGATGGAGCACTGGAACAGGTTGCCTGTAGATTTTGTGGAGTCTCCTTCTCTGGAGATGTTCACGACCTGCCTGGATACCTTACCTGTTCAACCTGGGCTAGGGAACCTGCTTTGGTAGGGGGGGTTGGTCTTGATGATCTCTAGAGGTCCTTTCCAACCCCTACAATTCTGTGATTCTTCCAACCCCCACAATTCTGTGATTGTTACTTGCCTTTTTAATCAATACATAGCTTTGTATAACTCTAAGGCTCAACTGTGACTCTTATTTTCTTTTTGTTTTCTTTATTATTATTATTATTATTATTATTGTTATTTTAAATCAGATCACAATCTTTAGAATTTGATTTTAGATATTGTAATTGAATTCTCAGACGAAGGCTAATACGAGGAAGGAAACTAAAGGAAAAGTAAACAAAAAGGGAGATGACTCAAAATATTAACAATTGAGGGTGCAATTAATGCAACATTTGCTCAGAAAGAATCCTTCTATTGCTATTTGAATTTACAGAAGCTCTCAAATAAATAAAATAAATAAATAAAAGCAAAATATGCTAAATCTTTAGATGGAATAAAATCTCTCATTTCAAATTCTTTCAACTGATTAAATGCAAAAATAATGCCACAACATTGGCCAATCATGGAATCCCTAAGGTATCAGGATCAAGGAATTGTAGTATCACGTAGGCAGCTTCTGTTCCACATGAGGTAGAGCAATATAAGTATGAGCCTGTCTATGCCATGTGTTTTGGGGCTACAAATCTGTCAATTTTGCAATTCTACTTTAGCCATGCTTGCGAACAGACAAAAGCTCCAAGTCTTCCATATCTTCCTAGTGTTCTGGCGTCAAGATTTTGTGCAGTGTTGTATAGCTTGACTGTGAATGCAGTATCTCGATATTTTTTCAAAGAATCCTTGTTTCCACAGTAACTTTGAGGAGGTTATGTTGATTTGCATATTTTTTCATGCCAAAACCCATCCAAAAGTGGATAACTGGAAGTAGCTCTTATAACTATGTATGGGTGACATATCAAACATATGGAGTGTGAAAAAGAGGAGTGAAATCATTAAAGAAGAGCAAGATATAACTTTTCTTTAAAAGTTTAGCCTTTTTTTTGAAACACTGAAAAGGCAACGTGACACTATTTTTCTGGATGAAATCTGTAGCAAAATACTAGACTTCTGGATTTTTTTTTAAACAAATTCAATGAGTTTTAGTTTTCACTTTACTGACTGTTTTTTCTGCTCTATTTAAAATTACACTGTTATTTGTCAGTGTACCACAATAACAGAAACACAAATACATAAAACTTCAGATATATGATACACACATAGTCATAATACTTAAACTATACCTTATTTATATGGTCCCATGTCTTCAATGCTCTGAACTAACTGTTGAGTCTCACTGAAATCTACTACATGGGCTAAGTTCAGGGACAATTAGTCTTTTAAAATTAAAAATGATCTGAGGCAAGCAGGCTGAAACTTTCAAGAGATCACTTATATAGCATTTGAGACAGAAACTCAAAAAGAAATAAAACAATAACCAAGAAAGAAAGAAAGAGAGAGAAAGAGAGAAGAAAGAAAGAGAGAAAGAGAGAGAGAAAGAGAGAAAGAGGAGAGAAAGAAAAAGAAAGAAAGAAAGAAAGAAAGAAAGAAAGAAAGAAAGAAAGAAAGAAAGAAAGAAAGAAAGAAAGAAAGAAAGAAAGAAAGAAAGAAAGAAAGAAAGAAAGAAAGAAAGAAAGAAAGAAAGAAAGAAAGAAAGAAAGAAAGAAAGAAAGAAAGAAAGAAAGAAAGAAAGAAAGAAAGAAAAAGAAAGACCAAGCAATCAAGCAAACAAACAAACAACAATAAAAACAGTGCAGGGTCAGTCTGTCAAAATGACATCTGGCATGGAAGTCTGGATGAAGCAAAGTGGTGTCACTGAAATACCTCTATGCAAAAAAAAATATGGCATCCATTGATATTTGTTGACGTTCACTGGACAGTTATGGAGACCAACTATTGGATGTGAGCACAGATAGGTGGTGGGTGGTGCGTTTCAGCAGTAGCAATAGCGACAGTGGGTCACCATTGCTGTTGCAGACTTTTATGAGCGTGTCTACAGGCTCTTATCCATTGCTGGCAAAACCGCATAGCTAATGGTGGTGACTATGCTGAAAAAGAGTGATTTATAGCTGAGAATTTGCTCTATCAAATAGTGTTATTGTGCTCTTTGTATTTGTTGTAGTTTCCATGGAATAAATAAGAGGTGTTACTTCTGGAGAGAAGTATGTACTAAGTACATTCACGCAGAAGCTTCTAGTTACAAAAACAGCAAGTACATCTCACTAAGTATCACTGCAATAAAAACTTTGGGAACTCACTATAGCAGAGAAAGTTCCTAAATCTTTCTTGATGTTTCCAAACCTTCCTGGTTTTGGAATCCCGTTAGCTCATAAATTACTAACTTCTAAATTTTGTCTCAGTGAGTAAAGAGAAAATATACGCTTGTGTTGTCATTCTGACAACTAGTTTAGTTACAAATTTCAAAGTTAGCCAAGAAATTCATTCTCATTTGATTCTTCCTGCAAATTAAATATGATAATCCTGTTGTAAAATGTAGCAGAAAAAACAGAGACTTGGAGTTAGAACTTACACAGAAGGAAAAAAAAAAAAAGAGGTAAGCATATTTTGTTCAATTACATATCTATGGATATATTAAAGTCTCATCTGGATGCCTATCTGTGTGACCTATCATAGGCAAACTGCGTTAGCAAAGGGGCTAAACTCAATGATCTCTTTAGGTCCCATCCAACCCCTGGAATTCTGTGATTCTGTGTGGTTGTGTAATTTCATCCAAACACCAAAATCTATTTTCTGAGACGTATCTCTACTACAAAATCAAGTAACTTTGTATTTATTTGTATATTATAAAAACACCTTTACAAATGTGAGTAAATTTGCACTGTGAATGCTGAAAATTGACAGCTAGTAGAAACATACATATGCTCTTCTTTCATAAGTTCTTTCGTATTCACATGCAGACCTGGATATTCTCAGAGTAGTTCTGTCACTGATAAACTTTCATAGGTACATTGGTGCATAACTGGCTCATAATCTGAGAGTAGAGACAGAAATGATAAATGCTAAAGATCCACTTATTCAATAGATGATGAAAAAGGAAAGAGACAACATCATAAAGCAAATATATTTATGACAATAAATAATACTGTATTGGTATATTTGTATTTGGTCCTAAAGGATGTACTCACTGTTTTGACAATATAGGATAAATTGTATAAGTGAAAATGCTGAAAGGAAATTAAGAAACATGGGAAAAATGCTAAAAAATCATTCCTTTCAAATAAATATTTATAAGGCATATGCCAGTTACCGTACTAGAATGCAATGAAAATGTAAGTGCTCTTGAGGCTTGTCTGAAGTTATATTTGGATAGACAGAGATAAGATAATCTTTTGCTTCACTAATCATAGAAGCATTACTACAAATAACTTTAAATGGTTTTCTCTATCTTGTTATTTAAGTAAGATAAGCTGTCTTAAAAAGTATTTCTTCCAATTGTTGTATAGTTTATCTAGTTGTAACTGTTTTACCTTTTATTTGAAAGCAGGAGGAAGAACTCAACTTCAGGAGACCCATATACAATTTTAACACGTTCAATTATAAATCTGAAAAACTTTTTTTTAAACATGTACAAATATTCACTCAGGTCAGTAAACAAAGTCTACCATACCATACAGTAACTGTAATTGTAATTACAAGATAGGGATGATGCCAAATTATGAATTACTTCCACTACCCTCAAATATACATGTCACATAATGACAAATGGCAGAAAACAGTTAATGCAGTTTTCAGCATTAGTCTGAACCTTCGCAATTCAGATTGCTTGAGGGAAAAGTTGAGACAAGTTTCTTACTGTGCATCTATAAGTGAGCTGTATTATCCTTTTGCACAGATTCTTTGAAACTAATCCATCAAGGAAAGACCTAGGAATCATACCTTTCTCTTTGTTTGAAAGGTGTTATATCTTTCATTTTCAGTTCTTCCTATCTTCTGAGCATATTCTATCCTCTAGTTTCAAAGGTTACCTCCCTGATTTTACATCAAGAAAAACACCTATATGTTTGCCTTGATTTCTTTTATAGGAGAAGATCATCTGCTTGGTGTAACATGACTCCAAGGGCAGATCTCTTATTGATATTTTGTTATTCTTGACATTGCTTATGTAAATGTACTTTGCCACTGAATCCAGCAGCAATATTAAGACATACTCTAACTAAAAACAATTTATGTGGAATATCTGAAAGTCTTTATATTTTAAAGTTTCTCCATACATGCTCTACTTTATTTTTTTGTTTTTTTTTTTCCCCATTAAACATACCATTTTTATTCAAAATTTAACAAATTAATCTTGCTATATATATATGAAAAACAAAACAAAACAAAACAGTAATTTATGAATATATTCTCACATTATCCTACACAGAAAAGTAATCTAAAAAAACAGTTAATCTCTGGCTTAAATTAGTATGCACAATTGGCTGCATGGGTGGTGTCATGATCAAGGTTTTGGGTACTATGGTCTTGGACAGGCTTTTGAGAGACCGAGTATGTGGACATGAGATGGAACACAACTGAGCAGGTGTAGCAAGAGTGTTCTGGGAAGCAAGCTGACTGTATTAATTACCAGGTCTTTAAACTATGTTTGATGGGGGAAGGGGGTGGAGTTTTAGGAAGTGCTGTCACTTTAGGAGACAGTGGGGAAAAGACTCTGACTTATCTCAAAGGATCTCATGAGGATTTCTCAGAGAAGATAACATTCCCAATAATTTGGCTGAAGTTGCTGTACAGCAATGCACATAGCCTGGACAACAAGCAGGAAAAGCTGGAAGCCATGGTGCATTTGGAAATATGACCTAATTGCTATAACAGAGATGTGGTGGGATGATTAACATGATTCGAACACAATGACCTAGGACTACAAGCTTTTCAGAAAAGTTATGAAAGAGGCATGGAGGAGCTGCCCTCTATGTTAGGGGATGGATAGAGCGCAAAGATCTGCTTCCCACGAACAGTGGGGATCAGGTTGAGAGCTTGTGGGTGAAAATCATGCACTGGCTCAATAATGGACAGCTGGTGGTCAGAGCCATCTGATCATGGGGACCCTGCTGATAAAGTCTTCTCGCTTCAGTTATGAGAGATATTGCTCTCACAGGATCTCATCCTTACATGGTTATATGTGAACATTAAAATTGACAGGGCAATCAAGATTGTTGTATGTTTCTAAGAAATCTGGTATTTTACCATCAGGACATTTACCAGAACCTTCTATTTATCTTCTTATGAAAGAAATTAAGTTTCTGTGTCATTAAAAAAATAATTTGTGCATGCACCATCTCTAAAACCTCCTTAGAAGAAGAAAACACTGATCAGAAATAAGAATCAAGCAAAAGAGAAACAAATAGCAAAGGAGTCAGTTTACTAAAACAAATTAAAATGGCATGGGAGGCATTCTGCGGCTATTTGAAAGCATCATTTTTCTCCTCAGAAAAAAAGTATTTAGATGTATTTTCCTTGTCTTTCAAAAGTATTTAGAATAATTTGATTTATATTTCTGTTCCAAAAATACATAAACTGGAAAAGAATACTTACTGTGATGCTTGACATGACTTTTAACTAGCTCTGTTCATAAAAAAAATTCTTCTCAGAAGTACCTCTGAAAAAAGCATGTTGTCTTTCTGTAAACATTTTAAATTTGATTGAAAGACCTTTCATAGCCTAACTTGCATAGTATTTTTCTACCTAAAAAGCTTTAGAGTCAAATAAGTACTTAGTTAATTTTGGGTGTGCACATTTCCAGTTTGTGTCCACTATGGCATTGTCAGCTACAGGAACTGAAATGCGAACAGCAAATTACAGACAACAGGAGAACTGCAAGCCAATACATTGACTCATTTAACCATGTTTAATCTTATTGCTAGGCAACATTAAGAAGAATTCTATATTATTATCTTCATGCATGAAAACACATATTGAAAAACTGGCAAGATGTACTGCCAGTTCAGCTAATGTTAGCCGTGGAAAAAATATCAGAGCACAAGAGAATAGATAATCTGAGTAAATCAGATGCTGGTCAGCTTCTTCTTTCCTGTCTCAGCTAGAATATGAAATTAGACAAACTGACATGGAAAAAAGGTCACATTTTTAAGTAAAGAGGCCCCAGAAAGATTTTGGGAGTCCCTGTAGAAAGTATATTTTTCCTGAAACAGAAGTTACAAGTTTGGCATAGGAAGTGCTGGAGGTCTGTGTCCAGGGCTGCAGTATAACACCGAAGTGGTGATGGAGAAGAAACACATTCCCAGTGTATCTTCTGTCTGGAGGGCAGACATAACAGCAGGAGAGCCAGTACAACTTAGTTTTTCCTTAGAACTAGTCTCAGTACTGCAATAGACCAGATGTAATTCAGAAGAGATTTGACAGCAATTTGGTAGAGATTAGCTCTGACCAAAATGGAAATATACTTTTATTTCTGTGTCACAACGTATAGATACACATCCCTGGCAGCAGTGTCTGTCTGAAAGTGCTAATGAACTAACAGTAATGAGCACTTTGTTAAAGAAAAAAAAAAAAAAGAAAGAAAGAAAGAAAGTAAGAAAGAAAGCTATCCAAATTATACACTATTATTTTAAAAGCCGTACAGAACCTCAGTTATAATAGTATTAGCACTTAAGGCCTGTCAGACTTCCAAAACTCAACTCTAATTGACTTGACTTGCAGTTGTGACTGCTGGGCACCTCTGCAACCTTAATGCTGACATTTCCTAACATTTGAGTGTGTGACTTTCCAGCCTTTCCAGACTCCGTATCCAGGGGTCTATAACTCTTCTAAGAAAAGTCAATTTTTTTACTGTATAAAAACAAAACAAACTAAATGTCACTAGGCCTTTGTGAAATCATAATGAGCCCTGCACTAAATGTTAGATGCACTGGATGTTCAAGCTAATTATCAGTTAGTTTCTGAGTCTATGTATATGTTAGCAACTAATTTTGATCAATAGAAGAGGATCAGCAGATCAAAGCAGATGGTGCTGAGGCTCCTGTAATGGTATATGTAGCGAAGGTGTCTGCTTCAGATTTAACATAGTCCCCTGTACTAAATATTCCCAACATACATGAGATACAATGAGCCATTATCTCTCATCCCTCATGAAAGCCTTAGAGTATATTCATCTTTCAACTGGAGTGGAAATTTGTATTTATTTAGTTCTTCGAGCTTTTTTTCTGATTATTTTTTTCTGTTTTGTTGTTCTGTAAATGTAAACAGTTCTGTATCTCATCTCTGATGTGCACTGAGTGAGGATGATATGGGGGCTCTGTTCAGGACTTCACCTCTGTCCAAAAGCAAGGTGTGAACATAGGCACAAACAAACAGTAATGGTTGTTCAAGAAGAATGTTTTTCAGTTCATTTGATAGTAACTTGCAGAGGAATAATGAATTATCTTTTGATTTCTGAATGAAAGGTGATCAAACTTTCCTGCTCTGCTTTTTCCCTTATTTTTTTTCCTCCAATTTCTCCTTGCTTCTGTTTTTGTTTTTGTCTTTGTTTTATTTCTGTAAATTTCCAGCATCTGGAACATCTCCTTCCACTTCTCCTACATGTTGTCCCTGTATTTGAAAGAGGTTGTTTTTCTCTTTTACCTCCACAGTGACTGTGTCAACCTAGAGAACAAGTTCATTATGAGCCTTCAGTTCCAGGGATTGACCCAGGGGTCCTGCAATTGGATAGAGAAATTTCCTTTTTTAGTGCAGCTATGACACAGTCAGAGAGTAGTTAAGGATTTGAACATTGAAGTTCAATTCCCAATGAGGTGGCAAACTCAAGACAGCAACAAGGATGATAAAGAACACAGAAGGCTTTCATATTCAGGAGATTCATATTTTAGGAGTTAGATAAACTAGGACTCTTCAGCTAGCAAAAGAGACTACTGAGGAAATTTGAAAATGAATAGTGATGAGGAGACAAGAAGGCTAGGAGTCTCTTAAGTAGCAACATGAACCCACACTATCATTTTGTTTCAATTTGGAGAATACTTGAAGCAGACATCCACTTTGGTTCACACTGTAGAACAGCCTCAGTGTGGTTGAAACCGATTCCTTTAAAATGAAAATAAACTGAAAGATACACTCCAGTTACTGGCCTAAAATGGTTTAGCACCTAACACGTATTCATGAAACCAGTCTATGGCTATCTTGAGGTAAAAGCCCCCCCAAAAAATATTGTAGGGCATAAGGTCATCAGCACAAATTGTTTCATTCTGTTAATTCACTTCGCTCATATTTCTATCATATTACTCAGACCAGACAGCAGATTATTACAAAATCAAACTAGCAGACAGGTCATTCCTTTATTGCACTTATTTATTTATTTATTTTTGTCAAGTACAACACAAAGTCATTTCATCTTTCAAGCTGAGTACCCTGAAATCAGATTCCATAGATCTTTGAAATTCAAAGTTCTCTAGCTGTTTGGTTTGCTTAATAACTGTGTCTTGCAGGAAGTCTTTCTGGTGATGCCTGGGAAACATCTACTAGTATCCTCAAGGCAGAGCAAAAATTCATTACCAATAGAGAGTTTAGGAAGTTTCTCAGTAATACTATGTACCCTTATGCATGGCTGGAAAATAGCTTGAGAACAGGCTAGCTATAGTGTATCTGCTGCTGCGTGATCAAGAATCATGGGACATTTTCTCTTAAAAAAATGAACATTTCTTCCCAGGTACATTTACCTCATAGTGACTCTATATGTGTTTAATCCTTGGGTGTGCTACAATAGCATTTTGGTTTGGATCTGGAGTGAGATTTTGAAGTGATTCTGCCAGTACCTGTACCTGCAGGGCTTTAGTTCATGTCATATCTCAAACAGCAGGTGTGATCTGCTTTGCTCTCTAATTAAACTGCAGCAAATAAAAAAATACACTACAGGACTTTACCTAAGACTACCTAAGACATTTCAGCATCTAACAGAAATGCATTCCACAGAACCACTACAGGAAAAGTGAAATATGCAACCTGAAATACATGTGATGTAGACATTAGGTCCTCAGCACCTGCTATTTCACTCTATGTGTACTATAGTTTGCACTACTGCACAAACTAAGCCATAACCTGTATTTCCTCATCAAGTAACAATTATGATCTGTTTTATTTGTTTCAGTTTTGTTTTGATAAAATTAAAAATTAAAAAATAATAACAATAAAAAAGAGAAGCTACAGGAGGTTCAGAATGAAAGTAGTGATACTAAAGTTAATGATAAATTCTCTTTTGGTAGTGCTAGAGGTCATAAATTTAAAAGTCACTGTTCGTTGATTGTTTGGGTCAGCAACTACAAATTGAAGCTATCCTTACGAGACCCCAAGAGAATAATTAAAGGATATATGAACAAGCTGGCTGCCACAGCCAAGCATTTTATAGATTAAATTACAGTTTTGTATAGAATTCTTAAAAGAAAATATGTTATTTAATACATTCTGGTTATATTTGAAGTGTTATTTAATGTGTCTAAGTTTGAGTTAATAATTTCATGTCATACCAGGAAATGTGAAATCAGAGATCTTCAATGGTGTCAGGTTTTTACACTTTTCAGATTAAAATGAGTTCCTTTTATTAATTCCCTACAAATGTTCCATGATCAAAATGTGCTCCTAACAAAAGTGTGGTAGTTTGTATGCATGGTATCATCATATTCACTGAGTGAAAATACATTGAATAGTCTGAAATTTGTTTCACACTTTAACTTCCTTACTCAATTGCACATAGATCTCATGAAAGAAATCAGTTATAAATTATTTCCATGATAATATTAGACAGGCTTTTATGCCTCTGCTATGAAGTATGAAGGAGGGAGATGGTCACTGTTTCTTCATCAGAACTAGAAATTTTGCTTTCCTTATACTCACTGGTTTTAAGTTCATCTTCCAAAAATCATAGAATCACATCATCATCATAGAATGGTTTGGGTTGGAAGGGAACTGTAAGATCATCTAGTTTCACCACCCTTGCTATAGACAGAGACACTTCCCTCTAGACCAGGTTGCTCAAAGCCCCATTTAGCCTGGCCTTGAATGCTTCCAAGGAGGGGGAATCCACAGCAACGCTAGGCAACTTGTTCCAGTGTCTCACCACTCTCACAGTAAAGAATTTCTTCATAATATCTAGTCTAAATCTATCCTCTTCCAGTTTAAAACCATTTCCCCTTGTTCTGTCATCATATGTCCTTATTAAAATTTCCTCCCTAGCTTTCCTGTACACTCCCTTCATAACTTATACTTGAAATGAATAGAGATTTTAAACCAGTTTGGGCATTAAGGGTGCAGTTACAGTGATTAGGCAATACTACACAATCTGTGTGACAGGTAAGTTCTAGAAATAGAGCCTGGTGCTGGCTGGATGATTTACCTAAGGTTTCAGGAGTTTGCATTTAATGTCTTGTCCAGAATCTGAATTTGCTCAGATGAAAAAGAGTTTGCTCATAACAGCCCCCTCTTTTTCCTACTTTCATAGTTAGCTTGTTCTTTGTATTCTTGGATCCCTAGGTTTTGTACTTTGTGCATGTCTGCAAAACAGCTCCTGCAGCGTGAAGGCTACTGGCACAGACGCTGGAGAGAATAACGGCAGTACAGAGGAACAAAGATACTCAAAACAGCAATGAACAAAGAAATGGGAACAAGTTATTCTGACTTCAGTGGAAACTCCTCTGTGTGGAACATTTCTTTGCCAGTTCAGTGGAATGCTTAATATAGTTCTTTCTCAGATAACCAATATAGTATTGTTTTAGAGTGAGAAGATGTAGTATATTTAAAGCTGTATTCCACCTATGACACAGGACGAATCGATTATGTATCATCAGCTAAGTGTTGAAGATTGTTACTGTCAGCTTTAACTCTCTATCATTTGTTTGCTAAGCACACCCAATAAAACAAAATCTCAGACTTTATCTCCTCTTGACTTACCCATTTAGTCACAGTTATGCACAGAACATCAACACAATTTACTTTTCAAGTGCAAATAAATCATATGCACTTAAGAGTCTGGACCTGTACATGCATAGCTAGGATACACACCTACTACAGAACCCATCAGCAATTTTTTTACATAATCCACAAGTAGTACTTAATTTAGTAGCTTTGTCTCCTCTTACTGTTTCATCTCAGTGGCTGGTTTTGATACATTAGATCATTAGTGGTCACACAGAGATACTTGTCTCTGGGTTAAAATGTCTGCAAGCTGTCAAAGTGTTTTAGTGTAAACATCTGCAACTGGATGTTCACTGGCTCTCTCAGCATACAAGAGACAGATTTGCCAATATTATTTACACATGATGATAGATGGGCAGCATTACTCTTTTTTACCCTAACGTAAGCAGCTCTTTTAGGATGCTAAGAAATATTTTTATCCATTCAAATTTGATATTCAATTGAACCACTTCTACTTTGTACTCTGTTTTTTCAGATTGTTCACTTTTTATTTTCTCTACTTTTTTTTCAGATTTATCACACATGTGTGAAAATACTCTGCTTTTTCAAAAGCAAACAAATAAACAAAATTCCAATCAGAAAAAGAGCTTCATAGCATACTTCTGAATGCAATAATCTGCAGCAATAAAAGTAAGAATAATGCATGCCAGCAGTGACTGTAGGACACAGAATACTTTCAGCCACTTCAGAATATGTATTAGAAATATTTTTGTTCACTGTATTATACATATTTTCTATTTTGTTTCTCTCTTTATCTCTTGTTAATTACATAGAAATTTGAGAAAAAAAAATTATTCTGGCTAAACATAACAGTTATACATTATGTAGAACTTGAAAAAAATATGTATATAGAAACAGTTCCGCTTTAATACTGTATTCACTACCAAAGAAATTAACATTAGAGTCATTATTTTTTTATTTTTAAGAATTTGTTTGCTTCTCTAGTTTCTTCTCTATTTGAACTCTTAATCGGGTTTGGTAACACTGCAATTACTTCAACAGCAACCAGTTTTGGTGTCACAAACAGGGGATTATGATTTTAGTATACAAGTGGGAAGAAGATATAAAAAGTTATAAAAAGCCTGGAAAAGAGGTGTTCAAATTTAATTTCTACAGCACAGAAGAATTAAGGAATGTAATAAAATATCTAAGAATATGGAACTGTTTCTGAAAGAAAGGGAAGGTGAGTAATTTTCACAAGAAACAGGAATATTTCAAACCAGTAATAACTTAATTATTCTGAAATCAGAGAGGGGTTTAAATGACACAACCTTATAGGTGTTCATCTTTCATAAATGTCAGTCTGTTCAATAGCGCATGAGAATCAGCATTAAGGTGAGAGAGAATCAGTTGCCTAAACATAGCAGTCAAGATCCTAAAACACTTTGGTTTACCTGGAACATCGATGTAAGAGCTCAGAATTCTGAAACTGCAGCACAAAACCAAACAGGATAGTGTAGGAAATTTGAAATTGTGCCACATATGTGAACCGACCCAGTGTTCTGGCCTTGAGATACAGTCTGTTCTAGACATATGGAATAAATCAGAAGCATTTCTGCTTAAGCATGCCACTGAGCCCCTAAAATGAGGTGTCTGAATGACAACCTGACTCTTACTTCTATTGGCAATTTAGAGACATTAGTGTTGAGTCCACCTTTATGGTGGAAATTCAGTGAAAAAATAAAAACAAACAAACCAAGCTAAAACAATAATACCACTTCATATTAGTATCTACATACAAGTCTACCGGAGAGACTAACAGAGAGACAAGAAATCAAGCAAAAATAGAGAAAGAACAAAGAAGGGAATATTTGGCTTAATTAGGTGTCAAATCAACCAAGTCTCCGGAAATTTGACTTAGAGCACATGAAGTGTTGGCTGCAACAACGTCAGAAACATTAGTGGCTATCTGTCAGAGTTCAGAGAGGATGCTGACATTTCAGAAGATTTGAAAAGTTCAAACACAACCTTTATCTCCTGCAGGTGGGAGTAGGAAGATACAAGGAATCATTAACTTCTTAGCTTATTTTCAGTTCCTGAAACAATCCTGGAAGAAATTATAAATTTTAGAAACACAGAAGATAACATGAAGATGAATAACAGCTAGCACACATTTGTCAAGAACATATCCAATTCAATTTCCTTCTAAGAAAGACGCCTTATGAAAAACAGAGCACTCCATGATATACTAACTTAAAAAATTATTTTGACATTCTTGTAAAATATTTTCATGAGCAAGTGACATTACAGACAAAACAATTCTAGGACATGTGCAAAACTGGTTTAAGAACTATATTCAGGGAGTAGTTATCCATAGCTCCTTGTAAGACTGGAAAGATGTATGATGATCTACAGGCGTAGATCCAGTAATAAAACAATCCTGTTCATGCTTCTTTGACAACTAGGATGAAAAAATAGAAAACATATCTGTACAATTCCTGGGCATCAAAATCAAAAATGGTTTTGAAAACAGGACCAAAAAACATAAAAATATGGTCTGAAAGAAACAGGATGGAGTTCAATATGGAAAAGAAAAAAAACTAACAGCTAATAATGTTCTTCATTTAGGTAGTATGATCAACTGAAAAAAATTACAGGTGGGAAACAGCTGACAAGGTGGCAGTTGTGAAGGAAAGAGTCCCCTTGTAAAACGTCAGTGTCACACAACTGGAAAAATGGCTGTATAGAGAAATATGTTTTGCAAGTTATTTAAAATAATTCTTTGAGTTTGGCAAGGCCTCTAGAGTCTACTGGGGCTATTTTTGCACGTCGCATTTCAAAGAAAAATGTGTCAATTACAGAGATCCTACAGGGGACAATAAACAGATGTCAAATAATCATAGTATACAGAAGCAGCCAGATTTATTGTTCAAAGAAGGAAAATGACTGAAATGTCAAATATTAAGAAGCTGCCTAAAGAGAAAGGAAACAAGCTATACTCCATGCCTAGAGCGTATAAAATATGAAAGAGTAGCATTGCATTCCAGCAAGGAAAATTTATTTAAGAAATATGAGCATTCTCTAACAGTAAAGTTAATTAGATAATATAATAGATTTTCTGTGAAAATTTGAAATATTCATTGTTAGTAAAATGTTAGCTCTGTGTAAGTATGGGATTTTGTCAAAATCGAGATCAGAAATATTAGTTTCTTCTATGACATATCTTTAAATTATTCTTTTGATCGTTATATCTTCAGTTCAACAGTTGTTGAAACAAACATACAGAAAAAAAATCTGTACATTTAAAATGTTGCTATTTATATTTTTAAAAAAGTTTTTTTTCACTCAAAATTTCATCTGGTAATTTTGTCTATTATTGTTGTTTCCTCTTGTTTGTAGCATAATTTTAGCACAGCAGAATACTGAAATTATCATCTTAGAATGGTCAGTGCATCACCTGTGGCTTGCATTTAGATACAAGGTCTCTGATACAAGGTAGCTGATATTTTCATTAGTGTCTTAGGAGACAAAGAGATGAGAAGAATCTGATGGAATTGATCTCATTCACTGAAAGTGGGAAAGACAAATAAAATACTTATGTAGAAGAAAAGACAGAAAAAGAAAGGGAGGCTAGCATTATTTTATTCAAATATCTGTCTGTAGACTTGTGAACTTGAAAATTTTTGAGGAGAACTTCTTAGCCCATAGATTTCCAGAAAGTTTGAAAATTTAATTCAGCTGCCATTTGAAATTGTAAAGAATTTTTCCTTGAGGCAACTAAGCTAATGTTTCTAGAAATAGTTGGTCGAGGAGGGAAAGCATAATAGTTACACACAAAATACTGTCAATACAGTTCTCTGCTTCATTTCAGTATCATCAGATGTTTAATGGTCTGAGAGAGAAGATAATGGCATCAAATACTGACATCTGAACTGCTCCGCTAGATATTAGTTGTCTGTATGCTATTTTGTTCTTTATCACCCGCCCTCCCTTATTATTATTATTGGCTACTAAAGTCTGGAACTAAAGAAAATGTAGCCAAGGATGGTCACAGGAGGAAAGGCCACAGACATTGAAGGAAAAACCTGTCAGAGATCAGAATCAGCAGCAATTTCACTAGTTTTCTGAATACTCAGTATGAAACAATTTTAAGTGAAAAGAAAAAGAAAAGATATGGATCATTAATGAGGCTGTTATAAAATTCTGTAAGTTTGAGGATAGAATATCTCTGTTTAATGACAGTTCCTAGTTTTCCTTCTCGAAAGCTATGACAGAGAACTAAAGAGAAAGAGATGCAATGTTAAGTGTTAAGCCAATATCTTCCAATTTTCAGATGACTGATACCATCAAAAATTAGATTCCTAGGCTTAAAGTACTGTGCACAGAGACATACAACCCAGATCATCAACGTAACTACATAAAGTATGAGGAAGTATATGAAGCTTATTAGCACAATAGCAATTATTAAAATATAGTTGTTGACTTTAGTAACAAAGCAATGACCTTCCCTTGTGTTTTTTTTGTTTTGGTTTTTTTTTCTGTTGTTTTTGTTGGTTTTTTTTTGTTTGTTTGTCTGTTTTATGAATCCACTTAAATACAGCAATAGTCTCTAGACATACTTAATATGAACAAATTAAACACTTTATTTTATTTTTCCCTGGAAACTAAAGTGCATAGCTTCTTACTATCATCTTTTGGGAAGGTAACAAGGTCGGGCAAGTATTCTCCCCATATAATTCAAAATTAACACACAAAACAAAGATGTTGTATTCCCATTTGACTTAGGAAAGAGAGAGAACAGAATTAGTTCATTTCCACTAAATTCCTAAAAGGAACGTAAACATTCATTTGCCACTTTCTGATGCCTAATTCATAAATTAAACTCCTTGAAGTCCATGCACCGCTGTTGCTGAACACTGGCAGTACATGCCTTCTGTGAGTACCTAAACTATTTTTGCAGCTCCAATGTTTCAGTCTTTGAGAACACCTAAACTGAATAGACACAATGCTGTAAACAAGAATATTTATTTCATACTTCAATTATTGGTTTCCCAAAGTGTGATTTCATTACTTCTCTTCCTTAAATTATTTAAGCTTTTGGAGACATTAGGATATTATGTGGCACAGAGGCAATTCAGAAGAAAAAGAGCTGTCGAGCCTGGCGTTCTTGTCTTCCAGTATTTCACTAGATAGGAGGTTTACTCCAGACAAATGACAACCAAGTCAGCTCTGTATGTCTTTCTGAGGAAACTTGATCCAAACTTTTATGGTACTCAAATTATTCCTTCTAGTCTAGCTGGAACATCTCACCTATATTTAGCCGTATAACTGTCACTAGTTGTCAATGTCATTACCTACAACAGCAGCCTATTCTAGATGGCTGTCTTTGAATAGAGCCCAACTTATATCTACTTCTATTTTGTTCCCATTATCTAGCTCTTTCTATTAACTACATTTCTTCTTCTGAATAAAATTTTAATAGCTCTTTAGTGCCTGGCGTTTTATGAGATGAATTCCAGCTAGGGTACTTAATGGTGAAGGTTGTTTCTTCCTCAGTCTCTACTCTTGAAACTATTCAATTTTCTGTAGAATAGCTTAACATATGTAAGACATATAAGAAATGATAAATATCTTGTGTAAGACAGAAGTAGACAGCATAATTCTGTACTTTAGAAGATCAGAATTCAGGCACTTGTACTACATTAGCAGCTGCATATTTGTACTACATAGGTAGTCCTATGGGGGAAAGTCTACTGATTTGAAATTATTTAGAAAATTTTAGAGAATCAGAACTATTGTTGAAATAAGTGGTTATGGACAGCCACTTTGCATTTCATCTGTTTCTGAAAGTGTTGTTTTATTTCTTCTAAAGCTGCCTACCAAAAACTGCTGTGAAATCCATTTTTACTTTTTACACATTATTGCATCTTTGCATGCTAACGCCATGTCTACTGAAAAATCTTCACAATTACTTAAAAGCAAAGAGACACTGAAAATTTAGCCACATCAATCATTTAGATGCTGCTCCTAGCTGAAAGGTGGGAAAAAAATCTGCTAAACCTTATTCTTTTTCAGTATTGTTCTAGCAGCAGAACACAAACAGGTCATCTGAATTGGTGGTAAATAAGTTGAAAATTTAGCTGTGTTCATACAACCACTCAATCAATTATCTTCTTACTGGTTAACTCTGGAGGAAAATAAATGATGAACATGTAGGAGAATGGATCTCATCAGAAACGTTATTGCATATTTGTGAATAAATGTGGAGAGATAAGTTCATTTATCCCTTTAGAGTTGGATTTACAGCATTTTTATACTTTTCCTGAAACAAAAAACATTTGACGTTGTATTAGTCTTTCTAAATCCTGAGATAAATAAAAGTAAATACTAGGATAACCTGCTTCAAAATTATTTCTATCCTTCAGAATATTTCTCTAGAGTATATGTAGTACATTTTTCTTAAAAGATGTAGGGGCAAAGATTCTATGGTAATACTCTACTTTCTTCATAATGAAGTTAATGCACAACTTCAAAATTTTCTAGTATTTAATCAGCCTTCTTGTTTGAATTCTTGTGGAAAAATGGAAGAATGCAATTTCTCTAAGGAGAAGTTTCTCCTTGTCCTGTGACTATCTAGACACATAAAAAGTTGATTCCATCTTTGTAGTCCTCATCTGGACCTCCTCCAGCATCTACATATATTTCCTGTTTTGGGAACCCCAAAATGGGATGCAGTACTTCAGATGGGACCTCACAAGGGCAGATAGAGAGGGAAAATCACTTCCCTCACCTTGCAGGTCATGTAACTTCTGTTGCAGCCCAGGACACCATTGGCACTCAGGACTGCAAGTGCACACTGCTGGATCATGTTAAACATTTCATCTACCGGGAACCCCAAGTCCTTCTCAAAAGGGCTGCCCTCAAGGAGATCTTCTCCCAGTCTGTATACATACCAGGGATTGCCCTGACCCAAGTGCAACATCTTGCACTTAGCCTTGTTGAACCTCATTAGTTACCCCAGAGCTTACTTTTTGAACTTTTTCAGTTTGCTCTGGATGTCATTTCTTCCTTCTGCAGTATCAACCACATCACTCAGCTTAGTGTTACCTACATACCTTTGCTGTTTGATAAGAGTACTTTCTGTTATGATGGAAAGATTTTCATCAGCACAAAAAAAAAAAAAAAAACAAAAAAACAAATCTGTTCCAGCTCTTCATATGTATTTGAATTCAAAAAATGTCGATTTTGGGGGAAAAAAAAAAAAAAAAAAAAAGATCCCTAGTATGTTCTTTTCTTATTGTGAAAGCACTTATAATGTTGAGTTACATTTAAAATTAAATGAAGAAGAAAATAGATGAAGAGAAAGTAATCCATATTTACATGTAGACTATTAGAATTGATTGTCTTTTATAACAAATTCAAGTAAACAACAAAATATGCAATGAACTGAAGCAGTAACAAACTGAAAACCTAGTTTTGTGATCTCCACATGAACTATTCAAGAATAGATACTTGTAAATCTCCAGATTTTATGGAAATATTTCTATATAGCTAGTTCAGGTTACTTACATAAACTCAGTTCTGGATTGGACACTGGGTGAATGTCAAAACTTCAAGTCATTCTACTACCAGCCTTTCTTTGTTTTTCTGAAGTGCATTTTTCCTTTTGGCTTCCTGCCCAAACACTGCATTAGTTCCCAAGGCAGACCTCATCCTTTTCCAGATACAGCAGGAAATGCTGATTCTACTATTTTACTGATATCTCCACTATGTTGTTCTTTATTTCATGGCTTGTCTCTGAATGCTCCCTGACCTAAGAATTTGCTGTTCATAGAGCGAGGTGTTTTCTCCTTTCACATAATTATAAAAGAACCCATAAACAAGAAAGATAACATACTTTCAGTCACAAGGAAATGTTTTTATACTTTCTCTGGATTTATTCAAGAGTGAAGATAAATAAAGATAAATAGGAAGGTCATTCAAGGCAATTATCTCATTTATTTTCCATACATAATTATATTGTAATGATACCTGATTAATAATTCCAGAAAATGAAAATGTTAGTATTGGAATATCAGGTAACACCTGTCTTTTATTTGTTAAATTCAGTGGTAAAACTCATACTAATTTAATATAGGATAAATACTATTGCTGCACCTACACTTGCACCATGCTATTAGGTATTACCACCATGTTATATATAGGATCAAAAATATTGCAGCTGGTTCAGCAAAGTGTGGATCCAAATTATGTCAAATTGCCTGTGCTGAGAATGAGAGAGATATCAGACCACACATTTTTGACATAGCTACCTCTCTTCTCTACTTTCTGAGGGAAGCTGTAACCGCAAAATCTTCGTTCTGGATGTAATCACAATTTGAATTGTGCAGCTCTAGCTAGGTAGCTATAACCACAACATATTATCATACTGTTCTTGGCGGCACAGAATCACAGAATCACAGCATCTCCTGAGCTGGAAGGGACCCACAAGGATCAAGTCCAACTCCTGGCTCTATACAGGACCACCCAAAATTCAAACCCTATGCGTCAGACAGATGCCCAAACCTGTCTTGAACACCAACAGCTTTGGGCCATGACCACTGCCTCAGGCAGCCTGTTCCATGACCACCACCCCCTGGTGAATAACCTTTTCCTAACTCCCAACCTGACTCTCCTCTGGCACAATTCCATGCCATTCTCTTGAGTTCTGAAGTTGTCACCAGAGAGAAGTCTGTGCCTGTCTGACTGCTCCCCTGTAGCCTACCATGAACCCTCCCCTCAATCTCCCCTTTTCTGGGCTAGACAAAACAAGGATCTTCATCTGTTCCACATGTCATTCTCTCTTGATCCTTCACAATATACATAGCCCTCCTCTGGACACTCTCTAATGGTTTTATATACTTATGCTGTGATGCACAAAACTGTGCAGTTTTGAGAAGTGAGGTGAGGCAACAGCAGCACAGAGCAGAGTATGGCAATTGGAGAAGAGCAGCATCAATAGGAAAAGTTACATTCTCCTTCCTTCTTCCTTGCTAGAGTAATAAGTGCATCACATGGGGCTGAGAACAGACTCAACAGTAAGCAACATGTAGCAGAGATTTATCCAGTCTTGAGGTGGTTAAAACAAAAATGGACTGGAGGACTGGGGCTAAATATAAGGTTTCATGATGACAGACAAGATTGATCAAAATTGTCTCTCACTCCCCCTCCTCAGAAGAACAGAGGGAAAAAATATGAGGAAAGGCTCATTGGATAAGATAAAGTGAAGTTTAATTAAAGGAGAAGGAAAAAAAAGAAAAAGGAAATGTTGCGTGAAAGAAAAAGGAGAAAACAGCTATTGTCTACTTCCCATTAGCAAGTAATGTTTAGCTACATCTTTGGAAACAGAGCCTTAATAAAAGTTGCTTGGGAAGACCAATGCTTCCATAATGAGAGTTTATCCCTTCCTCAGCTTTTATTGCTGAGTACACATGGATTTGATGATCTTACACGGTAGACCACAGGAATATAACATTCTGGTGGACACCAGTATACTTTAATGCCATTAAGCTACAAAGGGACAGAACCCATCTGCACTTCCTGAGTGACAAGGGAATACCAACATCAGTCTACATTGAAAGATAAACTGAGCCTAACTGGAAAGGAGTGGAAAAAGCAATCCATTGTGGCTTGCCTGGAGGCTCCATTCTGCCTTGTCACAGACTACCACAGGAGAGAGTACTTCAAGAACCTTAAAGGGTACTAGTGGACCTTCAGCACATCTGGTTTCAGTCCCAAACAAAAAACAAATTATTGAAGCTACAGACCCTAATGTTCTACATCTTTAATTCATAGTTACATATAAAAAAAGAGAAAATAGCAGGTACCTTGAGAAAAAGAACAAAGGGATTGCATATTGATAACTTTCCTTTGATGTGTTTCCTACTTACTGAAATCTGTGGTTTAAGAGGAACTTTATGTACATAACTGCCTTGTTGCAGTTTAACAGACTTTGTGCTAACAACTCTGGAAATTGCTTTTAGAATGCTTTGTACATCCAGCCACAATAACATCCTCTGAGTTCCACATTTGTTACAAAATCATGGGTCATGAGAGAGCAGTGCTTACATATGTTTCTCTCAAACTAACTGCCTCTCAATTTTTCTGAATACCAACCAGTTTTCCTTGTACATTAAAACATGGTAACTACCATTTTTTCCTATACATTATGGAGATCTCCATCATCATGTTTGACCTCAGCCAACCATTTCTTTTCAATCTTGAGCACTCAGTCTATTTAATAATCCTTATTATGGCTATATAGATGTCTGATCCTCATTTTCTGATTAGGTTTGCACGTTTTCAAACTTTTCTAGTCTTTTAGATTAGAGATGAGCATAACTGAATGCAATACTAAAGATGAGGTCAAAAGAGCTACTTGAATGTTTACATAATTATGTTTATTTTTTAGAGGGCATTCTTCAAAAATCCAGAAGTTGTGTTCATAATTCTCACAGCTCTTGAGGAGTGATATTTAACAAGTGTCTTCACAACTTCAAGAACTCTTTCCCTGGAAAGTAATACCTGCTTGATATAGGTCATTATTGTGCACTCACATACTTAACTGCAACTATGTTATTTACAATTATTTTAATTTAGGTGCCCCTCATACTTTGACGTGATCAACAACTTCTTCACTTCAGTATTATCCTCCCCCCACTGCCTTTTTTTTCTTTGTTACTCATAAAGATATTAAAGAGTACAATTCTCAACTCATACTTAAGTGAACCTTTCCACTTTTGGAAAACCAGCTATTTATTCCTAACTTTAATCTCCTGTCCTTTAAAAAATTACTACAATCCAAGAAAGTCTCAGGACCAAGAAAATCTCAGGACCCAATAGAGTTTTTTTCTTGAAAATATCTGATGGAATTGAATCGCAGAATATCCTGAGATGGGAGGAATCCAAGAGATTCCTTGAGTCCAAATTATGTATATAATAATTCCCTGTTCTACGATTTTATCCTCCCTCCCTCCCTCCCTCCCTCCCTCCCTCCCTCCCTCCCTCCCTCCCTCCCTCCCTCCCTCCCTCCCTCCCTCCCTCCCTCCCTTCCTCCCTTCCTCCCTTCCTCCCTTCCTCCCTTCCTCCCTTCCTCCCTTCCTCCCTTCCTCCCTTCCTTCCTTCCTTCCTTCCTTCCTTCCTTCCTTCCTTCCTTCCTTCCTTCCTTCCTTCCTTCCTTCCTTCCTTCCTTCCTTCCTTCCTTCCTTCCTTCCTTCCTTCCTTCCTTCCTTCCTTCCTTCCTTCCTTCCTTCCTTCCTTCCTTCCTTCCTCCCTCCCTTCCTCCCTTCCTCCCTTCCTCCCTTCCTTCCTTCCTCCCTTCCTGCCTTCCTTTCTCCCTTTCTTTCCCTCTTTCCCTCTTTCCCTCTTTCTCTCCTTCTCTCTTTCTCTCTTGTTTTCAGAAGTATCATGGAAAGTACTGTATGTGAAGTACTTTCACTTAGTTAACAAGTTTCAAACAAAAATGAAAAACGCTTACTCCAAGCTTGCTTGGACAAATTTATTAACAGTAAATAGGTACTCTAGTTGCAGAGAAAAAAGTAAAAGCATAAATAGTGTTTCTGATAAATTGTTTCATGCTGAACTATAGGTGAAGTTAGTAAAGTATAGCCTTTATATCACATTTCCAGTTTAATGTACTGTGTCATTTGAATAGACTCCCATTAATGAAGGCAGAAACACATTCAAGGTAAGTTAATCAGATCTCTGCAGAAACATCTGTAGAAATTGCAGAAATTATCATTTTCAAATGGCTAAACATAAGAGTTACTAATACTGACGTAATTCCGAATTCAAGTTTCAGGTTACTGAGAAGAAAATTTAATTGTGAAATGTTTATAACCATCCATTTCATACACATAAACATTCAACTCTGTGCCCTCCCTCTATCCATTTGAAAGGAATGTGCTGCAAGTACTACCTTATTCAAGTAATTTATTTTCCTTATTAATATTGCACTGAAATTTATTGCAAAAAAAAAAAAAAGCATTTATAGGCCTGATTTATTTTATTATTATTTTTTTTTCACAAAAACCTCTCAGTCTAAGGAGCAGGAATTTCTTTTGGAACACCTTCTGAATACTGAAACTGACTTGCTCAAGCTTGACAAGTTTCATTTCTCTTCCATTTATAAGTCTGGATCCATAATTATATCCCTAAAATTGAACTATGCTTAGAACCCTTCAATTTCAATTCCCACATGGGAGTACAGTTATATATAATTTATATTTACTATTTTGATTTAGATATGTGATTTTCAGATCAAGATTCTGGTATAAATACACATGAAAAGTCATGTATATAGTTTTTTGTTGTTGTTGTTGTTTTTCAGTCCACACAGCTGCGGTGTTTGAGCAGATACTATAATCATCTTCTAAATCATGTGAAACTGGAAGAGTTGCAAACAGATCAAGTATTAAGTATTCTGGTTTTGGCTTGACCATAAAATGACGAGTTTTTCCCTGGAATGAAATCATAGATTTTTTATTTTATTTTATTTTTTTAAGTCAAACCCACAAGAAAAAGCCCCTTGCCATTTAGTGAAACTGAAAAATCAGTGGCAGACATACATACAGATTTTTTATCAAGAATCTTCTACTATTTGGTCAAGGAACTGTGATCTCACCTCTCATTTTAACTTATACCAGATTCTCTTGCATGTAAACATGTATATTTACCAATGCCATTTCTCTGTAATTAATGGAGGTAATTTAACTGCCTTCTGGTGATTCTTCACTGTCTCACTTACAAATGTGTCCCATCTGACAAATGAAACAAGATGACTAATTTAAGTGGTTTAGAAATTAGATGAGATGAATTGTAGTGCTTACTTCTCGCTAAAGCTGAACAGAATTATCTTTTTGAACATATTTGTGTGTGACTGAATCATTCCCAACATCTCCAGGCACATATTCAATACTACAATGAGCAGTAAGGACCTCTGCTGATCCCACTGATGTTTGAAGTAAAGATTTTTACTGTACAGCATTATGCAGTAATTTTTGAGTCAGTTGTTGCATGAAACTTGTTCCCATGTCAATTAAAACTTAAAGATTTTTCTCTGAATTTCTCCCAGTCCTTCCCTTACTGAATCAAATTAGGAAAAGACTAGTATGAGCTGTACAAGAGCATATTTCTAAAAACAGGACAGGAAAATCAAGGTCTTGTTATTTCAATTAAACTTCCTAATGCTGACTCAATTAGTTCAGAATATCAAATTCAAATATTAATGCACTTCTGGATTAAGTTTGGCCTGAATAGTCATAATGTAAAAGGAGACCATTACTCTTCATAATGTCACTAAGGATGGGCAATCATTTTTCATGAATAATTTATTTGATGAATTTTGCCCTTTTCTCTGGTCATTAAGACTTTACATTCTTCTCAAAAGCAATAGACAAGATAGATTTGTGAATTATTTGATAACTTACTATTTCTAGATTGAACAAAGTTTGACTGGAATTATACATTATTAGTCAAGCGAATAGTATCTTAAAAAAAAAAAAAAAAAGAAAAGAAAAAAGAAAGGCACTGCTTTTGTTTCTTGCAAACACTGTGTAACATTTGCACATAAAGTCACAATTTATATTCTTTCTAGTCAAGATGCAGAAATCTTTCAATATGAAAAATATCTAATTGCAGGTTTCATTCTTGTTATTAAAAATGGAATACATACATTTTAATACATCACTTGTTATAATAAATATGAAATACATCTTTAAAATGGTAAAAAATTACCTCATACCCACACTGCAACAAAAAATGGTGCGCTTGTCTACAAAGCTTTCAA
The DNA here is from genome assembly GCA_036925125.1 of Oreortyx pictus. NCBI lineage: Eukaryota > Metazoa > Chordata > Aves > Galliformes > Odontophoridae > Oreortyx > Oreortyx pictus. The sequence continues at coordinate 45,987,516 of JAUPFR010000001.1, read as the reverse complement.
AGAACATGGAAAGATTTGTTTCCAAAACTAATTGGAACAAAATTAGTGCAAACTAACCGAACTTTATGATCACGGTAAGACAGTGAGGTTCCTGAGTCCTCTAAGAAAGCAAATGTCATTTCTATCTTCAGGAAAGACGAGGGGAAGATCCAGGGAACTACAAGCTTGTCAGCCTTAGTGGCGATGGAGCAAATAATTCTGGGAGACATTTCCACACATATTAAGGACAAGAAGGCAACTGGATGTTGTCAGCATGGATTTATGAAGGGGAAATCATGCTTGACCACACCAATAACTTTCTACAATGAAATGACCAGTGAGGAGAATAAGAGGAGAGCAGTGAACACATTTTATCTTGGCTTAAGTAGATGATAGGACATTGCTCACCGCCAGCAGATTTGCAGGTTATATGAAACAGAGAGGATAGTACTGCCATCCATAGGGATCTCAACAGACTTCAGAAGAGGACTAAGAGGAAGTTGAACAAAGGGAAATAAAAACTCCTGCACCTGGGAAAGAATAATGTATAGATGTATCAGTGAAAGGTGGAAGCTGACCAGATGGAGTGAAGCTTTGCAGACAAGGACCTACATGCCCTAGTGAACAAAAAGTTAAATATATTTCTTACAGTAAATAAAACCAATGCCCTTCTGGTCTGTCATAGAAATAGCGCTGCCAGCAAATCAAGGGAGGTGATCTTTCCTGTATTCTCAGCCTAATGGTGAGGCTACACCTGGAGTACTATGCCCAAGAGAAACATGGACATATTGGAGAAGGTCCAGCAAAGGGTATGAAGATAATGGAGGGATTAGAAAATCTATTACACGAACAGAAGCTGAGAGAGCATGGGCTGTTCAGCCTGGAGAAGAGCAGTATAGTTTCCCTACAGAGTTCTGAGTACTGAGTTAATGCACAGAAAGTTCCATACAAATGTGAGTGGGAACTTCTTCACAGTGCAGTGACGGAGCACTGGCACAGGCTGCACAGAGAGGTGGTGGAGTCTCCTACTCTGGAGGCGTTCAAGACCCGCCTGGACGCCTACCTGTGCAACCTGGGCTAGGGAGCTGCTTTGGAAGGGGGTTCGACTCCATGATCTCTAGAGGTCCCTTTCAACCCCTACAATTCTGTGATTCTTTGACATGTTAGGTGCAGTGGCAACAAAAGCATTTTACATGATGAAAAACACAGGCCCTAGCATGTACGCACTTACATACAAACATGTATTTTATGAACAGTTAATGAGCAATCATTTGTATAATATCTAATAACACCGTCAGTACAAAAATATTAAAAGCTTGTTTTTCTGTCCTATGCCTATTAGGACTTAAAATGTGGTTAGATAATGTCAGTCAAATTCACTACAGAAATCACTGACAGTTATATTTTGAGGTGGTTTTAAATAATCTCTGTATCTCTGAATTGTTTGAATTTTCTCCAACTTCTCATAATAATCACTTTCTATTTCATTCTAACTCATAGCTATTTTTTCTTCTGTTAATCAAACAGCAGTTATCCTACCTGGCATTTTAAAGCCAAATTTTATTATTTTAATAGGTTTGGATATACAGGTGCTTCATTAATTCAGCATAATTTTCTCAAGTTTAGTTAGGAATTAAGAAAATAAAAGGAAACAAATTTACTATTATATTGTGTTATGCTACCTTGAGAATAAACAATAAAGAGTTATCCAATTTATGTATAGCTTTGTTACAACTGAATACATTAATTACTTTTTATCAAAACAACTCGATGTTACTAGGAAACAGTGACAAAGGCCACAGGTGGTAATGAAAAAAGGATGACATATCAGAATTGACTAATAACGCCTGAGTTGCCAAAGTAACCAGGCTGTCTCCTAAAAATGACATTCACTTATCAATGCTACTGAAATGCAACTCTTATCATGTCAACATTGCAAATTTCATTTCCATCCAACTGATGAATATGCAAATTCTACTGTTATATGAATGTCTCATTTCTTTCTTTTTCTGAGCTGAATGCATACAGGAAAATAAATGCTTCTTACGTGTAGATTTCATTCCCTGAAAGGGTTAGGTAGTGTCTTCAATGATTTGTCTTATAGTTTTGCTTTTGAGTGATTACGCAGCAGTTTAAGTTTTGATTAAAGAAAAAAAGCACCTTCCTTTTCTCAAGTTATTGTTGATCCTTTTGTCACACCTCACATTGCTTTTTTTAGCTATATATTTCTATCTACATATGATACAATGTATTGAGTATGATATTTCCTGGAGAACAAAATAATTTTATTTCAGACTTGCTGCATACCTCAGAAAGCTCTGAAATTTCTTTCTCAGAATTTCTTCTGAGTCAGAAGAATCTTAAAGTTTCAGTCACCACTTGTGACAAACTATAGCTCCAGAAAATCACAGAATGGTTTAGGTTTGAAAACAGGCTACCCACTACCATGTCCAGATGGTTTTTGAATATCTCCAAAAAGGGAGACTCCATGACCTGTCAGGTCAACCTGCACAGCTTCCTGAAGTTTGGAGGAAACCTGTGCATTCCACTTTCTGCCCTCTGCTTCTTGTACTGTTATGGGGCTCCCTTGAAAAGAGCCAGGCGTTCTTCTCCCAACGCCACCCTGTCAGGTATGTGTATACATTGATGAGATCCTCCTCCATAAGCCTTCTCTCCTTGAGGCTGAACAGTTTCTGCTCTCATCCTCTCCATACAGGAGAGGTGCTCCAGCTCCCTCAAAATTTTTGTAGTCTTTCATTGAACTCTCTCCATTAACTCCATGGCTCTCACGTACTGGAGGCCCAGTACTGGACACAGTGCTCCATACCTGGCATATACATTTATTAGCTCTCTGCTATACTGTTGCAGGAAACATTACATGTGTAATCATGACTGTATAGAGGGTGACAGAAAGGGAGCATTACTTCTAATGGTGTTTTCAGAGCAAGACCAGGCTTCAATAATGGCCCTGGCTGCATTACAGCGCTGTTGTTTTTTGTATATTTCTTCTTTCATATTGCATGCACTGATGGTCAGCAGATCTCAGATCAGGCAGTTCAGCTCTTCTTGCCCAGGGATTCATTGAATAGGGGAAAATCCATGGAACCCTACAGAAAAAATGCTATGTGACTGGAACTAAAGATCCCTTCCAACCTAAACCATTCTGTGATTCTATGAAAGATCTGAATTATATGGAGCCAGCTATTTTGACATGCTAAGGCTTTTTCTTGGCATACGTGCAAATTACTACCAATTGAAAGACAGTACAAAACAGAATTCTGCTTTCTCTGTTTATAAGAAATAAAAGTATGATTTTCTCATCTTCAGAAACTCACTGAGAAAAATATCTTATCATTTTTACCAACACAGACATACAGTAGCATCCTAGCAATAAGCAGCTTCAGATTTTTTAAAGCAGAATCTTTAAATATTCTTGAAAACATTTTCCAAATGTTGCATATTGTATGCTCCTCTCATTGCAAGATATCTGACAAATACAAACAGATCTTATCAAGAAATGAGCTATAAAATTTATCAAGAGCTACATCTGAAATTCCAGGAAATAATTTTCTGCTAAATAAATATTTTTGTACTTGCCGTACTGATTATCTAATGCAATAAGATTTATGTTCTCCAATTTCAGATATCTAAAAATTAATCATCACTGTTAAGATACCTACAATGATAGAGTAAGCTAGATTTCACTGAAGGTAATTTTCTTGACTCATGAAGATACCTATCTTGAGATTAGATGAACTGCATTCTGGAAATACCTATTTTGTGTCACTGACTGTAAAAGGGAGCCTGAGTATTCGAGCTCAGTCACTCAAGTTTCAGATATATACTTTACTTAAATTATGGTCTAAAGCTATCTATAATGACTGAAAAATGCAAGAGATACTCAAAAAACTAGTATCTGATGTAAATGTGAAATTAGTTAAAGTTGAGTTTCTTCACAGTGCAGTGACGGAGCACTGGCACAGGCTGCACAGAGAGGTGGTGGAGTCTCCTTCTCTGGAGATATTCAAGACCCACCTGGACGCCTACCTGTGCAACCTGGGCTAGGGAGCTGCTTTGGTGGGGGTTTGGACTAGGTGATCTCTAGAGGTCCGTTCCAACCCCTACTGTTCTGTAATTCTGCGATTCTGTGAAGATTTATGGTTGTGTGGTAACCACAAAGAGTAGAAACTAGTTGTTAGAAATGTAACTGAGAAATATTCCTGAAAAACAAACATACATTAAAATGTTTTAGAACAATTTAATTATCAATAACTAGACACTGATCTTGTTCTATAAAAATGTCATACCAGTAATATCCAAATATTAAAGGCAATATCAGATGTAATAAAAATACTTTTCCTTAGAAATTTGACAATTTCTGAAGTCTCTAGGCTGATTAGGATGTATTGATTGCAAGATGTATTGATTCATCAGCATCTTGAAATGAATCGATTAAATTCAGTTTCAATTGGCCTATATAGGGAACATGCTCGGTATGTCAGGTGTGGACAAGTCTGTCTTTTTGCAATTGTTACTTTTTTCAGAGTTAAAAATGTATCTGAGAAGCTAAGAGATACCTATATACTTACATTTTTATCATACTAAAGATCAAATTAGAATTTTTTTCTTAAATGGTTCATTTAATTTTATAAACTTTAATTTTCTTTTTGAGTACTTCATTCTAGCGCTTTCTAGTTCACAAACTCCTCAGGAATGCACCAGAATCCATAATTTTGGTTCCCAGGAATATGTATGTAATGTTGAATCTGTAAATCCTGGCTGTGACTCACAATAGATTCCAAAGTAGACCATCTAACTACCAGAATTTATTAAGTTGGAGGCATTTTTCTGTTGACATAATTCAGAAAACGTACCTCACATTGAGGAAATTCTGTTACCCAGAAATTGCTCAGGGGATCAAATTCCCTTTAATGGGCAGGCGACATTTTTACTTATAGTACTGTAAATAACAGATTAATAGAAAGTTTACCTTTATTATGAAATGTAGACTCTAAAATCAACAGTTTCTAAAATTACCACGTCAACAGTTCATACTGAGAACAAAATGCATGGAAGAAGTGGAATTAATATGAACTCATATTTGTAAAATGGTCCTGGGATATCTATCTTCATGATATCAAGCACAAAGTTCACTAAATATCCTAAAACGTATAACAGTAAGCATATCTCAAACAAAATACTTATGGAAGAGGAGTTTGATTATACTATAATACAAGAAAGAAAGAAGGATTTGCATTATACAAGAAATACATGCAGATGACTAGAGTGATTAAGAAATTTACTATGAATAACACCGTAAGAGATGAATATTAATATTTCAAATGGTTAAACTGATTCTGTCTGAATAGTACTAATATTTCACTGCAAAGTCTAATACGCCTAACCAGACTAGATGTGTGCTTTGAATATCAACCTTATTCACAGCCTCTTCTTTTCTGTTTCACCTGGTTTTTATTATTAAACAGTAATCATGCCTGAAGTTCCTGCTGGAACAGGGCTGGCCTTATCGTTAAATACACAGTGAGTGGCACACATTGCATAGCTTTTCAAAGTGTTAGTTTATATGGTTTATATGAAATAAGTGGGGCCAAGAGGAACAGAAGGAAGTGACAAAGTGATTTGCTCAAAGTCAAGGTCAAAAACTGAACTTATGTCCTTCCAATCTGAAGTCCCCTCAGATCAAGTCCTTTACTTCCATGCTATTATATAGCCATATTTTAAGCTTCTCACTTTCCCTCAATAGAGACCATTTAATATTTAATGTTGAGTGGAAACATTGTTGGTTTTGTTCTTAAACCATATCATTGTATGCTATCACCAAGACAAAAACAAACAATAAGAGCAACAACAACAAAATATAAACCAGAAACAGACCTTCACATATAATCATAATTGAACAGTAACTAATAAATTACTCCCATCTGCTTCATCTCTCTAACTATATCATTTGAAAGTATTCCAGTGTCTTGGAAACTTTCTTAAAAATTTTTTTTCCATACATAAAAAGTGTGTTATTCTGTCTATACAGATTAAATTGAAAGTCACACATAAAAAGTATCCCCAGATATGTTACGTAGCTCTTATCAAGCTGTAACTTTTATCATGAAGAAAAAAAAAAAGAAAAAATAAATACTACTGTTTTTGAGATCATTGGTATGGCAACTCTAATCAGAACCAACTCCATCCTGAGGAGAGACCTTGATTTATTTTATTCTGCATGATGAAGACTGGTACCTGAGCTGGGCCAGAATTTTGTCTTCTCTCTGTTCCAACGAAATCTCTTTTGGAATAAAATACATAGAAGTTCTTGTCTATCTCCCACTACTCAATGCTTGCCACTGTTGAGTTAAGCTTCTAATAAAGATTTAATTTTTAAATAAACCTAAGCAACATATATTTTCTTTCTTTTTCTTTAATAGATACATTTTTTTTCAAGTTTCAAAACATTGAAAACACTGAAAAACTTCACGTTCCTCAACCTTTTCATAGAGGTCATATCATCTCCTAATTCTAATTACACAGGATTCACTGCTACAAATCACTCTTTCTGAGCTGTTGCGTTCAAACTGTACAAAACAATCCTGTACTGCAGAGTAGAGTTTCTTCATACGACTTTCAGAAAATACTCTTATCTTTATTCCCACTACATACACTGTTTTGTTGCTGTTGTTGTTTTTCCAATATCAGGTCATATTTTAGTTCTGCTCTCTCTTTAGCTCATTGTGACTGTAGACCTCCTTGTATAAAACATATAATCAACCATTTCCCAGCCTATGCTTAAAATGTGATTTCTCCAAAATTCCTTTTTTTTTTTTTTTTTTTATTACATTTGCTGGATAATACACCATTTTCTCCCCAATGTTTTCTACAACATATCAGATTTTTTACAAGACTTTTTTTTTTTTTCTTTTTCCGGTAATGTTGCATATAAACAAGTTAGTGTAATTTGAAAATAGAATTGACAGGATTCCTACTTTTCATCCAAATCAGTACCAGGCACCTTAAATAACACTGCGCATGAAATAGGTCCTGCAGAATCCTTCAATGCATTCATATAAACTGATACTGAAGCACTGATAACTACTCTTTGAGAATGAAATTCCAATCAAGTTTATGGATAGCCTGTTAACAGGGTTGACAAAAGCCCACGATAGACCTCATGTGACTTAGAATGTATTGCAAACTTCCAGTCATATGCATCTCGACAGCACTGTTCTATACATTTTAAGAGAACATGAACAGAGGGTACTTCTTATACAAAACGCAAACCACTCTTACAGTGTGAAAAATGATTTTTCTAGACTGCCTTATTATCAGCATCATGCATTATACAACAACAGCACTACTTGTTCAAACTCTTTTTTTTTTCTGATAAGAAACACTGCATTTTAGAAAGAAACCTCTATTTTAATATTTAATACTTCAGCATATCTAGATCTCCAAAAGTAGCAAGCTATTTAGGCAACTGGAGCACTTCGTGTAATGTTAAAAGCATTTCTGGCATTTTATGTTATCTGCTTTTTAATGACTGAATTTTCCTAACATTAAAAATGAATTAATATCTCTTTCCTTAAGTAGTCAGCTGAATGCTGAAAGAGTAAACTGACAGGGTTACTCATACTTTCGTATACTGTAGAGACCTGCAAATCAGTTCATTTTCCATTCTTTTGAAAGGAAATGGGTTTGCTTCAAAAATCAGTTTCTCCAAAGCTCATCACATTTATGCCTGGACACCAATGTGAAAAATATATACCCGGTACCTTCAAATTTCTGTAAGCTAGACAGTCAAATGTTGAATCACTACTGGCTTTACTGGCATCGAAATCCAGTAATGATAGAGCCATATCAATTGCTCAGAATTACAGATGGACTAAATCTTGAAGAAATGAATCCTCAGAGCTTAATGAGGAAGCGAAAGGAAGATTTGCAACAACACTAAAACAAAGAACAACATGTTTTTTCTTTAATAAACATTATCTCAAACAACTTCATTATCTGGGTTTATATCACAATAAAATAAGTACTTATGTGTGTATACTCAGGCAACTTGGTTTTTTTTCCAACTATTTTATCTGTTCTCAGTGAGAATGTCATGTTTTATTGCTTACAAAACTGATCAAAACTGACTATTAATAGTACTTCTAAGGCAAAATTGGAATTTTAGGATTAGAATAAAATATTGTGCACTGCATTTTTATGATTTCTCACTTTCAGTACATTTCCTTTCTCTTCAAATTCACTTGAGATTACATACTGTTTTCTGAAAGGTAGCCCTTCATTCTAGTCTGTGAGTGGCTCGATATTTTATGCTTTTTTCTCTCCAGTAAGAAGTAAAAGATAGATCTAGACAAATACCTCAAAGATCTATTTTAGCAACATCTTACTAAATAAAATAAAGTCAGAACTTCTCCAACCAGCTATAAAAATCAGAATGGTTAAGTCACAGAATTTGGTCTATGAAATAGTTCTTAATAATGAAAGATGTAATTAAATATGAGACAGAAAAATATGGATGACTGCATCAAAACCAAACAAAGAGTAACAAAGAATATTCATGAGATTATTTGCATAATGGGAAGATAATGGTTTGGAGTTTTTTGTTTTGTTTTGTTGTTTTTGTTTTTCCAAATTTTTTTTACTTATTAAACTTAGAAATTAACTTAGAACTTCGGCATAAAAGTTATTAGATCCGTATGTCTGAAACCTATTCTAAAACATGGGCATTAATTCATGCACCATGCAGACAACATAGTTGTAGGACAACAATGAAATTACAATTGATATTAAAAAGCCATATAACAGATTTTTTTCAGTAGCATTATACTAGATGCTGAGACTTCTTACAATGTTTAATGAGAAAAAAATGCTTCATTGAGAGCACTATATTAAGCTATTCCCTAAATATAAACTAAAACAGACTAGGTGCACTGGCAACAAAATCGTGCAAAATGAATTCAGAACCCAGCCTCAGAGACTTCAGTCAATAGCTAAGAATTCAAACACAGACCTGCATGCATGTTATTCCTCTGAGACCTCATAAATCTTCACTACAGAAGATGATGCAAGACAAAACTCTTCTCTGGCCTTGCTATGCAAAATATTAATAGCATTTAAGCATAGCAGTTAAGGCATGAGCCAAAAGCCTGATTGTCCTAATACACTAATCTATCGACAATTCAGGTTTCTTCAACCTGCTGATCATCCTAGATACAGAGATTCTAACATATTCTGCTCATCAGGAAGTAGAAATAGTACTTTCTTAGAAGTAGGCAGAAATGTAAAATCACCATCTGTTTTTGTACAACTGCAATGAATGTTCCACTTTTCTAGACATTTACAGAGTTAAAGCTCAGAGTGTTAGTCCACTTCACTTCAAAATGGTCACACTGGTTTGATATTTGAATGGTAAGACTACTTATAGTACCTACTTAAGTAATAATGTGAATGCACTTTGAAGCCCATTGCACTAGTGGACAGGGGAAGAACCACTGATGTCATCTGTCTGGACTTTAACACAATCTCCCAGACCATCCTTCTCTCCAAAGTGGAAAGATATGGATTTGTTGTGTGGACTGTTGGATGGATGATGAACTGATTATGAGATCATATCCAGAGAATTGTGGTCAATGGCTCACTGTCCAGATAGAAATCAGTGACAAGTGGTGTCCCTCAGGGGTCAGTACTGCAACTGATGGTCTTTGATATCTTCATCAATTACATCAGTGGTGGGATTGAGTGCACCTTAGCAAGTTTGCAGATGAAACCAAGATATGTGGTGTAGTTAATCTGACTGAAGCACAGTATGTCATCCAGAGAGACCTAGACAGGCTTGAACAGTGAGCTCAGGTAAATTTCACGAGGTTCAAGAAAGGCAAGTGCAAGGTCTTGCAGCTGGGTCATGCCAACTCCCACTACCAATACATGCTGGGGAGTATAAGGATGAAAGACAATCCTGCTGAAAAGGACTTGGGGGTACCAGTGAATTAGAAATTGAACATGGACCAGCAGTGTGCTCTTGCAACCCAGAAGACTGATCATATCCTGGGCTGCAACAAAACAAACAAACATATTCAGCAGGTCAAGAGAGGTGATCCTGATCCTCCACTCTGTGGTGGTGAGACTCTAACCCGGAGTACTATGTTCAGATGGGAAATCTGCAGTGCAGGAGAGATATGTAGCTGCTGAAGCACACCCAGAGAAGTGTCACAAAAAATAATTCAAGGGATGGAACACCTTCCCTATGAGGACAGGCTGAGAAAGCTGGAATTGTTCATCCTGGAGAAGAGAAGGTCCTGAGGAGACCTGAGTGCAGCCTTTCAGTATCTAAAGAGATAAGAAAGAAGAGGATAAGCTGTTTAGCAATGTCTGTTGTGATAGGACAAGGGGAAATGGTTTCAAATGACCAGAGGATAGGTTTAGATTGGATGTAAGGGAGAATTTTTTACAGTTAGGTTGATGAAACACTGGAACAGACTGCTCACTGAGATGCTGGATACCCTATCCCTGTAGACATTCAAGGTCAGGCTAGACAGAGCTCTGAGAAACCTGATCTAGCTGTAGGTACCCCTGTTCATGGCAGGGGGGTTGGACTAGATGACCTTTAGTAGTTCCTTCCAACTCGAATGATTATATGATTTCATGATTCTACTTTTCATACTAGTAGCACCACTACAATTAGCCCCCTACTGAGCTGTCCTTAGCCTCCAGACTCAGTCAAGAAATTACATCTGAAAACCAACATTTGATTAGGACAAACTTATAAATTCATTACATAAGTTTCTTAGTTATCTTTTACTGTAGATACTATAAATTCATTTTGGAAGTTATTTAATGAAACCATGGCATGGTATTTAACGCTCTTGGTAATATATTTGTGCTCGTATGTCTCATTTACATACCTTGTCTCTGTGTTTAAAACAAGAAAACAAAAGAAAAAAAAAATTAAAGATCACAGAAGTGCCTGACATTCTACAACGTTAATATTAGTCACGGTGTAGTAGCTCAGTGAAATACATAAAATGATCAAATGAAAATGATTAAGATTTGCTTCCAAGTATAAACTTACTTCAAAAGAAAAAGAAAAAAAAAAAGAAATTAGAAGGTACATTTTCTGCCTATGTAAGATATTCCTTTAGAAGACTAAAATTACCATTAATAAGGAGCAAAACTCAAGTGACTCAGAAAACTGCTAGAGCTTAGTTCTACACCTCAGAAACAATGAAAAATATCATGAAACATACCCCGTAGGAGCAATTTGGAGGCACCATACATGAACCTGAACATTCATGAACCTTCTCACAAAGAACCAAGTCTGCTTCACTATAGTCTTGGATAACTCATCTTGTTTATTCAAGATGCAGTTGCAGACTTCTTTCTTCTTTTTTTTTTCCCTATGGTTCCCCTTCCATTATATAGAATAAACTTACATTTTTACTTTTACTTTTTTTATTTCCATGCCTCAGTAACAGCTTGGAGCTGTGTGTGAAGAAGACAGCCATCTCCCTGTCTTTTCGCTGTCATCGCAACCAGGGGTACCACGGGCAGTTTTGAAGACATACTCCTCTTAGCTTCTCCTTCCAGGTAGCACCCATCTCCTCTGAGCTCCTCTAGGAATAGCATTTGATGGTCTGCACCCTTGGGCAGGCAGCAGGGGGGCATTTTTTACTGTAGCAGATGGTGTTCTGCCCCAAAATAATGTTTTCAAGTTAGCCTCCTTGCAGGAGATGAGTGTTTCTCAGGCATGTGTGGCTGTTCTGTTTTGATCATTCGTGTTTCTGCCACACAATGAGAAGAGTACAAACACACAGGAGGCCCAGTATTGGTGGATTTATGCAAATTTATGCAAGTCTGAAGGTTAGGAAGGTCTTGATGTCAGGAAAACAAAGTTCCGGCCAGAAGGGATGACACTGTGTTGAAAGTTTAGTGCATTTGAAGCAACAATAAAGCAGGTGAAAACTTCATCAGATAAAGAACTCTGAAGGAGGGGAATTATGGCTTATTTTCCTCCCTGAAATGACAATTATGCCAAAATGGAGTTAGAAATAGCACGAAGCAGTGACTGTGCACAGCAACTGCATACGTGGGCATGCTCCATTCAGCAGTGCCTTGAGGCAAGCAGATCTGAATATCACAAGCAGGCCTGCTGGCCCCTGTGCTCAAGAATGGCTATAGACAAGTTTAACCTGAAACCTAAAAGTCTATTACTTTTTGCTAACCCTCTGTGCTCTGAGATACCCAAGTTTGCATTCTTATTTGACCATCACTAGTGCTGGTTGCTCATCCCAACAGCCTTCATTCGGCACCATGAAAACATGCAAGGTTGGCACTGTGCCTTTTGTGTCTCCTTCCCCTTGGGATTCAGTGAAGTGTTAACATGATGGCCGCCCCCAGTTTCCCCCCCCATATGTCATCGTTCTACTCTCACCCCAGCTGGGAGACACTGAGAAGCTTTACATATGTAGATGACTAATTTCTTACTTATGTGATATATATCACTGATATTCAGGAAGCAATCAAGGACACTGAATCTGAAAGTCACTATAATTCTACTGTGCAGGTGCCATAACATTATACTCCGAAGATACCTTTAAAAATATGATTGGAATATTATGTTTCTCTGTTATTTTCTTACTGGAACACAATAAATTCTAGTCAAGTCTGCTAAAATTGGAAGATTTTATTCAGCTAGAGCTTAAATCAGTCTGACTTATGCAAAATTTAGAGGGATAAGAAAGGTGCCCTTTGCCATATCTCACTGATACTTAGTATACCTTGAGATCAAACTACCTTTCAATATTCTTTGTTAAGGGCTTTATTCTGAATTCCCACAGGTGCATAATTCACTGGGAGCAAAAATAAGAATAGTGCTGTTCCCCATAGCTTCCGTTTGGAAAACGAGGTTAAAGATTTGTCCATTAAGATTTCATGATGAGCAGTTGGGATCATTTTCAGTTGCAAGCACTTCAGTGGTAAGGCAGTTGTTTCAAGGCCCTTTAACCATTAGCCTTTGCTTTGCTTGATTACGCGGCCCGTCATTCAGAACCTTCCTGTTGCTTTCTTGGACTCACAAGTTTTAATGGGCTTTTATCGGTGGAGAGGTCCTGTGATGTATTCAAAATAATAAATCTACAACTGGTAACTAGTCGGGGAGAAAGATACATACCAAATGGATAGCTGTAATTGGAATGAGTGGCTCCATGCCTCTAAATCATGCTGTGAACAATGTGCAAGCTTACACCTGAGCTCTACATTAACTGGGAAAGGAATGATCTGTCACAGATGCACGAGTCCAAAACCAAACTAGATTGCAAGTAAAAATATAATGTGCACTTTCACAAGGAATATATATATTATTTCATCCAGCAGCCCTGCTAAATGCCTTATGTAATAAGTAAGTAAGTAAGTAAAGAAATAGACAAATAAATAAATAAATAAATGAAGATGTGAGACCCATTAATCTCTGTCTGCTTTCTGAATACTTTACAATTTCTGAAGGATTTTTACAAGGATTATGAGGGGGCAAGATCCTTGTTAAAAACCCTTTGAATCTTGTTCAACAAAGATGACAATCAATCTTCAAACCATTTCTGACCATATGTCACAGCTCCTGAAGGTAAATGAAGGCTTTTAGATCTTTTAAATAATCTTTTGCAATGACAGCTGTTAAGATATTTATCCTCCTCCCCACCCTTTTCTCACAAATGCAGAGGTGATATTGTGCTTTCATGCACCCTGCCTCCAGAGTCACACATCATGACCTGAGTGGCTGTAAACATTAAAAATAACATGAAAGGCCTTCTTAATGCGAGCAAATTAAGAAATTTGTTATCAGCACAGCTCATGTAGCTTCCAGAATAAAAAAAACTTCCTTATATTCCTCAACCATACTATTGTTCAAGGGTAAATTTAATTTACTTTGGGGTTTCTAGTGCTAATTGAATCTGGACAGAAAAAAAAATAATTCTGTTAAACTCTTCACAGATTTCTTGCAATAACTGAGTTCTATAACTCACTACGTTTTCTACACTTAAAAATATGATTTTTGTATCTGTATTATTCTGTTAAAAGTCTAAGTTAGGTACATCAGCAATTAATAAAGGCTATGAATTTTAAGAAAATGGTATGCTTGCTAAAAATTACAAGTGAGCATATGTCCCCCCATAGAAAAACTCGTGAGTTATGGAGATCTGTCTGAAAAAAGTGGAAGAGGACAGTACTGAAATAAAACACTTTTATCCTCAAACAGTTTTATAGGTCAGAAATTTGCAGTTAAGAGCAAAAACTGTGGGCTTTATTGCTCTGGAAAACAATTCATAGACGTGCCTCAGACAAGAGCAGTGACTATTCATTTACTGGAAATGCATAATTTCTAGAATACTCTGACTACACCACTACTGAAATGCTACTTTTACTGGATTTTACTCATTGAGAAACCATACAGGGGATCCAAATACAAAGAATAACTTGTGTTCAAAATTAGGTTTTTATATTTCTTGAAGAACTGTGAGTCTGGAAATCAATTAAGGAATTTCACATATGCACAGTTTTCCTCAGTATGGTTAATAAAGTATGTGATAGACAGGAGTAAAGAACTTACTTGCAATGTTCTAAATAATCCTTATCATATTTATTTTTTGAAGAAAATCATTATTAGCTGGATTTTGAAAATTTCATTTGGCACCTAGGATTATTTTAATTATAATCTAACAACTGTCTAGAAATCACAGTAATGAATGAGTTCGCAATTCACAGGTTTCATTACCTTCTGTGCGTTAAGGAAACAAAGATCCACGGGCTTAAAAATGTGAAACTTCAGCTCCTGCGCTGTGCCAAGCCTGATATTTACAATACTTTCTAGCACATGTATACTTTTAAAAGTCTAACCTCTGATTTTTGAGAGTGTTACTCTTTCAAGTTTGTTGCCAGGCTGGTTCAGAGCACAGACAATGCGAGCTTGGAGCAGGCTCTTCTCACCTGGGACTTTTCATTGGAGAAGAAAAAGCACTTGCTGACATCTTGACTTTGCCAATATTACAGAAAAAGAATAACAGTAGAAAAGGGGTGGGATTTTGAAACTTTGGGTCTGGAACCTATCAAGCACTGGGATGAACAACTTGGAATTTCCTTAGTGGTGCAGCAAAGATATTTTACATTATATTTGAAGCAATTGGTTGCTATCTTCAATTTTATTTTTTTTTTCTCCAAGAAACAGAAGCAAAGATACAGCTCCAGAATGCAACAGTGGCTGCTATCTTAGAGTCAACCTTTAAAGTGAAAGATGTGAATTCAATATTTTCCCCAGCCTTGAGAATATACCTAAAACTTATACCTTCCTAGTATATACACTCACATAATGTAGAGGTGAGGCCATTCTTTCAGTTGTAAAACATTGTCTGTGTTCAGCAAACAACATAGACTACATAGATTCTTGATGTCCATCTCAATATTACTAAGTGAAAACAACGATCTAGCACTCCGCCTTCCATTTTAAAATGGCTCCATGTATAAATGTGTAAATCCATTCTATACAGTCATGAATATATTTTCTTGTAAAACATATTTACAACAAACTTTTTATCTGGTGAAAGAGTTGTCTTCATTTTCAAGGCATAATGAAACACATGGACATACGGTATACGATGAAAAAATAAGCAGAAGCTGCTATGCGCATTCATATACACTCATTCTGACAAATGAAAGAAACAAAACATATACATGCTTTCAAATCCAGACAAGTTTCTCTGTTTTGTATTTCTCATTAATTATATAGGAGAAATGGGAAGATTTGGAACCGAAGAAGTCTTTAAGGATAGAGGCAAATAAATAATTGAATACTGCATTGCTTCAGAGGGCTTCCATGTTCTTTAGTCCCAAGATATCTCTTTCAAGCTTCAGGGAATTAACAAATTAGACCATTGATCCATCACTTCCTTCAGGGGACCACAGAAATGAAATAAAATCAGGGTGTAAACATTTCATCTCACGAGTTATTATGCTTTATTATTACTCAACATCTTCTCAACAAAACAAAAGAAAACAACAACAACAAAATAGACTATTAAAAAAATTAAAAATAAAGTCTATGAAAATGGTGGGCTGGTTATTTATTTATTTAATTAATTAATTATTGATAATGTGTGAGTATGTGAAAAGAAAAAAAAAAAAAACAATTTCCAAATATTCGTAGAATATATATCTGTTCCAAGGTATTTGTCTTAAACATCGTAAGTTTTTAGAAAACAGTATTTATGTTAAATCATAAAAGTTATAGGAAGAAACAATGAAGCAATGAAAAATGCTGAAGAAATATATTCATGAAGGCATAAGATAAATAACTGCTCAGTGTACTTATAGCCAAAATTTGTGAACTAAATTGAGTTCACATACAAAATGTGAGCTGAGAGCTTGCATATCTGTTCTTGAAAGGAAAGTGAAGGAAGAGTGAATGGGAGTATATTGTATTTTCTTAATTTACTTATTTCTGAAGAACATCTTCATTTTGTTAGAGTATATCTGGATGATAAAGAAGAATCCACAAGCTGTCACCTCCTCTACCTCTATCCCTAATTTTAACTATTTTCACAACCTACAGTTACTTTCCTGTGATTTTTTTTTCAAACTGGACAGCTGGAAATTCATGCCTATGTCTTCCTACATGTGTTGTAATATGGATTTTATTGAAAGATTTGTCGTCCCATTGCATTGTCTCATTTTTTTTCCCCTTCCTACCCAAGAAAACACTGCAAAAGAGCTCAACTATTCTTCCCTCTCTTGTGATAAACAATCACAAGAACAACCCTTAAAAGCCATGGTATAACATGGAGAAAGATTTAAACATCATCATTAAGCTTTCAAACAATCCAGATACAGATTTAGTTGGATTCTTTCTGCTGATGTCATTTAATTATAAATGTTGAAGTTTTTAGCAGCATGGAATCAGATATGTTTGGTTATGAGTGATTAAGTGTACATAAAGTTTTTACCAGCACATTAATCACTGGGTATAGAAAGAAGCATGACAGCTAAAAATTCACTGTTTCACTGCCCTTGGGATGTGTAAAGTTTTAGCAGACAAAGATTGCATACCTTTATTATACTCCAAGTGCTGAGTAAGATTTCTGGAATTTGCATTCCCCTAAACAGTACTTTTGTTTGGTTAATGAGAGTAATTGTCCTTTGACAGTGCGAATGACAACAGCAGGAACAGACAGTAGTGGCAAAATCAGATTAGAAGTTTTAATTATGCTTCTAGAAACTAAACCAGACAGTAAAGAACAAATTAGTCACAGTTCAGTTTAAGGAACATGAGTACTTTGATGCATCTTTGTATTTATCTGCCTAGATCTGCCCAAACTGCCTACATTCACTTCTGCGTGATCCAGCAGAACAGTGAGCAGCACACAGACACTCTGAACATAGCTTCATGAGAACTTTCTATTACTTATTACACTAATTTTCACTCATGTCTTAGTGGGAAAATTCTTTTCCTAACATCTGTAATGATAGCTTGATGGGTGGGCCAAGTTACTTGTTCGCAACCAGACTGTAAATAACTTGTTGCAAAGTTAGGTGATTATAACAGTGTCTCTAGCAGAGCCGGTTTTGTATTTACCCCTCCTTCCTCCCCTAACTGGATGAGGTTTTTTGTACACTTCATTTCCTCTAATAAAGCTAGGCTAGGATAAAAAGCTCTGAAAGTCAAATAGAAAACAGAAAATATTTGCAAATGTTTATTGTAAACTATGCTTAAACTAACTATGAACATCAAATCTGAAAGATTTCCCTATATACGCAGTTCCTCAATATACCCTGAGGAATCCTGTTGTCTTGCATTCATGTTGCACATCCTTCATAAGAATCTCTCCCTCCCAAACCATACTGGATATTATAGGCTGTTTGTTTGGATGCTCTCTGTGACCTACACATACATTGAACTCTGTCCAATTCCCAAATTCATATATCTCTGTAACTTATTCATAAAATTATATAGATAGTTCTCCCACACAAAGAAGTATTGTCCTGCTGCTTCTGTAGAGATGCAAGCATTGATTTGGCAGAACAGCATCACCTTCCATACTTGACTGACCAACTACAATCTCTCTGGTTTATCAGTAATTTCTTTTTGAGTCTGTGTAAAAAAATTTGGAGTGGAAACTTCAGTGATCCCATAGATTTTTTTTTTTTTACAAGAGGTACATTTTTATGCTAATCTGGAGAGTACCATGTATACTTGGAACACATATGAAAAGAGGGTGGATGTGTTTAGCTTATTATGTGACCTGATGGACAAGTATCAAATACTTTATTAACTTTGCTGTGATGACAGATGTTTTGAAGTGACTGTCCCCTAAATCTAACTTTGGGCTAAGGCAGTAGCTTGTAAACTGAAAAATATCACAGTGCCACCATCTGGTTAGGCAAGAAGCACCAGAACAACTCCAAGTTTGTAGTAGTAACTTGAAATTCTTGTCATGGTTTTATGATTTTTGGTATTGGTATTCCACATCATAACAACATGTAGTGCATTAAGAGTTAAAGAGTTAATACTCCAACTCCATAGATCATTGATATTTTCCGGGTATACCTGTCTCAGAAGAGAAGAACTACATTCCCCAGAGGACTTTGCGATGCTTTGCATTTTTACGTATTTTCCGCTCAGAGGGAAAAGATAAAAACCCTCTGCGGTCACGGGACACTCTCTTTCCTTCGGGATCGACTCAGCAGTGGGTGCTCGCTGCCGTATCGCCTTCAGCGTTAGCGTAAGGCCTTCGGTTTATTGGACACTCTCGCTCCTTTTATTTGATTTATTAGCTTCAATTCCAATTATATTGTATTATATTGTGTTATTTTGCTTTCTGATATCTTATTTAGTAAATTAGCTTTCCTCCTCAGATCGTTGCCGCTGTTTTGTTTCTGGGCCCATTTCCCTTTTCCCTTTTCCCTTTCCCCCTTCCCCTTTCCTGGGGCGTGGGTCTGTGGGTCCCCCACACCAATCGTCACGGAACCGGGCCGATCCAGCCCGGTAAACCGTTGACAATTCTAAACTGGAGAAATACAGACAGTAATTTAATGCAGGGGAAACTTGTCTTAGCACTTTCAAAAAGAAGGGCATGTTGATAAGAAGACATGTAGATTTTAAGTCTGTTTTTTGCACTTGTGTTTGTAACTTAGGTACTGCAGATAGAGAAACAACATTTCAAGAGATTTTTTTCCCTATCATTTTGTAAAATAAATAAATTAGTACAAAAATTTTGAACTGTGTCTATGACTTGCAATGGCTCATATTCACAGGCTTTGAGCTTTTTCACAGAACAGCATATTATGTCTGTGCAGTAGATCTCCATAAAAATAGTATCAGAAAAAATGGAAATTCAAGTAAACAACAATAATTTCATGTATCCATACACAAACGTACTGAATACTTATGAAAAAGAAATCAGTCATATACTCTATTTAAACAACCTTTATATTTCTTCTAATTATCAGTCTTCAATGGATTTGTGATGGTACGTGGAGTATCATTATCACATTGCTTATTTAGATATTTTCTGCAAGAAAATATGCTAAAGCATGACTATTAAGCAATTCTGGTACAAATGACTTTCATGTTCCACCCAAGTAATCATCTAATGAATAATATAATCAAAGAAAGTTTTCAGTAACACAAAATAAATACGGTATGTGTAATGAAGTTACAAATTAAGGCTACCCAGCAGCAACTATTTACTCTTTTCTAACATTAATATAAAAATAAAATCCAACTGACTTCTCTTTCAGCCTTTCCCTGCAGGACCAACTATATCTCCTTTAAAGTGAACTTTTAGGATAATAAAGGAATAGCAGGATGAATACTCCAAAAGGTCATCACTAATTAACTTCATTAATGCATTTTAGATAGGAACAGCTGTTTGAGGCTACATGGATTTTTTTTCGCAAGTGATTGCCAAAATTCCTTCAGCAAGAACTAAGAACTATGAGAAGCCACTGGAAGGAAAACGAAGTACAGCCTTCACAAACTCTTCAGTCCAATCGGTGTGTGTGTGTGTGTGTGTGTGTAAATATCTTTGTGCGTGTGTATACAATTACAGGTAAACATGCTATGATGTTTTTGCTCAGATCATTAGTTTAACAATGTCAATATGTGAAAATAAATTATATCTTGACATATACTGAAGAAAATCAAACATATGCTTAGTTAGCATGAAGCTAGCTCCCGTGTAGGCTGAACTCTTAACCAGAAAACTACAACTAAAAGCTTTGCATAGATTCAGCTACTAATAAGTTGCTCCTACAAAAGTTCCATCACAATATTACCTCTTTTCCTAAAGAAAATGAGGTTTTCCAAAACAAAACATTCTACCTAGATGTGAGAAACAAAGCAAATCAGTTACTGATTTTATATCTGTGCTTACATCATGAGTCATTTATACATTAGCAAGCAGTGCACCACAACTTCAGGAATCTGTGGTACAAAGAACTTTCTTCTGAGTTCAGAAGATTTTATTTTTTTTTCTATAGATTTCTTCTTGTTCACTCTTGTGGTGCACAAGAAATTTGCAGACACATACCTTTCTCAGTTGCATTCCCAAAGCCTTAACTTTCCACATTCAACAATATTTCTATAATAGGAATAAAAACACTGAAAGGTGGGATGATGAGAACACCTCCTTGAAAAGCATACTCCACAACCTACTTAAAATGCTAATGTAGATGCTTCTGTTGTAAAGACATTACATGCAGTCATTCTTCAACTTGATTTATCTCAAAGATCTTAAAAGATCCAGGAAGGCATGGACCTTTCAAGTGAGAAGTCTGACATATCTCAATCCATGGATACTTCACAACTTCTTCCAAAATTCAGCGCTACTCCAAAGTGAAGGGAAATTTAGTCTGCAATAGCTTCAATGGCTCTAACACTGTGAATCTTTCTTTTGCAGAATATTACATGTTTTGGCTCAGGAAATTTAATTGATTGATGATCCATATTTGCAACGGTGAAACTTAGGCCTACTTTCTCAACTACCATTCTGTGATAGGGCTATCATTGCTGTAGATTTATGATGAGTTTTACCCTATTTAATAATTTTCTTAGACCCACTGACACATGCAGTCAGATATTACATTTTGATTATAGAGAGATTATAGACTATATGAGAGAGAGAGAGATTTAGCCAATTGTATACAAAGCTTCATAATGCAAATTTTAAATGTCTGGAAAGAAAATGTTTTTTTACATGGTCCAGCATCTTAAAGATCTTACTTTTTAAGCCAGTTCTTAATCTGTTTCTGGAGACAGAAGCCAAATGTCCACTTTCACCAACACTATAAACTCTCGTAGTGAGACCTCCAAAAACTTCCAAATATGTTATCTTGAATGTACAGAGCACATATCTTGTGTTTGACAATAGATTTCAACAACATGTAGATTTTTAACATGACTTATCTTGACTGGAAATTTTTTTCCTCACTTGTCTGTTCTAAGGGTAAAAACAGTTCTCATGACTCTTGGATTACGATCATTCAAGGAGGCTGCTTTATGCTTCCCAAGCATTTAGAAGTAACCAGCCAGTTTAGTGAGTGTTTTTGGAGAATAAATCCATTAGGCAAACAGTTGACATTAGCTCTTGCTATAACATGAGGATACATTCCACGAAAGACTGTAATCTCTCATGCAACACAATGTTTATTACAGATTACCCAAGAAGGCTGAGAGGAAAGACAGGTCTAAAAAACTGCTTAGAGATGGGGAGGAATTATTTCCAATCAAAATTCCAATCAGTTTTGCTACGATATTGCTTTGTCTCCCTAGATGTAAACTTTTTATATTTCTTCAGTTCTCTTGTGGAAAGTACACTGCTCCAGCTTTTTCCAAGACTAAATGTGCTTTCTGTTTAGATGATCACGGTGGGGAGCTTGATACTTTTCATATATCCAGTTGGCAAAATAACAATCAACTTATTTAGGTCATATATAATATTTACCACTGTATTTTAGGCTGACTACTCAATAAAGCTTCCATTCCATAAAAACTGAAGGAACCATTAAAATGATATAAAGAGGATAGACATGACATAAAAGAAAGGCCTAAAAATCTGCTTCTTTTTTTTCTATGAACAGAGTATATGCCTCTGCAATCTTTAAAAAGAAAGAACATAAATCACTTACTAGAAAGCTTCCCTTTATTGAATAAAAGAATAAATAATGCCAAAGCCAACCGTTAAGGCAATAGGAAAGTAAGCATCACATTCTTCTTGAAAAAAGTACCTTTGTCCTAACAGTAGCTATTGAATATAACACCTAAATGTCATAGAATGGAGAAAGGAGAATGAAGAGTTAGCATTAAGATCTACAATCAAAAATGACATTTTCATTGCTCACTTCAGCAAAGTTCCGTTTTTGTTTTTTTTTTTTTTTAATTCTGTCTTTGTCAGAAGAGAGTATTTTTATCTATATATCTATGTAGCAGTCAATACAGAAAGAGCAGAAATCAACTTCTGGTTTAATGGAAAGTGTTTCAGAGTTCTCTTTTCCTTTCTCAGTACAGAATGGTATAAGAAAAGTATGGAAGACAATAAACGCCAAAATATTGTTGAGTGATTTGGTTCAAGAGATTGGTCAAAAGCTACAGAGTCTAAATATACAGACATAGCTCATTTTTTGTGAGCTTGTAGTGTCCTGGACAATTTTATTTTTGTATGTATTGAACATGTCCCTCATTTGGATCTCTTCATCTTTATACAACTTCATGGCATACACTATGATACCTTTTCTTCCCAGCTAAAATTTCAACTCAAAGAAAATTGTGATATTTGTAACTGTCATGCAAAGATCTTCTTTGGTCTCTTTCTACACATACGTGATAGTATTCAATACTGAAAACCAGTTTGGTCATAAACTTCTGTGTCTGAGTGAAAAAAACAGCACAGTCTTAACTTCCACAGAAGGATCCAGCCTTCAGGAGCTGGAGACTCTAACACAAAATGGTCACCTGGAGTTACAACTGAGACACACAGAGTAAGAACATGAGGTTTATGCTTCTAAATGAGAGGTTTACGCTTGAGGGAAAAAAAAAAAAAAGAAAAGAAAAAAGTGCATATGGTACTGTTCTTATTGGTTCAAGTTTCACAAACCACAAACTACCTCTCATATAATCAATATTTGCTTAGAGCAGCTGAGAACAGTAGCACTGGTAGAGCTGATGAAGAGTTCTGTACAAACCACTTTAAAGCAATACTGTTTATTAATCTTTCAAGATTAAAGCAACTATCATTTAAAACTATAAAATACAATGTTTCCTGAGAGTGTAGTGTTCAGACTCCTTGCCTTATCTTTATTGGAAAAGCCAAAAAAGACTACATAAATCTTAACAATATTCAAATTGTGCTTAGGCATTATCTACAGGAAACTTAATTGAGCTTTTTAAATGAACCGTTGAAGCACAATATCAACTTCAAAAATAGCTTTTTGTTTTGTACAATTATTGATGTTCTCACTTGAACTTTTCAAAGGCTGAGTTGATTCTTCTACTCATCTTTTGTCAAAAGGCCTTTTCTTAAAGCTGTATGTGAAATGATCTTTCTTATTTGCTTTCATAATGCCTGGTACAGTGAGTACAATATCTCTGATAAGTCATGGATTTTCTGGGAAAGTTATTACAGAGTGATGAATTTGCTTTGGTTGCCATTCTATCTGAATGACATTAAAATCATCTGCTTTTAGATAGTGAATGCAACAGACACAGCTGTCATGATCTTTGGCTTTAACTTATACCCTAAAATCTTGACAATGTACTGAATACATTTAGACAAAATGTTAAAAAGCAAAGAGAACAAACTTCTAAGATGAAGAGATACAAAATACTCCATGCTTCAAATTCTCTCAGTGATCAAGCTGGAGAAATGTAATGTTTGACAATTTTTTTCTCTTTCACGTGTTGAACAGTGTTTGAGTTTTGCTACCAAAAGTACGTAATTGCTTATAATACTTAGTATTGTAGTAGCACCCTACAAATTCTTTTAGAATCTGTCTTTATCTCCCCAAAAAAAGGAAGGCTCAGCGACTAGAGGTAAATATTGAGTGCACTGAAGTAAGTTAAAATTCTGTGTTGGCCTTTACCCTTAAAATTTAGCAATTACATTTATAAGGGCTGCCATGAAAACACTGCTTCTTATTTTATTATGTTGGCCGGCAACGTCAGGGATGTTGGTGATATGGCAGCAGAGTCTGAGCTTTTCTGCCTTATATTACATTTTGTTGCCATGTGACAGATGGCAGTGGAGGAGTAAATTGACAAAATGTTGCTTGACATGGAAGTGTGTACAAAGCAAAGGTGTGTCACTGAACTCCTCCATGTGGAAAAAATTGACACTGACATTTATTGATGTTTTCTGCATGTTTATGGAGACCAAACAGTGGATGTGAGCACAGTGAGGTGGTGGATAGTATGTTTCAGCACTGGCAACATTGAGGGTGATTCACTTCCACTGGTGCAGTTTTTACAAGAATCATAGGCAAGCTCTTGTTTGCTGGAAAAAATGCATAGCTAACGGTGGTGACTGCTGAAAAAGAGTGTTCTGTAAATGAGAAGTTGCTTTATCAAATAGTGTTATTGTGCTACCTATTGTGGTTTATATGGACACAGATAGGGGGCATTACTTTTGGAGTGAAAATTTTGAGAAAAATAATGAAAAATATTTCACAACTGGTTATCAGAGTTTACAGACCATATAATGTCTAAATCTTGACGGAAAACTCAGTAAACCTTTAAATTTGGAGGTTCCTACTACAGCACCCAGCAAACTTCAAAATAGAAAATACTGGATTATCCTTGAGAATGCTACAGGCTATTTATCACTTGTTATTTCACCATGAATTTTATAAAGAAAAACTGTATTTTTGAGTTATAGTGAATGAGGTTTGCTGGTTATCATTACTGGGCCATATTTATGCACCCTCCAGACACAGAATATTTACCTTTTCCCTCTATTTCTGTCTTCCCAATTGAAATAAAGAATATGACTGCATTTGTCCAGTTGTAATATTCTACTCCTCTGGCAAAATGAGGATGCATTGATAGACAGTAGTCATTTATGACAATGTTAATATCTATCATCTCCAGAAGCTATCTTATCATGCTGTCAGAGTAAAGATTCATGAATGATAGGTTCAAGAACTTTGCCAGGCTTAGGCAAGTAGACAAATAACCTAAATAAGATGCTAGTAAAGGACATTGAAAATGCCTTCCCCAGATAAAGCGTGAGATCCAAATGTCTTCTCAATTTGTCTGCATTATTCAGGACAGTCTGAAAAGCCTGAGACATCACAAAAGAATGTTTTACTGCTGACATCTATGAGACTGACAAGTCTGTGCATCCAGCACCTCCCTTTGGCCTTACACTTTCTTTTGGCAGCAAAAAAAAAAAGTTCATTATTGCTGCATGCGGCTTGCTCTTGTTAGTAACAATGCCCATAATACACTCTTGGGATGGTTAAGTAACAGCTGTCTACAGGCATCCAGAGCATTTTCTGATGCTTCAAGAAAATGAGTGAAAAATATGTTCTGTGGTGATCCTTTCAAATCTTGTGAGTTACATTTGACACCACTTTAGGCATTTTAGAACGGCTCTTCAATGAATATCATCAGAGAAAAAAATAAAGTACGCTCACATTTCTGCCCACTAGACTACACACACTTTCCATACCTTGTAGTCTCATCCTGTCATTCTGAATAATTTTATCTTACTTTTAATATTATATGGAATCATTCTGTGAACTTTTTCATCACATTATGTTCCTCTAATAAAGTCAGTTTTACTATCTAGTATAAAATCAGTCTGTATTACTCATAGAAGCGAAATTTCTGAGGCTTCATGGTTATGCAAAGACTTCACAAACAAGAAGAACCCTTGGAGTGTTTTTTTTTATTATTCTTTTTTTACTCACTGAAATATGAAGAACAACAATATTTCAGAAACTTTTTATTTTCTTTTAGCCACATCCAAGTATACAACACAAATATTGAAGAGTATCTTATTTTGGTACATGCTGTGTAATTTTAGACTGCTTAAAGAACTGCACTATATTATCTGTTTTGTTTATTTGTTTTGTCGTGCTTTTGACTGCCAAATATTTTATAATTTGGGTATGTATTAAGATGACCTCAAATGGACCACAAATCTCTGTCCTTCTACAGTATCTGTACAGTTGTATTAATTACTATCCAGTTTTGTGTTTTATACCTTTCACTTTTGCAACAAAATTTTCTGTATCTTCATAAACAGTTTAATAGGTTTTGTCTGATGCCTTTTTATTGTTATTTTTTTTTTTTTTTGACAGGTTCTCTTTCATAAAGAAAAAAAAAACAGGGGAGACACTTGGTGCAGATGATAGACATAATATTTTTGTTTAAGAGAAAGCTTAACAATGTTACCACTTCATTATGGAACCATTTTTAACAGTGTTTATTGAACATGTTTTCAGTTAATGTTGTGAGGACAACCTAACTTCACGGTAGGAAATATACGAACAGATATCATTGTCTATGAAGCACTCTGGATGTCTGACTTATCTCAGATGAGATAGACATGAATTACTGCACATGCATATCTAGTTGACCTGTTCACAGTATTTACGTAGACCTTATGTGTGGCTGGAATGTAGACTTTACATGTGGCTCCCTGAAGAAGGTTCTGGGGAGACAAGATAGTGGACTTTCAGTATAGAAAGGGGACTATATGGAAGAAGGGGACAGGTGTTTTAGGAGGACCTGTAGTGATAGAACAAGGAGAAATGCTTTCAGACTAAAAGATGGTCGATTTAGATTGAATATAAGGAAGAAATATTTTACAGTGAGGGTGCTGGAACAAGTTCCCTGGAGAGGTTGTGTCCCTTTCCCTGTAGACATTCAAGGACATGCTGGACAGGGCTCTGAGCAACTTGATCTAGCTGTAGGTGTCCCTGTTCATTGCAGATGGATTGGACTAGATGGGCCTTAAAGGTTGTTTCCATTTCATATGATTCTATGATTGTACGTAAAAATACCTTAACAAATTAATGTAGGAGACTGATGTACAGAAAGTTAATTGTGGAACAGATCATGGAATTTTTCCCATAACAGAACTAATGTTTTCTGTAAAATTTCACCTCACTATGGAAATTACTTTGCACAGCTCTTAATGGTTGAAAATGGAACTGAATGGAACAGTAGTGTGGTCGTAATGGATGGCCTTTAATCGTAACCTAAAATCTTACTTCTAATAGAATTGTAAACATAAAGGTGCATATATATATATATATATATTTTTTTTTTTTTTTCTCCAGGGATGAGAGGTGGTGAATTACCATCTAGCAAGATAAATGAAAAAAAAAAAAAAAAAAATTAAAAAAAAGTAAAAATAGTAAATAAAAAGAAAGTTCATTTCAGGGCTTATACTGGAATCTCCGCTTCTGTAAATTTCAAGGAAAGAGAATGAAATAAACATCATTTGAATTATCTGGAAAAAAACAAACAGACAAAAACAGAATAAAATCAATTTGTTTGATACTTTCCAGAGTACACAGATGCCATGGACCCATATGTTTTATTATGCTTCTGTAGTTGCTCTAACCTGTCACTAAACTAGAGGCGCTGGACTCGTAAGTGAGCAGTATGCATCTCCTTACATAAAAGAAAGGGAAAAAAAAAACAAAAACAAAAGCAGGAATAAGCATTAGTGTATTTAATTAACTCTATATCCAGAAGATATTACAGACAAACCCACACATGGTGAAATTATGAAGAAGCTCTTCAGTTTTAGAAATATTTCTAATTTTTATGGAATTTAAGGGGAAAAAAATTAGAAAACTTAATAATTTATAATCACATCGTAATTTGCCTCTTTTCACTGACAATATATGTTTGCATTTTTTCCTGTGTGACCTTAGTTGATCTCTTTTTTGTTGCTTAGG
Source organism: Oreortyx pictus (assembly GCA_036925125.1). Lineage (NCBI taxonomy): Eukaryota > Metazoa > Chordata > Aves > Galliformes > Odontophoridae > Oreortyx > Oreortyx pictus. The sequence goes on along the minus strand of JAUPFR010000001.1, from coordinate 45,959,571 downwards.
AGAAATGAATTGTAAAAGTGCATAATTTTCCTAAGTAGAAAAAATATATATATACTCAGCAGCTGCAACTGGATATTCTGGATATATTTTCAGTGTCCTTTGGAGTTCTTTGATATTTCCATTAATGTACAGAGGAGTCAAAAATACTTTAAAGTAATGACATTATTTCTTAGCTGCAGCAGTAACTTCTCAACATTACTGTTCATCTATAAAACTGAAGCAGATTGGGATGAAACCATCTAAAATCATCTAAAAGCCCTAGAGGCCCAAAATAAATAACGTGAATGAATCCAGCGATTTTCTAAGTCCAGTAACAAGAAACCCAGTACTTTTCAAAGCAGTTGCTGTGCAATTTCTGTAGATTAGCTGCCCTACGATTTTTTCATTAATGTTACAAAAGACTCATGTAACTGTATTCCTTTTGCCCATCTGTTTAAGTTATTATGCCACAAATGTTGGAAAAAATGCATTTGTGTTATATAAAAAAAAAACAATATAAAATTCTATATCTGACTTGAGGAAAAAGCCTGACAATAAATCCCATCCTGATGAAGACTGTGTGTGTCAATTTAATGACATTTTGGTGCAGTTCAGCTCCAGTTTACAAATCCTACACCTTAGAGCACCCGAGGCAGCGACAGATACACCAGAGTGCAACATGGGCACCCAGACTTTCTGGACAGGCAGCTGGAGGCCAGCTGAGATGTCCCAGCAAAATAAGGTGGCAATGGAGTACTGCCTACTTAGTTGTATCACTGATCAACACACTCAGTAGGGGCTGGAGAACTATACAGCTTACCCTGAAATAGCTCTACACAGGCAGCTACAATTTGGAAATAATACTGTGGTGAAGTTTAATGGTGGTATCCTAATCCTAAATCTGCTAAAGTTTAGATATATACATTATATAGCTCATATGTATATCAATACCACAGCTAATAATAACAGTAGATATATGAAATTAGTTTGAACTAGATTTTAGTTTCATTCAATAATATTAGAGCAAGTTGGAATATTGAGTGACATCTTCATTAAGTTGAAATTGACCATGATTTTATGACTGTGTCATGGTTTTATGATTTTTTGGTATTGGTATTCCACATCATAACAACACGTAGTGCATTAAGAGTTAAAGAGTTAATACTCCAACTCCATAGATCATTGATATTTCCGGGTATACCTGTCCCAGAAGAGGAGAACTACATTCCCCAGAAGACTTTGTGATGCTTTACATTTTTACGTATTTTCCGCTCAGAGGGAAAAGATAAAAACCCTCTGCGGTCACAGGACACTCTCTTTCCTTCGGGATCGACTCAGCAGTGGGTGCTCGCTGCCGTATCGCCTTCAGCGTTAGCGTAAGGCCTTCGGTTTATCGGACACTCTCTCTTGCTCATTTTATTTGATTTATTAGCTTCAATTCCAATTATATTGTATTATATTGTGTTATTTTGCTTTCTGATATCTTATTTAGTAAATTAGCTTTCCTCCTCAGATCGTTGCCGCTGTTTTGTTTCTAGGCCCATCTCCCTTTTTCCTTTTCCCTTTCCCCCTTTCCCTTTCCTGGGGTGTGGGTCTGCGGATCCCCCACACCAATCGTCACGGAACCGGGCCGATCCAGCCCGGTAAACCGTTGACAGACTGTTAGATGACTTTTCATACTAATTTTTAATTTTGATATCCATTACTATCAAAAACAACTTAAGCTTCACAATCATAAAGAAGTAAGTAACAAAGCAAGTTTGTATATTCTGCCAATCAAGAAATAGTTCTTAGCCCTTGATTACTACTTACTACTTATAGTCTGAATCTAGAAATCTCTACTTTATCCAACAGAACTCTGAGATAATACTTTGGATCTAATGAAGAAAGCAACAAGAAACATCTGTCAGATTTTAATGTGCAAAAGTTTTACATACAATATTTGTTTTCTGCAAATCAAAGAACTAATATTTCTAATTCTGACATGTTGTGAAGTATTTACCACAGCATGTGAATTATTTTATACAAACATTTCACTTCATTTGATGTATGACTAGAGTCATATAAATATAACAGGAAGTTATTTTAATGAACTCATATTGCATTGGCAGTTCTGTAATGATGCTACAAAGCAAGTAATATTTGTAACAGATGTGGCTTTTTTTTGTCCAGACATTTTAATGTACTTAGGATTGCATAGCTCCTGTATTGTCTGTGAAACTAGATGGTTTATGCTGGAATAGTTCCTAATATCTCTTGAGTTCATGCTTATATTTCTCCTGGTCAGTCAGCTGTGATCACAAAACGTACTCCTTTACATTTAGTGAGTCTTACTTCTTAATTCTGTAAGTGTGTGTGTGTGCGCGCGTGTGTGCAAACATATGTGTTTCTTATGCATTTTAGATACATGAAAAATAGGTGTAAGTACTGAATTATAGTATCATATTACACTTTTTTACCTTTTTTTTTAAATATTATGAATGATGTGTACTTGGAGAAGATGATCCATAAACCTATCATAACACAAAAAGAAATGTAGGCCTTTCTTGGCATTTTATTTTTCTTTTAAATGACTTGTTTACTTAATACCAAATGCAATATCACTCTATGCCTTACAAAAATCACCTGATAATCAGAATTACATACTTAGTGAGCTCAAATTTTTATTATCTAGCTGGATTTCAGCTGATCAGAATTTGTTATAAACCTGTCCAGAACCAATGAAGAGTTTTAAGTTTTCATTAAGCTTTTTGCTAACGTGACAAATTTAGACAATGCTTTCTCCATATGAATAAATACTATGTTCTACTTTTGCCCTCTGACATAAAGTACAAGGCTGCTTATGCGGAGATGTTGAGCATCTGTATTTGGGAAGTGGCCATTAGAATGATGTGGAATGGAAACTGTGGTTCAAAATTGATGAAAATTATTGTATGGATGACCCTGAGGTCTCATTGAGGTCATTAGCTGAGGCCATCAGCTCATTCATTTGCCTTACTAAGGGCATCTTATCAGGGCAAAAGAGAAAGATAAAATATGTTACTACTTTTAAAAATCTATGTTTCTTGGAGAAAGAAAAAAAAAGTATGAAAACAAAATTAAGGAAAATGCAGTCCTGATTACTGAGTTACAAATCACCTCAGGTCTTTTGAACTCTCTTAGCTATACATAATGGTAACTACTTTGCCATCAACTCAGATATCCACATACATGACTTTCATTAAATAATAACAATGAATTTAAAGAACAGATTATTTTAATTGTTAACATTTATACATTAAGTATGTCTCTAATTTTGTAAAGTTGCAGAGCTTATGAGTCACTCCTGTTACGGATTTTTTATTTTTTTCTTTTTCATTTCTATTGCACATACAGTGACTGAAAGAAGTCAGAAAAGTTTACAAAATAATTCGCAGAATATGAACTTCAGAGACCTCTTTTAATACATTTGTGTACTATAATTGCCAAAACTTACTAGCAAAAAACTTACTAACTTACAAAGCTTACAAGATGAACAGTATATTTTACTTTTATTTAGTGTCCATTTCTCTATAAATATTCTTAAAAATAATGTGTGTCTTTTTAGCTTGTGATCATCACAGAGTCTGTTCGAAGAGCTTTTATCACAAACTCTGTTCTACTCCATTATGTGCAGTGGTGTGCTTTTTCCAAGACCAGTCACTATTATTTAAGTGCATGACCTCTGATTTAATTATACTGCAATCTATGTGTTAAACAGACTTCATCATTTTCTATACTTATGCCAAATTTGTTTTCAGTTGATGAATTCATCTTTTTTTTCTATAATTTCATTTTCTGATTAATGGTTTGCTGTTAAAGAAAACTCTGATCCTTCCTTAATTAAAACCTTTTCAGCTAAAATACACTCATTACACTTAGAGTAAACATGCTAATCCAATGGATTACCTCATAGTTCAATGTTCCTGGATGACCAATGATTTATTTGGAGTATTTTTAAAGTAATAATATTGAACACGACAACTGATGTTAACAAAGTCTATTTAAAATAGAATATGCAAGGAGCTAATAGGTATAATCTGAGGGGTAACTTCCATGGTATTTTTACCAAAAAATATTCTTTGCAGCTGGCACATGATGTACACTGGTCCTTGAAAAAAAAGTAAGTACACCAGCGGAACTAAAAACAAATATTATACTTCTTAACCACAGCTGTTGTTAATTCTCTTTTTGTTTAGAAAAAAAAAAAAAGTACTACTGCTAGCAGCTTAACATGGTGGAGAGCTGGCAGGGCTCATGGAGAGAGCTTTAAAGTAGGTATGAAGGGTGAAGGAGAGAAAATGTTGCTTGCTAGGATGGAGCAAATAATTCAGAGTTGTCAACTGGATCTGATGTGGAAAGACGCTGGAGGTCAACAGGACAGAGAAGGGCTTGGGAACGTTGTAGGTATAGAAGATTGCAGGGAAATACCTCTGGGTCGTACTGTAGAATCTTGTGAGGACTCTCCAGAGGAGTTATCATTGCAAATTCCTCGCCTAAAATCTTGTGTTCCCTTAGGTATACCTACAGCTGCTGATTCCCTTAAGTGTCTCTAAACTAATGCGTGCAGCATGGGAAATAAACAGGAAGAGTTAGAGGTCTGCTTGTGGTTGCAAGGCCACAATCTCACAGTGATCATGGAGATATGATGGGATGGCTCACATGACTGGAACACTGTCATGGATGGCTACGTGCTTTTTAGGAAGAACAGGATGGGGGGGAGGGAGGGGTTAAAGTTCCTCTTTATGTGAGAGAGCAACTAGAATGTATCTCAGAATACGAGGCACTGGTTGTTATGGGGGACCTTCATTATCCAGATATGTGTTAGGAAAACAACACAGTCAGGCACACATGCTCCAGATGTTTCCTGCAATGTGCTGAAGATAACTGTCTGATGCAGGTGGTGGAGGAGCCAACAAGGAGTGGAGGTGTTACTGGACCTTGTTCTTACTAATAAGGATGGGCTTGTTAGTGAAGTAAAGGTTGGGGGCAGATTTGGACATAGTGATCAGAAGATGGTGGAGTTCAAGACCCTGGGTGGAAGAAGCAAACCAGAAAGTAGGGTTGCTACACTGGACTTCAGGAGAGCCGACTTCGATCTCTTCCAGGACATTCTTGGAGCTATCCCGTGGACTAGGGCATTAGAAGGCAAGGGGGCCTGTGAGAGCTGGTCAGCATTTAAACAGAGCTTCTTCATAGCTCAGGATCGGTACATCCCTGTGAGTAAGTAATTGGGCAAGGGTGGCAGGAGACCTGTGTGGATGAGCCAGGAGCTCATGCATAAACTCAAAGGAAAGAGAAAGGTCCATGAAATGTGGAAAAAGGATCTGACCTCTTGGGAAGAATATAGGAATGTTGTCAGAACCTGCAGGGATGCAACTAGGAAGGCCAAAGCCAATCTGGAATTGGATCTGGCAAAGGAGACAGAGGATAATAAGAAAGGTTTTTTTAAGTATGTCAACAGTAAAAGAAAGACTAGGAAAAATGTGGGTCCCCTACTAAATGAGGAGCGTGTTCTAGTAATGGGGGATGCAGAGAAAGTGGGGATACCGAGTGCCGCCTTTGCTTCTGTCTTCACTGTAGGAACTCTCTCTTGGCACTCCTGGACCATGGGGGTGAAAGGTCTGGAGAACTGAAGGCTCCACTTTGGTGGAGGAGGAGATGGTCCGAGAGTGTCTAAGCAACATCAATGTATGTAGATCCATGGGCCCCAATGGAATGCAACCATGTGTGCTGAGGGAGTTGGCAGGGGTGATTGATAAACTGCCCTCTATCATCTTTGAGAGGTCTTGGAGAATGGGAGAGGTGCCTGAAGACTGGAGGATAGCCAGTGTCGTCGCTCCAGTCTTCAAAAAGGGCAAGAAGGAGGATCCGGAAACTACAGGCCAGTCAGCCTCACCTCTGTCCTTGGAAAGGTGTTGAAATAGCCTGTTCTGGATGCCATCTCCAGACAGTTGGAAGCGAGTTATCAGGAGCAGTCAGCATGCGTTTGCCAGGGGGAGGTTGTGCTCAACCGACCTGGTGACCTTCTATGATGTCGTTACTGGCTGGGTGGATGGGAGGAGAGCAGTGGATGTAGTCTACCTTGATTTCAGCAAAGTGTTTGACACTGGCTCCCAGAGCATCCTTATAACAAAGTTGGGAAGGTGTAGAATAGATGAGTGGACAGTGAGGTGGGTTGAGTGCAGCCTCAGCAAGTTTGCTGATGATACAAAGATGGGAGGAGTGGCTGACACACCAGAAGGCTGTGCTGCCATTCGGCGAGACCTGGACAGGCTGGAGAGTTGGGCAGAAAGGAACCAGATGAGGTTCAACAAGAGCAAGTGTAGAGTCTTGCACCTAGGGAGGAATAATGGCATATACCAGTAAAAGATGGGAGATGATCTGCTGGAGAGGAGCTCTGAGGAGAGGAACCTGGGTGTCCTAGTGGATGACAGGCTGGACATAAGCCAACAGTGTGCCTTGGTGTCCAAGAAGACCAATGGGTTGCATTAAGAAGAGCATGGCCAGCAGGTCAAGGGAGGTGATCCACCCACTGGTGGGTGAGTCCTCACTTGGAGTACTGTGTCCAGTTCTGGGCTCCCCGGTGCAAAAAAGACAGCGATCTCCTTGAAAGAGTCCAGTGGAGGGCCACAAAGATGATACAGGGCATGGAATACCTCCCTTATGAGGAAAGACAGAGAGACTTGGGTCTGTTCAGCCTTGAGAAAAGAGGACTCAGAGGGGATCTGATCCACATCTACAAATATCTATGGAGCAGGAGGTAAAGGGATGAGGATGGACTCTTCTCTGCAGTGTGTGGCAATCGGATACAAGGGAAATGGCCACTAATAGAAGCACAGGAAGTTTTGCACAAATGAGCGTGGGAACTTCACAGTGCAGGTGATGGAGCACTGGCACAGGCTGCACAGAGAGGTCTTCTTCTCTGGAGATGTTCAAGACCTGTCTGAATGCCTACCTGTGCAACCTGGTCTAGGGAGCTGCTTTGGCAGGGGGTTTGGACTAGACGATCTCTAGAGGTCCCTTCCAGCACCTACAATTCTGTGATTCTATGATTCTGTAATGGCAGTGCTTTCCAGTTATTTACATTAGTGAACCCTGTTTCTCTACTGGAGTAGCATTCAATCTAGAAAAAAAATGGATACATGAGTTGAATGGTTGCTACATGGCTGCCAGGAAATCAAAAATTTTCTGCTTTAGGGAAAACATTGTTCTTGGGCATTCCTGGACACAAATACACCCTACTGCAGATAGTAAGAATGAATCAACTTGTGAAAGAAAGGAGATCTGGGGCTTGGTTTTATGTACTAGAACACAAAAGACATAAGGAAAAAACTTTTTTTCTCAGAGAGTGGTCAGACACTGGAGGTGCCTGTCCAGGAAGGTGGTGGAGTTGCTGTCCTTGGCAGTGTTCAAGAGGCGTCTGGATGAGGAGATGATATGATATATGGTTTAGTAGCTTTTGGTTGCAATGTTAATGCGTGGATGGTTGGACGAGATGATCTTGTAGGTCATTTCCAACCTTGTAATTCTATGATACTATGAACACTAGCTGGCTTACCTGCCACACTGGAGGCTTCACCACGGCTGAGCTTGTACTGTCACAGGCGTCAGGGCATAGGGACAGTACATTATGCTGGCAGTGGTGCACGTCTGCAAACCTATCCAGCAAATGGAATTCAAAACTACAGATTTCAGAGAAGCAGTCTGTAACTTTTCATGGTGTTCTTCTGATGCAGAGACGCAACTAAAGATAAAATGTTCTTTGTGTAAGGAAGCTTAGGAAATGAGTAGCACAGAATGGAAGCTAATGTTCTATCATGTACAGCAACACATATTCAGCCTCAAACTTTCTCCTTTATAATTTATCTAACATTTACTAATATTAAAAAATTCACAATGTGTGGACGAATTTGATGCCATTAATATTTTGAGCTTGACTTTCTTGTGCATACTTTCTGGTGACTGCTGACCTGCTCGGTTATTATGAAGATCTCTACTGGCAGCAGCTGCCTGAAGAGCCACAGCACACAATAACTCTTTTGAATAGACAAGGTTTTCCACAGAACAGCTGCAACTTCATCTACTCCAGAAAAAGAAAGAAAGGAGCGTGAGATGCAAGAAAAAGGCTATATTTCCTCCCATTAAAAAATATATTGGACTCAGGGTCTGAATAAGAATTTTTCATTTCCTTTATATTTTGAATATGTTAATAACAAGCTTAAAAGAGAATAATGAAGATAAATATCTTTAATTTTCTACTTCATTGTGCCTTCAGAATACCCAGATAAGCTGCACCTTTCCTCTGTTTACTACTAATTCTTGCCACATGGTAAACTGAATATAAAAATTCAGCGAGGGAACCATTTAAACAATTAGAAATACCACAGAATCTTAGGAAGCAGGAATCTTAAAAAAATCCTTGAACAGTAAAATTACAACCAGATTCACTGGTCTAACCCCAAAGACTCCCTACATCCAATCAACTGTATTTTCAGGTTAAAAAAAAGCTTTATTTTGAAATCACTGTCTAATCCAAAAGTACACTGAAAACACTGCCAGCAATGTGTACTTATATTGGCTAATCATTCCTTGTATTCCTCAAATATAATTTGTCCATCTGGTAGTTCTTATCTTCTGCGTATTTTGGGGATCTTCTTTTTCCATCTGTGTTTGTACAGCACCAGTTAAAATTGGATAGTGATGCTCAGTTCATGTTAATAAACACCATGAAAATACAGATTACAAATTATAGATATTAAATAGGCTTACTGATGGAGGTCAAGTTTAGAAGAGGTTTTTCGAAAGGAAGAAGCTTCTTAGAATTCTGTGAATAACTACTTTTAGAAAAAGTACTATGTAAAAAAGGATTACCATGATTTGTTTATTTTCATGCCTTTTGCTTAGGCTGAAGCCCAAACTGCCCAACTATCCCATTCAGAGTACTTTGTTAGAATGAATTATTTTTGATTGTATAATCATCTTGAAAACTTACTCAGTTTTCAAAGAGAAATAAATATTGTTAGTCACTGATCTGCAGAGCTAAGATAAGCAGAGAGAGCAACATCTCTGAGATTTTAACCTTAAGATCAGGCATAAAGTTCACAGTGCCATGAGGACAAAATGGCTCAAATCTCCATAACCACTAAAAAAACGCCAAAACTGTCATAAACATCAGCTTCTCTGCATTATTCAGGCAGATATCTCTATAACTCCTCTGCACTGCTGTACAAGAAAGAAGATGCAGAACTTGAGTCTGAATGTAAAGGGTTTTATAAGACCTTATTAAATTGGTGATTTATCATATCAGTCCTTGTTATACAAAATAATTACCAAACCATTCCTCCTCTGTTGTCAGAGAAGAACTATCTGGATGGACTTTACACTACATTGCTCATACTAAAGTAACAAGGACACATAAGAGCAACCTTAGATAATATTGCAACACACAGTTGAACTACACAACAGCTTGTTTTACTTCTCTGTCCCACTGACTCAAGTTTCTTTCTAGCAAACTCTCTTTTAATTTACTAATGTGCATTTTTGTTATTTACAAGATTAAAAAAAATAAATAAATACTGCTTATCCTAGGAGAGAATTGAGGACTAAAACTATATTAAAAGGATTGGAAGAGCTGTTCGCAAAGAACTTTCCTGACATGTACTTCTACATAGTATTCTTGGAAGTCAACGGTTTTCCTTGCGATTTGTTGCTGTTGTTTTGTAATAAAAAAAAAAAAAAAAAAAAAAACTTTCTCACAGAGGCATGTGTTATTAGATTTAAATTACACAATAATCTGTTGCCCTTTATAACTCTATGACTCCTGTTAAATGCACACACACAAAAAAATACTACTTTTAAAACACTATATTTTTGTAAGGATTCAATATAATTACTGTAACTTACTTGAACATTTGTATTATTTAAAGTGAGCTATAACCATATCCTCTTAATATTAAAAACAAAGAAGCAGCTCCTTGTGAGAAACAGTACATTAAAGTTTGTTTCAGTTCTTCACACTGATGTTTTTCAGAGAATGTACTACCTCTGACAGTCTACATAGTGTTTACTGTTAGGCTCTGGAAATTGCATATCTACACTTGCTTTACTGTCTCTTAGATCCTTGATGAATTTTATCTATTCATCTTGTTGTCTGTTGTCACCGTCTTCTGCCTTCTGAATGAAGCAGTTTCCTTAGAAATATTTATTGCGTGAAACACACTCTTTGAATTATAAATATTTTTCCTCTCCTTTTCTTACATTCCTTCATGACTCCCATGGCTATCATGCTTAAACAACAGGCCCTCCAACAGTGAGACTATATATCCTCTTTATGGACAAATGAAATGTGTCAACTAGTATCAAAACCAGTTGAAAATGTTAGTACCATGATTATATACAGATTACTTAACACTCATGCTATATTTTCTTTAAGTGTCAGTGTAATTCTAAATACTTCACCCATAAGACTGCTATGATTATTCAATCAGCCTGTCACAGCCAACTGTGGCCTAAGAAACATATCTAGATGCATAACTAGTACTGAAAACTTAGAACAAAATACTTTTGACAGTAATCCTGAGGTGAGTTCTATCAGATTAAAAATAGAACTCATAAAAAAAAATAAATCTGCATTTCCCTGCTGGAAAAATAATAAAAAAAAAAATTGTACCTTCAGTAAGAAACTGATTTGCAAGTGTGCCTTGCATTTCTAATGTTCTCACAGGGGTAAGGAAATGATAATTATTCAGGATATTTGAGAACTCATGGATATAAGGTATTCTTTTTTTCTCTTTTCTTTTCTTTTCTTTTCTTTTCTTTTCTTTTCTTTTCTTTTCTTTTCTTTTCTTTTCTTTTCTTTTCTTTTCTTTTCTTTTCTTTTCTTTTCTTTTCTTTTCTTTTCTTTTCTTTTCTTTCCTTTCCTTTCCTTTCCTTTCCTTTCCTTTCCTTTCCTTTCCTTTCCTTTCCTTTCCTTTCCTTTTCTTTCCTTTCCTTTCCTTTCCTTTCCTTTTCTTCTCGTATTTCTTCAAAACATACTCATGTCAAACCTACTTTTATTTTGAACTCATTTCATGTTTACAATTTATCAATATTGATCATTATGTAGAGCAACAACTACTACTGAAATCTACAATACCATCACACCGAATGTATACAAAGTGTATGTGTATATTAAGTGTACATGTTTGTCAGTACTAAATTAAATAATGTCCTGTGTTCTTATATGGGTTAAACAATGTTCTGTATTTTTCACATGGTAATTGAAACACTTGATCTAAAATAAAAGAGACAGATATATATCTTCTTTTTTTTTTTTCATTCACCACCATTCACCGCCATTCACCACCACAATTCATCACCAAGAATACAATTGCTATTTCTTTCATGTTTTGTAAAATTACCACCTCTTTAAGACTTTTCTCATTTCTACTTGTTTTCTACCTCACAAAAGCCTATTTTCACTAATGTCATTCCAAAGGTTTAAGAGAGATCAACTGTTACTTTCACAGTTTCTGCTCTTCACCTAACTCCCCAAAGGGACACGTTTTGATTAGTTTAAACATCCTTCTATTTCCCAGTGAAAATTGAGAAAGTTCAGTATTCTGCACAATCCTTGGCACAGGCATGAGGCTTGGCCCTGTTACTAAATAATCATGATATCCTCAACAAATTTATAATGCAGATTGGTAATTTCCCCTTAAAGCTAGTTAAAACTAAACACAGGTAATGCTGCAACAGGACAGGGAATTCAGATTTGTAAATTAACTCTTGCCAGAAGTCAGAGAAGACATCCTGTCTTCTAGGCCATCAAGGACAGCTCCATGGGCACTTTCTCCTGAAGAATCAGAAGACACAGGGAGAAACTTTGGCTCTGCTGAGGATAATATCAACATAAAGCAGCCTATTTAGCCCTTACATTTCCATCAATGGCCAAAGCCATGTATGTAAACAAAGTAAGTACACAGGACATCGATAAGACAAGAAAGAATGGCTTCAAGCCATACCAGGAGATGTTCAGACTGGAAATTAGGAAGAATTTTCGGAAAGAGTGGTTAGACTTGGAACAAGTTGTCCAGGGAAGTGGCAGAGTCACCATTTCTGGAGCTGTTTAAGCAAAGGATAGTTGTAGTACTTAGGGACATGATTTACTGGTCAGTATTGGTGGTAAGTGGACAATTGGACTAGATTATTTTAGAGATTTTTTCCAACTGTAATGATTCTGTGACTTTAAGGAGAGATTTCTCTGTAATACTCAATTGGTCCATGTGTATCTGAAGTACAAATTTTCTGATTCAGTGATAACAGATCTACATTTTGTGACATTTGATGACATATATCTACATCATTAATTTCTTGGATTGTTTCAACTTCTATGAATATTTAGTATCCACAGCGGCCTGTGACAGCTTTACAGGTTATAATAACCTGTACTTTTTTTTTTTCTTATTGATATTTATTTGTTTCTCTTATTCCTTATGAAGTTAGTGGAATCTACCTTTCCCTTCTCTCAGTCTTGGAGGAAGGATGAATGAGATCCTGCTAGAAATTAGACACAAGCTCCTCAACAAAGAGAAGATAACATTTCTAGAAGGTGTGTTCAGCTCATCCAGAAACATCTGATACAGGCAAAGAACAACAGAAGCCAAAGACTTAACTTCACTAGCCATCTGACACAAAAATTATTGGTATGTTTTGACTTAATGGACAATTTACATCAGATTAACTAGGGTGAATGCCCTCTTTGCAGTTGGACTGGATGGGTGCACTGCATCATGAAGCTTGCCTTCTCACAGTCATCAGCTTGCTGTGTCCTGTAGAGCAGGGGCAACAGGCAAGACATTCAGCCCCAGATTTATTGGATCACATCCTGGCTCCTTTGCCCACACAGAAAGGACTTACAAAGAAAATTAGGGAATACTGAATACTAGTCATGATAGACAGCTGGGGATGTTGCTTATCAGGGAATCAAGACTGGGCTCAGTGAAGAACAGTGAAAGTACAGAGAGCAAGTCTTCTTTTTCCTTTCTCTATCTATCTATCTGTCTGTCTGTCTGTCTGTCTGTCTATCTATTTATCTATCCATCCATCCATCCACCCATCCATCCACCCATCCATCCATCCATTTATTAAGATCAACACATCAAAGATCTCAAAACCTACGGTACCATCCACATTTATTGATGTAAAATCTTTTACACAAAACAGTTCAGGTGTAATCAGTATGTGAAGATCCCAGATTGCCTAAAATTACCCATAGGAAAATCAAACTATATTGAGAGGAAACTGAGTGCATGCAATATACTATAATATACAAACTACATATACAAGATGTTCAAAACACTGACAACATATTCTAATGAACTTTATTTTCACTGTGCATAAAAAACTTATTTATTCAATCCTTATTGAAAAATCCCAGCTCCATTTTACAGATGCAGAAACAGACCAAGTTCTGGAAAGGTTCTCAGAAGTTCTTACATTAACTCTTGTAATTATAGGCTGCTAAAAACTCAAAAGAATAAAAGTACTGACAAGTGACAAATGACAAATAGTTCTTCATTCCAGTTAAGGCAAGAAAACTCATCTGTTGAGGACTTTGACTCTCCCTGAGCTCCCTTTGAGAAAAACTCTTAACAGTGGGTGTTTGGATCATTTTTAATTAAGATGTGAATTTTCTTTGAGGCTCTAGCTTGAGTTCATGATTGGTTTTGTGTCTCACAAACCCTTAAATAATTTCAGCATGCTGGAAGGATTTCTTAAATAATAGAGTAGAATCTCACACTGAGTTGTTTACGACATCCATTCTAAGGTAAGTAAGGAAGACGTTACTATCTAGTTATACCATATAGTATATGTTATATATATATATACTGTATATATATATATATGTGTGTATATATATATATATATATACTATATATATATATATGTATATAGTATATATATACTGTATAGTTACCATATACACACATAAAAGAAGCATAAACATTTTACTAATTAAATTTTCAAAACAACATTCAACTGTTCAAGTGTAGTTTTATTGCTGCATTTAATATTTATCTTAACACAGATAGGATGATATTATTGAGATGAATATAAAAATACTCTTATTTTAGAATATTCAAATGAAGCCACCATAAATGTCTATGCCAAGCAGACTGTTAAGAAAAGCATAAGGCTTTCACAGTAGTCCTACTGTTATACTTGCCGTCATTTTGGCTAACACAATTACATGAACTGGTAAACCTTTTCTTGCTGTTCAGCAGCATTCAAGCAGAAATGGACCACAGGGTTGGTCCAGTGTGCTCCAAATAGTAACACTGCACAGCACAGCAGTATTTCTCATCACTGCAAGCAGATTATTACCCATCAGTTCTTCTCAGAAGGAGCAGTGACATAACATCACCAAAAAAGGACAAAGAGTCTTAGTAATTGGTGACTCCTAGATGGTAGAAACCAAAGCCCTCATTTGATGCTCAGATAACCTCTCCAGAGAGGTGTGATGTCTTCCAGGGTCATGAGTCAGTGATGTTGAGAAGACTGCTGCATCTGATAAAACAAGATTACTACCATCCAGTTGTTGTAATTCAGTGAGGGTCACAGGAGGCTGCAATGAGGAAATCACAGAATACTAAACAGTACTTTGCAAACCGTGAGAAGACTCTAAAGGAATCAAGAGTGCAAGGAGTGTCTTCCTCTGTTCTCCTAGCAGGTGACTGGGCCATGGAAAGAAGTAGGAAAATAGATCAGATAAATTATTGGCTAAGAGGATTGTGTTGGGATCAAGGTTTTGGGTATTATGATCTTGGGCAGGTCTTTGAGAGACCAGGGATGTGGGTGTCAGAAGGAATGCAACTGATCAGAAGGGGAAAAATATGTACTGGGGAGCAAGCTGGCTGGATCGATTACCAGAGCTTTAAACCAGATTAGATGGAAGAAGGGGATGGAGTTCCTTGTGACATAGAAGGTCCTGGTAATGCTGCTTGTAGAGAAGAACCTTGGGGTCCTGGCGGACAATAGGTTGTTCATGAGTCAGCAGTGTGCCCTTGTGGCCAGAAGGCCAATAGTGTCCTGGGGTGCATTAAAAAAAGCAAGCAGGTCAAGAGAGGTGATCCTCCCCTTCTACTCCGCTCTGGTGAGGCCACATTTAGACTACTGTGTCCAGTTCTGAGTTCTTCAGTTCAAAAAAGACAGGGATCTCCTAGAAAGAGTTCAGTGGAAGGCCACAAAGATGATTAAGAGTCTGAAGAATCTCTCATATGAGAAAAGGCTGAGTAACCTGCATCTGTTTGGCCTGGGGAAATGACTGATGCGGGATCTGATAAATGTTTATAAATATGTAAAGGGAGGTGGGAGGCAAATGGATGAGGCCAGGATCTTCTCAATGGTATGTAGTGATACAAAAAGGAGTAATGACCTAAAACTTGAACATAAGCAGTTCCATACTAACATGCAGAGGAACTTATTTTTGGTAAGAGTGGCAGAACAGCGCTGGAACAGGATGCCTGAAGAGGTCGCAGAGTCTACTTCTGTGGAGATATTCAAGATTTGGCTACCTGTGTGACCAACTGTAGGGTACCTGCTTTAGCAGTGGGTTTAGACTCAATGATTTCTTGAGTTCCCTTCCAACCCTGGCAATTCTTTGATTCTGGGACTCATATTAAAAATATCTGAAATGGCTGAGTAGAAAGAGATGAGAGGGAAGCAGGTATTTACTCTTTATCATACAGGCTATTGAATGAGATCAGCATGTCAAGTTCATGTGTTCAGAGGACATTCGTGGCAATAGTGCTTTACTCAAGTGAATGAGACCTGTACATTGCCAAATGACAACATATTAGCATCACTGAGCACAACAATTCTATGTAATGCCAAAACCAGAGAGGTATATAGGCAATGTTCTAAAATAGTTTTATGTGGACCTTCACTCTTATGCATCAAATTAGACTTCTATTAAACTTTCATGCATCTGAATAATTTCAGATGTCATTACTGACTATATATTTTTCAAAGCCCTTAAAACACATTCAAACTAGCTCTTAATTTTGCATGGTCCTGAAATGTAAAAACACTGCACTACAAAACTACTGCACTTAAAAATACATTTTAATTTTGTTTCCAATTTGTTGGTCATAAGTTTCACATTCACACATTGTATCTCAATCAGTGCCCCTTCCCAAATAATTATTTTAAATTAAATATGCTTGGTGAACAATTAATCACTAGTCTGCACTTGTCAATATATAGCTCTTCCATAAGTATCCACTGGGTTTTAAAACTTCAAGTCCCAATTCACTTTGGGTTCTTGTCATGGTAATTAGCAACCAAAATATGTTACGTCTTCTACAGTGAACATATTAACTTCCTTCAAGACTAAAACCACAACATGTTTTTGGTATAGTTTGCTTAGATGGAGTGGTGCACAAGTGAAGTACAGATTTGGCTCCTTTGCGCCATACACTGTAGACTTTGAATTTCATGCAGCCATCCTCAGGCCACACCTCAAGAAGTGCAAGAAAACACTGATAAACCTGCTAAGAAAATACTACTCATTTGGGCAGCAATCTGGCTCTTCCTTCATTTCGGGTATTTTGAAAAACATGCAAAAGTCATGAAGCCTAAACATACAAATCTAAGCACACAATTCTTACTTAAAATGGCCTACTGAAGGGCTATCTGTGTCCCTTGGCTAAAGAACAGAGATGTCTTTTTGGGGACATGGAGAGATAAGCTATCAAGGAACTTTCCCTTTTACCTGTCTTGTTGAACTCCTGTGCCATCTACAATCATTTTAAGCCTTTTGAAATTGCTTCATGCAGATGCAACTTTTTGCATTAAAACATTAAATTCATCTGCCTTAATTATTTATCAAACTGATGAAGTTCTTGTACTTCTAACATCTTCAAGTATGAAGTGTGAATGTGCATGAAGAGTGTTTTAAGATTCAGCAACTAGGGAGGAGACCCAAATACCTTTATAAAAGGTCACATTTCTAGTGAGTATTCAGCTGTTTGTCTTCTGCACTAAGCACATAACTTAGATGATAGAACTATCTCTCAGTGTGTTTATGTAGCTTCTTAAAATCATCTTGGGATCTGTTTCTGTTCAACCAACCAAAAAGAAAAAAAAAGAAAAAAAAAAAGAGCTTTTCCAGCTATTTTAAAACAATCAACAAAACAAACAAAAACATTAAAATGTGTTCCATCTTGTTGTTGTTGATGTTTACCTTCTACTTAATTGTATCAGTGTCAATAGTACAAATTCACAAATGACTTTTGCATTAGTATTTGAAAATCTTTTTTCTATTATCATTTGTACTCCTTGAATAAATGAGTTCACAATCCACATTCAGTTTAAAGAATTAGTCTTCAGTTGATACTCACATTCCCCTCTCATTCAGCACTTTCTTAGCTTTCACGGATTATAAACCACAGAGATCAAGTGACTCTAAAGAAGACACTCTGTTCTTTTACCATGCATGGTGAACAAAACGTGCTTTGGATCTTGATGACACTACAGCAGATTTTGCCTTTAGATCTGACTTTGCTTTATGATGCCTATACACTGACCTACATACCTCCAATTTCATTTAAATGCATTCTTCAAAGAGAATTAGAAGAACAATTTAAAATACTATTCTGGTATTATTTCAGTTATTTAATGACTACGCATCATTTTGAGAAGTCTTATTTCTAATACCTTCACTGAAAGCTGTCAGCATTAACTGACTTCTAATATGAATACAATAATTGATGAAATAGAAATGTAACAATCCAAACATGCAGGTACATGTTCAACACACTGCATGTACTTGATGACACAAGACCATTCAAATTTGTTCTCTTTTTTTTCCTGCTATTTGGATAAGTGCAGTTTTTCAGAGCTAAGCACATCCCATGCAACACTGCCTGTTTTCACCAGATTGAAATAATTTCTGTTTGTTTGAAACCAGTATCTTTCTGAGATAGACCAGTCTGATCTGCATCATTTAATCTTTTTTTCTTCAAAAAACTGTTAGAAACATTAATCCCTCTTATTTTTGATTCACTTAAATAACAAAATATATTTTCAGTATAAATTTCAACATAAATGTGAAGACATTTAACCTCATTTAAAATTAGAGATATTATGCTATTTTTTCCCTCTTAAAACATTTCTATTGATAATTTATAAGAATGGCTTTAAGTAATAAAGACATTTTCTTTTTAAAATATCTTCCACCATGAATATATTGATTGCCCTTGAAAGGTCAGCCAGTAGAGGGGGTGGGAATATGAAAAAGGAGTTTTTCTACCACAGAAAAAACAGTTAAATTTTCCATACTGAGATTTTTAACAGTATGAAAAACAAAAGACACTCAAAAATTCTAAGAAAACTGTAATATCAGAGAACAAAACGAAGAACGCTTTAACAGTAATGTAATTGCAAGAGTGAAGAAAACTGCTCCATTAGTCTGCCTGTGAAAATCAATCACTGGCATCACATATGAAGTAAGCTGAATGAACTTCATTAAGTATTAATTTTAATAACAGTTCTATACTAGGTCTTCAGGCTATGAGTCCTCTAATATATAACTACCTATTTCACCAATAACACTTGCTTTATGAATAGAACAGTAGGTATTTCTCTACTAATTGACAAAGACACAGGCATTTTTTCATTGTTGACTTTCCTCTCTAGCACATTAAATAACATAAATTAGCTATCTGAAAAAATTATGAATATATTGTGTATGAAGGTTCTTCCATTTCAAATCACTCAACAGTTTTTATTGCATATAAATTACCATCATGAAACAAAGATATTTATTTTCTCACTCATTTCTTCATTAGCCTTTTTTCCTTGGAGGAAATGTATTACTGTTCCTTATTAAACATTCTGAATAGTGCTCACCTGTGGAAGACCTGCAGATTGTAACCTATATATAATTTTTAAAGAGGCCTTCAATCAACTGCCCGGAGATACTGTTAAAACTGACAGACAAAAACAAAAGTACTATTTGATCATAGTGTTTCGTTGCTTCCACAGTCAATGACATGGTCAGAAATTTATTGATCTCCTTGAATTGCCTGCTCCTGAACGAATGAATGAATTCCTGCAAAATGCATTCTTCAACTGAGACTGCTCTATGTCCACTATATAGTTAACAAAAGAATGAATAAACTCTAGTATTAGTATTATCTAGTATTATCTAGTATTAGTGCATCTCTGTGACACACATGAAAAAAGGAGCAGTAGAAAAGCAAGAAGCTTTTTGTGAGCACTGGAAACCAAAGAATATTTATCCTTTTCTCCCTCAACACAATAAGCTTTATCTCCTTCCCTGTATACACTGGCAAGAAAGATCAATGCTGTGTTGATCGCAAAATTATACAGCCAGACAGTGCCAAGAAGAATTCTCTTGAATAGTGCATCAAGAAAATAATTTGTTTTCTCTCCTATTCTATAGCACTATTTTCCCCTCAAGTATGTGTATTTGTCATCCGTCTGCAAGATTTCTACTACTTGTTCAACTCAGGTAGAAATTAACCCATAGGTCCCAAACAGAAAAAAGCAAGTCTTTGTGATCAAATAAACATCCATTAACAGTATTCTAAACCAAATCATTTTAAAATAAAAACAGTACAGTATTACTATACAGAAGAGAAAATGCATCACCAAGTGATTTTTTTTTAATTTATCAGAGACTTCCAAGCTTTCTAAAAATATTTGTAGTTTCAAAAAATTGAGAATCCCTGTCTTAATATTTATTTGTAATATCTTCTTTGTCATTTGTAGTGAAATAAAGAAAAAAATCAGCTGAAGTGACAACCAGTTAAGTAAAGATGTGGATTAGAAAACACTTTGAGCATAAAGACAAGGTAGCCTCTGTGTGGTTTGAGAGAAAGAAATACCAACCATAAATGGAATGCTTCCAAGAATCTTTATTTGGCAAACGATGCACTGTAATGAAGGCCCTGCTCTGAAATGGTGAGTAGAATATTTGGGTCTGCAAAGCAATGAAATTAATATAATTTGCTTTCTTTACATTTTCTGAGCTTGTTAGAAAAACATATTCCGACCTTCCTCTTCCTAACTGTCTTTGATGTCATTTAACTCTTTGCTACTGTGTTGTTTTCTATATATTCAGTTTAAATATGTCTAGTTCTTATGCAACTGCATGTCTTCAACACTTGTGACACCTTTCCAAAGCTGTTAAATGTCATATTCACACATTTTCAATCTTCATTTTTTATTATTAATATCACTATCTGATCAATATGTAGTTTGAAAGGCATTTATATAAAATTGAGACTTTACAGAATAGTTTAGTTTGGAAGGAAGGCCATCTGGTCCAACCCTCTGCTCACGCAGGGCAACCCAAAGCAGTTTGCACAGCACCGTGTCCTGAAGAGTTTTGAAAATCTCCAAGGGAGAAACCCCACAACGTCTCCTAGCATCCTGTGCCAGTGCTCAGCTACCCTTACAGTAGTGTTTCTCAATTTTCAGCGAGAACCTCCTGTGCACCAGTTTGTGCCCATTGCCTCTTGTCCTAGCACTGGGAACCACTGGAAAGTACGTCTTCTGAACACCCCCTCTTCAGGTGTTTATAGATATTGACAGGAACCCTATGAGCCACCTATTCTCCAGACTGACTAGTCCAAGTTGTCTTGGCCTTTCTTCACAGAAGACTTTAGTTTGAAACATTCGTTTTATTTAATAATGAAAGGATCTATGAAACTGTGCACATTCAAGCTACTTTACTTTGTCATCCTATCACTGCAGTCTCAAAAAGGGAGGAAAGAATAGGAGAAACAACTCAACTGAGATAAGAGAAGAACTAACTAATTAAAAGGAATGTGAGATAATACAGAATAATGAAGAATAATAAACCAAATGAACCAAAATAGGAGGAAAAAGAATTTCCGAGATCTTACTGTCAGGAAGTAATGGCTGGCCAGCCCAGAAGCACTTCTTTCAGGGTGTGTTAGAACAGCAGACCCCTTAGAATCGGAGTCCTGGGAAGTCAAGAAACCAGGAACCAGTTCCTCCTTTCTCAGAGACAGAAACTACTACTGAGACTGCCAGGAACTAGGATGCTGAAGTGCATCTCCCCAGCACTGTGTTCCAGCATGAAACAGCTTGCCACGTGATGATGGCACGGAACACTGATAAAACCAGGACATTACTTTACTTTGAATTTTACCATGTTACTTAATTCACTGCATTTAGAACTGTCAATGGTTTACAGGCTGGTTCAGCCCAGTTCCATGATGATTGGGATGGGGGACCCATGCCCGGGGAATGGGGAAGGGGGAAAGGGAAAAGAGAAATGGGCCTAAAAAGAAAATAGCAGCATCAATCTGAGGAGGAAAGCTAATTTACTAAGTAAGATATCAGAATACAAAATAACACAATATAATACAATATAATTCAAATTGAAGCTAATAAATCAAATAAAGTGAGCAAGAGAGTGTCCGATAAACCAAAGGCCTTATGCTAAGGCTAAAGGTGAAATGGCAGCAAGCACCCACTGCTGAGTCTATCCCAAAGGGCAGAGAAGGTGTCTCATGACACGCACAGTTTTTATCTTTCCCCCGAGTGGAAAATGGAAAAATGCAAAGCAATGCAAAGTTCTCTGGGGTACGTAGTTTTTTTTCTGAGACAGGTATACCCTGAGCTATCAATGATCATTACCTGGAGCATTAACTCTTTAACTCCTACTGTTCTACAAGATGTTATGGTGTGGAATACCAATAACAAGAATCATAAAACCATGACAAGAACACATGGGAAGACAGGTACACTCTTGTACAGATTAGGACAAAGAAATAGGCACACAGAGAGATATCACACTTCACTCCTAAGAGGCAAACATACTTCCCCATGCATTTTCAGCACCCTCCATGGTAGTACATACCATTCCTCTCATCTAGTATCACATTAACCCAGAAATGATATCATGTTGCCTCACACTGGAATTCATATGGATAACTGTCAGTGACAGAGCCCTTGAACCTGAAATTCAGAGGAGCAGTAAACCACCCTTTTATGCAAGTTAGCACTAGAGAGACTAAAAGTTTTTGCAGAGTTTCGTTGACAGCTGTTTACAGAAGAAAACTGCTGATATATGGTATGTGACTGTGTTCCTGGAATAATGTCCTTATTCTTTTGCTCCTGTTGTTATCACTACTCATCCTTTGAAGAGTTCATATCCCCACCTGAATTGTGTGCTTCTCACAGTTCACGTTTCCCATAAAGCCAATTTAAGCATCTAATTTTCATATTTCCCACTTTATTTTTACTCTATCTTCTTTCCAGATTCTTTCATCCATTAGGTTAAGTAGAAGGAAAGGAATATTGTATATTAGTTCATAACATTAATAA
This sequence comes from Oreortyx pictus, assembly GCA_036925125.1. Lineage (NCBI taxonomy): Eukaryota > Metazoa > Chordata > Aves > Galliformes > Odontophoridae > Oreortyx > Oreortyx pictus. The sequence goes on along the minus strand of JAUPFR010000001.1, from coordinate 45,937,206 downwards.
ATGATCAAATTAACATTTATTCATAATATTATTGTATAACATCAATAAACAAAACTAATATTTACTAATTTATTACATTAATGTGACAAGAGACTTTTGCTTATTTGACTGATGTTTGCTTTACAACTGAAAGACACTTTGGTCACACAAAATTCAAGATACATCTTTCAAAGACTGTTTGGACAACATGATCTGATTAATGAACCATATGTATCATTAAAAAATATAATATCTTGAGGAGTATTTCTTCATCTTGGCTGGCATAAACTGAAGACATAAGTAACCAATTTAAATAACTAGGACCTTTTATTAAAAATACAGCTTTGTTCCCTTGTGAGAATTTTGAATGCTGTTCTTCCTATTTCTCATATCCTGATATATTTCAATTATCATTTCTTTTACTTTTTTTTTTTTTTTTTTCACCACAGAGCTGGTATGTAGAACTATTAAGTTTAAAAAATAAAATAAAATAAAATAAAATAGTGCGGTTTGAAAGACCAGTAAGTGCCAGCAATATTCAACATCAAAACTGGCGATGTAATTAGGCAGTGACAATAGCCCTATTTAAAAGCAAACAAACAAACAAACAAACAGAAGATTTCTACAATATCTAAGCACCCTGGACATTTGATGTCATGCCTTAGTCTTTACATGCTACTGAAGTCCAGGATATGACAGCAGGGGATATAATTTAATTGTTTTTATCCTCGTATGACAGCTGGATGAAAGATCCTCAGAAACATTTTCAAGGAGAAATTGGCTTGTTGAACCAAATTATCCTCACACTTGTTTATTTATAGATTTCTTTAACCCTGCAGCAATATTTGGTATGCATTATACTCTTGCAGCAAATTTGCTTTCTTTCCTTTACTAACATGGCATACCAACAAACAATACAGTCAAGCAAAGAGCCTATACTAGAGATAAGAACTTAAGTGATAGATTTTATTTACCAGCACGAAGTGTGCAATTGGTAAATAAGTTGAATAACACTTTATATTTTCAAGTATGGCAAATGAAGGATACAGTATCACCAGCGCAGAACTGAGCATGTTCTCCAGGGCAAAGTGAGCAGACAGAGCATTTTCGTGTGTAATTTACAATCAATTCCTTAAAGATCAAAGTCCTTGATCGTCTAAAATACACTGATTCTTCTGAAAGTAATTCTTTCTGTTTAGAATCATAGAATCATAGAATTATAGAATAACCTGGGTTGAAAAGGACCCCAAAGATAATATAATAAATAATAATAATAAAAACCCCTCAAAATAAGTATCTGATAATCAGTATGATATGAATAAGTGTTTATATTTAATGGAATATGCATGCTACTATCTGTCATTTTTTAAAAGCATTCAAACAACCGTGTCTTCACAAAATACACCTCTCTTGTACCCCTGCACAACATTTTTCACAAAAGTAAAGGAAAATTCTATCAGGACTGTATTAGAATTCCAGCACACAGTATTAAAGCTGTATGATTCTGGAAATGCAGTCCTGACACCAATAGGAAGGAAGACAATTTAAATAGTATATTTAATTAACTATTTTAAATTATTCTCTCTTGTTCTGAGAATGTTTTCCCCAGGAACTCTAATCTTCAATGTGTATGAAACAACCAGCAGTTTATAGTTCTATATTTTCTTCAAATTTCAATATACAAATAATCAGCAGCCTTAATGATCCTTTTTTTTGTTGTTGTTAATTTTTATTACTTTTCATAATCCACATTTTCATGAAGATAATAAGGAATCTCTCAAGACAGCAGCCATATACTTAAAAGACCCAAGCTAATATTTTAAGCTTAGTTAGATTTTTGCATGGATATTCCTTATACAGCATTCCTTAGCCATCTTGACTGAACCACTACCTTCAGAAATAATGAGCAGTGTGAAAATTTCTCTGTTAAGTATGATATCTTTGTTTTTTGTAGTTTTTTCTTCCCTACTTTCTTGAAAAATGTAGCACTCCATGTATCAGTTTTAACAGTTGATTCATTCTTGGCTCAATTATCTGCAGTAATGTGTGGTTAATTTATTTACAGAAATAAGTTTAAAATTTAGGCACTACTCAACTCTAGACTTCATAAAATTCAAGTGTGTGTTTTTGAAAATATCAATCTTGTATTGACCAAATTATTGCTCAGCTAAAAAGAAAGGAACAGACGGGTGTTATTCATCAAGTGAAGACTAATCATCCAGCTATATTTGACTGCTCATATTGGTTGCTTTTACAATCCAGGAACACAGTTCAATTCAGTTTATGTTGGTTTTGTTAAAAGTAGTTTTTTGGCTGTATGACTGTAATTGTCCTATAGAAACTTAAGAGAAATTGAATAAAGAAGTTGCTTTTCCGCTTACCATTGGATTGAGAGCCTAACCTGACAGGAAGGACTTCGGGATGATGAGTGGTGAGAAACTCAGCAAGAGCCAGCAATATGCACTTGCAGCCCAGAAGGACATCAGTATCCTAGGCTGCACCAAAAGAAGTGTGGCCAGCAGGTTGAGGGAGGTGATTGTCCCTGCCTACTCTGCCCTTGTGAGACCCCTACTGAAGTACTGTGCTCTGCTCCATGACTCTCAACAGAAGAAGGATATGGACGTGTTGGAATGAGTAAGATGTAATGGCTTTAAACCAAAAGAGAGTAGAATTAGATTAGGTATTAGGAAGAGATTCTGAACTATGAGAGTGACGAGACACTGGCACAGTTGATGTCTCACCCCTGGAAGTGTTCAAGGCCAGGCTGGATGTGGTTTTGAGCAACTTGGTGTAGTGAAAGGTGTCTGCAATCATGTCATCAGAACCAGATGATTAGTAAGGCCCCTTCCAACCAAAACCATGATTCTATGATTCTGTGATTCTGCGATCAAAAATACCTTTCTGTAGCAGCTGGAGGAAAGCCGTAATGGATGATCAACAGTTCTTGTTCTCCTTTTCTGCTTTGCCTGGATGCGCTGTGGCTCTTCCAACAATGATATGAAGAACTGCAATATGTAATTCTGGTCTCAGTGGAAAAGCACAAAACCTTAATTTCAGTTTTCCAGCAGAAGGGATGTGAGTGATGTAGAATCTGTGCATAATCTCAGAGTAACTAATTTAACTTATGCATAAACATGAGTACTAAAATAAGACAGACTAAAGAGCAGCCTCCTCTAAGTGTTCAAACTTGATGATATCCAAATATTAGGAGCATCTCTATCCTTGAGATATTTTGTAATTAGAAATCAGTGCAGTAGCAAAATTTAACTTATTTTCCTAAGATCCTGCCCAGAGCACTGTCAGCCACAAGGTGCTCCCAGTCCTCAAGGCATTTCTTTGTGCCCAATATTAATTAAGTGTTCAGTTGACCAGACATATGTTTCTGGTGTCATTTGCCTGGAAATCCATCAAGATCTATAACTGATAATCCTCGAAGAGATGAATTTCCCAGATATAAATATCATCCTTCCAAAATGTTGAAGTCTTATCTGCTAGCCCTGCATGTGTGGCCCTAGCTTCAATGCATCTCAAGCAGTGCCCAACACCTCTGTATGGGCAACCAGAATGACACAGAATGACTCTGAGAACATGATGGTATCACCTGGTGCCAACAGATGCACCAAAGGGCTTGCATGGTGTAATACTAGCCCTGACATAGGAGTAAACACTCAGTCAGCACAGAGAATAGAGATGACTTCTGACTTACCCACCCTTGGAAAAGTAATAAATATCTCAGTGATTAAATAAATAAATAGAAAAATATTAGAGTCATAGTATCGTCACTGTGTTTTGTTTTTCGTTTCTCCCAGCAGAAGATTGATTTCCAACTGGTCTGAACAATTCAGTTTCTTCTGAGAAATGCATAAGATACCATTCTAACAAATATTTGTATACATAAATTTTAGAAAAGGATACTTCAAATAATTATCATCATCACTTATTTCACTCCTTATTTCTTATTAAGTATAACATTTTACCTATTAAATCTATTACTTATTATATCCAGTACATGGTAACTTAAGTACCATGTCAATACTTCCTTTACTTTTAATAATTGCCCTCTTCACACAAAGAAGCAAATATGCTCAGTTAGATTCAACTCAGTTAAGTATTTATTAAAAACGAACTGCTGCCTCAGCTCAGCAAATTTGCCTTTATCGACTTTCAGACTATAGCCACAGCATTTATGATATATAAGCAGTGTTTACAGATAGGCATTACCTGTCCTTTTCAACGCAGTGATATTACCAATTTCTGCAACACTGGAAGCAGGCTCATTGTGTAAATTGCAATAGAGAAGCAAAACAGAAGAAAAATTTGTACAAGTATATGAAATCTAACTTGCCATTCAACAATCTCTCTCTTCCAATGTGCTAACAGATTCTATAAGCAGAATCTGGTACTGTGTCTAGGAAGAACCTGGAAAGCACTAGAAGATCTGGTACTGAATTCTGCATGTAAGTATTCTTTTCTAAATTGACACCTAGTAAACTTAAAATTAGATGTTTTAACATAGTTTATATTTTTGACATTTACAAAGATTTTCTTTAACAGAAATTAGCTCACAAAAACTTGTCATTCTTCGCTGTGAAAGGAAGTATGAACATGTTTATATATTGCAGTTATATAATATTTTGTATTTTAAAAATATAAATGTTTTATAAGTTGAATACAAGATTTTAGATTACAGAAACACAGGAGATTGACCAATTTATCCTCTCTCAAAATTTTTAGGCAGTTTAAATTTTCTTCTTCTTTTTTTTTTTTTAATTTGTGACTTTTCTAATGATCTACTGTGTTAAGTTTGTACAATATTTGATATTACTATGTGGAAAGAACTTAGTTACAGTTTCCTGTAAGAATATTTTATTTAAACTATTTCAAATATATTAATATTCCCTATTTATTAAATCTTTTTAATATATGGTTATTCATTTGCTAGAAAGTCGCATTTTTTCATTTATGAATCCTTTACATTTACTGAGCCAAAAAAATGCTGTTGCACAGCATTTTCTCCTGAAGTAATAACAATAAAAACCAAGAAGGAAGATTCACCTGTATTTATGCACATCTAGAAGTATTTAATTCTCAGAGTACAATAATGTTAACGTTTTCCATTTAATTTAATTTAATATAAATTATAGTTCAACCCTCTAATGTCATTGTTTTAGTTAATAGCCTTAAGTCAGGACTGATGTTCAGATTAGTAGTTTTGATTATTCTGTTTGCATCAGCAACTACTTTGTTTTACATACAAAGGAATCGAGAGCATGGGGAAATAAATTCCATACTCACTAGACTTATCACATTAGATTATTACAAATAGGGAAATGATGACATTAACATCAAAGTAAATGAACACAAATTTAAATAGACAGCAGATGCAATACTGCAATCGTGTTGTTGTTTTTTTTCTTTTTTTTTCTTAGACATATCTTTAAAAGAATACATAACCTTTCTAATTTCTTGTTTTGTGCTCCATTAAGCTTCATTAACTTGTTCAGAATCACAGAATCATAGAATAGATTGGGTTGGAAGGGACCTTTGAGATCATCTAGTTCCAATCCCCCTGCTATAGGCAGGGATACCTTCTACTAGACCAGGTTACCCAAAGCCCCACCCAGCCTTCCCTTGAATGCTTTCAGGGAGGGGGCATCCACAACCTCGCTGCACAACCTATTCCAGTGTCTCACCACCGTCACAGTAAAGAATTTCCTCCTAATACCTAGTCTAAATCTACCTTCTTCCATTTTAAAATCATTTCCCCTTGTTCTGTCACTAGATGCTCTTACAAAAAGTTCCTCCCCAAGTTTCCTGTAGGCCCCCTTAAGGTACTGGAAGGGCTCTGTAAGGTCTTCTCAGAGCCTTCTCTTCTCTAGGCTGAAGAGCCGTAGCTCGCTCAGCCTACCCTTGAAAGGAAGGTTTTCCACACTTCGATTATCTTTGTGGTCCTCCTCTGACTTTAGCAGCGCAATGTCCTTCTTGTGTTTTGGGCCCCTAACTGGACACAAGAATAGAAGAATTCAGAATAAAAGCTTATTGTTTTTTTTGTCTTTTTTTTCCTGTTGTCTATACAATCAAAATAGGAAAACAAATCTGAGCATGTTCTAGGGAACGCTTTTGTGGATTTTTTTTCTTACGAAGCAAACAAAACTTTTCTTCTATGCATCAGTACCCACAGACGTGTTCAATGCTTTAATTCTTTACATCTGCGTCACACCAAAACTTCAGGAGCTAGCTTCATAAACACCACTGAAAAATCCCAGAGGTCATTATTGATTACTAGAAAAGAACTGCGAATGCATATGCCCTTTGTGGCTCTGAAATGACACATAAAACAAGCCTCGCTATCCATAGAATAGCTTTTCCAATAATCTGCTTTAGTAAAGAATCACCCACAATTTTCAGGAAAAAAAACAAAACAAAAAAAACACAGATCAGCTTGCATCCTACTGATGCTTCGCAGCTGAACAATTGCAGGTGAACTGGTAAAGAAAACACAGTGTTTTACAAATCATAAACTTAGTACTATAATTAACATCATAACTAAAAATACTGGTAATGTCTGGTGAAAAGCACTGACAGCAGTCATTCTGAAGTTCAGCCTTTCATGTCCTGTGTGCTGCTATTAATCCTCTTACTTTATTTTAAGCAGTGGTACAACGACAACAGCTTTTTTTCTCCTCATAATTGTAACCAAAAGTGCGACCATTTATCAATGAAGGTTATTAGACTATCATGTTCCCAGAACAGTTGGTAATTCCAGTCCCCCAGACAATATTCCAAAAACTGCAAATTAGGTTCAAGAGTACATGTATGAATGAACGGCACCACCAAACTTGTATTGTCAATCAGTACAAAAGATCCAAGAACAGGGTATGTTTTTTTGAAAACTGTACTTGGTTTTGACTGAATGTCTCAGTTATGTTGGATTGTTACAATGGGAATTGTAAAATCATTTAGCAAATGCATTCTGTAGACATCTAAGTAGAATCTATACTGCACAATCATGGTCATTACCTTGACTGCCAGGTATAGTCTAGAAAGACAAAAATGAACCTGTCTTTAGAAATATTATTTCTTGAATATGTGAAGGCAGAAAATCTATCAAAAGCGTCTGGAAAGTTTACAAAGTAAATATGGGATTCAAAATTCCATCTTATTGTGGAGATTAAGGGGCTTAAATGTACACGGAATATGACACATTAGGAGCTGTCTGAATGGGTGATTCAGTACTCTTGCAGGAAACAAAGGTTGAGGCTATAAGGATGAAAAAAATGGTAGTTCAAATACTGAGAAACAAAACATCCATAAAAAACAAGATCTCATAACAAAATCATACTTATTTCTTTCATCCAACATGTATTTGTGTTTTGCTGCATGGTTAAAAACATGCTAAAAACCACCTATGGGAACCTAGACCTTCCCCTAACAGTAAGGAAAAAAAAATTCTAAAGGAAACTAGATCCAAACATGCATAAAGAATATTTAAAGCAGAAAAGTCTTCCAATTTATCAAAAGCATAAAAGAACATATAAAGGTGCACGGAGGGCTCATCTCCTTTGCAAGGTGGGTCAAAAAAACAGAGTAGTGTTTTCTCCCAGAGGTAAAGGGCAATGGAAGAAAAATGTTAACAGCAAATGAGATGTTTCTAATTTTAAAGTTAGGGTAGAAGTCAGTGAGGCACACACACAACAAGTTAAATACATCTGGTACCTGTTAGGCTAATAATGCTTCTTTAGAAAAACAGCGTACACATATATTTTGCAAGAGGTACTGCCCTATTGATGTAGGAGAAGCAGAAGAACAATAACCTTTATTAATACCAGGTTATATGGTCACATGCATAGGTCTTGGCTGCTGTGCAATCTGTATTTTCTGCATAGAAAATTTTTGAGAGAGCACAACCTTTCGGAGGAATAGACTGGTATCCTGCAGAGCCAGGATCTGTGGTCAGGAATCAATACAGTCTCCTGGAGGTGTCTTGTTTGGTTTAATGGAGAGTGAACAAAACAGCATGATGTGCAGTATAAATCCATAACACTATTCAAATGTCATCTGAGGCGGCTTCAAGGTTAACAATCGTTGCTATCAAATAAGCTGTCAGAATGGCAGGAAGCTTTTGTTCACAGAGAGGTCTAAGGTCTAATGTGGTAATTAAACCCAGAATAGAAATTAAACTGTTCTCACACAGCATACCAGTGTTCTGGAGAATCCTAATGAATAGTTACTATTGCTGCTGCTCAGCATTACTTCTGTTCAAGCAGCTTTATTTTATTTTTAAGCATCTGGTACATTAAGTGCTTTCTCATGTTTCTGACACCATTCCTTTGCTGCTTTCAAAGAAAAAAAAAACCAAAAACACAAAATTTGAAATAAAAAATAACATTTTTCCTCTTCACACAACTTGTTTCTGAATGAAGTGCGTATCCTTTTTAACCATCTGATATTGACATGCAACTTGCAATCAAGTTATAATCTCTTTTGATACCTCGTTTAGAAACTTTGAGGGCCTGTGACACAGTATACCTGGACAATCCTGAAGACACCTCAATCCTTGGTCACTTTTGGAAAGACTATGGAATAGTCAAAACTTATTATCATCCTCCCTCTATTAAAACATTAATTGGCAAAAAAAGAGAAAATCATCAGCTATACAGGTGACTGTATAGGAAAAAAAGATAATTATGAATAGAATTGCTTGGAGCATTACAAAATTAAAAATCACTGATCATAAAGAGAGAGTTCCTCCCTAATGGCAAGTTTCTGCTAGACAGAAGCCAAGAGCTGCTTGCTTCCCAGCAGTCTTGCAGAGACTAGAGTCAGTCACCTCTGACCCAAGCTCGAAGCATCAGGCTTACCAAAGGACTGACAACAGATGGATATCGGCTATTTTGAAAGATCTCTAGAAGTCTAATGTTTCAAACATGAAGGCCTGTTGAGTATCCCTCTGCCAAGCCTTGCTTTGCTGTCCATCATCGTTGAATGGCTCAGATTGGATATCCAAAGAGCCGACAGCCTGTTTGCAACTCCTAGGAGTACCAAGATGCCTACAACATTAATTTTTCGAGCTGACACAGTGGTATTCAGCAATAGTTAGAAAAGACCTCCAAAAGGATTTCAGTCTCACATCTGACCTCACAGACCTAAAAATGAGCCCAAATACAATTAGCTTAAAAGCTTCTGTGATTGAAAAATTGAGTACATCCATACTTCAAAATAAAGAGGGCAAAGAGAAAGCACAGACACGGGATGTCTCGTCAGTCTGTTAATTGACTAACTGCTAGTTCATTCCTGGCTCCGATCAAATACAGGGACTCGATATAGCGACTGATTTTATTCACAAGACAAGATGCCTAACCAAAGATTAAAAAATCTTGGCAGTGTAGCATCCCCTGAGAAAAATAAGAGTTTTCAAATTTCTTGTCTTTTGTCTAATAGGATGCATTTGCCTTAGGTACTAAATCAACTGTATCATTATTATTAATTTAGTTCTGTAAGGATTCATTAAAAAACAACAGGAAAAAAAATTACGTTATGCTGGACAAGACATTGTACTTCCTGGAAAAATGAGAAGTCTCAAAGTTGGAAAATCTTAGGCTTTTAGAGTAAATGATATAACAGTCTTTTAACTGTGGAATATACAGAGCAATAATTCTGACAGAAGGTTACATCTTTCTGGGACAGCTATCAAATTGCCTGTGCAGATTAAATACGTGCTCCAAACTGTATGCATGCATGTACTAAAACCACGAAGTACTGCTGAAAATACCCCAAATCATCCCTTGTGTAACTGTATTGAAGCCAGTGGAATTATGCCTGGGAGACATCTGTCACATTTATGGGCATGTTTCAATCTCTGTGACAGCAGAACAAAGGCTCCTAACAGCAGGAACTCTGTCAAAAGTTCTCATATGAATGAGGAGTGCAAGACAATGGTATGTGAGCCCCTTTACTGACTAGTTTAAAGAAATTAAACCAGATTGGGTAGAAAAGTTTGATCTAGTGCATCTTCCAAACATTTATATTTTAGGTTCTTGTGTAATCCCAAGCAGGTTTTAAGGCTGTTCCCCATTAATAACACCTACAGTATTTCCATCATCTTGATAGATGCAAATGCTACGTCTTAGATTATATCAGCAATGTTCCGGAGTGAGGTAGAAAAAATAATTAACTGCTTAAGACATAAAACTGCCCAACATTTTTCATACAGTTCCTGTCCTTCATCCATCCAGCTAGGACATATTAAACAGAACACCAAACTAAAGAGTGGAGAGTAGAGTAAAACAAAACACACAGAAATCTGTTTCACAAATATCTACAGTGGATTTATAACATCTGCCTGAAGATTTTTGATGATGTCTTGCACTGAGTGATTATTTAGGAGGTTAATCACAAAAAAATGCATACACATTTAGTGTTTCTTCCATTGTAAGACAAGGTACAATTCCAATAAGAGGAAATTATTTCCCAGACCAACTGATGTCTCCGAAACAGATGGAAATATGACAAAAGCAACTACTGTGCTTGGTTTTGGCTTGTACTGAACATGCCTTAAAGAGGAGATTGCTACTGACTGCTGACACAAGTGGCCCCTCTTCCTGTCTTCTTCACCTACAAATTACCTTGCATACTGAAAATCTTAACAAGGAGTGGAAAGGTGGAGGTAAAAGTGTACAGATGTAGAGGTTCATCCAGAGCAACACAATGAACAGAAAATGGACATAGTACATTAATGTATATAATGAAGTAAAATAAAATAATTTTTTTTAAAAAGAAACTAATTGCAAAATGAGTATTTTTTAAATATCACTACGGTAAATTCAACTGAAGTGGAGAAATACTAAGGAAAGAGAGAATGGTTTACAAGCGCAGTAGCAAATTTTTCTTTTTTTTTTTTTTTTTTTTGTTAGTCTTAAAACAGGGAAAGAAGACTTGTGATCCTAAAAATATTTTTTCAATTCTCGGTCCTTAGATATTGAAATCTCTTAAGTGAATGGTAATTTATAGGATGTCACTTATTGCAAATGAAATAGGTAGGTAGTTCTGGAAGAGGGTCATTCACTATAAATTCAGCTGTGCCATGTACCCACAAATAGGAGAAGGAGCATAAGGACAACAGTACACAAGACAACTGTCTATAGTTCCTGAGAAAAGATACAGGACCAACTTAGAAGTATGCAAATTCTTACACTAACAGCTGAAATCATAACAGAACAAAACAAACAAAACAACAAAAACAATAAAAAAGAAAAAAAGAATTCCCACATTCTTTGTCTTGTGCAAATACAATGAATATATGGTTCTATTTCCTCAAATGTTTTATTTTATGTATTTTTTGAGGATTATCCATATACATAATACTAGGAAAAAATCAAATCCTTTTTCCACTGCAGACAGGATATAGAGTACTACAGTCTGCACAGTCAATAGTAGAGTGTCTGCTCATTTTTAGAAAAGAATACAAATAACGTAAGTTCTCACGTGAAAAAGAACATGAAAAATCACAATCATATAAGATGTTCACTTATTAAGCAAATAAGTAAATAAATAAATGTCCTCTGTTAATTCAAGATACACTATAAGAGACTGCTTTTCTGAAGAGGAAAAAGTTATCATTAATATACTGAGTAGACCTATTCATTAGTGTACTGGAAGAACAAGTTGATTGAGTTGAAGCCTGAAGGTGATCATTTCAGTTAATGAAGTATGAAAGATTGTAAATAACTACACATAGATTTTCACATTAAGAGATTGAATGAGAAACATCAATTTCTGGTAAAATGTATGATCGTTTGCATGATGAAAAAATATATCACACTTCTAGTTCAAAATAGGGCCTTTATGTACACTTTAAATAAAGCACATCAGTGTACAGAATGTAAGAGTTAAAAATAAATGAGGAATCTTTTGCAATTAAAAAGTAGTCATAGAATGGCTTGGGTTGGAAGGGACCTTTTAAGACCATCCAGTTCAAAATCTCGTATATAAGGATGTACGAAGGATATAAAACAATTAGAGTGTAAAGGTTCTAGAGGGCAGGACACAGGAGGAGCAGCTGAGGTCCCTGGGTGTGCTGAGCACAGAGCAGAGGAGCTGAGCGGAGGCCTGATGGCGGCTGCAGCTCTCACAGGGAGCGGAGGGGCAGCGCTGAGCTCTGCTCTGTGTGACAGCCACAGGGCCCGAGGGAACGAAATGGAGCTGTGCCATGGGAGCAGCTGGGGGTTAGGGACAGGGGATGCACCACAGGGCGGTGGGCATGCAACGGGCTGCACTGGGCAGTGGGCACGACAAGCCCAGGCTGTCTGAGGTCATGGAGCATTTGGGCGGCACTCTCAGATGGGCTGAATTTTGGGTAGTCCTGTGTGCAACCATGTGGCCTCCATGATCTTTGTGGATCCCTTCCAGCTCAGCGTATTCAGTGATTCTGCTGTTTTTTTTTTTTTTGTTGTTGTACAAATCATTATTGTGCACGAAGTATTTCCATGAAAAATAATTATTTCATACAAAGTCTGCTCTGAAAGTAATACCTCCTATTTTATTATGGATGGAATATATCTTCCAAGCATCCAGTAAATACAATGCTGTTTCAGCCTATAAGTAATGTTCCTCTAGACTGCAAAAGAGACTGGAGAAGAACATCATATACAGGTGTATGTAAATTTTGTTATTTTGTTACAATTCACTTTTATTTTCTCAAAAAATGTAAAAAAAAAGCTTACTGTTTAAGTAGTTATTCACATATTATGAATTATTTTACTAATATCTGTCGAGATCTATCTAGGATCTAGCCATATCAGCATACTCAAATTTTATTTATTTTAAAATCCATAAACCTAAAGATGATGCAGCACATTTAGTTAGTTTTAGAGCTTTTGGGACACAAATTTTAATACATTCTCATTCCAAATCCACCCGTTTTGTTTTCTTTTTCTACAAAGATGATACATAAAATAGAAGATTTAATATTTACATTTAAGTACAAAGTGTTTTGAATCATAGAATCACCAAGGTTGGAAAAGACCTGCAAGATCATTCAGTTCAACTGTCCACCTATCACCAGTAGTTCTCTCAAAACCATATTCCCCAACACAATGTCTAAACAGTCCTTAAATACCTCCAGGGCTGGTTTTAGTTGCCTGATGTGTCTGTTGGAAATATCTGTCTCCCTCAGCTATTACTAAGGAATCCTAGGGCAAATAACCTGCTAGCTTAGGAGCACTAAGTATACTTATAAAGCTAGATGTAATGGAAATGTCTGCTAAGACAGTAACTTGAGTGGAAAGTCTGTATCAGGTATTTTCAAGGCTTACTTCTAGGCGTTTTGAATTCCACTTTTGATATTCCCTTCAACAACAGATGAAAGAACCTAGAATATTATTTCTCCAAATCATGCACTAGACAAGAAAATTACTCTGAAACTCAGCTCTTACACAGACTGAAACAGCAATGAGTACTTCAGATTGAATAGGAACATACCTATCTCTTTCTATTTTTCACTGTCAGGTAATCAAGCGCATATAATTCACATGCCAGCATAGACCAGATTGTGCTTTTAACCTAACCTACATGGAGGAAACAATCCTAGACAGATTGCTCACTTCATGCATTGCCATCAGTATCACCTTGTGGATGCCCTTGAATCTATACATTTCTTGAGTGTGCTAGTGCTACTTGTGAAATTACTACGTTCTGTTTTCTCACGTGCACCCCTCAAATACAGTAAAAGCGTGGTCATAGTCTTCCAGTAGGCTTTCACAGGAATTGCAGAAGATCATCCCTTGGGAGAAGGTTACACATGGGTGAGTAATAAAAGCACCCTTGCTGCTAAAGTGCTTTATGCCAGAGAGTTCAGATGAAACACCCAAGCTGAGGAAGGGTCAGTAGGGATGGTAGATCTAGAAAAGTAGTACTGCTGTGTTCTCCAAGTAAGCAAGTTTTAGCTGTAAATAATAGATAGATAGATAGACAGTCAGACAGACAGTCAGACAGACAGACAGACAGACAGACAGATAGACAGACAGACAGACAGATAGATAGATAGATAGATAGATAGATAGATAGATAGATACATACATACATACATACATACATACATACATACATACATACATAAGAAGAGAAGCATTAAATATGGAGTTCTGCAGAGCCATTTTGGCAGTTACCTTTCAGGTGAAAATCGTACTTTCAATAATCCTTACTGTGCTCTGTCCTCTATGTCATTACTATGCAGGTTCTTTTTTACCTTAGTAAATTATCACTATTTCTAAGATTTGTCATGCTTCAAGGAGAGCTGCAGTCTCACTATCTCCTTAATATACCACTGTGTAGATAAAACATTAAGAAAGAAAACAATGGAATTCCAATTGGGGAATCTTTTCCATCAATTTGATAGAGTCAAAAAAGTTAATCTTCAGCTATATCTTGTTAATTTATCTAACTATACATTAAAAACCTAAATGTGTGTAGAAGTACTTTGTCAGTATCCATTAAATATGTGCACTGAATATTTTAGACATGTCTTGATAGTAACAGGCACCAAAAAGCAGGCACACTTCATCGTTTTAATGACGGGTTTTCCCTCTGAGTGCACTACAAAGCTATGATGCGCCATAAAGTGACGCTGGTATGAAGACATGCAAGAGCAAGCCATTCCATGAATATCAGGCAGTTAAAAGGAGTAATGTGTGAACATGACTTCAAAGTAGCTATTATTTCATGGCTTGACTGTAAGTCCTGCTTCTTCACACTGAGATAAGATTGAGCAGGTCTAGAAAGACCTCCCTGGTACTGGCCAAATATAGCTGAAAAAAAGATACCACTGTAAGGTCATTTTTCCATCTCTGAGATGATATGTTTGTTTTATGTTTCTTTTTCCCATCATTCTGCTAACATAGCTATGCTATTGCAAGCAAATATCCTGCAGCAGACAGATTAATTGCACCTGACAGTAAAGGACAAAACTATGTCTATGCTGCTAATCATCCCTGGGCCCCAGGCCATGTACTGAATTTCCTCCCTCCTGGTTGGACCAACAGCACAGTCCTGCAGAGCAGTTTCACTTCCTCATGCAGTGTCTTTGTGGCCATTAGACATAATAGTTTGATTTTTAAGTTGCTGCAGTTTGAATATCTGAAATAACAGAAAGGCTGTCGTGCAGTTTGTCTAAGTAGAGTGGTATGTACACTAGCATGCTGCTAAGGGAGTGAAGGGTATGACATCAGAACATATGGTGTGCGTGAAAATACATGGTCCATTGGGAAAGCGTAGAGGACTGTGTAGGGCAAAAGAAACCAAACCTGGTATTGTCCTGGCTGAGAATTATTTGTCCCTAGATTTATACATCTTCTGAACTGCAGCTGGATTCTCCTTGGAGGGAGGAAACATTTTGGTTTGCTTCACTGGAGAGTCTGGGAATTAGCTAACATATCTAACAATTCACAAAGAAGCAGCTGATTTATTTGACAGTGCCAAACCATCCAAAAAGTCTAATCTCAGTGAAGCTGCAGGAACTAGCTGCATAAGTACATTTGGTGCGCCAGCAGCTCTATAAAACTTCAGGGTAGGAGGAGAGGGCTGCACAGCTAAGGACAAGGATAGTGTCAGCGGAGTAGTTGTGTCACAGTGGTTAAGATTAAACACCATCCCAAGGCAGTCTGTATTTAAATCCAAGGCAGCCTGTATCACATCAGGCTGAGGATAAAAATTGCAAGGCTGGAGGTAAGAACTCTAAGGAAAAGAGTGGATGGAAGCAAGTTTGCGCACAGACCTGTGAATGAAAACCCTCCTTGCCTGCTCTACCCACCGAGATGCCTCTCTACAACAGGTATGAGGGTCTGGATGTGGAAGACCTGTGGGTGGTAAAAGCCCACTGAAATCTAGAAATGCTAACAAAACCAAACTAGGAAAAGCCTTCCCCAAAGCACCAAGACTACTTGCAGCTCTTTCCTACAGAGAGCTTAGAACAGAAGTGAAATTATTGATCTATCAATGACCACTGTCTTCTCAAATGACAATGACTTGTCTTTTGGAAGATCATATAATTTCAATTTTGAAACATTTACATCTTTACCTGTTTCAACCTATTTATTTATTTATTTATTTATTTATTTATGTATGTATGTATGTATGTATGTATGTATGTATGTTTCAGGCTGTAACTGCTGTTCCAAAAACTGCCTTTAAGCGTATTAACAACATCATTAGAAACCTCTGCTTGTTTAAAACCCCCCAGTTGAAAGAAGGAAGGAAAAGCAGAAGAGAATTGGAATGAAGATATATGGCTTAAAAGGCAGTGGTTGAAATAAATCCATTAAATAATGTCTGAGGTTTTAAAAAAGGAAGTAGTATATGTCTCATGGAAATATCCAATTACATGTTCATGTTCATTCTTTCTTGGTAACGAAGCAACTAAGAGGAAAAATTACTGTCAAAATCCTAGCAATTGATGCAGCTGATCAGTTAATAATGCTCCTGGAACTGTTTTTTTTTTTTTGTTTGTTTGTTTTTTATTGTCTGAACTAAAAGATTTGGCAAATAAATGTTGGTAAGAGTTCCTGTTATGGATCATTATTGTGCAGGATGTATTTCCATGAAAAATAGTTATTCTGTACAAAGTCTGCTCTGAAGGTATTACCTCCTATTTTATTATGTTGGCCCATGACATCAGAGGTAGATGGTGGTGGTATGGCAGCCGATGTTGAACTTTCCCACCAATATTTCACTATATTTTGTTGTCATAGGACAGATGCCAGTAGATGAGCAGTCTGACAAAATGGTGTCCAACATGGAAGAGAGTATGAAGCAAAGGGGTTTCACTGAACTCCTTCATGTAGAAAAAAATTGTGACCATTGACATTCCTCAATGTTTGCTGAATATTTATGGTAAACAAACAGAGGAACACAGAATCACAGAATCACCAAGGCTGGAAAAGACTTATAAGATTATCCAGTCCAACCATCCACGTAGCACCAATATTTCCCCACTAAAGCATGTTCCCTAGTGCCACATCTAAATGTTTCTTGACAACCTCCAGGGACAGTGACTCAACCACCTCCCTGCAAACCCTGTTCCAGCACCTGATCACATCTTCAGAGGGGATTTTTTTCCTAATAGTCAACCCGAATCTCTCCTGACACAACTTGAGGGCATTCTCCCTATTCCTATTGCTAGTTACAAGGAAAAGAGGCCAACCTCCACCTTGCCACAGCCTCCTTTTAGGAGTTGCAGAATGCGATAAGGTCTCCCCGGAGCCTCCTCTTCTCCATACAGAACAATCACGGCTCCCTCAGCTGCTCCCCGTAAGACTTGTGCTCCAGGTCCCTCACCAGATTCATTGCCCTTCTCTGGGCTTTGTTGTCTTTCTTGTAGTGAGGGACCCAAAACTGAACAAAGTATTCAAGGTGCAGCCTCACCAGTGCTGAGTACAGGAGAAAGATCACCTGCCTGATCCTGCTGGCCAAACTATTTCTGATACAAGCTAGGATGCCATTTGCCTTCTTGGCCACCTGGGCACACTACTGGCTCATGCTCAGCTTGTGTGAGCACAGAGTGGTGCATTTCAGCAGTAGCAACAGTGAAGGTGGGTCAGATCCTCTGGTGCATGCTCCTTGAGGAGCATGGCATGAAGGCTCTTGTACATCACTGACAAAAATGCACAGCTAATGGTGGTGCAATTGTTGAAAAAAAGAGTTTTTGTAGCTAGGAATTTGCTCTGTCTAATAGTGCTATTGTGCTCTTTGTATCTCTTGTTATTTCCATGGAAATAAATAAGAGGCATTACTTTCAGGCAACTAATGAATATCTGAAAGCATTTTTTTTTTTTCATATGAATGACAGAAATGATATCACAAAGAATCTAGATACATTCAGTAAAGTGTTGTGCTTTTCAGGAAAACATGGAGGATTTAAAAGCAGAGAGTAGGTCTAACGGGGACTGTACACACCATTTTGATCAAGTTTTAGAAAGAATGGATAAATTAGTTGGTACAAATGAGAACAGATGCACTAAAACTGTCAGTTTATATTTACTTGAATACATGGTATCAATATCACAATGAAAGTCCCCAGATTTCATACACTGAGCTGTAACCACATCATCCTTGACTGTAGAACAGAAGAACAATGATGTCAAACTTAACCTTAGACAACCATGAACTTACTGTGAATTCACCAGCTGACACTGTATGTGAAGAATGCATTTTCAGATACTTTCAGATTCTTTTTTATTCTCTTTCCTTGAGAGACATTAGCAAGAGGAACGCTTATGAAGAATCTGAATGCCTATCGAATGGCTAAAAACTCAAGGATTACTTTGATTTAGAATAAATAAAATACTATTGTCAAATACTTCTGTAGCATAGCACATCCACAAAGTATGCAGATTACTTAAAGTACTGGTAAAACAAGGTTTGGAAATGGTGTAGCTACTTACAGATGTCTTTTCTGTCTAATACAGTGTCAATCAAATAAGAATTTTCCTTACTCCTTGCTCTCAAAATGCAAGTGGAGCAAAATTATTGCTTCAAGTTGTTCAGTAGCACCAGTCCCGTGAATTGGTAACTGGACTAATTTATCGCTGACAGACTATTTCTGTTCTTAAATGAAAGCATCTTCTATGTCTTTTTAAAGTTATGTAATATTTCATCCAAAGTAAGGAACAGATTCTTCTTTCGTGTTCAAGATGTCTATTACACAAGAATAAAAGCTACTTTTATAGGAAATCTAACACATGCTTTTAAAATGCAGTGTAGCTATTTAATTGACTTCACTGGCACTTACTTTTACAAACCTGGTTGAGAATTGAACTGGAGTTATATCACTGTAAGACTCTATTTTACTACAGCTACCAGTATTTTATGGAAGTGATGAGAAAAAAAAGTCACCAGTCCTTTAACTTTCAAAGAGTTGTGGATTTTACTATGTTTTCTGCAGTTTCTATTAAGACTCCCTGTAGGCTTTTAGTGTAGTCACTCCATAAAATTACACTGGTACTCCGGGGACAAGCTTCTATAAATTTTATTTTTGACAAGAGCAGCAAAGACAACCAAGAACAGTCTAAGGAGACGCAGTAGAAAACAATAAACATAGTATTAAAAAGCTTGCAAAAGGAGAATTATCCACTTAGAAGCAGCACAGCCTCAGCTGCATTGCTTCCACCTTCTATTCAAAGGCAAATAAATTTTCCGTGACAACTCCTAACAGCCTCCACAGTTGTTCAGTGAACTTATTCTCAAATTACAGGGTAATAAAAGGATAACAATCCTTGGCTAAATAAATGAAGAGGTGGATTCTCAGTAAATGCGTGCCTTTCATTATATGCCCTTTTCTTCTGCTTGTCCAGTGGACTAATATCTCACAACTACTATTGAATCACTGACAATTAACAAACTAATATGTCTTTATTGTAATTAAATATTTCCCTTCAGCAAAACTGACAATACTCTAGAGCTGGGTTATTGTTTGCTCAAAAGATAGCAATGGGATAGTAACAACAACGATTCTGACTTCATGTAAAAATACTTCAACACTTGGTACTACTATCTCTGTAAGAATACACTCTTCATTTTTGCAAGGTTTCGTAGAATTTTTTTCCAGATTATTAATATTTTTACACAATTTGTAATTGTATTTCTGCCAAATACCACTTTTTCTATTCATCTGTTCTTATCTCATTAAAATTTGGTCTCCCTAATAGAAGGCCACCTGTAGATAACCTGAAATTTTAAGAATTACATCTGTGAATACGTATGTTCTGATCTGCTTGTGTGACACGACCACAAAAAGAAATATAATCAACATTTAATTGATAAAAACAGACAAGAATTTGCCTGGATAATTACATTGCCACAGGTGAATTTCTGCCTAAAATAATGACAAAGTTCAGAAGAAAATCTGCCTTATTCAGCCCTATTTTCGCACATGCAAGATTCTTTCAGGACTTTGCATGCAATAGTGCAAGTGATGTTATCCTCCTATATTTTGAAATCACAGATGATGTGATCAGTTTTTAAGGAAGCCAATATCTGCTGCACTTCAAAATCACTATTTTAAAGCTCTATGTACTGAATACCAGAAAAAAAAAAAAAGAAAAAAAAAATCAATCAAATAAAAGCAACCAAGAACTATTCAAGGCAACCACACAGCCTCCAGGCTCCACAGAAACTGTTGTGAAACACTGTTACATCTGCTGGCTTGAACCACTTTTTCAAATTGGTGCAACTATTGGACAAGAGGATTACTGTACAACCTTATGTTACTACTGCCTTGCTGTTCAGTGGAGCTGAGATACTATAAACACAAGAGACAGGTTTAAACCTGGGTAAATGTAGTGGTAGGTGAGCTAAAAACAAAGATTTAAACTGATTACAAATTCCTCGAAAGAACATTCTTCCTTTACACTGCAAGAACACACAAATGCTGTGAAAAAATAATGGAGGTGCCCACATCTTTCTCCAGGTATGCACTATCTAGAACTTTATGCTTTGATAAAGTTAAAAACTTGACAACATTTTTAAAAAGGAAGTAGGAAGTATCATGACTTCTAAAAGTGAAATCAATCTGGGGAAGCAAAGTAATTGCCAAAATTATTTCAGTAAGCAGCACTGATTTTGATTTTATGTTCATAATGTCAACATGTTGGTGCTGATTTCATATATTCATCCAAATCAGTGATTTTACTGCAACCCCTGCAAATAAATGGGAATTTCATGAGTTAAAAAGTAAATATATGCACTAAGGCTTTTCTCCTAATTAGGTAGTATGTGAATTAATTCATTTTATGTGCTTACTGCAGCTTATTGACTCATTTCTGAAAGTAAAATGTAGAGCTGACCATATTCTGAAATGAGAAATCTTTCTCATACATGTGTCATTCTACTTTGGTTTCTCAAGTAGAGAACCTTACAAACTTATTTCAACAAACTGTTATGTAAACCACAATCTATTTATTGTATCATACAGCTAGTTCCTAAACATTGTAAAAATAATTCTAGGTGAAAAAAAAAATCTATTGAATGTCATTTTTCACTTAAAAATAAAAGAAGTTAATTATCCTATTCTTTGAAAATATGGTACTTTTTACACAAGAGAAATAAGGGTTAGCTTTTAAAAATTATGCAGAAATTCAAATTTCTTGTCAAGTATTCTTTTTTTTTTAGTGGATGTTTATCAGCTTCATCCTTTAAACTGGTGCCACTGTTCTCAGTAATTTGTAAAACAGAATCTCTGATGCACTTTATATCCAATATAGTACAATGGAATATTGCTTTCTAATTTACAGATCTTTTCTAGTGAATTGTTAACACTTATTAAATTTATTATATATGGTGAATGTTTTGAAAACACGCCTTACAGTCAAAATACACATAAAATCACATGAATGAAAATGAAAGTATTGTCCTACATTTTCCACGTGTTCTTCTTATGAAATAGCATTAAAGAGTAAAGGCTGGTTTATAGGTATTGGCTGATTTATTTTATTCACTGTTAAATATTATGTTAAATATTATGGCAAACTATAGATATACACAAGAGAAATAAATAAACAAACAAAACCAAACAACCACCACTACCACCACAACAAAAAATATAATAAAAATAATAAAAGAAGAAAATGAGACTATGAATCATTAGGTGACATTTTTTACTCAGTACTGAACAAATGTCCAAAACTGAAGCTCTTTGTTGCTGGAGGCAGTCATTCATGTCAGACATGGAGCTGTGGTCCTGTTTGCTTATAACTATATAAAATGTCCCATGACACTAGTTTTGAGGAATTCAGGGGAAATAATGCTCAGTATCCTAGTGAGACTTCAGTGCTGGTGATTACATTATGTCCTTCATTTTTTTTCCTTTGAATTGCAGCTAGGGGAAGGAGTTCATCTCTTTTTTAGCGGTTCTAAGGAGAAAAAAGCAAACTTGGTTGATCTCTTGTTGCTGACAGGAAGGGAGGTAAGTGTTCCTAATCCAGAAATGACTGTGTGAAGTGTCTAGAATTGCACTTCGGGGTAGTGCAGGACAAATGAAGTATTGTTTTTAATCA
Organism: Oreortyx pictus; assembly: GCA_036925125.1. Taxonomy (NCBI): domain Eukaryota; kingdom Metazoa; phylum Chordata; class Aves; order Galliformes; family Odontophoridae; genus Oreortyx; species Oreortyx pictus. The sequence goes on along the minus strand of JAUPFR010000001.1, from coordinate 45,915,184 downwards.
AAAAGCGAAAATATGTTTTTCTGTAACATACTACTTATTTTCTTTCAAAAGCAGTATGCATTTACCATGCATCTCAAGCCAGCAGAAATAAATAGGATCCTGCAGATTCTTTGCAAAAAATCATTTACACATTCCAGGTCTGATGATCCCCCTAGAAGTGACTCTGTGTTATTATACTGGCTGGAATATTAGCTAACTCTTGGGTTCTGGCTATGTAGTCTTCGCTGTTATTTAATGTAACAAGAATGCTATGGGTAGAGTCACCTTAACAGAGGTGGCAAAGCTAAGTTTTAGTAGCAGCTGGAAATGTTCTGTAATCTTCATTTGTTCAGCTGTTTTTAATGCTGCCCTGTCCAGGAGTTATTTTAATATATTACTTATATCGTGTCAATGGTTCTGCTAAAGCATCATGTGCCAACCCAGATTTACTGATACTGTTCTCTAGAAACTAGGGAGATCGAAGAATAATTACAACTACAGCACACCGCTTTGAGCAGCTGACACAATATCTTTAGCTAAAAAATCTGGCATTATTCACTGAGGAACAGCAAGAAGAAGGAGACAGAATATGGAAAGGAATCCTATAGTGCAACATGGGATTCAGAGTCAAGAGATCTGCCTTGCAATAAATCTTAATATTGCTCAAGAAATGATTTGTTACTTTCAACATTGTAAAGGCTCTGGATAGAAAGGAGTTAATGTTCTTCATAGCAGTTTGCATGATGCTTTGTTTTAGGTTTGTGATCAACACCATTGACATTTTAGCTGTGGCGGAACACTGCTTGCACAGCTTCAAGGCCTTATCTGTCTCTCACTCTGAGTCACCGCAGAGTTGAATACATGGAGGGTGCATAAGAGTTTGGGAGACACAACCAGTCAGGTGACCCAAAGAAACACAAGTAATATTCCATACCATATAACATTGTGCTCAGCATTAAAAAGGGTAAAGTAGACATCTAGGGAGATTAGGTATCTTTTGCTAAGGAATTGGCTGGGTGTCAGTCTACATATGGGGACATGGTGAGTGCTTGCATTTGCATTATTTATTTATTTCATCTTGCTTTCTTTCTCACTTCTTCCATTTCTCCTCCACTTATTAAACAATTTTTATCTTGACCCACAAGTTTTTCTTGGTTTTATTCTTCCTTTCCTCCTCTTCTGTTCTTCTTGAGGGTAGAAGGAGTCAGGAGTGACATGAAGTGAGAGGCTGTGTGCTGCTTAACTCTCTACTGGCGTTGACATGCAGTACACAGTAATGAATGATTCTGAACAGTTTTCATGTGAATAACTCTCATGCCTTCTAGAGTGCCAGAATTACACAGATACAGTGTGTGCCTGATATATATGTGTTAGTAATGAAATAACTTCTATTCACATTGGCTGTAGGTGGAACTGGGAGGCAGTAGGCAGAGCCCTCCCTTACCCTGCTACAAGAAGTACTACTACTAGAATCAGCAGAAAATCACTGCAAATTACAGAAGTCCACAGACAGAGTGTCTTATTTTGTCGCCTCTACTTAGCTATTTATGTCCTGAATTATTTTTAACAGATATGACTCCTGCCTTTTTGCTTGCTTAACTGTGTTTTTCTCAGTACTATTTCAGGGTTTTCAGGATATAAAAGTTTTCTATGTAGTTTCCAGCACTTAAGAAGATAAGAAATGCATTCTTAAAGCAGAACAAGCTGAAGCCTGTTATGCTAGAGGCAAATTGTTAACCTTTTCACTATATAATGGCCCATGGACATGAAAAAAAGAATAGGATGTGGATCACAGTTACTTTTATTTTCTCCCTTTATTTTTCAGAGATTCAACACACCTCAGATTAAACGGCAATTCCTTCTTTGTAATTAAGCTTTCCAAAAATAGAGCCTAGGGTTTAAATATCATTTACATCACAGTCAAAAGAATAATCACATAAATAAGAATTTATGAATAATTAATTGCTATTGGTATTACATTAGCACAATACTATTTTTAATTTATGGGGACCACAATGGCATCTTTACCAACTTGGTGAGGGGCAAGCAGCAATTAAATTAGCACACTGATGAACTTATTAGTCATTCTATAGACAGAGCTTGATTGATTGACTGATGAAGCTTTTCACAAGTACATTTCGATCAGGCCACAAGATACCTGGCCTACAAGGAAAACCCTGTCTTGAAACTGTGACCTCGACCTCAATAAGATGAGAAAATTCTCACGAATTTACAGGAGCATTGTTAAGATTGTTTTCATTGAAAGAGAATTATTTTTCTCTCAACAAAAGAAGGGATGAAATCTAAATCCTGCCGCAGCTGCTATAATATGTTGAACACTTACAATTCAACAGGGAGAAAAGAGCTCTGCTGAAGTACTCTTCTAATGATACTTCTGCCTGAAGAGTAACTGAAACTTTCAAAACACTCAAAATGTGCCCATTTTTATAATACTGATTGTGAAAGAAAATCCATTGTCTTTTCTTCTGAAAATGTCAAAAAAGATATACTCCTTACTTTTGTGCCTTTTTTTGTGTTTCCTTATCCAGATGTCTACTAATCTGTATAGTTCCATGGAAACAGAACAACTAACTAAAAATATAGTAAAAATGAGGAGCAGTTGCAAAAGGGGAATTTGAAAAAGAAGGTTTCTTTCCAGTTAGTAACATTCAAAAATGAAACTTAAAACTTTAACAAGAGCAAACCTAGAAGCATGGATCTCCATTTTTCTTTGATGAATTAGGTTGGTATTTCAAATGAAAATAATGCAGATATAGGTGATCAAAGATTTCTTACAAAATCATTTCTTATTTGATAATTAATTTTGTTTTTTGTATGTCGTTACCAAAAATGCTTAGAGTAGCGCAAAAAGAAAACCAATGCTTCAGCAGAAAGGATAATTAGCTATAAGAGAGGAGTCCAATATATATTTATTTAGTTTACAGATCAAAATAAAAACATAACTTAGTACAGATAGTTCTTAGGTCCAAAGTATACTTGGAACTTGTCAGGCATTAATCTCTTCTAAAATCAGTTATCCCTTTAAATTCATACAAACCTGGACTAATGTCAGTAAGGAAGAAGGCACTGTTCTGCAGACAACTAGATTTTTGGTACATCTTTTTTTGGGGATGTGTATCTAATTCCACTTTTTGCATAGATAGCTGAAGGCCATGATGTTTCCCATCTGAGAATTTCTATACACATTTGGTTCACAGTCACAGCATCAGTGGGTAACAGATTTGTTGAGGTTGGAAGGGACTTCTGGAGTTCTTCTAGGAGAACACTGTTTCATAGTTTTTCAGCTGTCCTCTTCATTTTCTTCCTCCAGTTTCAACAAGTGATTCACTACAAGATATTGGTTTCACATAAAATGTAAGCTATCGAAAAGATGTCTTTTACTTATGGATATTAATTAGCAGAAGTAAATGACAAAGAAAAGTAGCATAAGGCTTTGTGTGATAACTGTGAATGTAGGGCTTTACTGTACTGTGCCCTACCACTTCCTTCAAAACAGACACTGCCTAAGAAAAAGCTGGTGTTAAATCATTGTTACTAAATGTGTAAAGCCCTGCTATCTATCTTGTCAACTGACAAGTATTAATATGCTATGCTTTGGTCAAATGACTTCAAAATTTAGTGCTGTTGCCAATTATCTGTCTCAAGGATGCCTGTGATATCCAATAAATACTTCCTGACTGCTGAACAGGAATTTTGTGACAGAATAAACACAAAGCATTTCCCAGCCCAAAGGCAAGTTCTGGGTAGATGTCAGCATGGCGTTTCACCAGCTCACTTTGTACAGCCTGTGTCAGTGGTTTGTAGGCTGGTCTGGCCTGGTTCCATGACTAATGGAGACGGGGACCCATGGACCCATGCCCCAGGAAAGGGGAGTGGGGAAAAGGGAGAGGGTAGCAAGATGGACCTAAAAGCAAAACAGTAACACCAATCTGAGGAGGAAAACTGATTTACTAAATAAGATACCGGAATGCAAAATAATACAGTATAATACAACATAATTGGAATTGAAGCTAATAAATCAAATAAAATGGGAGAGAGAGTATCCAAAAACCAAAAACCTTACAATATAGCTGAGTGTGAGACAGCTAGGAAACCTCCATCGCTGAGATGAACAGCAAAAGAGGAAGTCTCTGGGACTTGCATGCAGTTTTATCTTTCCCTCTGGGTGGAAAACAGGAATGCGACGTCCTCTGGGGTATGTAGTCCTCTTCTGAGAGACAAGTACCCAGAAATTCGTCAGTCCATGGAACTGGAGCATGAACTCTTTAACTCCCAGTGCCTCACATGATGTTATGATGTGGAATACTGATTAAAAAAAAATCATAAAACCATGACAGCCTGTCTCTGAGTCTGGGTGATTAAAAAAAAAAGTCACAGAGAGCAGACGTAGCAGGCAACAAAGCAGCCAGGTGGACAAACTAAACCTGCAAATGAAAGCACTATTCATTACTGTACTGTGCTTCATGGATAGGACTCTGACATGATCCTCTATTTCACAACAAAGTATAAAGAGGGATTCAATCTCATTGCCATTTTCTTCTCTACCACAAAAGATGCTTGGGACTCTAATTATTAGCTAACTTCTCACAGCAAGAAACACTGACAGCATGCAAGGATTTTATTTTTAAAATGATAAACTTGTGAGCAGGTTTCTCTGATGAATTAAAAAACAGCAGATGTGAGCATGTTTACAAAACTCCAAAATGGACAGAGTAACTTTAAATAACACTAGAAGAGAGAGATCAAAGCAGCATCTGGTGCTTTCTGAGAAAACAAGATGACTTTTAAAAATATACTAAACCTTTGCTAGATTAGTAGTTATCAAAGGCTTCAGTACAAAAACATCAGATGAACTTAGAAGGTGAACAGCAGCCTGCCTGCCATAAACTAAACGAGGTTTTCTGTGAAATGAGCAATGCTAATCAAGCTTTAGCTCTGAATTTGTTAATGGAATTGACCTATAACTTGAACTCGAAAGCTCAGAAATGATGTACAAGTCATTCATCTTTTTAGGATTGCCAGAACACTTGTTTAACACAGATTTAATACATATAAGGATTCTATTCATAACATAAGGAGTTTTCTTCGAATTACAGTCACAGTGAACAGCTGTAGGGAACAGTAATGGGGTTCCAAACAGTCACTCCAAATTGGTTAGACATATTCAGCCTCTGGGGAACAAAGCCTTCTCCAAAAACTTGCCAATATTATGGAGAACTAGCACTAATACGTGGTTCAGAGTCAGCAGTTAATTAGAGCTGGCCAAAGCTCAAGAAAGAGAGCAAATCTGGTGACAGGCAAGAGAACTAAATGCAATGACTGTACTGAAAAATTCAGTGGTATAGCCACTCCTATGTGCACTTAAAGAATTAAACAAGCTCCAGGGAGACTCACTATGTTTTACTTAGTGATTATGTTCAGATATAGCTAAAGTATACTACTTATACTAGAAAAAAACACATTTGGAAATTGTGAGAGTGTTTACGAGTGTTTAAACTGAATGGAAATAAACATTATTCATTTCAAAGTAGTATTCTGTAAGCCAAGGAGCAAATTCATTCCTGAACAGAGCTGCTGCAGTTGCTTCTGTTTTAGTATCTCTGCTTTTGAGATCTTTCTGGAGCTTGACAAATGTACTAGAGAAGGCTGCATGAGAATTAAAGAAGACATTAAAGCAGAAGTCTAGATTCGAAGGTGTTGAGAAAGCTCAGTACAAGACAACAATATTGCTGAAGTTACTGAATTGCTTTCAGTGTCGTCAACACTGGAAGAAGTTTACAACGAGAGTGAGCAATTTTGCCTTTCAAGAACAATCTCGAGTGAGGAATCTCAGAAGGAATTTAACAGGTGGTTAGAAATATTGCAATGTTATAGTAATATAATGAACCTGACATAAAGAAAGATAATGCTAAAGCCCTAAACCTTCAACAGCTCCCCAACCATACAAATATAAATTTTGCCCTAGGATAAAAAATAAATAATTAACTACTGCATGGAACAGTTGTACACCAGAGGGCAAGGCTACTTCTCAAAATCACAGATCGGTAAATTCTACCAAAACAAATGAAAGTTTGCTGAAAAATGCATTAAAAAAGAAAAAAAAAGTATAAAAACAAAGACAAAACCACAGAACCAAAAAACCCCAAACTCTAATACATTTAGGAGAGAACTACTGAAAAAAACAGTCATTGTGAAACCTACTGTGAGGAAAACAAACCTTTCTGTCATAGTTTGATGATTTTTGTTATTGGTATTCCACATCATAACATCACGAGGTGACCCTTCCCCTGTGTGGTCTCATGGCGTGCCCCGGCCCAAGGAGGGGATACACCACAGAACTGAGTTATATGAAGGTGTTTCACCAACTTGCTGGCCTATCATGTATCACGTATCCAGACTACAACATCACGTTCATGGGACTGGAGAAACTACATCCATTTGACGCAGGGAAATGGGGAAAAGTAATCAACTTCTTAAAAGTTGAAACTTGAGATTACCATGACATTTTCTAACAGCGGCAGTAAACATATATTAGGGATATGTGTATGAACTGCTTCATCCACTGTCATACATCCTGAAGAGTCTTACAATTGGCTTGTATTGTTGGAGAAGGTCTCTACCTGATCTATTTTTACCTGATCATTTTTCTGAGAGATCCATTTCAGGATCAGTCAAGATCAGTTTAAGAAGACTGGTTTTCCAGAAATACTGGGCCGACATTCAAGATCTTTCCTAGTATATCGTGTTGAAGACTCCATTTCTTAAAGCCTTTTCCATTTTAAACACTATGGATGTATTTGATTTCTTCTACTTCTACAGTTCTATCCAGACTCTTCAGCAACTTCTTCTGTAAATATGAGAGGACAGAAGTTTATTTTTAGCAACATAATATTGTCTGCCTTCCATAAGGGTTTAACATGGAATAAAATGTAAGGTTTGGTTGCAAATTTGTGTTGCTTTATCACATATAAAGAGAAATCTTAAAATAAAACAGATCTGCTTCCTCTCATTTATTCATAGATAACAGTGTTGTATGTTGAGATCTGACGGGCATGGGAATTGCCTGAATGCATTGAAAAACTGTGTAAATAAAAAAGAGTTATTAATTTGTATTATAATTTTAAAAGGCTAGTACTTTGTCCTTCTCAAAATCATGTCCATGGGTTAATACAAATATGTGTATATGTGGAGTGAAATGTTAAGACAAAGTAGATTATGAAGACACAAATTGTAATCAGTAAAATGTTTTGCTGTGTGTAAGGGTAGGGCTAATATACACTAATCTACACAATAAGATTTCAGCACTTACATCTACACAGTTGTATCTATATTACCTTATAATAAATAGAGAGAAATTTGCTCCTCAAGAGAGTTAATAATTTTATTATGTCTGAGAAATGTAAGATTACTAACTACCCAAGGCAGAACTGATGCAAAAGAAATAGTACAGATCTTTACACAACATGATTCATGGTAAAGTAGGTGTAAATAGGTTTGTTACATTTCCACAGTGGCTGAGAAAGGTTTGCATTTACAGAGGCTGTTAAGGTCCTCCAGTTCTTCCAAGATTATGTCACTGCTGGTGTTTCAGGTCCCAATTTAGAGACCAATTTTCAGAGGTGCAAGGCACCCACTGGGCCTTCAGAGATCACCAGCTGTCAGACTGAAAGCAGGGTTTTGCAAGACAAGTTAGAGATCTCACATATAAGAACAGAACAACAGATCCTCAGACTATTAATGATTCTTGGCAGTGGACAGATCTTTCTTTATATGTGAACATATCAAATTAAGTTGTTTAATGAAAACCGTCTATTATTTAGTTAAAACAACTTATCCAGCAAGGACATAACAGCTACTCAGATACCTGCAGTAGCAATAGCAGGGAAATCCTCCAAGTTGAAACACCTGCTGCGTTTAAAGTATTAAATTTAACAGCAGGATATATATCTCTTTTCTATATAAAGGATGGAAAGGAAGACTCTATTTCTGACTTAGGTCCTTACTGGTGTTTAGCCACTGTGTCTCCACTGTGAAGCTATTACATCTGGATGAGAGACTCTGGAAGAAACTCATGTTTCAGTGAAGCTGTACAGCCGTGCATGTGGTTCATTACAAAGTGAAATGTGTTCCTTTGCATTTAAATGGACAAGGAGATGAAACTTTAAACCGTGGTTCATTACAAATGAACATAGGACTGTCCATTCATTATACCCTCTCCCTCTGACTCAGTGTGCTAGCAAATAAAAAACACGAGATGGGTACATGTGAAGTTTTGGTATCTTGATAATACTTGATAGGCTTGTCCCTTTACTACACTTACATAAAGATGTTGATTTGCATCCAGCAGAGTAACTAATATACTGTAGCTAATTGTGTGCACTACCATGACAGAACGTCTAAAGGACATTACAGTATGTATCTCTGAGGAAATTGGAAGATTTTTCATTTATAGCCACCCATCTGTCTAGTCACGGCACAATTACGTACAAGCACAATGCACAAATCTGTGTGCCCTTCAGGAACAATAGCTTACCTCTGCACACTCAAGCTGATTTGCACGGTACATTCTGTACATTGTATGTTTTATGACAGGCAAAGAAATCTGAATTCGAGGTTTAGACGAGAGAAGACAAATGCAAAATCTGTTACCAACATGAAGAGCTACAATTAACTTTTAATTGTTTCCCAATATAATGTTTACGTTTCTGATGTCTCCCAGTGGGACATCATCTTATAAGTGAAAAGTACTGCAATTTGCAGCTTCAAAGGTTCTTGCCCAACTCCAGATGACCAAAAGTGAATCTTCTGCTCAAGAATAAAAGATAGGATTCTGTGTAGATTTAGATTACTCAGAGATTTTTAACAGCAATTAACACTTGAGAATTCATCACAAAATGTAAGTCAAAGGAGGTCATTATTGCACAGACTTCTTGGGGCCACACTCACGTCTTAAAGAGAGTGAAAACACTCATGTATAAGCAGGAGCTCCACAGGACACCTTTCCACCTCTCTGCAGATTGCAGACATTCTTTAGTTAACACTGACCAAATTCATGTGTCTGCACAAAGCATCTCAGCGTGATACATGTCCTAACAAAAGTGCAACATTACACCCAAGACAGAATGTTTCTCAGTAGGAATACATCTTGAATACAGTCTCATTCAAGTGCAGCTTCATTGCTTTTAAATTATAAAACTGTAGGTTTTATTGGATGATTCCTGAGTTCTTGTGAAATGTCAGCTTCAAAGTTTTCACAGTGATATCACTATGCAGTATAGTTATACAGTGCTGTCAGTGCAAGAGTAGATTAACCTTGGAAAAATATCTTTATTGCACTTTCAGAAAATCTGTATTCTGAGCAACTGTCCTTCCACCAATTAAAAAAACAAACAAACAAAAAAAAACAAAAAAACACGCTGATTCCATTCTATATGCTGACATATTTGCTTTGGTTTATTTGCAAGTATATGTGTGTTTCTGGGAGGCACTTTCAGGTTTATGCTTCTGGTAAGAAACATCTGATCAAGACTTACCACCCAAAATGGATTTCTGTTTCTTATACTTTTAATCTACTGTGTCTCTCTTTCTGGCTCTTCAATCCAGACCAGACTTTCTATCACTTTTTTATGTTAAACAAGCACAATTTCATGTAGAACTTATAAGTGACATGATGGAAGATAGGAGGAAACGTATATAAGGAGAAAATAAATCCACTAGTTTTGTTCAGATTTCCAATATTTCCAAGGTTTTTAAGAAATTACTCTGCAGATTAATAAATTATAGCTTAATTTTTGAATTTATGTAGTGTGAGTTTTGTCAGTCATTTAGCTTAAAAAATAAAAAAAATAAATAAAAAGAAAGGAAGGGGATTTCCAGGCACTCCAAACTTAACGTCTTGCACATTTTTCCTGCACAGATGAAAAAAGGGAGGAACTATTGCTGCTGCTGGTACAGCTCTCCCAGTCTATGACTGTTTCTGCAAGTAAAATGGACTAATAGGAGCAGATCTGAAGAGGAACTGAACATAGAAAGTGAGGACAACTGAAAGATCAGCATTAAAACCATAACTATGATCTCAGCTAAAAGAGTTGTGCTAAACAGCCGATCGCTGCAAACAGTAATAACGTATGTAGTAGAATACATTAATTTGAGAAACTATGTTTTTGTAATAGTTTTTATTCACTGAACTTCTGCGTCATATTTAGCATTTAGAGCTCACATATGAAAGTCATCAGAGAGGGTAGGTAAGAAAATGAGCTGAGGGTTTCAGACCCATACCTTCCTGGTAAGATCTGTTTCTCACCGTTTTTCTCAGAAACCTTTGCAAATCCCACAAAGTATATAGGTCTTAGACTGGAGCCTAAAATATATCCAGGCTGGGCCAAGAGAAATATTTGAAATGATATATCTGAAGAAAAGGGAAACTTTAGGAAAAAGTCACTTTGAGAAAATTTCAGGGAAAGATAACTGGATTTTTTTGTTGTTTAAGGCAATGAATGATGGTTTTGGTATACCAGGATTAATACAACAATGTATCTTGTAAAATGATATCCTACATCTCTTCTCACATACCATGCATGGCCACTATAACTGGGGAGATTGGAAATGTGAGATTTCCAGATATCCCGGGTGAGAGAGACTCAGGAGTCTGTCATGGAAAGTTGAAATCAGAAGGTACCTTCTAGTTTATGAAGATTCTAACAGATAAGGAAAGAAGATTATTTCGAGATGGGGAGAGTGGAAAATAAAGTGTAAGGAGTGTGTGTATGTGCGGCTGCTAGCGTGGGTGAAGGAACACACAACATCGATGCAGGAGAAAGGAGTGTAAAATGAGAAGATGCTGCACAGGAGAAAGCCTGGAGAGTTAGAAGAACGGTGCATGAGTGTTCTAATGAAACAGAGTAAGGGAAAAGTAGGAGATAAAAAAATGCAAGGAGACCTGGCTATATGTAGTGAACTTTAACTATTTATTAGAAGTTACAAGCAAAGTAATGAACTACAGGAATCTCTAGACACATTTTGTATAAAATCTTTGTGATGGTATAACAAAGCCACCAATATTTAATCTCTACACCATAAGTCATTAGAAGTGCATACAGAAAAATCTGACATGGAAAAAGCCCTACAAACAAGTGAAAATATTCTGTACTAATTCAGGACTTTGGCAATTGGAGCATCAGTCTGTACAGGTTTTTTTGTTGTTTTTTTTTTTTTTTTTTAAAGAGTACATCCTCAACAGAAGTGAAATTCATGTGAGAGGTCCTTGTTTCAAGTGCAGAATGTTTTAGCTCATGTTACTTCAGCAACAGAACAATTAGTGGCACAGCAAGAAGACTGGAATCATCTCTTAAAAAAAAAAAAAAAAAGAAGGAATAAAAAGACCAGTCTGACAGAATAACACCAAGCAAAACAAAAAAGAAAGATCTATAAAGGCCTTTGGACCACAAACTGAGAGACATAGTTAATTGTTTAAATATATCACAGACATACTCTTAGTCTTTGCAAAAATGTGTGGTAGTTCATATCAATTTATATTCATATTCATTTGCAGTCTTTGTGTTCCTTCTTAGGCATTCAAACTACAGCATTTCCCAAGTATGTTTGCCAATTAGGAAGGGGTCAACTTTACAGGTTAGGTATAACTTAAAATTTGCTCAGATAAAAAGAATTTACTGTGTCAACTAAAACTGTTGACAGCAAGGCATGCACATAACCATTACTCATGTTTGAGGATAATTCAGCTGTGGTACGTTACTTGCTGTTTTTGAAGCTCAGTGTACTAGATGAGAGCTAACATTTCCTGAGGGACAGAAGGTTTGCAGAATATTTTTTGAGATACCGAATATTCTATATGTAGCCTTTTGTCACCAATCTACCAGATAAAGCATTAACAGTTAAAGCACTGTCATCTGAAGTAGAATTCTCAAGGAAACAAAAATTACGAGATTTTAATAAAAGCCCAAGTACAGAAGCACTCATACTGACATTATTGGAAGACTGTCAGGCAAAACAGAAAAGAAAAAATATACAGTTTCTCTGAAACGGTGCTGATAATGACATTAACAGAACGAAATGATACATTTTAAAAATATTCATTCTGCTAGGACAACATTTCATTTTAGATGTCAAGTTGTCAGTTCAGGTAAATGATTCAGAATGAAGCTTCATTTGATTTTTGGAGCATCATCACAAAAATAAGAGGATGTCAAAGAGTAGGTTTGACTGTTGCAGGGCTCTAAGGGGAGAGAAAGAAAGCCTGACAGGCTGGTGACTGACCTGAGAAATATGTCACTGTTAGCTCTCAATATGAGATATATACTGTGGGGTTTTCTGTGTTATTGAGTGGGTATTTTAATCCAAATTTTGTTCTAAAAACAAACCAAGAGGTATAATAATATAATAACATTAAAACGCTGCTATTTCTCTTACATTTTTCTAGGCCCAGGCCTACAACTGATGAATGATAAATCTCATCTAATTTAAAAAACCTCATGTAATTTGACAAAACAGCCACAAGCCATTATCTAATTAATCCCCTAAACCTGACCTCCAATAATGTTGGTATCAAAAAGCATCAAGAATTTTCCTACCAGTGAATGGAGGAAGGGAAAATATTTAAGTTTTGAAGATGGAGGGGCAGTTTGGTTATAGACACTGAGAAAGGTAAAAGAGGGAAAAGACGTCATGAGAAAAAGAAAGTGGGCTAGCTGGAGTCAAGGGACTGAGTTGAAGCTAAGTGACTGAGCAGCTGCAGTTACAGGAGCTCTCCAGGTGAGAATTTCAGAAAATTGTAAAGATTCCCCCAGGCAGCACCTTCTGTGCCTCATTCAATTTGTGTACTTAAATGTGTTGATTAACATCCTGAATGGGGAATCACAGGCAACTCCTCCAGTGGAATTCATCAGAAGTGAGTTGAAAATACACAGAATAAAACTCCCACAAATATAAAAATTGTTATGTCTGCTGCACATAACTAAGATGGTTAGGAAATATTTTCTACATCACTGAAGATAATTTTTCAAACGGATCATGCACGCATTACAGCAGTGTAGTACACAGGCCACCAGAAGAGTGGTTCAGGAAGTGTCATCCAATCTAAAAATGCTGCTGCAAAGACCCTTAACATAAAGACATCCATTTCCATCCAGACTGTGAACAACAGTGCTGTCAGAGTGACTTTATTCCCAGTGTAAGCACTGCTGTATGCAAAGCAACAAACTGCTGTGGAGGGTGTTATTTATTTATTTTTAATTTAATTTATGTTTTAACAAGAACTCAGTCCATAACTGTAGGAGCAACAATTACTTAGCATCAAAAAGAAAACGCCATTCAGAAAAGATGTGGATCTGACTAAGTGCTACAAGTGGCTGAGAAATGGTGTTATTGCAATTCCTTCTGCTGCCCACCCAAGAAGGAGGTGTTATGGTAAGTTAGCTCAGTCAGATGGGAACTGCAGAATGACTAAGCCTTGTCATAGTTTGGGTTTCCACAGAATGCATAAATGTAAAATTATATATACAAAAGTTTCAACAAGGTAGTTAATTTCAAAACTGCAAACTAAAAGCAATCTAAGATTTGCTTTAGAGGATTCAGCCCATAGACAGGAATTGGAAAATGGCAAATCCTGCATTACATCTGCCAAGAAATGTAATCTAATTCTGCTTTTCCTAGGAAAGAAGGAAAAAAAAAACAATAGTGCCAATTTTTTTCACTCATTTTTGTCTTAACTTCCAACTGCACTTTCATCCAAACTCATTAAAAACATCAACTTTTAAGTATTGAATTAAGCAGTAAGACCCCTGTTAGTAGTATCATGTTTGGAAGTATCATTAGTAACATTACACCACATCAGTTAATAAAATATACATATACAGATAAATTGGCATTACTGTGTAAGGAATCTTTCCAGAAAAAAAAGTGATTTATGGGAAGTTACAAGAACATATTAATGTGCAAACAACAAAAGAGAGATTATTCTGAAGCATTTCTCCACAGCCATGGTAAATAGTGTTACATTTCTTAATGCTGCTTGCTGCTCCAGGATCAGCAAACAAAATGTGTATCAATCAGTAAAATCAAAGATTAAATCAATATCAGGAAAGCCTGCATTTTGTATTTTTCAGCACTAGTCCATCATTTTCTTCTCCCCATATGTGACAGACTTACCATCTTTTTGAGGAAGCAATGATATTACATGTTCCTTTAAGCCCTTTTTAATTTTTCCTTTCCTTGTTGGATTTCTTTTGGATTATCTTCTCATTTCCATTTATTGATTACTTCTCTCTTTTATTTAAACCAGCCTTTTAATCAACTATCACCTTACCCTGCCAATATTGTAGTGCTGCACTTCGACAGCACGTGCTTTTGTACTTCATAAACATGCTGGCATTTTTACAGGATTATTAAAATAATGTACCCTAATGTTTCACTGAAAGGAACAGAATCTAAGAAGGAGAAGAATAGATTTACATAAGGTCAAATGATTATTTCTTCCAAATCTACTTAAAAAATAAAAATGTAATGACGCCAATATTTTCGAGTTAATGTCTTAAGAACAAGCGCAGGCAATAGATGAATGATAATCATTTCAAATCACTGGCTACTATTTCTATTTATTTATGGAAGTAGTATGGCTGGGGAGCTGAGACCTGCAGACAGACAAATTAAACACTATAGTTCTGCAAAAATTATAAAAGAAATGTGTGTGGGGAGACAGACTGAGTGTTCCAGTAAGAAGTTATGTTTCGCATTTAATTCCATTTGTTAACATGCACCAACTGTAACATTGTAATCACACTCTATTGTTGCCTTTATGTATTTATTATTGTGTTGAAGACAAAGAATTTAGAAAGCACTTCCATACAGAATGCATGAAACATGCATGAAACATTTCGAGTTAAATCTAGCTGGCAACTGGTCACGAGTGGTGTTCCTCAGGGGTCAGTACTGGAATCTGTCCTCTCCAATAACTTTACTGATGACCTGCATGACCGGACTAAGTGCACTCTCAGTAAGATTGCAGATGATATCAAGATGGGAGAAAGTGTTGAGGTGGGAAGGCCCTTCAGAGCATTCTGGAAAGGCTGGATCATTGGGTTGAGACCCAACAATACAATATCAACTGCCAGGTTCTGCACTTTGACCACAATAACCCCAGGCAGCACTACAAGTCTTGGGACAAAGTGGCTGGAAGACTGAGTGGAAGAACTGGACCTGGGGGTGTTAGCTGACACTCAGCTAAACATGAGCCAGCAGTGTGCCCAGGTGGCCAAGGTGGCATCCTGACTTCTATCAAAAATAGTTTTGCCAGCAGGAGCAGGGAGGTGATCATCCTCCTGTACTCAGCACTGGTGAGACCGCACCTTGAGTTCAGTTTTGGGCCCCTCACTGCAAGAAAGACATTGAGGCCCTAGAGTGTATCCAGAGAAGGGTTACAAAGCTGATGAGGGGACAAGAGCACAAGCCTTACGGCAAGCAGCTGAGAGAACTGAAATTGTTTAGTCCAGATAAGAGAATGCTCACAGGTGACCTTACTGCTCACTACAACTTTCTGAAGGGAGATTGTGGTGAAGGTGGGAATCAGCCTCTTCTCTCATGTAACTAGCAATTGAACTAGAGGACATGCTGTCAAGTTGTGCAAAGAGAGATTCAGATTGGATGTTAGGAAATACTGATCTGAGAGAGTGGACAGGTGCTGGAATAGTTAACCAAGGAAGGCGGTAGAGCCTCCGCCCTTGGAGGTGTACAGGAAACATTTAGATGTGGTACTAAGGAACATGGCTTAGTGGGGAAATACTGGCGGACGGCTGGACTAGATTATGATCTTGGAGGTCTTTTCCAACCTCGGTGATTCTACGATTCTACAGAAGACTGTATCTCTGTATTTCCACCCTAATTTGACACATCAAATGAGAGTTTCTGGTGTTGCCTTGAGATTCTAAGCCTGTGTGCAATTTCTCATCTATGGTCCTTGTTCTGTGTAATCAGCAGATACACAGCTCATTCCTGCAGCTGTAACCATCCCTGTGGCCTCTCCAACAACTCAATTTCTGGTACTGGTCTCAACACAATTGATTACCTTATTGACATTTTTCAGCTGAAAGATTTTTCCAAATACCATCCAATTTTCCATCTCTTTCTAAAAGATCAGAAGATGCACCTTGCATAATAGACAGGAATTTACACTGATGAGTGCCTGTTGTCTCGAATACAAATGCTGCTTATGGTTTTTGCCCAAAGCTAAATGTGTATGTCTCCATAATAACTGCGGTTAAACCACTAAAGCACATTTGTACCTGAGATAAAATATGTTTCTGCTGGAGAATATATTTTGCTTGAACAACCTCCAGGCTAAGATCTTCAAGGCCTCTTAATTATGGAGGATTGCACTGAGCTTCGTACTCAACATTCAAAATAAAACAGCTGGAAAGGACACGTTATTTTTTGCTTGGAAATGATAATGACAGTGTTGGGTTACTGCTGCATTTAACCGGTTCTGGCAGAGATCTGTAGGCAAGTGTGGCTCTTGGAAGAAAACTGCTTCTGGGTTCATTCATACAGTGGGAGAGAACAGAACAGATTTCAAAAACAGAGGACAACCTGGCTAATTTATTAATGTACATTTTCTAAGGTTTTCTTTGGAGAAAATTCCCAGTTAGTGCTACTTTCTTAAGCTGCCTTATCACAACCTCCAGTATTTTATCTGTCTACGTTAGATGGGTCATTGTTCTTTCTGCTGAGATTTAGATATTAAAGTTAGCAATAAAGTTCACTTTATCAGTTTTCTCATTTGAACACAATGTTTAGAACATGTGAAATAAATTTCTTACATTTTTTTAAAAACACTGCTATAGGATAATGCATTTTCAAATCTCTCCTACATTCTCTTAGATTTTGGTGATCAAAAAGTTGACATTAACTTTAAAACTAGTCAAACTGAAAAGTTATGGGACTTTAACTGTCATATGCTCTCTAAATCAGGAATTATATACAGAAAAAGAATCATAAAAGTTACTTCGAACGTGTAAAAAATTGTATTATGAGCTCTGCACTGAATAGCACATCTGGTTGAGGGGATTAATTTTATTCCATTGAACACTTACAACAAGAACAGAAGGGTTAAAGAAAGATTTTAAAAGGACATGGATAGGAAACAAGACAGTTAATTCTTTCAAGTAGGGATGCAAAACATATTTTTCGTGAATAACTTACTGAAAATACCATCTGTTTCATAACAGTATTATTAAATATAATCTGATGTAGATCTGCATCTTCTTAGCAGTTTTAAGATTAGTTAAGTTTTTAGTTAAGATTAGTTTTTAGTTAAGATTACTTAAGTTTTAAGTATTGTATGTCAGATCAGAAAGCAGTATTACTAGAAATAAAACATAAGCGCACATCTAGCTATGTCTGTAAAGTAATCTGAACAGTACCAGAAACAGACAAAAACATTTTAATTGTTTCAGGCCCTATTAGGCTTGCTTATTCTTGTTTCTGGTGTGAATGCTTTTGCACTAATATTCTGCATTTTAAAATCACTTTTCATATGACAGAATTAAACTTTACAGCAATTCCAGAAAGTACTATTTTTAATTTCAGTAGTCAGAAAATGTGAATATATAGAGATATATAGAGATAGATATACATGCTGTAATACTTGCATTCATTTCAATACAGCTAGATTGGAGCAAAATATATATTTTTTCATTTCTTGCTCTTACACCATACAATCCAATGCAAAAATATTTTATTTCTTACACTAAATTCTGATTAATTTAACACAAATACATAAATACAGATAAAAAGAAATCTAAAAGTAATATAAGAGGATATGCAGAAAATGCATTTTAACTGGTGGATATTCTTCCATGGCACTGGGAAAAAATATGTTGAGGTATTTGCTAACTCCCAAAAATTTAGAAAATGTTGCACCATATTAGCTGATATGAAGAAAATTAAATATATCCCAGTCAAAACCAGAACAAAGAGTAAGATTGTGTATAATTTTCCCAATTAATACATTTTTGGTTATTTTTCTCATGATGGAGGTATGTAAGAAAAACACTTCAACACTTCTGTGGTTCTTCAGGAATGTGATTTTACACTTTCCAGCAAATTTGCAGTAGCACTGAAGGTTAGAACTTAGATTTTTTTGTGGCTTGGAAGTTTAATTCAATTAAGGAATTGAATGAAACAGAGCAAATGCTTATGATATGTATGGTAATGTGAACTCCAGAAAGTTTATACTAAGTACATTTACTGAAGTAAAAGAATTTGAGGTGAGTTTTTAAAAAATTCCAGAAAAATGAGAATTCTTGGTATCATAAAACTTGCTCTGTTTTCTGGGTAATCCCCAAAAAGTGACCTTAAACTAAGAGCAAATAAAGGTGGGTCAGAGTCTTCTCTTACTACATCCCTAACTGCTTCTTCCCACCTATACTGGGACTTAGGTACAGATCAGATGTGGCAGAAGCCAATGGAAATACCTCCAGTTCTTAATATTCCTTATGATATCATGTATAAAATGTTGATTTGCATTCTAGAATATCAACTGCAGAGGAAAGAAGCCGGACGTCATGACTTTTTTTCTTGTATAATTTTAACATGTTAATACTTTATATGCATGCTCGTGTGTGTTTTATATACACAACTGTTTCTACAAACATATAAAACACAATGTATTTATATAAAATATACATGTATGCATGTTTTAAAATGTTTATCAAGAAATGTCAAAAAAGAGGAAGGAAGATGATATTGCCACCAAGAGCTTTCCCTGTCCCACACAGAAAATCAGAAGACAAGACAAGAGTAAGGAAGGAAGGAAGAAAATATTCTTATTTAGGAATGTAGCTCTGCTAACTATAGCTTTCACTCTAAGCAGGTTAAAGGGACGTTTTAGCACCTGAGGCAGATTAAATGCATACTTAAAAGCTCATTAAGGCTTGGGACTACAGGGCAGAATGCAAAATGTTATTTAATCAACCTGCTACAACACTGAAATAACTAAGAAAAAACTTTAGTGCTATGTGTATATGCATTAAAGTGTTTTGTGTGTTTCTGAGTTAGTTAGTTTGTGTTTGTTGCTTTTTAACCTTGAATCATTTCTACAAATATATTTTTAAGTAAACACATTTCCCCTGAAGGCAGTTAGAAGAAAATACAAAGAAACAGAACAGTCTTTTCTGATGACAGAACAATGTGATAGACAACAAGACATCACTCTCACAGGCCTGCCAACTTTTCAAGCCAGGTCACAGTGCCGCACACATTACTTTAAGTTATGCAGTGGATGATCAGGGTATATGTTTCATTATACTAGTATATGGAAGCAATATTTGAATTGAAGCTAAATTTTAGAAATAATTGCTAATATTGCTAATAGTTTTTAGCCACAGTGCCATAGAAGGGTCCTCAACATAAATCTGTGAGTAGCAAGATTCTGAGAATTCCACGTGATCCAAAACCACTGGAGTCTTTCAGGTTAAGAGCAGCTGAAGCAGCTGAAGTAGTGACTACCTCCACTGTATGCCATTCTTTCCTGGAATTGACATGAGAAGCAGCTGAAAGTGACACCTGCCTCTTCCTGATCCACTGCTGTTTACAATTGTGTGCACTTTGTAAACTCAAAATAGCAATTCACATTAATAAAGCAGTCTGCTAAGTACAGCAGCAAAGGGACAAATAACTATCTTGTATAGTCAGCCTGTCTTGGAAAGCAGAAACCATCCCTGCAAAATAACCACTAACACAAACCAGGAGACTTAGCAGCCTCCTATAGCTTCTCATTCCACTGTACATATCTTAGAAAATATCAGAAAGGGACACCAGCAGGCATGAAAGGAAAATTAGAATTCCAGATACATTTAAACGAACTGGAAAGCTGCCCATATTGAGGAAACAACTTCCATGTGTAGTAAGACTCTTCACTGGCTTTGGCAGGTTCTCTGTTTTCCTAATAATGTTGGGATTTCATCAAGTTGAAGGTTAGTAGTTTTATGGATTCTGTGTATAGTGGGATAAAATAATTGAAGTGTTCCATATTTCTCAGATTAAAGTGAAAAATTGTACATAGAAGCTATATCCTCTATGGTGTTGATAACAAAATTATCTATAAATCAAACATATTATGTAAATAAAATACAACTAAATATTATTAATTGTGTAATTTAAAGTGTTATCTGTCAGCTTGCATAAAAACACCTTAAAACATATTGAATATAGTGAAACTGCAAAATGATTCAGTATCATGAATAAATAACCTTAAGATATGCACAAATAAATTGGCTGAAATTCCATTTTTATTGTAAATACAAACACTTACTAGGGCTATTTCAAATAATTTATTCACATGTAATAAATTATCCTTCTTCTGTTTATGACAGCTTCAAGACTATTATATTAGATTGCAGCACTGATTTTCACTTCCACTGCTGCAATGCATTTTTCCAGCTACACAGCTTATCTTGCATTCTACTGAATGTGAAATTCAGAAAAGATCATTTAGATCATACAGTACTTTTTACCTATTAATCTATTTGCATGTCCACTGCATCTGTATTCTCCTTACTTCTAATATTAAGCATTATTTGTATCAGAAATAATTTTAAACTAAAGTAACATATAAAGAGTTTTTTCCTTTATTTCTTTTTTGTTCATTTATTTGTTTTTGTCTTTTTATGAAAGAATGAATCTCAAGGCACTGTAAGATTTTCTGCTTTACTAAAAATTGATTTTCATTTTGCTTCCCTGCTCCACCGTACTGATGGCATTTTGGGGCTTGGTGGGCTGAAAAGTATGTTTTTCAAGATTTACTGCGTGATGTGGAGTTTCTCTGAATCAGCTAACTTGGACAAATAGTATATATGTGGATAGAACACAACTGACGTAAATCCTCATATTCCTGAATTTGTTATTTCAGGGAGTTAATCAACAACAACAAGTAGTCATCTTCTAACTGTATAAGCCATATTGCTTCTTTGAAGCAGGGGCAACTATGTCAAAATTGCAAGCATGTAGCTGCAAAGTCATTTCATAATGAATGTGACTATATTTATCAATATTAAAATAAATACCTGAATGTCACACAGTCATATCTACTATCCGTGATATGGATTAGCACTGTTTCTGTCACATCTTGCCCAAAACAGATTGAGTGGAATTATGTTTTTTAAATTTACTCCACGACAATTTTACTGTCGAAATGCAAAAGATACTAAGCAATGCTTAAGGTATTAAGTCAGTCTGTAAGTAAATCCTGACTTTGGGAATAACCAATGCATGCATTTTTAGGATTAAACAAAGGTGAGATAAAGGAATTCCAAAAGCAGACATTCATTCTTCTTAACCCCTCCTAAGCTTTATCATATTAAATTTTCAATGAACTACAATGGATTTGTCATTGCGCAACAGTCAAAAGACATCTGCTCTGAAGGCACGTTAGACACATTTTCATAGTAAAATTCTTGGAAAGTCAATTGGTTAAAGAAAAAATAAAGGCGTCGATTTTCAAAAAGAAGCCTAGAAAACCAATATTCTAAAATGTCTTAGCTTTAGCAGCACTGCTTAAGTTTTAACAGTTGTTTTTTTTTGAAAACCACAGGTTAAAAAAAGTTTCAGTGTAGATTTAAAATCTCTTTCCTAGAAAAATATCATCATTCTATTCCAGGAACACCGTGATTTGCTTTTTGTCACATGACTGCTTACAAGTTTTGTTTTATGATCTGAGATTTGATGAAAAGATTTTTCAGGCCCAGTATAAAAACATTGCTCTCCATATCAAGTACTTTAAATTAGAGAGGTTTTTAGCTGTGTAACCACACAGTTATTCAAACTTGAGGTCTATAAAGCCATATATATGTATTAAAATAAATAATAATAATAAAAAGAAGGAACATATGATTAGATAATCTTAACCGAAAAGAATGAACCCTTACTTCTTGACTTCTCACAAAAGAAAGATAAAAATCCACATCTTTTGTCAAGCTTGGAAATGTTGACCTTTTTTTTCTGGTAAATCATAATAAGTGAAAGAGAGTAGTACATAATCAAAGAAATCACACAAATAGAAATGGACAAAGTTCTGTTAGAGAAGCTTGCTTGTTGCAACTGTAGGGTCATTACCAAGTCAGCCAACAGCTTCTACTTGTCACTGCCTTCTTCCATAGAGATATGACTGAAAGGATCATGTCAGTCTAAGTTTATCAAAATTGCTGCAATGTGAAGTGCAATGCTGTTTGAATTATGGAATAAAATTAAGTGAAGTATTATTAAATAAGACAGAAGAGCTATAAACTGGAGTCTGGGAAAGTGATCAGGGGCGTCTGCCCTATGCTGCCTTCATCTCATTCTCCTGCATTTGATAGTGGTGACTGTCAGGTGCACTGTATATACTACTCTCTTCAGTAAGATGTGTCACTATCACTCTTCTACACTTTTTGAAGAAAAATAAACATATACGTTTATTTTGCTTGAATTTTGGTGTAATAATAGTGCTCTGGAGCTACATGATTAATATAATGAAATATAAAACTTCTATGAGCTGTTTTCTAGTCTTCCTGATAAAAGGAGAGGGACAAAGATAGACAAGATAATTTCTTTAGGGACATCATATATGTCCAAATGCTCACTCATTTCTGTTTTATAATAATATGATAAAACAGGTCAGAATCACTCAACTATCTTCCCTGACATCTTAAATATTCTCTTACAGTATTTTCTGGGTTATCTTCCCCTAATTATACTTTATATCTGGAGATCCTCTTTTGCTTGACTTCTGTTCTTTGTATTGTATGGACTCAACATGTCAGAGATAGTTCCTATGCCTTTTTCTCAGCTGCAAGCAAAATCAAGACATAATTTTCACCCTATTTTTCAAATGTATCTGACATGAGATTTTTCCTGAAATATTCATCCTTCATCTTCTGAGATCATTCCTTTCAGTTTGTCTTACTACTTTAACCTTACTTTCATTGAGAATGTCTGAATATTTCAAGCATAATCTAAATTTCTATAGGTTTCACAAAGTTCCTCACTGTCAGCATAATGGCTAAAATAGAATTCTTAACTTAGACAAGTCTGAGCTCTTTAGTTCCTTTATTTTGCATATCAGTGAATAATTCTATCCTCCTCCTCATATACAAAACATAGGACTTATCTCACATAGTAGCTCTAGTGCCTTATAGTCAGAAAACACATAAACTCTTTTAACATAATTGCTTGAAAGACATAGCCTTTCATATCAAAATGTGTAGTTGCTGCATTCCTCATATTCTGAACCTGATTCTGTTTCTTCAACAGTGTACCATTTTTTCTCCATCCCTTATAAATGCAGTTCCACCTACGCATCACCAACTCTATGCTGAAAATATCTCCACCCTATTTTATTCACCACATCATTCTGTGACTTCATCATTGTTGCCACATATAATATTAACACTTGTCTTCATGACCATGCCATGCATGTCATATTCTCACTGTGCCTACCTTCTTTTGCTCAAGCTTCATGAATGTTCTGATGCTGTTTGACTGTCCACAAATCATAATGATCCACACTTCTTATTCTGGGATGTTGTTCCACATATTTGTGGGGAGCCAGATGTACTTTCAGTCTTCCAGAACCATCACTGTCTCCTTTATTATGCATGATGTTTGTACGAACACACAGAAAATGAAGTCCTCTGTACCTATCTTGATTCTTTTTTTTTAGGAATGAGTTTTTGTTTCACTAGAATAAGTAGGATTTGGGTCTCCTGGGAAATATTCTTGCTCCTAGGTTTCCAATTCTGATATTCCTTGTCTGTGTTTTTTCAGAATTATGCACAATGACTTGCGACAGTTTCAGTGAACACTCTTCTCTCCAATAAGCTAAGAGATACTTGAGTAAGTGTATGCACTTTATGCCAGAAAAGGGAGAGTTTGAGCAGTCTTTTCTCATCCACATCAGAAGTTCCTTTTAGTAAAATACATACATCAATTTGACAGAAGAGCAAGATGCAGCAAAAGGAGTCTGGAAATAGCTTTAGTAATCAATTCATAAGATACTCTAATACCATGGAGAAGAAGGGTCCCTGAGAAAACTCTCTAAAAAGATACTCAACATAAAATCTTTCACTCCTGTTATATTCAATCAGAATGTTTATAGTGTTAAGTACAACTTCATTCCTCTACTTCTTCGAGCATAAAGTGAAAAGCACAGATTGAAAGCACTGCTGGAACGTGACTGACTAGCTTCCTAAAATATTCAATTTAAGAACTTTGGCAACTGATGGCATTCATGAGATTTCAAACTAACTTTTATGAATTTAGTGAACTTTTCTCCACGCAGTTCACCAGAAGTGTTATTTATTTATTTTTTTTCTCTGTTTGTGTATAGATTTGAAGCAAATACATATCCCAGTAGCTCTGGGAGTGCTTAATCATTTTCAAGCGTCTCAGGTTATAAGGGTGTAGGAAAAGACAATGAGTATCTTCCAAATCTTGTAGTCAGACATGATCTTTGACTGTAGTCCCTACAGATAATAGCCATAGTGTCCTCAGCAGGTCTAAATTAAATTCACCTCAGCTACACAGGAACGGGAACAGGTACACGATAGCATTCCAAACAAACAAATAAAAACAAAAACAACACAAAAAAAAACCCCTTCATTTATGACCTAAATTTTCAAATGGGACAGATATCCTTTCAAAAAATCTATACTAGTGTCTCCATTCTCCAGATGTCTGAAGTAGAATCACCTTTCCTCAGTCACCTTGCTTTTTCAATGTCACTGGAATTTCATTTTTAGGCATTCTTGTCCGCAGAAATACAATTATGTCACTGGCATCTTGAAAACTTTTTCACAGACAAAACTCTTGTCCAACTTCCAGTTAACATAACTGATGGTTTATGATCAAGAACTTGGACATATTGCTTAATGACACAGAAGTTATTATTCTTTCTGGTGCTTTTAATTTTGGTTCATAGTACTTCAAAATAGTAATTAATTAATTGGAAAGAGATTGAGAAATTTCAAACCCCCAAATAAGGGGTGTTTTGTTTTGTTTTGTTTTTGTTGCTGTTGTTTCTTTTCAGGAGTTGTTTTAATGGAATTAAAGGTGGTTTTGAAGAGGAAGATGACAGAATACACAGGAAACAGGCCTACATTATAGCCATTATCCAAAAACCAGATATAAAATACAGGAATCTTTGGTAAAAATAAAATCATTCCAAACACAGGAGAAATAAACTGATCTAACATATTAATTGTATAATAATTAATTCCAGTAGCACAGTGGAGACATAGCATTATAAAGGCTTTTTATCACATGATTGAAAAGTACAGACCCATCACACAGAGGAGCAATGCAAATCAGTTTAATATTGACTTTTGTTCCAAAAACTTTCTTTCTGATAAGTTTTAATAGCATTCTGTGTCATTCTTGACTTAATACCACAGATATCATTTATCTTCTATTCGTTTCAAAGATCCAAAGTCTTATACAGGATAATTAATTACAGTATTCTGGTAATCTTTTTTTTTAATTATTATTATTATTTTTTATATAGTAATCTCATGGTAAATCTAAGAAAATATAATCCATAACAAAACTTCTCAAAAAATGCACTTAAATGTAGTCTTCATTTTCAAAATCAGTGAGCATACAAAACCTCATTTCACCTTGGTAAAACTTTTCTTCTACTAAGGAGAATATTAATGTGAGGGTAATTCTGTCAATACAAGCAGTAAAGTCATTAATTAGAATTTTATTCCTTACTGGTTGGAATACATCTTTTCCTACATAAAAAAAAAAAAAAAAAAAAAAAACACTGTGGAATAATTACAGATTAGGAAATTTACCCAGTAATAAAAATGACTGTATGAGGCACTGGGTGTGAAATACATAGTTACCCACTGACATAATGATTTCATTTTACCTGCTTAGCTGAGAAAAAGGAAAAGGTAAAGAAGGGATGTTAGTAACCAAAGATGGTGTTTCATCTTCCATCTGGATCTTACTGTAGTTTGTGCTTTCATTCAGCATTACCTCATCTGCTTTCTTAAAGACACCTTTTTTTTCATTCTCTTTGGCTTAAATGAAACTATAGCTTCATTTCATATCTAAACATTTGTGACACCTTTAGACAAAATAATTGTTATTCGTGCTAGCTTCATGGAAAACACAATATGTCGTGCTGACCCACATCTCACTGTTATGAACTTATAGCTTTTTTAGGTTTTAGATTCTTACTAGCATATGGGATTCAGAAGTGGTACATTTAGAAAAAAAATGTAGTGGGGATCGACAAGGATATATATTCCATATTCTCTCAGTGGTTGGTTACCACTGTGTCTAGAAATAGTCATGACTCAGTAAAGAACTACATACATTATTTGTTATGCATGTTTGCATCAAGCATATTCTTAATATACAGACTGATAGAAAATGTGATTGGGTGCTTGTTAAATTGAGGTACTTCATACCAAATTATTGTATAGAAGGGAATTGCAACACCACATCTTATTCTGACAGAGGTGACACTCAAATGCCAAATTTAATACATAAGCCAGCAAGGTTACAACTTTTTTCCTTAAGGAAATGAATGTTTCAGTTGAAGGAACAGTAAAACAAAGTCCTAATAAATGTATAAGGCAGAAAGAATTGAAGGAAAACATATCCTAGAGACATTTAAGAAAGGAGATTAATTATAAAGCTTACAATCCCACCAAGAGACAGTTTTCCATCCTAAAATGAACCGCATGCTAAAAAATATACTCTTCTATGTTGCACATATTGACATAGAAAGACTTCTCATTTTTAATCCTGTTGTCAGAAAATAAAGCATTTTTTCTGTAACTTATTGATCGGGTTTTATAAAATTGCAACTGAGATAGCATGGTAACAAATTTCTTTCTTTCTTGGCATTTTTTGTTTAGAACAGCTTTGAGATCTGGGGGACTGCCAGGATTTTTCATCCAGGACTGCTTAGCAGCTTTATAATTACGTGCGTATTTCAATAAGTGCTCTATCTCTTTGGAACAATTTACAGAGCACCTTAACTGCAGCAAAATATTATCTCCTTGGAAAATACCTGGATCAGCTTCAGAACTAGCAACGGTAGGGCTCCGGGCTGAGGATGTGCTTTCTATTGGGGAACCTGAAGCATTCCCAAGGTTCTTCCTTTATACTTTTTTTGACAGATAGATTAAGATCTGCTTATTGCATTTCTAAGATTACAGGTTTAATGATCACATCTAGTAGTTCTGACTGGTTTATTCTCCTAACACAATTATTTAAGAAACAAAGGGATTCAACACGCCAATTTACAGCACGTGTAGCACATCTGTCAGAATAAATGTGGCCTGCCCAGAAAATAAAAGAAAATGGGAAAACTGGGGAATTTGCATGAGTAAGAGAAGTGTGGATGACAGGCAGAAGAAACATGGAAATAAATTATTATTTAATATAGCATGTGTATCTGCTTACAATCATAGACTAAGAGCTCATACACCAAAGTAGTGTATTTATGGTAGGTGTGGAGTACTTGGAAAGCTAAAGATTTTGGGATGAAAGCTGGAAAGGTATGAAACAAAAGTCGACTTGGTTTAAAGAGTCAATAAAAAGACAACCATTGAGTGTAACTGCCTTTGGATTAAGCAGTTATTCAGTATAAAGCTCCATTAGTTTTTGCATTTGAAGTAGGATTACGTATTAGTTGGCATGTTTAGCAAACTACTGGGTACTATTATGAATTAATTTCTACAAACCCCTGGAACAGTGGATGAATTTTACAACACAAAAAACTGCCTTTTCATATTTAAATGGATAATTAATCCCAATAGATATATTTTTAAGTAGCTCACTACATGGCAGATGAATTTTGATGTAGAATTACTTATCTGTGATCTAAGAAATACAAACACAGAAGTTTTCCAGCAGAAAGGAACTAAAAGTTTACCCATGAATGTCAATAAAACTAAATGATCATTTATAACAAAATACTGCAACATTTCATCAAACACAAAATGCTTCACATGTCTGACTTTTAATACACTAGGGGTGAATTTCTGACAGTTTTTAGCAAATTCAGAATCCTCGTAGTCATACAATCCCACCAAGCATTTCCTGGTATGATCATTGCTCAAAATCATATTATTTTTAATTACTTCTACTATCATAGCTAAACTAGAGTCTATAAAAAAGGATCAAATATAACTTGAGATAAAATTAGGAACATTCCTAAGATAAAAATAACCAGAAAAACAACAAAGTTTTTTGCTCATTAGTGTGCCCCTTCTTCTAGAAAGAAATGCAAAAACAAACAAAAATACAACTGACACCATCCTTCTTAACAGTACTAAATTCAAACTGTGAGGGCAAGGGAGATCTCTTCACTTCTTCCAACTTTTCATCAGGAAGAATTCAAATGCAGAAAACAGTCAAGGGTAGGGAGAGAGAGACACACTGAGACAGAAAGAGATAAAGAGAGACAGAGGGAGGGAGATTACATTTTATAAAAAGGGTTCAAAATGTTTCAAGTGTATGAAAACACAGACCCTAAGTGAAAAAAAAAAAGGCTTTGAATCTTTCATCATAGACTACAGAATTTACGGGTCCTAATTCAGTTCCCCAATGTAAAATATTCCCTTAACATTGGTTTTAAAGTTCCAAAACAAACATTAGTATTTTGTTTTTACAAATTCAACCCTTCAAGAGACAGATTCCACAAAATTCAAAGTCAAATAGGAAACTAAATTCTAGGCACCATGCTGAGATATTAATTAGAACACATTTTTATAAACACACTCGAAAATAAATTCTTTTCCTTCCTAGAAGACCTCAGCATTACCTTGCTTTACATTAAATTGTGCATAAATTTTCCTGTAATTGCACCGTTAAATTGTTTCTCCATACCAGACTGAATGACTGGAGCAGGAAAATAAATGTATATTGTTGATTTCAGTTATCTACTTCCAAACCATATGGCTGTTTGCATATCCCACTCTTTCATCCAATCACCCTGATTATAGCTTAATGCATAAAACATCATAAACCACAAGCTGACCACAAAGTACTTGAAAGTGCAACAGCTATTTTTGTTTGTTTCTTAAATGAAGCCTCATCTGCATGCAGTCAAAAGCTATCTAACAAGGATTTCTTAAGTAATTAGCATGGCAACCTTCAGTAAGAAGACTTATTCCAGTTCTCAGAAGGCAGAAGTCCTATGTTTGTCTCTATCCCCATACTTCTCAGACTGTAATTTGATCTGGATTAGGAATTGTCTTACTCTTTTGGTAGGACTACCCTCAAATTTTCAGCTAGTGTTTTTCTTTTGCAGCCAGCAAGCTGCAGCTTCCACAGCTGTTCAGATGGATGGGATGAGATTTACTTCAACAAATGGAATCCAATGATAATTTTATGAACCCAGTGCAAATTCCAAGAAAGCTTCCCTGCTGATCTGTAAAAGCTTTAATGTATTGGTGCAGTACGTTAAGGTGAAAAATGTTCTGAACACTTCATGCAAACTTCACAAAAAAATAGAGAAACCCTGAAGTGCAAATATATTCACTTATTAAACACTCTGTTTCTTTACAAAAAAACAGATGTAATCTTCAGCAAAAATGCTGCTGATTAGCACTGAGAATCTTCTCCAAAACTTAAAATCTTCTTAAAATAAGTGAAAATGTTTGTAAGCCCACAACTTTCAGTGAGCAAGAATTCAAAACTCTCCAGTAGGATACAAACTGATTACAACATACCAAAACTTTACATCTGTCTTACTGAGGTACCTCTAATCACTATTTTCCTTTTGGTTTAGGCCACCTCATTTACACATTTAAAGTGAGACATCTCAGGTACAAGGTTATAAAGAAATGAAATGTGTTTCATTTTCAAAACCAAATTAGTTGACATTTTAGAAAATGTCTTTCAAACATTTTTTTAGGAAGAACAACTAAAAATTAAATGATTTGTGCCCTAGTTTTTCTCACAATGTGCAAAAAGTGTTATTGTTGCTTAAAAATCCTGGTACCTGTATGATATCAGAAGTATAGCTATTTGGAATTATTGGTATTTACATGTAGTTCTCAGCAATAACACAACTATAATAAATGCCATAGCTTAGGTAAACAGGAAACACTTGCCCCCCCAAAACAAGCATTTAACAAGGATAATAACAAGTTAGTTAAGCAGCAACAGCACTCATTTAAACTTGGTCCATGAGCTACCAGGCTGTACATTCAACCATGCCATAATCTCCAATCCATTTTCAGGTATGTACTCATTCTAGATGCTTTTTACCAACTGAATTTCTGTAGCCATTTTTCTTACACAGCCTTCTAACTCTAATCCTGAAAGTGACTGTGTTGGTTGCACTGCTACTGTCACCACTGCATTGCTACACTAGCACTGCAGAGACATGAGAAGTTAAAAATGGAGATTAGATTCCTGAAAAACAAAATAAGGTATATTTGTTGCATGTGTTTGCAAAGCATTAAATTTCAGACTTGTCTCTAAACATTATTTGAGGAACTTATCACTTTGGAAGTGTTTTAAATGAAGTGGGAGTTTCCTGTATCTTTCCCTTTTGATTACTCCCTCCTCTCATTCTCTCCTTGTCTCAACTAACACAAGGCTTGTATTGAGGCTTGCTGTAGCATGAGCCTGATTTTGATGCACAATCATCCTTCTTTGGGATATAGAGGAGGACTGTTTCTCAAGGGACTATATAGCAGTCCTCTGTCCTCCTTTTGACTCCATGTGATTTTTCGAGTATGACAGGAAGACAGTTCCCTTCTTTGTGAGATTTTTATCTCTTTATGTTTTAGCTTTTTTATTGCTCTGAAGTCTTCTTTCTATGCCTGTGTATCTTGAGGAAATTAGCAAGAAATATGAATTTTAACACACAGCTGGTATAAAAATTGCATTTAATTCTTCATCTTTTTTTAGTCACTACAGTATTCCAGCCATTCCTTAAAGTATAAAGAAAAACAATTATCTTTAAATAATTACTTTTTCCCACACATTAGCTACATGTCACAAAAAGACTACAATTTACTTTCCATTAGGAAGGGGAACTAAAAAGTTACTCTTGATGAAAGAGCATTATTATATTTCAAGAGTTTTTTGCTCACTTCCAAACTGCATGAAAATAGAAGATCTTATCTAAAGAGCTTATTCTGTTTGCTCCAGCTCAAATCAAGACAAAGAATTAATTTCACATTAATTTCATGGAAACCAGTTGAAATTAGAGTGTCCAGGCTAACAACTATGTCTTCTTTTCTCTTTTTATGTCCAATTATATATCTTCTAGGAAATCTAGTGAAGCTACAGGCTACTGACCAGGTGCAGAAAATAAAACGAGTACATTTTCTGCACTGAATAAAAACGATGACGTCCTTTCAGGCTAACTGAAAAGTAAAATCCTAACAGTAAGACTTACAAGTAAAACCACTAGTAGTTCTCTGACACTACACAGCATCCACCAGGTCTACCTGAAGAGCACCCAGTAGAGAAGGCAGCTGGATATGTATGACAACACTGTGTGGCTTCGTGCCATTAGCAATAAAGGGGGTTATGCTGTAGTAAATTATGGAATTGGGGTTGCAATAATATAAAGCAAGGAAGAATCTATCTACTGCAGTGTACACCAGCCTATCTCCTTCTTCATCAACTCCTCTTTACTTTTACTGTCTCTAACTGCCAATGGAAGCTTTACAAAAATGGGAGGCAGATGCTTAAAGCTGGCTTGACCATTTGTGCAATTTGGAAGTCACTGCAGCACAAATAATGAATCTTTACTACACTCCAAACTGCTGAAATCATAAAATTGATGTATGCTCCCAAAAAGCCTTCATGTTTTATTTTTCTCCTGTTATCAAATTTGGACAGATTGTACATTCTAGGTTTTATCTCTTCCTTCCCAGAACAAAGACCAATGCAGTTATCTTTTTCTTGAGTTTCTTCACACAACCATTCACCTTACACAAAACTTCTAAGCCTAGTGTACTTTCATTTGTCATGTTTTGTGCATGCTATAATCCGTATGCATCATATACAGCTGCAAGCATACGTGACTATAAATGCCTGTAGCATGTCAGCACATCTTCCCTTTATGAGACAATTGTCATTCCATCACTTCTGATGTGAGTTGTCTCCACAACAGCAATGTGCTGTATATTGTATAGAAACAATGACTGTCTAACAAAAAAATGGGTAGGCTATTCAGCACAGCCCATTATGTTCATGTATGCTCCACATTTTAACTCACTCTAAATCATGATGAAATTAGCCACAAGCATACCTGCTCAAACTTACCGAAAGTATGCTGATATTAAGCTATTGTTACTTAGAAGCTGTCTGTAGCCTGAATTAATAGACTGGTTTGTCAAATAAAATAATGAATATCTGTTTTGACAGAATTCAAACTAATGTTAACATACTAAACGCACCAAGAAAAGTCTTTGGAAGAAAAGAGTGTTGACAATGTTTGTCTCTTTAAACACTTTTTGGCAATAGCTCAGCTTGTTAACATGCAATGAAAGACGGCTCTATTAAGCTCAGGGTGATGCTAAAACTGCTTCATACACGGCGATAGCAATTTTCCTTACACCAAGTGAGGCTGCCTGATGAGAAAGGCCATGGCACGCTGCAGGTCTTTGCTATTCATAGGTATTGATTGTAATGAGGAAGACATTTTATTGCTATCTAACATTATACTGAGTTACATGAACAGCTATGCTTTTATTAAGCTCTGAGAGTCATATAAAAATGACTTAGACGACTGCTTATTTTAATAGCAATTCCTTTTAATTTTAACTGAAGCATCATTCCATACAAATAATAAAATAGATTACATAATCCTTTGTTTTTAATTTCAAGCCAGCCTTAAAAAATAAGACAATTTCCTAAACACTACCTTGTAGAATCCAACTATTATTTTCATCAGTTAAATGTTTTTCCTGGTCAGAACTAGATTAATTTTCTCTGCTATGTGAAATCCTAAATTCTTGGCAGTTGTCCAAAGTGTCGGAACCTGTCCTCTGCAGGTATTGCAAGAAACCATCAATGAAGCATAAAAGAATAAAAAAAGAACAACAGAAAAGAGTTCTGCTAACAAAGGGGGAAATGTAAACCTGGTCAGTGTCCAATGAAGTAGAGAAAATCACAGCCTCAGCTCTTTGAACTCCCTCTGCATTCTGCAGACTCCAGATGTTATGCTGCACAACAGTATTTTTATATGGGTATCAATGTTGCCATCCTGACATAAATCTCGGGTAGAGGAATGTTTTGAACGCCTTAGATTAAACATTCTGCTAGCCCAAACCTGGTAAATGCAGAATATGGGAACAAGTTTTATTCTATTTCATACTGGAGTTAAATTATACTGCCTAGATAATTCTTTCTGCTAGAGGTAGGAGATCTCATAAAAACAAACCTTTGAAAGAAATTCCTGTGCAATACCTTCTAATCAGTCTGTTGAAGGACCTTAAATGCTAGGAGTCCTAGTTGATACAGTGGCTGCAGCTTTGCCCTTTCCCATACCTAGAACATCTGAAAGAGCTTTCTGCTTCAATTTCTTTTCTGTACTGTGCCTGAATTTTTCTACTTCCAGTTGGCAAAAAAGTGTGCATGCACTGAATTCTGCTCCAAGTTAATTCTCCATCGGCACATGCATTTCTGAGAACTTGTGAAGGATGCTTTCGTCTTGTACACTAACAGCCTCCTATCATGGCATATATTTCTGATTCATAGGAGGGCCCCATTAAGTCCATAATGATAGAAAACTTTTTTCTAGGGAAAGTTACAACAGCCACACATTCAAAGAGCTGCATTAAAGGACAAGTCTTCTTTGTTCACTACAAAAAAATTGCTTGTTTCAATGCGCGTTTAATGACAAGTTACGTGTTTGAAAAACACCTCCAAAAGTAATGTTTCCCACTTTGTTATGTTGGCCCATGATGTTAGAGGAAGATGTCGGTGGTATGGCAGTAGGGTTTGAACCTTCCCACTAATATTCAACGACATTCTGCCATGTGGCAGATGGCAGCAGGGGGCAGTCTGACAAAATAGCATCTGACATGGATGTGCTTACGGAGCAAAAGAGTGTCATTAAATTCCTCCACACAGAAAAAATTTCTTCCATTGACATTCAACAACATTTGCTGAAAGTTTAAGGAGACCATACAGTAGATACGAACACAGTAGGTTGTGAGGGGATGCATTTCAGCATTGGTGACAATTGCATGAAAGACAAGCCATGCGCTGGATGGCAATGCACAGACAGTACATAACAAAATGAAGAGTGTTTCAATCAGCTCATCCATGTAAATTGGCAGAATCTGACCAGGGAACTCAGTAAGGAGCTGAGTATCAGCTTCAATGTGTTGGAAGTGATGGGGGCAACACTGGAATATCACAAAGTTTGTGCCAGGTTGATCCAACAAATGCTCACACAGAAACAGAAAGAACACTATTCGCAAGTCCGTCTGAACCTACTGAACCAGGGTTGAATGTGACAGGTTGCTTAATCACATCATTACCAGTGAGAAGACAAGTGTCAGGCCAGGGAAAAAAACATTTCTCTTGCAACATGATAACAACAGGCCTATACAAGTTTTACTACCATGGAGCACATGGCCAGTTTTGGTTGGACTGTCCTACAACACTCAGCATAGAATCTGGATTTGGGACCTTCTTACTTCCATCTATTTGGTCCAATGAAAGATGGACTGTGTAGCAATGTTTTTCTAACAAGAACATTACCATAGCAGTTTTGAACTACCTCCACTGGTGCAGATTTTTACAAGCACAGCATGATGGATCCTGTTCATTGCTGTCAAAAATGCATAGTTAATGTGGTGACTATGTTGAAAAATAGTGTATTGTAATTGAAAATTTTCTCCATCAAAAATAATTATTATGCTCTTTGCATCTGTTGCAACTTTCACAGAAATGAATAGGAGGCAACCTACGCAAGATTATGAAAGACTGTTGGATTGTAACTGTGATGCTGCAGTTTCACTTCAGTAAATTCCCTTTGATTTTAACAAAATCAGACAAGTGAAAAACTGTTGTAAAGTGAACATGGGTCCAGCTATATGCATAGACTAAGATGTTTTATTGTCAGTCTCTTGTTGTTCACCAGAACATCTAAGTCTTTCTTTGCAGAGCTCCCCTCCAGCAGATCATTCCCTAACCTGTACTGATGCATGTGGTTACTTCTCTCCAGGTTCAGGACTCCACACGTGCTTTTGTTAAACCTCATCAGGTTCCTCTCCACCCAACTCTCCAGTCTGTCCAGGTCCTACTGAAAGGCAGCACAGCCTTCTCGCATGTCAGCCACTTTCCCCAGCTTTATATCATCAGCAAAATGCCAGCTCCCTCAGCACACAGAGTTGCATCCCATCAGGATCTACGTATTTGCACACAGTGATTTTGTCTAGATAGTCTCTGACCATATCCTGCTTGTCCAATGAGAAGTCTGCCAATCCCCAGACTCTCTCTTACCCCCAGGAAGAAACAGTATTTTTTCCACAGTTATAGAAAAAGACTAGAGGCAACAAATCCTGACAAGTAATTTTCATTTTACCATTCAATCTCGCTATTCTTTCTTTTCCTCGTTGCAGAAATGACCTATTTCTACTCTTTGCTAGAGAATACAATCTCTCAGTCCCTCAAATGTCTGCTGTTTTGAGTCAGAAGTTAAACTACTAGTAAATCTGTGCAAATTTAACCATGTGGCCTGTGAGAATCATGTGTTTTCATTTCCATCTCTCTGCATTATCTCTAGATAAACAGCAGCTGTCCTCACTCAGCTCCTGCCCTATTGCTGCCTGGGGATAAATGACAGTCGAGTTTTCTTAGGGAAATCTCAGACTCCTTTGGTGAATACTTTTCAAATATCCATAGTGACACCAAAGTTCTGCAAAGTTAGCAAATACAGTAGCCTATAGTACTTAATTGCTTAATTTTGTTCTCCCTAAAAATATATATGTACAGATTTGATAAGAAAAAGATTTCAAGATACTTTTATATGGCCTGAGAGATACAGACTACCGAATCGGCAATTTTAGTGGTGAAAGATGTAGCAAAATTTGAGAAGCAGTCAGTTCAATGGAAGAAAAAGCATCACGAGGCCACTAAAATGTGTCACTTACAGCAGAGAAATATATAGAAAAAAAAACTCAGAGTACTTATGGCTTAAAGTTTCCCTCATCCATCTCTGCTTCCAAAAGGGCTTTTAACTTTCAGAGTAATAATCTTCAAATGGGTTCTAATGAAAGAATAACAAACTCTGTATGATTGAAATTGGTCAGGTCTAAGGTGTGTGCTATCAGGAATGAAGGGTGCACTAAATACTGTATCAGAGTCAGGAATTTAATTCTACTACTTTTATGTATTTACCTGAAGTATGTACTGACCATTTTCAAGTTCTACGGCCATTATTACCGCCACCATAGTTTAGCTCCAGAAACTACAGATCTGCTCGGAGGTGGATAAAGGACAAACTCCGATAACATTTTATGGTTGTTCTGACTTCCGCAGGTCTTGAAATTATTTAATAGCCTAGTGATCTGATATTCTCTATCATTTCTTCTCTATAACAGAAAATTCTCTCTGGATGATGCATGAAGCTAATTGACTAAGTGTGTATCTTCAACACATATTGAATATATGTCATGCATATGTGATCATATAGATACAGACCAGTTTCTTGTGAAGATGGGGCACTTAATTCACTTGAATATTCAGATAATGACTAGTATTCACAAAACAATGGATTCAAAATTCTTACTTTCAGTTTATCTAGTTTGACCTTCAGAGTCACACAGCTTCTTAGCCGTAGATCATGGATTAAAGCCTTTTTAATGACACACAACCAAGGCTGCAGAACATATACAGATTTAAAGAGTTGTGAACTTGGGCTCACCATCCTGTGCTACATACTGAAATAATGCAGAGAGCACCTGAACATTTTCATTCTCGGTCCTGAAATTAGGGATTGCATGAGAGAAAATTTGTTATTTACAGAATTAGTTTACCAGAACTTGTTCGGATTTTTTTGACTTGTTTTTATTTTATAGTAGTAGCTGTTGTGCTGTTGAACATATGAGCTCGATTTGATGTTGTGTTGTTTAGCGGTAGACAGAGATTATACAAAACATAATGCAATTTACCGCTTCATTTCTTCAAAAAGTTTACCCAGAAATATTTTACCGCTCTATGATACAGTGCAGAAGTTTGGCAAATCACATTAAGTAGGGAGTATTCAAAATTATAAATTATGCTCTCTACTTTCCTGAAAAATATTTTACTCTCTAGCAAAATTCCTTTTTTTTTTTGTTACAGATGTCTAGGATATCTAAGTTTGAGATTTTACTCTGCACTAGATTATCTACTCCTTTTCTTAAAAAAGAAAAAAAAAATGGACAGCTCAGTCTGCTCTGCCTATGGACTTTGAAAACTGAGAAAAACTTAAAATAAGTAGCTAAAAAAATACTTATTTGTTACATTGCTAGTTTTACTCAAATTTCTCAGTTATCACAAGAAATAATTAAAACGAAGAGATTTTAAAAATGAAAAACTGTAATGCTTTATGTGCTTGTCTACTTTCTAACATCTTAACATAAAAAAAGCACTGTCCTGTTAACTCAGTACAAACAAAAATACATTTCTTTATATATGCTTGCTCACACACAGAACTGTAGACCTCCTTTCTTATAACTGAGAGAGAGAAGGCACAACTTCTCTAGCTTCTAACTTGTCCACCTCTTCAGCACCCTCCAGTAATCCCTTTAATCACTTGCCAGGCATGAATTCGGAGGATGAATTCATTTCTTTTTACATCAGCTCCAGTAGGTGCATTTCTCTTTCAATATCTCTAATAGAAAGAGGTCACTGTTTTAACTACTCCAATAGATGTGCAGGTTGAACACAACTTAGTGCTTATGCAGAGCATTGCACTGTGGCACAATAAACATAAGCCAACCTTATTTTAGCAAAATTTTGTTCAGTATTATGCTGTATTGTGTAGATCTACCGATAGCTAGTCTTATAAAAAATGATGAGACTCAGACAAAAGTGTACATTTCTCAATTCAGTAGAGATCGTAGAATACAAAAAGAAGATGAATGATAATCTCATAGCCAAAGATATCACTCTAAAGGAAAAATTTCAAGCTTCATTTGAGGAGTAGAAGATTTTCAAAACAGAAACTGAAAACATTTTCAACAGAAATGAACTAGAAAAGTTCAAAAGGCAATAGTTTCAGAAAGATGGGAGAAAGAGAGAATAAAAACAAGAAGGCAGACTAATCTGCAACAGAAACAACAACCACTTCCAGTGACTATCATTATTCCAATTGATTTGAGATTATTTGAATCTACTGCCCAGTGACAGGTGTTCACTAAGAAAGAAGTTGGTCTTGAACTACACAAAATTTTGAAGGTTAAAAATTTATTTTGAATCTATGAAGCTTTGTTTCAAGAAAAAATTATTAAAAACATATCAAGCATTGTGTTTTGAATGCTGCTAATTTATCCAGAATCTTGACTGTAAATTTAGCTTTAAATGCTTCTCTCCTGCTGGTTACATTTTTAATGTTTTTATGCATAGGTACTCGCAAATTTCAATAGATCTAGTCTGCTTGATTCAGCAAGTTCAGTGAAGTCCCAAGGCAAACCACTACACGAAGTTTTCCGTTACTGTGCTAAGGATGCAGTCATTTCAAGACATAAATAATTCCCATGTGTTTATACAGATCATTCTACTTCAGCAGCCTTAAAAACAACTCACCGTCAGTGCATGAAAGCTCCTAGTTCAAAAATTCACATAACTTCTCAAAGTAACGATCAATTAATACTGAAATCCTTTAAAAGTACTCTGTCTGAATTAATCCCAATGATTAAAAGAAATTTCAAAGGAAACAGGAACAATTAAATTATTTTAGAGCATTGCTGTTATTTCAGTGTGTTTTTTACTTGGTTCCTGTTGGCTGTTCATGCTTTATCTTTGAAACCCCATCAAAAATCAACCTGAAATTCACACTATCTTTTATGCAATGTGGTGTAGTTAAATATACTTTCTATTGCATACTTGGTATTACAGTTTAAGATTACATCTTATTGACGATTTTCTGTACTAAGAACAGGATCTTACCTAGGTGAAGTAGCTGCAATTCAATACTCTGAAGTATTTTTCACTTACACTGATCCAGCCTAACCTAAATGCTGTGTGACAGCAAGGTGTCTAGAATAGGTGAGGATAATGCAAGCCCAGGAAACCAACCTAAATGTCATCAATATGGCCAAAATATTTTTGATTTTAGTGTTGAGCTTGTTTTCTCCTTTCCTGACCCTTTGCATACCCAGCTAAAAAAATAAGAAAAAGTCAAACTAACTTGCTGTACATCTATTCTGGAATATGAAAGTAAAGGCATTTAAAGCATTTAAAAAGTCATTGTCTTTCCTTTCCTCTTAAAGAACGCTTATTTGAGTAAAAAGCATGAGAGATAGTCTCTTTTCAGAATTTCTCATGAACTCTTTTGCATTTTGAGCAGAGTAGACACCTGACAGAAGGAGAAATCACAGAATTCTCAGCTTGGAAAAATCAGCTCCTTACAGCACAGCTACCTTAACTTCAACAGCATTTAAGAATGCTATAACAAACACCAGTGAAATGTATCCTTTAATTTAACACACTTTTTTCCAATCTATATGAACTTCACATACCATTTTTCCTCTTTTACTCTCTCATATTTTATGAGATCACTTACAATTCACTTGATAGACTATAGTGAAGATGGCTGTGGTTTGAAAATTAGAAAAAATGAAAAAAATTGCGTGGAAATCAAGGCAATGTTGATAAAAATTTGAATAATAGTCTACAATAACCACACCTATAAAATCATTATTTCCGTAACACTGATACCTTTCTAATGAGATGCGTCTCATAAAAGTGACCATGCAGTCTTACTAAGAATTAAAATCCATGCGCTAAAATTCTGTTTGATACCCAGTAGAGATAACTTCTAACGCATCTGCTACAAACACTAGCCCCATAATATTTCTCAGAAGCTAACATATATTCTAGAAATATCTTGACTGAAAACATTATAAAAGCTGCATGATTTTGTGAATTAGTAACCGTAAACATTATGACAGCTAGTCCAACTCTTAACCATGGTCTACATATCAGGAACAATTGTTTCAGAGGAGCATTTGAAATATAACTATTTCCTACAATTCAATAAGTTAGGAATGCAGAATGAAAATACATTGGAAGCTAAATTACAGAGGCAAATTTTTTTTTTCTAAAACTCAAATTGTGTGGTTACTTCTTTCCTTCTCTACCTTTCTTAAGCAGAGAGCTCAAGGTTGAGGAGGACAAAGCTAAGGACACTGCAAAGCCTAAGAAATGTGTAAAAATATCATTCACATTTCCTGAAACACTATTTTCAAAATAGGGCCATATTAATATTATAGTAATGAAAATAATATGAATTACAGTGAAGGATAAAAACAAGACATCTAAAGCTCAATTTCAAACATATTTCTTCTTGTTATATTGAGAGTTACTTTCACCTAAGACGAACTTATCAATGTCCTGACTGCAGATTCAGCTCATCTTCCTCTCCCATCTACTTCTGGTCAAAATTTAATTAGGTAGGTCTTTATTTAATCAACCATGACATTAACAAAAATGTGCAATAGTACATGACTGAAGATGGATTCCTACAGAACACAGCTTGATAGGGAACACTACAATTTGCATATTTACCAAAAAAGTCTCACAGCCACACAAGAGTAGTTAACTTTCATTTAAAAATTATTTATAAACAGATCTTATGAAAATGTCATGTGCCTTAACAAATAAAGATTTTCAAATTATCTCACTAGACATGTCCTCAATCATGCTCTTCTCAAGAACTGTTAGCCTTTCATAGAAGGATATTAAACTGATGTTATACAATTTCTCAGTGACAAAATCTTGCCTATTACTCATCTTCCTGCTATTACGGAGGTGATTATATTCCATTTAATTTGATTATTTATTCCAGTGTTTTACTTATTTATTTATTTTCTAAAACATTTAAATCACACTGATGGCCTGTACTTCTCTAGCTCTTCTCCTTCCTCTCTTTTATAGAAACAAAAACAGAATCAGGTTTGTTTTGTTGTTTGGTTGTTTTTTTGAAACCGAAACTCTCTCTATTTTCCCCAAAAAAGAACTGTCAATGGGTCTTGAGGGTACTTCATCTGGTTACCTAAATACTATAAAATAAACTTCATTAAGCCAAGCTCAATTAAAGATATCTAGTTTCTTCATGTATTTTTTCAAAAGCTCTTGTCATTCTGATCTGACATCCTAGTCCTTTTTTAGACACAGTAGTTACACTATCTGTGCACAATAGACTTAATTAGGGAAAAAGACATTTAATGTCTTTGCAGGTTTAGTACCACTTTTTTGCTTTCTTTCTTTGCTATTTCATAATTTTTCTTTTTTTGCTTTTATAAATATGTTTAGGAAATGACTTTCAGTTTGTCTCTTTCTCTCCCCCTCACAATACATAGTTTTGTGCCATGGCTTCTCCAGTTTTGTCACTCTTCACATTGGTGACATTTTATGTACACTAATTTGTTATTTTTATCTAGTTTCCACTTTCTAAGGGATTTTTCCTGACCCTTAGTCCATTGAAGAAATCGAGGCATCATTGAAAGAATGACTTCATAGGAGTCACAAGCATCAGGATGGTTCATGCTTCTCCCTTACACATATTTTCTAGGATGAACTGCCAGTGGCTGTAAATATTTTTCCCTTAGATTTATTTGCAATGTGATCTTAGTTGTCAGTCCTTCTAGTTTGCTCTCTTATAATTTATTTGTTGTATTACAATCCACACTTTCTGTTCCTTTATATAATAAATCATTCTATGTCCTCATAAAGCAAGTTGATGAA
Source organism: Oreortyx pictus (assembly GCA_036925125.1). NCBI lineage: Eukaryota > Metazoa > Chordata > Aves > Galliformes > Odontophoridae > Oreortyx > Oreortyx pictus. The sequence continues at coordinate 45,873,247 of JAUPFR010000001.1, read as the reverse complement.
GGTAAGAAAAACCCTCTTTGTACTTTCTACTGCATGTTTCATGGGGCTTCCTGCTGCTGGGAAGCTGTCTCCATCAAACCACAGAGGTAATGACATTGAGAGGTACCTCCACAGGTGATGGGTCCAAGCTTCAGCTCAAGGCCAGGTTAACTGCAAAGTTGGATCAGATTTCTCAAGGTTTCAAACCCATGGATTTCCAAAAATTCATGGGAAACTGCTTGAAGTAGATATCACCAATTCTCTGTGCAGCCTTTCCTCCACTTAATATTTTGTGGAGATACCTCTGGTAGCAATCTGTGACAGTTTCCTGTTGTCCCTTCGTTAGGTAATTAGAAGCATCTAACTTTGTTTTCTCTGTACTGTCCTACAGGTAGCAGAGAAATGCAGTTATGTCCCTTTCAGCCTTCTTTCCTCGAGACAGAAGGAACCATTTCTCTCTTCTTCTCCAGCCTCCCGACAATCTTAGTGACCTTCCATTGGGCACTGTCTGTTTTGCCAGCATTTTCATCACAAGACACAAAATAGGACGTGTTTTTTCAGAAGTACTTTTATCAGTGTTGATCAGTGTACTTACTGCTCAGCAGGCAGTAAGCCTACAACATTACTAAGATGCACCATAAATTCATGCTCAAGTTTTTACTAACCCTGATCCCAGGCTCTTCTACATAGCTGCAATGCAGTAATTGGTTGTGTGCAACTACCGCATAGAATTACTCCAGTCTATGCTTTTAGCTGCACAAAGTCACTGTAGACCCACTCCCATAGCATGCTGTGACCTCTCTGAACGATGGCCCTGCCCTCCAGCATGTCAGCTCCCTTCGCTCTACTTCAGTGTGTGAGCTGTACATACCATACAGTCATCCAGCTGACAGTGAGGACGCTGAGCAGTCTCAGTCCTTAAAAACGCCTCCCAGACCCCTAACAGCAGGACTTGGTATTGCTAATTGCAATCACCACAGCATAGTAGCTCTAGTGTTCTCTTCCCAGCACTGAATTTTTCCTTTATTCCATCTTCCTCTCCATTCCATACAGCCCTGATCTTGCCTGAATAATCCTTAAATTGATCCCAGCTGCACTGGACAGTGCCTTTCCATGTGTAAATCCTGGTGACCCAGTAGACCTGAGATGAACCTTACCAGCACAGGTCCAACACAAAAAGGGTAGATCAGTCTCTCCTCTGTCCTAGATTAACAGCTTGCTTGCCTTGTTTTGTTGTAAGCATTTCCACGTCTCGCTAAGCTCCTCTTCTAAGACATATCTGGAGTCTCACCATTAGCTGAAGATTTGTTCTGGTTAATTCCAACAGTTGTTCACAGAACATGTTCATCCCCACAGAGAGGAAGATTCCATGCATCAACTTGTAATTTTCAACGCATAGATAACTGTATTATAACTTTAAACAAAATGGAATTATTATTTACAGCTCACTGTACAGATTGTTTTGTTTCAGACTAATCAAATCTAATTGTGGTATGAAAGAAATCACACTTCCTTTATTCTTCTTGTTTTCCCTACTTCAAATACTTTGACAAAGTTTCTACTTGTCTGATTGAATTTTTTGTTTAACTCATTCTACATAACCTCATTTTCTTTAAAGGTAAACTCATAAATATTCTTTTACATAATGACTGAACACAGTGCATTTCTGAACTAAAAGGAAAATTGGGATACTGCATACAGTGATGAGCTTTAACATGCTTTCAGAATTTCCTCCAGGCTGGTGCATTACCTGCCAGAGGCTAATACATTAAAAGATCCATCGCAAAAAAGTTCCTGTTATAGCACAGAGATTTTTTTAATTTTTTGACTGAAACCTAAACTACTGGTAACATATCAGAAAGAAGACTTTGCTGTCAATAAATCATTATTAAAAATAATCTCTATGGCATATTCTTACACAAGCAATATATAGCAAAGGCATTCATACCTAAAACACAATTACTCTTGCTTACAAAAAGATTTTTATTTTCTTGTAAAAGTGATTATTCATTTTGGCACTAGAGCCAGAATAGAAGTCATGATTTATCATGCTTGTTTTGTTTTCTTTTAAAGGACACATGTGAACTCACTCTCCCATTCATATACAGATTTAAATATTTTGGAAGGACTTTGTCATCCACTGGAAATAAATGAATAAATAACACAACTCAAACTGAATGGTTAGAGGTTCAAGGATAATTGGGGTTGGACCCAGCAGCTTGCAGACAGCCTGTGTGGTTGTTTAACTGTCAGAACAATGCACATCCCAGGAGCTCCACACCCAGCTGCCTAAAACAGACAGAATTATTGTTGGATCCTCTAGGTTCAGCAACATGGTGGTCGGCCCTTAAATGGTGTCTAGGAGAGGCGCAGTCAGACTCCACCTATTCTGGTCACACAGGTGAATTGCCTTCACCTGTGCTCCTGCAGATGACTCATTGCTTGCCCTGGGTGACCAATCAGTGGTTCAGGCCATGATTCAACATTTCCCATAAACACAGGTAAACATTTCTCTGTGCGGGATGGAAAATCCCAGTGTTTGAAAAAGATTTTTTAGGTTCCATAATAAGAGTTTAAGAGAATCTATATTCAACTTCTTTACTGCACCAATCTATGGCTTGTTCATTTAAGTCCAGATACACTTGTAATTTAACCTGCAACTAAGCAGTCTTTGTCAATACAAACTAAGAAAGAAAAGAAATGAAATGTTACTTTTATTTCTTTATTTTGCCTTTGTTTTTTAAGCTTTACTTTGCTGCATAAAGCCAATTCAACAATAAAGACTATTTTTCTATTGCAATCATCTTCAAAAGTAATTAAAATGAATGCATTTATTCGAGAGCTATATCAATAAAAGATGTCCCAAACATTCCCCAATATTTCAAATAATGTAAAATGATACTCATGTCAGGTTTTCAGCTTATTTCATTTTGAATTACGATAAAATACGATACTTCCAAGTGTTACTCTCCTTGTGAAATGTATTTATATCAATATGATTACTATCCTCAGTGAAACGTTTAATATCAACATATATATCATTACTTGGAATGTTTCAATTTTTATTAAAAAATGAAACTGTAAGATCAGCGACAACTGCCTCAACCAAATCAAACGGTTCTTCCCAGAAGCCAAATATAAATGTTCTCATTTATTGAAGTTATACATTTCTTTTGTAGCAAAAACTGAGCCACTCAGCTTTATTTCTAAAATTATCCTTATCAACTTTGCTGACTGTCTTTACACAAAAAATTGTATGTAGCTTGAAAGGACCTCTTCTGATTCTTTGTAACAATAAAGAAAATTTAAAATCTGAATAATAGAATTAGATCTAATTTTGGCAATTCCGTTTTTTTTTTTTTTTCTTTTATGACATGTTAATATTGGCACTGAAGTCCAGCAGCATTCCAGATAGGTTACTGTCATGTTTTCAGCACACAGCTTTCACTTTCAAGCTGAGGTGATCAAAATATAAAGTGCATTTCTATGCTAGACCAAATCTTTTTCATTTTGGATTAACGTGATTAAAAAATTAATGAACATCTGTTCCATCATCTTCCCCAGCTCTGAGATGAGGCTGACAGTGGTTCCCTGGTTCTTGCCTTCTACTCTTCTTAAAAATAGGTGCGGCACTGTCTTTTTTCCAATCACCGGGGACATCACCTGAGATTTGATATGGAGGTTTTGGTAATACCTCATCCTACTGGTTGTTGAGCAGGTGAAGGCCAGGCAGAAAAACCATTACATCTCATACAGACCTACTGTGTACACAGAACATGTGAGTTGAACTTCAGACAATACAAAATATGTTGAAAATCAACTGAAAAAAAGCCCTGGTATTTCCTTAACAACTTGTGAAACAATTGGCAACTGCAAGCCTGCACGTTTGTCCTAGCTTTATTCAGTACTTCCACTGTGGTACAGAAGAGTCTATTCACAGTGGTCACAGTGCTCTTAGCTTAATCATGGTACTAATCAGGGAAAGTTTCCAAACCATTGTGGAAACAATCTGAATCCTAGGTGAACATGGCAAGCCAAATAAACCTACTGGTAAAAATTAATTACTAATCTACAATACAGAAGTGACAGGTGATACTTAAAAAGGGGAGTAAAATGTAACAGTATAATGATAACAGACTATGAGATCTGCCATAAGCCAGAAAGAGTTTATATCCCTAAATATATGTGACTCATCATTAATCATAAATGATATTGCTGCAGGAAAAGAGAGGTATTGCTTTGGATTTGTTAACATAAATATTTTTATTTAAACACTGGAAGCATTTATTATCTCTTACTCAGTCATGGTGGACCTTATCCAGAAAACTGTCAATATTCTGGGGCAATTTTTCCCAGAAAAAAATGGAAAACTCAAATGAAAACAAGATATAAAAATAGAAAAATATGCAGTCTTATGGAAGGAAAAACTGAAAAGAGCTCATGAGGTGAAGACAGGAGGAAGGGGGAGCAGAATCTGACTAAAGTAGGTAGAAGGTGGCACAGAAAACATGGTGATCAATTGTTCCTGTGGCCAGAATGAATAAGATTACCTTCATTTGAAGAAAAGATTTATGTCTGACTTCAGGAAAAGCTTTCACAACTAAAGAATAGAACATACCCAAGAGTCTGTGACATATAGATGCACCTGATCCTGCTTTCATTATGGGTGCTG